>CM045772.1:63116278-63764828 GCA_025200525.1 Camellia lanceoleosa
TCCTTTATGTTTGTTTCTTGTGTAGAATTACATATTTGAGTTTTTGAGCCAAAGATAATGTCTTCGGATTATATGAACCTATTATTCACGATGATGATCTGCGAGGTTGGATGATGATGTATCTCGGGGACCCGCAAAAAGAGAATTTGAAAATAACCGAAGGTATGGGATGACTTTGTCAATTTAAAGGACCTAATGGAAATGACGATAACTAGATGTAAGCATTGCAATAGAATTTGTTGAAGAAAGTAGGAAAGGGACTAGTCATTTTAAAAATCATTTAATCGAAGACATGTCCCTAGTACTTAATGTAAGGGCCAAATACTTTTAGGAATGCTAGTAAAGGCGCCGGAATCTACTCTAAAGGCGCAACTTTTAAATTCGATCAAGAGAAGTCAGTATGGATTTTTCTAGGATGGTAATCAAGCATAATTATTCTTTACAGATGGCTGAGCATGAATTTTTTGAAATATTTTTGCAATAATCTTCAGCCAATGTTCAAACTTGTATCTCGTAATAACTGCTGTTAAGTGACGTGGATGTCCTTGGCGTTTATATGAAATAAAGGAAAAGCGAAGTTATATTAATTTTTGGATGAACTCTCTTCTAAGATCACCTTGACGAATTGAATTGATATATGGACTTGAGACCATCAATTTTGCCTATACATGTTTGATTTGCTCATTATGTGACTAATGATTGGGGAGTTACAAGAAAGAAAATCGCTTGCTTATAGCGCATTGATTACGCATGATGGAGACCATTTGTTTAGTTTTATCAAAGATCTAATTTTAGAGTGGAACATAGATAAGAAGTTGCATTTTCAATGGTAGTTGATAATGCAACAAGTAATGATGTCATGGTGAGACTCTTCGCGATGGCTACATGACCAAGGATTACTACATTTGGGTGGACAATTGTTTCGTAATGCGTTGTAGCGGCGCACATATTAATTAGATTAGTTGTTGAGGATGGTTTGAAGGTGATTGGGAGTCTTATTTCAAAAATCCAGAAAATTATATATGTGAGATATTTAGGGAGGTCTCCTTTATGGAAAACAAAAATTTGATGTTGTAGTGAATCATGTTAGAGTTACATCATAAAAAGTCCCCATGGATGTTCCTACCAGATGGAACTCCACTTGTTCAATGCTTGAAGGTAGCGCATTAGATTTGAAAAGTGCATTCCACGCTTAGGGCAAATTGACAAACAATATAAGCACAATCGGCTTCTATATGATATGAGTGGAATGTATAGCAAATGTGATCACATGAGTGCTTAGAAGATTTTTTGGATGCTACATCTCACTTTAGTGGTACCACTTTTCCTACTTCAAATGTGTTTTTCCTAATATTTGTCTTATTCAACTTGAAATGAAAAATGGGAGCAAAGTGAGTGATGATTACATTGATTGATGGTAGGTCCAATGAGAGTGAAAATTTCAAAAATATTGGGAAGAATGTTCTTTGGTGTTAGCAATTGGAGTGGTTCTTGATCCAGAGATTTAAAATGGACTTGGTGGAATACTACGCTTTGGGCTTATTTATGGTCGCGCACGCTGATGCTAATAAAATTCAAAGGGTAAGTGTAATGGTTTTTGTTCTTATTTTTTATGAGTATAGGAGTGATTACTGTTGATTCTAAGAGTTGCATTACTTGTTTATGAAAATAGTAGCTCAAGTGGTAATCAATTGTATGGGTTCTTGAAACAAGAAAGTTTGGTACAGCTTTTCGCCATCGTGGTATGCTTTGAGCGATGCTTCTAGCACATTGCGCCAATCAAAAATCAGAGGTGGAGCAATACTTACTGAGGAGTTGGTTGTTTCCAAGTAATGAGAGTTTAAACATTCTACATTGGTGAAAAGTGAATAAAAGCAAAATTTCCCTACCTTTGACAAGGATGGCTCGTGATGTTTTAAGTGTTCGGCTACTACGGTTTGCATCGGAGAAATTTGCATTTGAATGATGTGGAGGTAGGGTGGAGATTGATGAGACCACGTGCTTCATTACTTCTAGATATTGTGGAGGCCTTGATCACTTTTCGCAATGATTGGATTGAATCAACCAAAAATAGAAGTAAAGTGAAATATTGAAGTTTTAAATAATTAGTTGTTCTTTGGTTTTAGTTACTATAAATATCTTAATGTCACATTATTTTTGGAAATTGTAGATGTAGAATGATCTTTGACATGGTAGATGGATTGAATTGAATCACTTGGTTTGTCATTTTTTCATTGTCTCTTGGGATATGCCATGTAGGAATTACATTCATTACATCTTTATGTTTAAGATATATGTCTCCAATACCAATTATATACATTTATTAGTGTTCTAGGGTTGTTTTCTTGACTGCTTTTCTTTCATGGCTTGTGTTGTTTTCTCTATGCAGGTTGAATCATTGGAATCGACAATTGGAGCTTTAATGACTACAAACTCACTGCAACTATCTTTTTTTGACTCTGTTGACAACCTGACATTGCTTTTTGACGGTTTCGATCCAATTACGGTGTCTGTTTTTGATCACGCAAATTTAGAAGAGGAGAAGAATATCTTTGAAATTAAACTATTTGCGTAATCAACCTTGTCGATTGAGGCATAGTACGTTGCAATAGTCTCTCCTTAAAATTTCACGCATTTTGATTACCTTTTACGTAGTTGTTCTTCTTAGGTTGTGATGCGTGATAGTTAATTACATTAGGCCCATTTCAATAGCGAAGCAATTTCCATTATTTCTTACGGTCTGTTTTTAATCATCTTTGGGATGATTAAGGTTTAGTTTTTTGTTTTAGCTTTAGGCGGCTTGATTCTGACTATTAAAAGCAGGTTCTAGATGTAATCTTGTTATTGAGTAAAAAGTAAAATACATCGGTAAGAATCATTTTCTGTTGTGTACCAAATCTATCTCATATCAAATGTTTTTTGCAAAAAGAATTTTTTAAATCTTTTTTTGTTTTTTGTTTGTGTGTGTGTCTATTAATTAGGTGCTATATCTAATCCAGGTGGCTTTTGTGCTTAGTGAACTTGATATCAAAATCTTATAGGATCCAAAATTTAATGTATATTTGTTTGTATGTGAAGAGGGTCAAATTGTTTGTATATCGACATTGTTTTTTATTTGTATATAACCATGGACATTTTGTTATGCATGTGTTTATTGTGATATTACAATTGGATGAAACTAATGAAACCTTGAAGGAAAATGGCAATGTTAGATCCCTATACTTCTTTTATTTATTATTTCTTAATATAAATTTTCATTTAACCTTGAAATGCCTTTCTATATATATAGAGATATATACATTTGAGAAAGAAATATCAATGTTGTGATACATGATGGGCGGGACCTTAATGTCCTTTACAATCGTGGAATAAGCTTGATTGGAGCAATGTTCGGCAAATCCTTGGTATTGGATTGGATAATATGTTTTAACTTTAAATTTTATTTTCAAATTTTAGGCTTATAAAGTGACAATTGTTTATGATATTGTGAAAGGTTATAACTTTCATGTAATTTTTTATTAGGTTTCTCATTATGTATCATTTGCTACTCTTGGAGTGGCTATGGTACGCTAACGAGAGAGAAAAAATAATCGGATTGGATCGGATATATCTGCTACCGGATCCGTCGGATTGCAAATGTAATTTGATTTTTAATAATCGGATTGGATTAGGATTAATAGTTAATCGGATCGGATTAGATAGATCATCCTACTCACACCTAACAACATGGACTCATGATCTAAAAATAACCTCAAAAAACAAAGACAAATTGAAATTCCTACTTGGAATACTTGACATACCCACAGAAGTAGTATTCACATCCTTAATAAGAGTCGTTACCAAGTGCATAAGCAAGTACTTAAAAGTATCTTCTTTGTAAATAAACCTAAACACTTGCAGTCCCTGCTACATTTGTCTCTGCACTCCCCAAGCTTCATTGGCCCTCACCATCATCCAAATAAGGGTTCAAGAAGTTCTCCACCCCAACAATCTTATAGTTCTACGCCTTAGCTTCACCTTTACTGGCAGCCAGGCGGGGTGGGCCCGTGTCGCTCCATCCCAAAAGCCCTTTTGGGCTCAGGCCGCCACGCACATCCCCTCTCACACAACCCATACTCCCCACACTTGGAAGGCAAACCACATTCTCTTCTGAAATAGCTCGAAAAAAGCAAAGCTCTCTTCCCATTTCAAGTAGCTCACTTGATCATAGTAAGTGTATGCCCTTAGATTACCGTCCGATCCGAGCCATAAGAACGAGTAGAGTAGCGTTGTAGTTGAGCTTGTTGAGATTAATTTGGGAACCACCCTGTACCTTACGTTGGAGGAGACGGCGTCTACTTGGCAGCGCTGGTGGCGGTGGGTCTTGGTTCTACGGTCAGGACTAGCTCAAAAGCGGTGGCATTATCGTTTTCGGGCACTGCATCGAATGAAACAATGGATCCTAAGCTTCTACGTCCCCAACCGCCACCCCAACCGCCATAGACTAAAAGCTCGCCGGGTTGTTGATATACATGTTGAACCCATTGTCTTCAAGAACAAGACTGTATTTCCCATCAGAGCCATCCACCTCGGAGGTCCGGCTGACGAGCTTGTTTCGTCCGCTGATCCGAACAGACATACCCACCATGAGTGTATCACTAGGGTGATCAAAGCTTTGCCATAGGAACGCACCGTTCTTATCGAAAAGGACTAAGTTACCATTGGGGAGTAGCTTAATTCCGGTAACGCCCTTGTTGGCAGTGTTGGTCTGCCAGACGAGTCGGCCGTCAAAGTCGGAGAGGACGAAGTTGCCATCCTCTCCAAAGGAGAGGGTGGCATTCTCACCGACTGGGGTCATTGCGGTTGGCATCCACACCCACCGCATCAAACTCTCGTTGTTGGGAATGCCGGCGCGCATTGCGAAGACGAAGGAGTTGGGGGTGTTGTAAAAGCAGAGGCGGAAGGGAAGGTATAGAAGGTGTGAACATTGTTGCGAATTACGCGATAACCGGCGTCGTATTCGATTATTCGGTCTCCGAATTCGCCTTGGTTTACGAAATGGAAGGTTTGGTTTGGGGGCACTTGAGCTAGAGTGGTGGTGATGGTGGTGATGGTGGCGAAGAGGTGGCAGATGAGGAGGGTGGGAATGAGTGGGAATTGATGGGGTTGACGATAAGCCATTGGCGAGATGGCTTTTGGGTTGAGCAGATAAAGATGTGGAAAGATAAGATTGTGGAAGGGGTATTTATAGATTTGATTGTGCATTAAGTTTAAGTCAAACGAATTGAAAATTTGAACGGAAATTAAATATATGACTCAAATTTCACAGGCTTTGATAACTCACTCCATTTTTAAATTGTATTTGAATTATATATAATATTTATAATTAAAAAGTAGATTTAATTTTTAAATTAGGGTACGACTCTTCATTATATATTAGTACGACGTTTTTTTGTGCGCTGGTGATTTGTACTAAAAAATTATCCAAAAACATAAACTGTTCACAAATTTACCATCTCATCTTTGGGAAAATTTTATACTAGATAGATAGCTGTTGGCTGTTTCACTTTTAAAGGTTAAAAATATAATTAAAGCATGTCAATAAAGATTAATAAATTTTTATATAAATAATATATGTCAACCAATTATTCAAATAATTATTTCAAAATTCTTTTAGTCTCAATGATAAGACTTTTACTGATGACTTGTTTTAGGAGAAAATTTAGAAGAATTAATCACAAAAGTAAAAGGAGAGAGAACAGTGTTAGAAAATAAATTTCATTAAGTAAATCAATATTTATAGATGTACCTTCACACTTCACAGCTTCGAAGGAGATTACAGCACGAACAGACTAACTTAGAACTACTCCTAAGAAACTCAAATGCAGTGTGGGAAAGTAAAGGATTAGAACGTAAAGAACTGGAAAGTAAATAACTGGATGATAACCGTAGAAATAACCTCCACGATCATGGGACATGGTTCAAGCAATTTGCTTCCACTAAGTCCCTTTTATAGTTGGGCTTCTCTTCTGAATTTGAATTTAAACTTCCAGCAACTGTTTGGCCACATCACCTTGCTCATCTTGATTGTTCCAGTACTTCGCAGATCCATTGTCATTGATATAATTTTGTCACTTGTCTTTTCATGATTGGAGATCTCTACCAATTTTCTAAATTACCCCAGATGAACCACGTGTCAGATTATGATTGGCTGATGCAAAATATATGGCCAACAATAGCATTTACACTTCCAAATTTGAAAAGCTATGGAACCAAAAAAATAATCCAGAAATATATTCAAAATGTTATTAAATGATGTAGATTAATTTTGCAAAATGGGATTCACTTTTAAAATAACTATTCAATACTTTTTTCTTGAAATTTTTCTGAGTACATTTTTTCGAATTCCCAGCCTGATGCTTCCAAATATTTTATTTTATACATTTTGAAAGGTCAAGAAACATTTCGAGAATTTTAGTGATGTTGAAAAATCTAAGGAAATTGGACTTTTAGGATAAAATCAAAGGTGGCAGCCAGGATTCAACCCCACACCCTACCGGCATAATCAAAGAGTAGTTTAATGTGTATAATTTTATTTGCTAGTCTTTAGGGTGAATGTTATATTGTGTTTGGATTACGTCATCAAATTGAATTAGTGAGTTAAAAGCCATGAATTTGAATATGACAGGTTGACATAACTAATAAAATAATTTGAATATAACAGTTCAACACAATATTAGATATACATAAAATAATTTCTCCGCATACAACCAAAATATAGTAGGAATTCTTCAACTGTCAAAGTGTGTTTGTCTAATAAATTATTCGCTTTCTACTTTCATCTAAAAGAGATAGCTGTCTCAAAGTGTGTTTGTCTAATAAATTATTCGCTTTCAACCTTCATCTAAAAAGAGATAACTGTCTCAAAGTGTGTTTGTCTAATAAATTATTGGCTTTCAACTTTCATCTAAAAGAGATTATTGATTCACTTTTTTAATAGTAATATTATAAATTTAGAATTTTAATTTATGATCTAACTTTTTCTATACATGATCTCACAATACCATTTTAATTTCCAACACTCATTCATCTTTTGAATAAAAATTTAACTGCTTTTGTCTCGGTAAGTTTTTTTTTTTTTTTTTTTTTTTTTTTTTTTTTTTTTTTTAATGTCAAAAAAATAGGTCTTCAATCGTTTGAGTCAAACTCCTGAGGCCCCTTTCTTTGGGTGCATTAAATTTAAGAGTTACTTACCAATTAATCCTATTAACTAAATTTATTTACCTACATGTCCTAACTAATAAATTTAACACTATAAAAATAAAAGTGATAAATTAATCACTATAAATTTATTCATAAAAATAAAAGCCGATAAATTTATCACTATAAATTTATTCATAAAATAAAAAAATGATAAATTTATTTTTATCACTTAATAAATTTATCAATAGGACTTAATGAATAAGTCTCAAAAATAGGACCTATTAGTAGTTTACCCTAAATTTAACTGTTAATTGATTATCTTAAAATCAGACTCACAAATGCTATGATATTTAACAGAACATCTTTTTTTGGTTAAAAAAAAAAAAAAATCGTTCCAATAAAAAAAAAATCGTATTAGTCAAATCAAAAATTTGTCGGCGAGTTTACTTGTTTTCTATCCAAAAATAAATAGTAGGTACATCCACTTGATAAAAAGACAACGAGTATTAAGGTCGGTGGGGATGTAATTTTGACTCGACTTCGGCCCATAAGACTTGCAGACTCTTGCCAAAAAATTGGGTCGGGCAGTAGCCTGAGGTCAAAGTGGACCGCCCAAGCTCAGGGGTATTCGAACTTTGAGTGGGCCAGTGGACTAGGCCTCGGGCCGGGCCCCCAGGCCTAGGCTTGGGCTTTGGGCGGGGCTAAACAAATTTTTTTATTTTATTTTATTTTTTCCACCAAAATTTTGTTATTTTCCATTAAAAATAACAATGGGCCTCGGGGGGACCAGGGGGACCAGGCCTGGGGTGGGCCTGGGGCGGGGTGATGGGCCGAGCCAAGCAGGCGGAGCCCATGGGGCGGGTCGAGCTTCAAAACGATGGCCCAAGCCCTGGCTCAAGATCTCAAGTTAGACTTAGGCCCGGGCCCACCTCGGGCGGTGGACGGGCTCGGGGCCGCCCACAGGCCACGGGCCAAAATTACACCCCTAAAGGTGGGCTCGCATTCAAAGTTTGGTTGGTATAGCCGGTATTATTCTGAAGATGAGAAGTAAGATTTTTCATTTTACCTTATTTTTTTATTTGAAAAGGTTAAGAAATTTTTATTTGGTTTGATTTTTTAAAAATTTATTTGTAAACAGATTTTTATTTATTTTTAATGAATTTTTTTTATATTTTAATCAATTTATTTTTTTAGATGTTACTAGCAATTTTTTTATATTTTATATTAATAAAATATAAAAAATATCTAAAAATCAATCAAAATAATTTACGAAAAATCAACGACGAAGGATATTTTGGTGGCCTTCCTTTAAAAAGTCGAGAAACATGGGCTTTGGAGAGTTTTAAAGTGGCAACGAAGGCAAGCCCAAACTATAGAGTAAGTAATCTATTGTCTTCACAATCGATAGAGGTATGGTTGGCGACCAATCAATCCATTCCTAAGATCACATCAAAGGTACTAATGTGAGGAATCAAGTTTACGTGTAAGGTTTTACCTTTTAAGGATACTGATACAAGATTTGTACACATTAGTACTAAGGCGAATTACGGAAGGAAAAAAACAGACAATACATATCCTAAGAATTGGTGTTAATATTAACTTGGAAGTAAAGTGTGGTACAACAAAAGAATGAGTGGAACTAGAATTAAAGAGAACATGAGCTAAATGACCACAGATAGAAAGTGTATCTGACACAATATTCTCGGTAAGTTCCGGGTTTCCAAGCACCAGGGCAAAAGCTCTTCCTTGACGTTTTTGGTTCTTTCTCACTTCTCCAGGTACCACAGGTTTTTGGACTGGTTCAAAGGGGCCGACTATAGGATTGGTAAGCTTTGGACAATCTCTCAACAAGTGACCAACTTGGCCACATCTAAAGCATGCTCAGTGTCTCGACGGCATTGTCCCCAATAAGTCCTCCCACAAGTAGAGCAAGTTGGAATGGTGCCACCTCTGGGATTGGTAGGACTTTGATTGCTTGGTGGTTGAACTAGTTATGCCCGTATTCACTCTCTTGGGAGGCATAACCTTTGGATCTTCTGTTATCTCTTTTCCAAAATCGCATTCTTTGGCTTGGTTCCCCAATGCGTGAGGCTTTAATTCCTTTTTCCACAATGTATGCTCGATCCACCACCTTTGCATAGGTTAGTAGTTTCAAAACCTCCAGCTTGGCCTTGATTTGACATCAATCTGCTTGAATTTCTCGACTTTTCGAGTTTGATTGGGGATGGCGTATGTAAATAAATCGAGCGATTCGTGAACTTGCTCTCGTATTTGGCCACCGTCATGGTTCCTTGCCTTAGATGCATGAATTCTACTATCTTTTGTTCCTGCAGCAAATCTGGAAAATATTTTTCATAGAATACCTCCAAGAATTTTGCCCAAGTCACAATATCTTCTTTCTCCAAGGTAAGAAACCACCATTCTTGTGCATCGTCTTTGAAGATGAATGTAGCGAAAGGTCACCTACGTCTTTACGTGCAAAGTAGTGTGGAATTTTTTTCCATATCTCTAACCCAAACTTACGCCAAGTGGGTTTGTCTTTCTTAGGTAAATATGGTAGGTTTCAAGTCCTGGAATTGTCTTATTGTAGTTAGCTCTTCTTGTCGTTCGAGGCATTCCGTTACTTATGTTGGTTTGTAAGGCTCATGAGAAAACTAATGCTTTACTCTTTCCATAATTTGCTCCATTGGGTCGGTACCACTAATCGATGATCCGATTCCATTTCCATCATTAGCCATTACTACAAGGTGAAAACGGTTAGTGAACTTCTTCTTCTTTCTTTCTTTCTTTCTTTTTTTTTTTTAAACCACTTAGTATACATTTAATTATCACAATATTATATCTATGATTCACAAGATACTATACCAGTACATATCACAATATCATATTTATGATTCACAAGATACTATAATAGTACATATATCATTTTTACTCATGCAAAAGAAAATGTAGAAATACAATGTACTTAGAATACAGTCAAAAGTTAATGTCTAATCCTACTAGTACAAAAACAGAAAGATTAGACTAATCATGGTCAGGTCACAAAAAAGGATCTCCTAGTCGGACGTCTAGAAGGGACTGTTAGGCCACCATGAGAACTAGCTTTGGAAAACTGGGCCATGAAATAACCCCTCAAACTCACCCTACATGAGGGACTCAAACTCTCACCCACTGTGCTCTATTCCAAAGCAGCATACCACCTGGACTATGTAGACAGGAATACCGTGATCATAACCCCAAAACTCCTGTACGGTAATCTGTACTGGTATCTCCAAGTATGATGCGCTGTCAGTGAAGTCCACAGTGTCATAGTGCGAATGTGGCCAATAGGGTATGCATGTCCACTATTTTCCGCAAAGCCCATGGGTAGAGATGCAGCCAGAAAGTGCGGCTATCTAGGTGCAGAGCAAGACCAACAACGTGGGTTGGCCTTATGTACCTCTCACGAGTGTTGCCTTGGTTAAGCCTTTAAAATAAGAAATCCTCATCGAGGTAGACTGCAAATACCACAGTGCCGTATGAAATCGATCAAGTGTCGAGCAGGCTTGCCTGACAAGACTCTCGAATCATCACAACCTTCTAATAAGTTTGGGATAAGATGAGCTAACTGCATTAGATCCACCATTCCCTACAACACAGGAAAACTTAGCCTAGTGTAGCTCGACTTTTTGGCATCCCCTTTCGGAAGTTCGAATATAAGCCCTACAGTTTGAACTCCTGCGGTTCTGAATCTAATCTCACAAATGCAATGTGGAATTGATAAAAACCAAAGAGTCCAAATCCAACAAATCTTTTGAAAAATCGATTTTGAATCAAATTGCCAGATATAGAGTCACCACCTAAATATTTTTAGAAAATCTAGGAAACCCATGACTCGTGCCAAAGGCCACGTGTAAAATCATCACCAAGATTGTCTCGATTAGAGAACTTAGAATACGAGAAGGAAAGGTCATGAATACATTTGAGTACCCGGCTCGCCCAATCAAAGATCGGCCTCTACTAATCATGATATGAATCTTATTTACATTATATGCTCTTGTTTCGGTTTATTAGGCTAGTATTACTATGTGATGTGCACACACAAGTACAGACTAATTTGCAAAAATTGGAACATTTCAATTCATGTTTGTTTTGAAAATTATTTTGAAATATGTACCACTTGAAAAAGTTATGCATATGAACATTTATTCAAATTATTCCAATTCAAGCAACAAGCTTTCATCCACAAGCATTTAAGCAGTTATAGAACTTAAGCAATTAGTCTCATGGCAAGTATGCTAAACATAACAACAATCACACACATGCGATATGCTAAAGCGAGTAAAGACTCACATAGTACTCCAAACCAAAAGAGAAATGAGTTAGAAAAATGCATGATTCCTAACTATGCGAGATGACTAATGCAACACATACATATGCAATTAATAGACTCGGCTACTAATATGGCATTTGAAACATTTAAATAGCATGCAGTCTAAGCACGTACTCAAAGAAGTATTGAATAAACAATGCAGTTAAAATGATGTGCCGAGTCTTGGTGCATGCAATACAAATGGATGCAAACATAAAGTATGCTAAACAAAACATGATGTCCCTAAACTAACTATCATAAGCTAGTAAATAAAAGGGAGAAAGATATGGGATTGGAAGATATACACATTATTACATTAACGGCTCTCACGAAGGAGAGTCGAATGAGCTAGCTAATTAACTAACTAATTAAAGTTAAGCTCATTATTACAAAACAAATGAAATTAGCTAAACTATTTAACTAATTATTACAACATTTGAATGAACTAACTACGTTAACTAATTAACTAACTATGCTAGTTAACTAAAACGATTACAACATCACAACTAGCTAACTACGTTAACTAATTAAATAATTACAATACAAGTACAATTAAAAGAAGTAAGTAAGCTAAACAATACTAAGCTAACTACTCCACCTCGGGAAGCAAGGGATGTTCATGCGTATGCTCGGTTTCCCTTTCGAAAAGGCCACTATTTTGTTTCGGAGAGCCTACATTTGCCTGAAGAACACATACACTGTTGCCCACTTCTAGAATAACTCTGCTTTGCCTCACAAACACATTGCTGAATTTTGCATCAGTGCCGGTTGGCTAGTGATGAAGGTTGCCGGCCACCAGTAATGGCAGGCCGGCCATCAATGGTGGTCTGCTGGCCACCTCTCATGCATGGAAAGTGGCATGCCGTACCCTTTGTTGCCTAGTTCACCTTGTTACAACAAAGGACAAATAGAGTATGCATAGGGTATTTTTAAGGGCTTATTTGCACAACTCACCCCTCATTTTCATAAGCAAATCAAATGAGTAGTGAACTTAAGCTACAAACCACCAACTCAAGCAATTCCATTGCATGATAGCTTGTGAACGAAGTGTGAAAGTTCAATAAATGCAATGAAATGATACTCTCAAAGCCACCTCCCTATCATGGAAGATCAAGGGAAGTGGTGACCTTGGAAACTTAAATCATTTCATCACTGATGAGTATGAAATGCCTCAAGCTTCCATGTGTTCAATTAACGTCAATTGAACACAACCAAATTATTATCTTTTCACTTTTAGCCTCAATTTTACTCCATTTTAAATTACCAACCATCCTTTAATAAATTGAGTCGAGATGGTGAGTTTAAAGTCCTTTAATGGAGTGAAGCACCAAACTAGAGTTAACTTAAGACATGAAAGAGATGTGATCTTTGTTGATAATGAACCTAAAAGTGATTAAACCATTAAGCATGACAACCTCAATCTCATGCTTAAAAGAACAAGAGGCTTGAAATAGCTCTCAAAGCAAAACAAAAACCAAGAAAGGAGGAGATTGCGAGAGATTATTAGTGTTGAAAATAAGTGAAAAGGATAAATAAATGTTATCAACTCAAATAAGATGGTGTCTAATGCCTAAAACACCAAACTCATAAGGAGAATTATACTACAAGCATGCAAATAAAACTCAAATGTAACAAACAGCTAAGAATAGTCTTAAAACATGCTAGAATTGAGCTAACAATAGCTAGAAAAAATAAGCTAAAACATGGGGCATATTAAGCTAGTAAACAATGCACAAGGAGGAGAGGCTAACCCTTTCAATTTTGGATTTCAAAACATGATTTTAGCCCTTTGAAATAACTCTAAAATTTAGTATTAAAAATCTCAAAAGAGATTGTGCAAAGGGTGGGAAGCATCACGACCCAAACGCCCCTAAGGGTTTAGCATAAATGCGAAGATGTCCGTGATTACCAAAGGCACCTTAATAGTAATAGCAATTATCACAGTAGGAGGGGCGGAAGGGCCTTGTAAATATTAAAACATAATGTCCAAAGAACTGTGAGGACTTAAATGCACAAACAACTTATATATATATATACCAATAAAGACATAAGTCCAAGTCCATATTCACTATATATGTAAAAAAAAATTGAAGTCCAAAACACGTCTAAGTACAAAATAAAAGACATGTTGGGGAATTAAATCCCAAAGCCCAAATAGCTTATGAAATATTCACTTGACTCCGTATGGCATTCATTCAAAGGAGGTGGATTTAGACCACTCCAAAACAAAGCCTCGACAATAACGGTTTAGAACCTCATGGTGAGGCCACGATGAAGTTCAACTTGACCAAAGCGAAATTAAGTGGCGCGCTAACTTTGCTCCGGTGACTGACCACCTACATATATACAATAAACTGTAAGCTAAAGTCCAGTGAATAACGAATGTATAAAGGGGTTAAGAATGAATGTCGCTTCGATAATTAAAAGCGATCAATTGCATCTGTAGATCGGTTATTCAATCGATGTCTCATATTTCATGTCATATCGGTCATTTAGAAATCATAGTCATCGTGGTACATCAATAGCGAAACGATTGCAATAGGTCTTAATAGGCCGAGCGATCGATTGATGGCCATCAAAAGCGATGCGATAGTAGTTCTAAACATTGGGCCAGCGAGAGATCTCATACTTGATGTCGATGGCGATAGTAATAGTAATATGATATGATATGATAGCGATGGCGATGGCGATCAATTACTATGGATGCCAATGCTGATTAAGTAAAATAGGACAAACATTCATTTAGTAAACAACATCATTTGACGGTGCGTTAACCATTGGAAAATAATTATAATTTAACATAGCTTTATAACATTATTTACTCTGATGGGCTCCTCGGTACCGTACTAATGGTTGGTCAGACCTAAACAAATAAAGTCAAACACAACACAATTACAATTACACTCTACAATCTATTTAATTGAGTTACTCGTTAGATCTTTTCGATTTCTCTCATTTGATTCTAATTTTTCATTAAGTTATTCCCACTTATTTTTCTTTCATTCCTTTTAAATATGGATGATTAGTATTAGGAATAAATTAGATTATTAACCTCCAATTAAAATATATTTAGCTATGTATTAACTAAACTAATTAAATATAAATAATCTCATCATAAACCGGTCCTTATTAAGTTCACGAATTACACAATCAAGCTTTGAGTTGAAGCTTATACACATTAAATTACAATTATTCAATCATGTTTAAATTCTTGAATCAAAAACTCATAAATATGCACATTTGCAATTTCAACTCCATTTTCAAGCAAATCAATGCCCAAATAATTAATCTTCACATTTATTTCCATAATCTTAAGCCCAACTCAATTTCAATTGAATTTAATTAATTCTCAATTAAGGCTTAATTTGACTACATCTAATTTTATGAACCTAAATCAAATTTTTAATTGATTTTTTTTTTTTTTTATAAGGCTCTAAATATCAAATTAAACCCAAACACACCTTAACGAATCAAACAAAATCAATTTTCAATTAAACATCCCAAATGACTTTAAAAATTCCAATTAGCATGTCTATATATTCAATTTCAGTTTCTGAATCCATTTGAGCCGTCAATTTCAGTATCTAGATGGCTTAATACGATAATGAAACCCAAAAAATGCTCAATTCTAATTTAATTTCTACAATTGAATTTAATTCAATTTCTTCAGCCTTTTACTAATTTCTTTGAAACTACATGAAATTGATTCTTAACTCTTTTTTGTTCTCCTTTAAATCATGAAATTGGAGTTATAAAATTTTGCATGTATGAGCTAATTTGGATTATTATTAATTTTCTTCATATCAAACCCAAATTCAAATCCATAAATCTTTTAAACATAAATTAAAATCTCAAAACCTTGAAATCCTATGGTGCATGTTTAATTAGAGTATTAAACTTATAGAATTTGCCCATGCATGCAACAATGAAGCTTGATTTTATGCAAGACTATATCATTAATCCCAAAATAATTAATTTCCATAACCATGAACCTACCTTATTTTCTTCATCTTTGTTTCTAATTTCTTCCAAATTATAAGAAATTGAATTCAAAGTCATCCTTAATGTCAAGCGTAATACATGAATACTTCAAAAATCAAGATTAAATCTCTGCCTTTAATCTTCAATTGATAGCTTCTTTGATGATCTTGCATTTGCTTTATTGAATTTTCTTCAAACCCATCAGCCCAAAATTCTCTCTCTCTCTCTCTCTCTCTCTCTCTCTCTCTCTATGTGGCTCACGGTTTTGGCTCACAGTTTGGCCAGCACAAAGAGAGGAAGAGAGTTGCCTACTCTGTCTCCTTATGTTCACACTTATACACATATTGCCTACTCTCTATCTCCTTATGTTCACACTTATACACATACACCTATTCTTCTTGTTGCCATCATATACACACACGTGCACTTGTTTCAAGCAGCACATTTCTTAAACTTATACATACACATTTAGATTATTCAGCACACCCACACATGTTTCTCTACACCCCACACACACTCACAATTCTAGAACTAACATAGCAATTTATGACTAAGATTAGCAATTAAATAACATAATCTTAACCAACACATACAATTAAATTAATTACAACAAATCATAAATTTCACATAATTTAATTTGTCTAATTTTGACCCCTATTTTTAGAGCCTAATTAAGGTATATCGAAAAATCACATGAGTCTCCACAAGCATTCACCCGAACCTTTAATAACGTTTCGTGCACCTAGCTTCAATTCCAAAAGATATAGTTGAATCAGCGTATTGGGAATTAGATTACATTCTACACCTTAAAAGTTTGGTACTCCAAACTTGATTTACACAATTGTTAAGTCGAGTTAAGTCACGAACATATAACAGTTCTCAATCATTCTCAATCATTTCATAAACTATCAAACATAAATCCAACTTAGTATGGTCCCAAGTAACTCCCATTGTCACAATTCCTCAAAGGTATTAACTTCTTAAAACTATTTGATCCATAAGTGCTAAATCAACGACTTTGGCACTCCAATACATCATCTGCATCAGACTTATAGGATCAAATCAAGTCTCTAACAGGCTTAATTTAAAGCCAATACGGTTAGCTCAAAAGTCAACATTTTGACATCACACACATCATACATTGTTAGGAGGTTCGAGACCTTTCAAAAATATCGAGATGATGGAATAATTCCCAATAGTATTTAACTTGATGTAGCTTTGTGAGAATAATCTCAAACCAACTTACAACAGGTAATACGGATAAAAGCGAGAATAGCCTAAAGCTCAATATAGCGCCGTCATCCATTATCAATTGACGGACTTATACATATATAACAAAGTATTTCTTCCAAAAACTTGTCATCTTGGGAAAATTATCGAAAACTTATTATATCGAAAAAAACTTGTCGAAAGTTAACATTTTGTCATTCAGACAATACTTATCATATCAAATATTTTGTAACCTGAAACATGGATTTCCTTAAACATTGAGTAACATAGTTATAGTTAAAATCATTTATATCAAATCAATTCATCAATTGTAACAATATCAAAATTGGCATTATATACTCTGCGTGAAACATAAAATACAAAACTGAAGAAGCATATGATTGATTACATTTTGTAACTATTTTCTTCTTCTTCTTTTTTTTTTTTTTACAGCCAGGGATCCAATTTTCATAGCAAAGTGAGTTTAACTCAACATGTACCAAGCAACCATAAATCCACAGATACAAAACGGCCATAAGCCCAAATAGAACTATATATACAACTCTGAGAACTCAAAAGGTTATTCCAATACCATTGTATTTTTTAGAATGGCCTTAGGCAGGAAATATGAGCGGCCCTTGGCCGAATGTTCTGAGAATAAGTCACTAGATATACGGGCTTATATCTAGGAAATGATTTCTCAATTTCATATTCTTCATTGGCGAGGATTCTAATTCTTGTAGTACTTTAGTAAGTACTACTCATTACGGTTTAATGTTAAGTTAATCAATAATCACTTATCGTTTTGCAAATGTCATATGGACAAATATACCTCATAAGCGGGGTCCTAATCACAAATTCTGATTGGCCATATCTGAGCAGATTCTGATTCACGGACTTTAGATTTCAAATTGCAGATCACAAAATTGAATCACGGAGGCCGTCTGATCACAATTCCCAGTCAAATCTTAATTACGTATAAACTATACTCATTAAATCATATAGTACTACAAGCTGTTGGTAATTTTCGTAGTTCCTTAAATCATATTACTTATATCTGATCTCAAGGTCAATAACCAATTTCTTATCCATAGCTCATTTTTGAATGGCTTTTGGTCTAGTATTATAAGCTGTTATAAAATGGCCTATTGGCCCGGAATAATCGAAACGACCTTCGGTCGAGAATAGCCTTCGGCCCGAATAACCTTTTAAACTTAGCATACATAACTTCACAACCTCTTTCAATGTTTCCATAATTTCATAATTCACAAGTTGGCTCTTGGTCTTATAAATTCATCATTCACAAGTTGGCTTTCTGCCTCATAGACTTACATTTCATAAGGTCCTTAGATTCCAATTAATATGAACGTCCATAACATAAGCGCGAAGCGAATATCATTATGAGTCATTAGCATGTTCAAACAATTCATCTAAACAAATGTTACCTGAGAATGTCCTTTGAATGTCACAAAATGGCCCTCGGCCCAGAATGTTACACAGAATGGCCCCCGGCCTTATAACTTCATAAATTCAGAAATGATCCTTGATCTAAGCATTGTTCCAGAAAGGGAGACTTAATAAATCATCAGGTAACACATATATATATATTATGTGCTTTGATCTTAGATATATCCGATACTTAACATTTAATCAAGTCACTCGAATAGGTGTAAAACAACACAATTATATCGCCATCATTTCCCACAAATAATGATCAAGCGATGACACACATTATATCCAACCATTTATGTATAAAGTGACTTCCGAGCAATTCAAATTCTTACCACACCTCTGCGATTGCAATATTGTTAACTTGATCCCATCTGCATGTCTTGCTTCATGCACCAATCTATAGAAGATAAGCAGAGGCAATAAAAGATGCAAGGACATAGGTTATAATCGCCGAGTTAACAGCAGCGATTAACGTTGCCATCATTCTTTTCTTTTCATGTACTTGTAGGATATCATGCACGATGCCTAAATCTTTCTAGACATCCTAAAGCTCAATGGATTAGGTGTGTGAGATGGCAACTTCGTGCTCTGATACCACTTGTCCGCCCCAAACCCGCCCCTAAAAGTTTGGGCATGACCCATTCGAAAACAGACACTAAACCTGTTATATATATATATATCATACGGGGCCTGAACGGAAGCCTTTAATAATATAAAATACATAAAACATCATCCATTGAGCTACTACTACCATGCCAGGACCGCACATTGCACTAAATAAATATTATCACAGATAGTTTACACAACATAAGACTCGACTCACCTCATAAATAGGCACATAACAAAAATATAAATGAAGAAGAAATTATACAATCAACCCAAAAATATACATCCAATGCATAAGTCGAAACTTCGTGAGAACTTTACAAAATGAAACGACCTCGGTGGTGCACAGGCGCCTCAAGGTTAACAAGAAATACAAGCCCTAAAGGTTGGGGTGAACTCCCGATTGGTTACCTCTGACAGACAGACAAAATATAGAATGGCGAACTTCGGTGAATAATAGTACATAAACAATATAATATTTAACTTAAATAATCACACATAGAACTGAGATATATCGATTAATTACATTCCATAATTATTTCCAAAGTCATGGGTCCTACTTTAAGTAGCAGAATAGCGTTAAACTTCGGTCTATCTGGAATTTGTCACAAGCCCTCTGAGATGCGATGCGACCAAGGTCGAGATATAGCGAAGCGACGGCCCATACATAAATATGTAGTAAGGATAGCGGAAATAATGAGCGAGCGGTAATAACGAAATAACGGACCGCATAAAAGCGAAAGTAGCGGGGCGCATATAAGCGTGGTATGAAATAACGGATGTATGGACTCAAGAGGTGGCTCGTCACGGATTCAGGTGGCTCCCACCAAAGTGTAGCACGCCGTTCCGTCTGACACTTTGCTCCATACGAGAACATTCTGAGAATGACCTAACGGTCCGAATATCGAGAAATATAATCTTGTCGAAGCGAGTCTTATGCATTTCCAGTTCCAAACCATTTTCATAACCATTTTCATATTGATTTTGCATAAGATTATATGTAGATGCGCCCATAGTCCATCGAGCAGGTGGGTCAGAAGACCACAGTGGTGGGTCAAGACCTACAAGGTAGGTCCGGCGACCACAACGGTGGGTCAGAAGACCTGTGAGTGGGTCGAAGACCACAACGGTGGTCCTAAGACCACAACGGTGGGTCCAAGACCTAGCAGTGGGTCAAGACCATGACCAGTATTATTACCGGGCGAGGAGCCATAGGCCCGGTATTATTACCCGGCGAGGGCCATCCGGACTAAGGGTGCCACAATTACTTTTTAAACCACTGAACATTCGTTCGTTTATTCCCAACATATCATAGCTTTTCATAAATCAATCATTTCGTTTCATAGTATACTGAAAATACATAACGTAAGTTTAATAGAACATTGTTGATATTTATTAGCAAATGTTGAACATATGTCACAGATTGAACACTTTCAGAAATACGAAGGTACCATGGTTCTATACTTTAAATCAATAGATCTCGGGATACATAAGCATCATTGTTCTATTTACTCACCAATCTACGGATAACAGAATGTTAATAATGTTTCTTAATGGTAAATCAAACACAATACTATATAAACTATAGTACAATACCGATAACCATTAATCGTGGACGGGATCTGAGAATAGTTTGAGCCATCTCAATAGATGCGAATCCTTCTATGTTCACACCAATTCTCAAATACAACCATTGTTAGCATAATTGCCATGGAAAGCGAGAATATGCATAATCATAATAAGATTGATGTACATATGTAATCTTGTTACTCCTGAGTTACAATGGGCGTTTGTCCCTCGGTGCATTACGTACCTGAGACACAACTTACAAATTAACTCCCTTTTCCTTTTTAAATCATTAAGGAATTCTTCATTGAATCATTACATTCGTATGAATTATAGTCATGTTAAAGTCATCAAAATAACATTCTAAAAATACCAGAGGACTGGACATTCCAAACTGAGCAATCAATAATTTTGCTGAAAAAGGGTTCCCCTCGGCGCCACTTTGGCTCGGCGTACTAAAAATACAAAACTCTTTGGGAGGTCGATTTTCCTTTCGGCGGTCCTTCCTCCGCTCGAGCGGACCAAGCAAAATTCTGAAAATCTGGATTTCCAATCTTTCTAAATCTTTCCAATCCTTAACAATACAAAGAAAGCTTCAAACTAGACAAACTTAATATCAAATTAAGGTGCTAAATCACCCAATAAACCAACCACAACCCTCCTCAAGCCTTCAATCATCCAATCCATCAATTTCATATGTAAAATAACCATAACTTCCCAAAATCCTCCTTATTCAAACCCAAACTTCCCAAAAATCTCATAATTCTTCTATACACTTCAAATATATAGAAATCACATAATTCAACAATAGAAATAACTCAAATCTGACTATGATTGTAAATATTGATGTGGATTCAACCCTTACCTCAATAATCAAACAAAAAGGTGAGCTAGAGATGGAGCCTTCACAATTCCAAGTTCTAATCGGATAAAAACGTTGATCTTCCCTTAATCTCCCTCATTGATGCCAAAAATCATGGTGGATCATGATCAAGGTAAAGGAATTCAAGAGTTTAGGGCTAGGGTTTCGGACTAGGGAGAAAAGGAAAGAAGAAGGGGAAAGAAAATATCAAAAAGTGATCCAAAATCACGATTTAAAAGCTGCTGTCCCGAAAACTACGCTCGAGCGCACCTTTTCCCGCTCGAGCGGACCTACTCACAGCACAGATTCCAAAACTTCAAGATGGTGTAACTTTCCCATCCGGACTCCGTTTTAGGTCGTTCTTGTGTCCAAATTGAAGCCCCGGAAATAAGCTTTCCAATGGTTATAACCTCATATCCAAATTCAAAATGTGGACAAAGAAAAGGGCAAAAGAGTGGCAGCTGTTCGTAAAATAACTATCCGAATCAAATTCTTTGGTTCAATCTTACCTTACCATCATATTGCCACCTCAATCAAAATCCCCAAATCCAAAAATAACACATGAGAGTCTCCACAAACATTCACCGAACCTTTAATAACGTTACGTGCACCTAGCTTCAATTCCAAAAGATATAGTTGAATCAGCGTATTGGGGAATTAGATTACATTCTCCCCACCTTAAAAAGTTTGGTCCTCCAAACTTGATTTACTGTTAAGTCGAGTTAAAATCTGAACATATAACGGTTCTCAATCATTCTCAATCATTTCATAAACTATCAAACATAAATCCAACTTAGTATGGTCCCAAGTAACTCCCATTGTCACAATTCCTCAAAGGTATAAACTTCTTATAACAATTAGATCCATAAGTGCTAAATCAGCGACTTTGGCACTCCAATTCATCATATGCATCGGACTTATCGGTTCAAATCAAATCTCTAACGGGCTTAATTTAAAGCCAATACGGGTTAGCTCAAAGTCAACATTTTGACATCACACACATCATACATTGTTGAGAGGTTGAGACCTTTCAAAAATATCGAGATGATGGAATAATTCCCAATAGTATTTAACTTGATGTAGCTTTGAGAATAATCTCCAAACCAACTTACAGCGGTAACACAGATAAAAGCAGAATAGCCTAAAGCTCAATATAGCGCGTCATCCATTATCAATTGACGGACTTATACATATATAGCAAAGTATTTCTTCCAAAACTTGTCATCTTGGGAAAATTATCCGAAAACTTATTATATCGAGAAAAAAACTTGTCGAAAGTTAAGTAACATTTTTGTCATTCGACAATACTTATCATATCAAATATTTTGTAACTTTGAAACATGGATTTCCTTAAACATTGAGTAACATAGTTATAGTTAAAATCATTTATATCAAATCAATTCATCGTTGTAACAATATCAAAATTGGCATTATATACTCTGCGTGAAACATAAAATACAAAAGCGAAGAAGCATATGATTGATTACATTTTGTAACTATTTTCTTCTTCTTCTTTTTTTTTTTTTTTCTGACGAGAATCCAATTTTCATAGCAAAGTGAGTTTAACTCAACATGTACCAAGCAACCATAAATCCACAGATACAAAAGCGGCCATAAGCCCGAACTATATATACAACTCTGAGAACTCAAAAGGTTATTCCAATACCATTGTATTTTGAGAATGGCCTTAGGCAGGAAATATGAAGCGGCCCTTGGCGAATGTTCTGAGAATAAGTCACTAGATATACAGGGCTTATATCTCGAAATGATTTCTCAATTTCATATTCTTCATTGTGAGGCGAGGATTCTAATTCTTGTAGTACTTTAGTAGAGTACTACTCATTACGGTTTAATGTTAAGTTAATCAATAATCACTTATCGTTTTGCAAATGTCATATGGACAAATATACCTCATAGGCGGGGTCCTAATCACAAATTCTGATTGGCCATATCTGAGCAGATTCTGATTACGGACTTTAGATTTCAAATTGCGAGATCACAAAGGTCGAATCACGGAGGACCGTCTGAGTCTGATTCCAGTCAAATCTTAATTACGTATAAACTATACTCATTAAATCATATAGTACTACAATGTTGGTAATTTTCGTAGTTCCTTAAATCATATTACTTATACTCTGATCTCAAGGTCAATAACCAATTTCTTATCCATAGCTCATTTTGAATGGCTTTTGGTCTGAAATATTATAAGCGTTATAAAATGGCCTATTGGCCCGAATAATCGAAACGACCTTCGGTCGAGAATAGCCTTCGCCCGAATAACCTTTAAACAGCATACATAACTTCACAACCTCTTTCAATGTTTCCATAATTTCATAATTCACAAGTTGGCTCTTGGTCTTATAAATTCATCATTCACAAGTTGGCTTTCTGCCTCATAGACTTACATTTCATAAGTTCCTTAGATTCCAATTAATATGAACGTCCATAACATAACTGACAGAAACAGAATATCATTAACAGTCATTAGCATGTTCAAACAATTCATCTAAACAAATGTTACACAGAATGTCACTGAATGTCACAAAATGGCCCTCGGCCCAGAATGTTACACAGAATGGCCCCCGGCCTTATAACTTCATAAATTCAGAAATGATCCTTGATCTAAGCATTGTTCCAGAAAGGGAGACTTAATAAATCATCAGGTAACACATATATATATATTATGTGCTTTGATCTTAGATATATCCGATACTTAACATTTAATCAAGTCACTCGAATAGGTGTAAAACAACACAATTATATCGCCATCATTTCCCACAAATAATGATCAAACGATGACACACATTATATCCAACCATTTATGTATAAACTGACTTACCGAGCAATTCAAATTCTTACCACACCTCTGCAGTGCAATATTGTTAACTTGATCCCATCTGCATGTCTTGCTTCATGCACCAATCTATAGAAGATAAACAGAGGCAATAAAAGATGCAACAGACATAGGTTATAATCATCAGAGTTAACAACAGACAGTTAACGTTGCCATCATTCTTTTCTTTTCATGTACTTGTAGGATATCATGCACGATGCCTAAATCTTTCTAGACATCCTAAAGCTCAATGGATTCGTGTGTGAGATGGCAACTCGTGCTCTGATACCACTTGTCACGCCCCAAACCCGCCCCTAAAAGTTTGGGCATGACCCATTCGAAAACAGACACTAAACCTGTTATATATATATATATATCATACGGGGCCTGAACGGAAGCCTTTAATAATATAAAATACATAAAACATCATCCATTGAGCTACTACTACCATGCCAGGACCGCACACATTGCACTAAATAAATATTATACAGATAGTTTACACAACATAAGACTCGACTCAGCCTCATAAATAGGCACATAACAAAAATATAAATGAAGAAGAAATTATACAATCAACCCAAAAATATACATCCAATGCATAAGTCGGAACTCGGCAGAACTTTACAAAATAAACGACCTCGGTGGTGCTGGGCGCCTCAAGGTTAACAAGAGAAATACAAGCCCTAAAGGTTGGGGTGAACTCCCGATTGGTTACCTCTGAAGCAGAACAGACAAAATATAGAATGGCGAACTTCGGTGAATAATAGTACATAAACAATATAATATTTAACTTAAATAATCACACATAGAAGCTGAGATATATCGATTAATTACATTCCATAATTATTTCCAAAAGTCATGGGTCCTACTTTAAATATGAGAATAGCGTTAAACTCGGTCTATCTGGAATTTGTCACAAGCCTCTGATCTTGATGCGACCAAAGGTCGAGATATAGCGAAGCACCCGCCGCATAAATATGAGTAGTAAGGATAGCGGAAATAACGAGCGAGCGATAATAACGAAATAACGGACCGCATAAAGCGAAAGTAGCGGGGCGCATATAAGCGTGGTAGCGAAATAACGGATGTATGGACTCAAGAGGTGGCTCGTCGCAGTTCGGTGGCTCCACCAAAGTGTAAGCCGTTCCGTCTGACACTTTGCTCCATACGAACATTCTGAGAATGACCCTAGCGGTCGAATATCGAAATATAATCTTGTCGAAGCAGTCTTATGCATTTCCAGTTCAAACCATTTTCATAACCATTTTCATATTGATTTTGCATAAGATTATATGTGGTACGCCCATAGTCCATCGAGCAGGTGGGTCAGAAGACCACAGCGGTGGGTCAGAAGACCACAGCAGTAGGTCCGACCACACAGTGTAGTCCGAAGACCACAGCAGTGGGTCCAAGACCACAGCAGTGGGTCCTAAGACCTTGACAGGTGGGTCAGAAGACCACAGGTGGGTCGAAGACCCTGACCACCGTATTATTACCCCGGGCGAGGGCCATAGGCCAGTATTGTTACCCCGGGCGAGGGCCATCCGGGACTAAGGGTGCCACAATTACTTTTTAAACCAGCGAACATTAGTTCGTTTATTCCCAACATATCATAGCTTTTCATAAATCAATCATTTAGTTTCATAGTATCTTGAAAATACATAGCGTAAGTTTAATAGAACATTGTTGATATTTATTAGCAAATGTTGAACATATGTCACAGATTGAACACTTTGAAATCTGAAGGTACCATGGTTCTATACTTTAAATCAATAGATCTCGGGATACATAAGCATCATTGTTCTATTTACTCACCAATCTACGGATAAGAATGTTAATAATGTTTCTTAATGGTAAATCAAACACAATACTATATAAACTATAGTACAATACCGATAACCATTAATACGTGGGCCGGGATCTGAGAATAGTTTGAGCCATCTCAATAGATGCGAATCCTTCTATGTTCACACCAATTCTCAAATACAACCATTGTTAGCATAATTGCCATGGAAAGCAGAATATGCATAATCATAATAAGATTGATGTACATATGTAATCTTTGTTACTCACGAGTTACAATGGGCGTTTGTCCCTCGAGTGCATTACCTGAGACACAACTTACAAATTAACTCCATTTTCCTTTTTAAATCATTAAGGAATTCTTCATTGAATCATTACATTCGTATGAATTATAGTCATCTTAAAGTCATCAAAATAACATTCTAAAAATACGAGGGAATTTGAACATTCAAAAGCGAGCAATCAATAATTTTGCACGAAAAAGGGTTCCCTCGGCGCCACTTTGGCGCTCGGCGTACTAAAAATACAAAACTCTTTGGGAGGTCGATTTTCCCTTTCGGCGGTCCTTCCTCCGCTCGGCGGACCAAGCAAAATTAAAATCTGGATTTCCAATCTTTCTAAATCTTTCCAATCCTTAACAATACAAAAGCTTCAAACTAGACAACCTTAATATCAAATTAAGGTGCTAAATCACCCAATAAACCAACCACAACCCTCCTCAAGCCTTCAATCATCCAATCCATCAATTTCATATGTAAAATAACCATAACTTCCCAAAATCCTACTTATTCAAACCCAAACTTCCCAAAATCTCATAATTTCTTCTATACACTTCAAATATATAGAAATCACATAATTCAACAATAGAAATAACTCAAATCTGACTATGATTGTAAATATTGATGTGGATTCAACCCTTACCTCAATAATCAAACAAAAAGGTGAGCTAGAGATGGAGCCTTCACAATTCCAAGTTCTAATCGGATAAAAACGTTGATCTTCCCTTAATCTCCCTCATTGATGCCAAAAATCATGGTGGATCATGATCAAGGTAAAGGAATTCAAGAGTTTAGGGCTAGGGTTTTGGACTAGGGAGAAAAGGAAAGAAGAAGGGGAAAGAAAATATCAAAAAGTGATCCAAAATCACGATTTAAAAGCTGCTGTCCCGAAAACTCCGGTCGGCGCACCCTTTTTCCCCCGAGCCGACCTACTCACAACCTGATTCCAAACCTCCAAGCAGGTGTAACTTTCCCATCCGGACTCCGTTTTAGGTCGTTCTTGTGTCCAAATTGAAGCCCCGGAAATAAGCTTTCCAATGGTTCTAACCTCATATCCAAATTCAAAATGTGGACAAAGAAAAGGGCAAAAGAGTGGCAGCTGTTCGTAAAATAACTATCTGAATCAAATTCTTTGGTTCAATCTTACCTTACCATCATATTGTCACCTCAATCAAAATCCCCAAATCCAAAAATAACACATGAGAGTCTCCACAAACATTCACCGAACCTTTAATAACGTTACGTGCACCTAGCTTCAATTCCAAAAGATATAGTTGAATCAACGCGTATTGGGGTCGTTACATATTTTGTATTAGCCAATCACAGCTTGACACGTGCTCCATCAGGGGTAACTTGGAGAATTAGCATGGATTTCCAATCATTGAAGGACATGTGGCAAGTTATATCAATAGCAATGGATTTGCAAAGTATTGAAACAATCGAAAGGGGCAAGGTGATGTGGCTAAACAATTCTTGGAGGTTTAAATTCAAATTTATGAGGGATGCCTAACTGCAAGAAGTGACTTATTGGAGACAAACTGCTTGGAGCCATGTTTGATGTTCATGGAGGTTACTTCGTCAGTCACCAGCCACTTCGACAGTTACCATCCACTTTGACGGTTGTCACCAGAGTATGTAAATAAAGGAGAAAGCTAATAGTGAAAGGGGTGGGAGAGGGGGAGGACCATATCCCGAAACCAGTATATTTTACCTCACATTTTTCTAGTTATTTACATTCTAGTTATTTACCTTCCAGTCCTTTACTTTCCCCGTACTGAATTTCAATTTTTGAGGAGTAGTTCTCAGTTAGTCTGTTCATTATTGTAATTCCCTTAAGAGCTATGTGGAAGTGCGAAGGTACAATCGTAGATGCTTGTTTAGTTAATGAAATTTATTTTCTGACACTATTCTCTCCCTTCTTTTGCTATTGTGATTCGTTTTTTTAAATTTTCTCCTAAAAATAAGCCACTAGTAAAAGTCCTCTTCATTGAGGCTAAAAAAACTTCTAAACAATTATCTGATTAATTGGTTGTCATTTATTATTTCTATAAGGACTTATTGATCCTAGCTGACACGCTCAAATTACATTTTTAATCTTCGAAAGACAAAAAAAACCAACAAATATATTGTTTATTTATTGTAATATTTTTTAACATGTGATTTATCAATAACTTCTTAATATATTGGATTGAATTTTTGCAAAATCATTAGATGGGGTATTATATATAGTGAAACTTCCATGAATTTTATGATGAATTAAATTTTGAGACTCATTGCACAAGTTTTGAAAACTTTTAATAGATAACCCCTAACAGCAATGAATTTCTCAACAAAAAAAAAAAAAACAAAACAAAACAAAACAAAACAAAACAAAACAAAAAACAAAAAACAAAAAACAAAACAAAACAAAACAAAATTACAATTTAGTGGCATTTCTTTTAAAACTAATTACGGATTTATAAAAATAAAATAAAATAAAATTCTAATAATTAAAATTTATAAAATTTGTCACTAATTCAATTTGTTTTCCCTTTTTTTAAACTTACACAAAATTGTTATTTTCTTAAGTAGTGTTTGGTTCATTGTAATAGGGTGGAATTGGATAATCATTCTATCAAAACGTCAATTTCCATGTTTGGTTGACTGACAAAATAATGAAAAATATATAAATAAATAGATCATCATGTACTAATATAATGGAATGACCATTTCATAAAGGAGCTTAAGAACTAGACATTTCATTCAATTTTATCTAATTCCCATAAATCATATAGAGCATTGCACCTCATTTGGATCATAGGGTGAGAATAAAGAAAAAGGAAAAAGAAAAAAGAAACAATTGTGATCTCTTATATAGGTGAGAAAAGAAATGAAATGATTGCATTTTATTGCTATCATGTTTGGATGAGTAAGAAAGTAAAAACATTTTAGAGAGGAATATAAGTGAGATTTCATTTTTCTTGTTTTGTATTTTATGTGACAATCTTAGTATTACAAATATTTATAATTGTTGGTAAAGATTTGGTTTAGGCCCAATCAACACTGATTGATCGACAGGCTTAAACAACTTTTAAATAAACACAAATAAAAATCAAGTTTTGTGATTGAGTTATATCCCTTAAACAAATTAACGACTTTCCTGGAGGTAATTAAGTAGAGAAGGAATCGAACATAATAGAATATGTAATTATTCAATTAAATTGTCACTTGTTATTAGTTATAAGAACTTAAACAATAACAAAGAAATGAAAAATACAGCAATCGATAGGAAGAAAACTATCACGATTTGTCAGAAAACTATCACTTATTCTACTCTTGAAATGGCTAACTTAAACTACTCCTAAATAATTCTTCACGATTTGTGAGTGGTTGATGATGATCCTTTTTTCTTTTCTTTTTTTCATCCAGCTCCCTTTTATACTTGACCTACTCAGCTTTCAGTTCTGATCTTCCTTGATCCACTCTCTCTTTGCATCTTTATCCCAACATTTTAGGGACTTTTCCCCATTGATATGCAACTTCTGATTTCTCTCTTGATTTTCTACAACCATCTTCCTTCTCTAGGATCTTTATCCTTTAAAAATAATAACATGCCACATCGTTTTTACTATGCTATATCAACAACTTATGTTGCATCAACCATCTTGCCACGTTAGCATCCTGTCGATAGAGGATTTCCAAATTTTGGCACAAAAAAAGCCCCTATTCATTCAGTGGGAAATGTCTTTTGCCTTGAATGATTTTGTTTTAGGTTTCTTGATAGAAACAAAACAAAAATGACAGGACTTTCTTGACCACTTATGGGCCTAAAACCCCTTAGGCTCCTTCATTCTCTTTCCCAAAGCTATTTTTTATTACTTAGCCTTTATAACCTGTCTTTGAAAGAAGAAAAGCCCTAGAAACTGAAGACACCAGTAGCCTCTCCAAAGACACCTCAAACAAACCCTCAAAAGGACAATTTTGTCTCATCTATAGCAGAAGTGGCTGCTAACTATCACATCATACAATCTGTTCTTCTTGGAGATGACGGGGTCAGGGCCCATTACTACTCTAGCCTCAAGTAACAGCAGTGCTAACCTCCAACATCGACGGAGACTCTGTTGACAAGATGATGCTTCATCCTCAAAAGCTGCAGCAGAATCATAAAAGTTGGAAGAGAAAATACCCATGACAAGGCTCAATCTTCATTAAAGCTTGAGGCTTAATTTTTATTCCTTCTTTTTAATGCATGTTTTCTTTCCTTTATGTCTGTTTTACACTTTCCCACATAGTTGGATAATACTTTTTTAAGTATTTTCCATTTATGATTCTCCTATGTGGGATTCCTTCCATGGGCACACGATGATAAACTCCTCCCTTAAAGACCTTATAAACCTTAAATGGTCCTTCCCAGTTTGGTGACCACTTTCCATATTTAGGATCTTTACTACTTATATGGTCTTCCAAACCAAATTCCCTTTTGGAAATATTGGTTTTCACGCTTTTATTATAAGTTCTTTCCATCTTTCTTTTCTAAGCAACAAGATGGCATTAGGCCATAATCTTTTTTCCTTTCATATCCTATAATTCCGTCATCATGGCCTCAGCATATTCATCAATGGGAATGCCATAATGCAAAGCCACTGGACTGGACTAGACTGTCACCTCCAAAGTTAACACTGCATCATGGCCATACACTAATTCACAGGGTGTAGTCCCAATGTTGTTTCTCTGGGGATTCTTGTAAGCCCATAATACATTGGATAGCAAATTGTACCCATCCCTAGGATTTTCCTCAACCATCATTTCCAAGGTATTTTTTACTATTTTGTTAGTAGATTCAACTGCCTATTATCTTGAGCATAGTAAGGCGATGAATTGAGGATTTGAATGTCACATTCTCTGGCAAACTCTTTGATCTCATCTCCATTGAATATAGTGGCTTGATCAACTGTGATTGACTGAGGAAAGCCAAACTTATGTATTATGTATTTCTTTTATAAAATCAATTACATGACTCTATGTCCCCACTTTCAATGGCAGTGTCTCCACCTACTTATTGAAGTAATCAATAGCCACCCGTAGGTAACAATGCTACTTTGAGGAAGGTGGAAAATTTTGCCTAATCAAGTCCACTACCCATCCTCTAAAAGGTCATGGCTTTACCACAGCATGCAGAATAACTGCTAGAACTCTTTAGATGTTGCTATGCTATTGGCATGCCTAACACACTTTAGCATAGGTCATACAATCCTTTCTCACTGTTGGCCAAAAATAACCATAAATGTTGATCATGTATCTTATCTTTCCCTTATCTTGATGAGCACCACATATACCTTTATGTACTTTAACCATTATTTTCATTTGTTCATTTTGACCAATGCACAATAAGGTCATGTGATCATGACGCCTTCTAAATAAATCATCTCCGATGATGACATAATTTAGGACTTGGTATTTGAGCTACCTACTAGTTTTTTCACTAGGGTTCATAAAGTACTTGACTAGAGGGTGCCTCCAATCCTCTTTTGCCATCTCTAAATTCATTATTGGCAAAAAAAAATACCTCTGTCAATCTCTAAGTCTAGAGAAGTTCCTCTTTTGAATTTTTATTATTCTTTCTTGGCCTCCTTTAGGAACTTTCAAACCAAAAGCCATTTGGGCCATTTCATTAGCCACTGTTTTCTAATCGAAACATGCATTGAAAAGTCACATGGCTAAAGAAACTTATCAGCCGCTTGACCTTAATTAGATATTCTTCCAAAGCTCTATTAATGCACTTATATTCACCCTTAACTTGTTTAATCCCCAATTGTGAATCACCAAAAACCTATAAGCTGATGATTCTAAACTCTATAGCTAACTCTAAACTTATAATCGAAACCTCATATTCAACCTGATTATTGGACAAAACAAGCTACTCATCCAATTGATAAGAAAACTGATGCATTTTCCCATTAGAGGTAACAAACACAACACCAGCTCCAACTCCATCTTTTGTGTCTGAAGCCATCAAACATTAGCCTCCAAGGGGCACCTTCTGCATAATTAACTTCAAACAAGTCGTCACGAACAAACAAATAGGGATGTTGTGCCAGAAAATTAGCCAGTTCTTGTCCTTTAATGGCTTTCTTAAGAACATAATTGAAGCAATACTCTATTAAAGCCAGTAACCACTTGCCTTGCCTTCCCCTCATTATAGGCTTAGACAACATGTACTTAATGACATTAGTTTGTGCTACCACATACACTTCTGAAGGCATCATGTAATGCCTCAACTTGATAGCAACAAAATATAAAGCCAGGAATAGTTTTTCCACTGAGTTGTACCTAGTTTCTACATCATTTAGTCTTCTATTGAGATAATAAATGGCTTACTCATTGCCACTCTCATTATCTTGGGCCAAAAACAACCAATAGACCCCTCACATGCTGAAATGTACAACGTCAGAGGCTTTCTCTTTATAGGGGGCATCAAAACTGGAGGTCTCATTAAATACTCTTTGATTAAATCAAAGGCCTCCTGCCGAGGCTTCCCCTATTTAAAATCTGTATCAGACGTAGCTTTTACCAAAGGTGAGAAAGCCAAAGTTTTCCTTGCCAAATTAGCTATGAACCTCCTTAGAAAGTTCACTTTGCCAAGGAAACTTTGCATCTCTTTCTAATTGGTCGGTGGTTATGTTGCTAATATGGCTTTAGCTTTATTTGCATCCACCGCAATCCCCTTTTAGTGAACCAAGAAAACTAAAAGTTCCCTGCAGTCACTCCAGATGCACACTTCAGTGGATTCATTTGTAGCTTCTAAGACCTCATCCTTTGAAAGTTCTGTCAAAGGTACTCTAAATGTTCATCAAAATCTTCTGATTTGAAGGCTACATCATCTATGTAGACTTCTAGAAGCCTACCAATCTGGTCATGGAAGATCAAATTAATAGCCCTTTGGTAAGTAACCCATGCATTCTTTAGCCCAAAAGGCATAACAACCCATTCAAAAGAACCTAAAGGCACCAGGACATCTAAAAGTTGTTTTGTGTGTGTCTTATGGACTGATAAATATTTGATTATACCAAGCATGTCCATCCATGAAGGAGAAAATCTTATGCTTGGCTACTGAATCCACTAACAGATCAACCACAGGCATTAGATCTTCATCCTTAGGAGTTGCACTATTTAAGTTCCTAAAATCAATGCAAACTCATAGCTTACCATTCTTTTTCATAACAAGAACTATGTTTGACAGCCACTCAACATATCTGGCAGTCCTTATGAAGCCTGCTTTAAGCATGCTTTCAATTTTCTTTTTAACCAATAAAGTCCTCATTAGTCATTCTTCTTGGTGGTTGCTTATGGAGAACATAATTATTTCTTATTGGGAGTGTATGTTCAACTAGTGATCTATCTAAACCATGCACATCATTATAATTCCCTGCAAAACAATCCATGTAATCAAAAAGATGGGCCTTTTACAAGCTTCATTGCTAAGTTGAACTCCTCTAAGGGATCTTGTACATCAGCCTTTAGATCATCCAATTTAGCAGGTGCTACCTGCAAATGTTCCAACTGAACCTTATTATAGCTAAGAGAACTATTGTTAATCACGCATTCAGTCCATGAACAAGCAAGTAGAGCCTTAGGGCTGATCTTATTTTCTAAAAAGAAACAAAATAATCTAAAGAAAGTAGACCTAACTACACTAATGTCCCCATCATCAATAAGTGCACTCATCATTTAACAATCTTCTTTTTCAGTAACCAGTTCAATAACTGGCACACCCTATCTTCATTGCATCAGGCTGGGTTTGGCCAAGTCTTGGCCGATTTGTCGAAACCCTTCATCTATGTAATCTTGAAATTCCTCAGGAGTTACGCTCCTTCCCTGTCCTTATTTCCTCATAAATCACTTCAACTAGTCCCAGACCTTCTTCATATAGTGTTATTTCTATGTTATGAATATTTTCCACAAAATGGTTGGCGTCAGCCCATTAGACTTCCATACCATCTTTCTTACATTGTTTGCCTCCTTCTTAACTGGTTAGGAAGATGAAAACGTGATGTAGCGAAGATGGAACATACCCATTCAAGTGGATCCAGTCCCTCCCAAGCAACAGATTGTAGTTAGAGGTGGAATCGACCAAACAAAACGTTGTGCTCATGTCTCTTGCTCCAATCTGTAACTTTAGAACTATCACTCCTCGGCATCACAAGACCCCTACAAAATTACTAATGGAAATGTTAGTAGGTATTAAGTTATCTACTGTCTTTCCTAGCATTCTCAATGTTTTAAAAGGAAGGATATTGACAATAGCTCCATTATCGCCTAGGACCCTGTCTACAGGAACTCGAATCCAAATGCACTTGCACATATAAAAGCCTCAAGTGTTTACTTAACTCCTCTCCAGGCTTTTGTAGTACCAACTAGTGTCCATCGACAGACTTAACCACCTCTATTTACTTTGTTATGCTGGCCTTGGGTTCTGCTATCTAGGCCACTGCTTCTGTCAGATCTTCTACATTCGGGGGGCACCCGCGCATGTTAAATAGTTTAGACCCTCGGTCTCTGTGATCTAATCTCACGAGTACAATGTGAAACTTAGATGAGAATCCAAATTTTGAAATTTTTAGAAAATCCATTTTATTGCAAAAATATTTGTTAAAAATGGACTATGTCATCAGATCTCAGAGTTGCCACCTAATGTTTTGGAAAAATTAGGAAACCCGTGACTCATACCAAGGCCACTATTTGTCGTAACCAAGGATGCTTGGCTAGGAACCTTAAGTATGAGGGGAAAAAGTGATTAATTGAGCACCCTCACTCGCCCGATCAAAAGATCGGCCTTTACTAAACCATGATATGATTTTTATTAACTTCATATGTTCATATTCCAATTATTTATTAGATCCTAAAATTTACTATATGAAACAAACAAATATGGACTGTGTCGTTCATTTTGGAACAATTTGATTTTATTATGTCGTAAAGGTTTTGAATAGTGCAATAAGGAAAATCAATTTTATTCCAAATTAAATAGCACAACCTTCATCCACTAACATGCATAGAGTTATATCCAATAAGCTACTAGCCACACGGTATGATGCTAAACATAGTAAGAAAATCACACGCAAGTAGGATGCTAAAGCACAAATTCGAATAAGGGAGAGAGGAAAAAAATTACAACAAAATTCAATCCTCATAAACACTCTCTAATTGAAAGAAAAACAATAAAAAACAAAAGCTGCAGGGGGTCTCGGACACCATCGAAGATTATTCTACTCGACATCAAGAGGTTGCTAGGTTCTATCCAGGAAAAAATTGATGGCCGGCCAAAGTATGGGCTGGCGGGCCAACCAATTAGTTGGATGGCTATAGACACCCCATTTTTTACCATCCTCAAGACTTGGACGTCATCGTTTGAACACTTGATGATTATCCATGCTCATGTTCGTTTTGAGTTCTCGGAGGTCTCGGCTATGCGCCTTGCCTCAAGATCTCTCAACTTGTCTGTTTTGTACTTGATTATGGACCAAACACTTGTGTTTTTGTTTCTAAGGGAAGAGGGTGGCTTGTTTGCCATCCCCTCAACCCACCGGCCATGGCATGATGCCACCAGCTCCTTTTTCTTGCCATTGGCCAAGAGTTTTGGCCGATCGGCACTATATTTGGTCGGCCGGCCATTGATTTGGTCGATCGGCCATTTTTGGTGGCCGAGCCCTGTTCATTTGCTCTATGCAGATATTTTATGCCAGCTATTGTAGCTGGCATCCACAATTCACCCCCTCCGTACACATGTATGCAGGGATTTGCTCTTTGCTTGGCACCATGTTTGTCGTATGCTATTCCTGAATGGTTTTTCGGAGGCTCACTTTGAGAAGCGTGCCATAAGGCTGATCGGTTGCGGACTCTGCCATGATGGAAACACACAGACCCCGGTTTTACCGGGGCACCCTTTTCGACCATTCGACCTAGTGCATATTCGGAATCCATAGTGACCATTCCAACTAGGACAGGTTGCTCACCCGATTGTAGGCTATTTGAAAACCGCTGCGTGTGTAGTGAAACCCTAGCTCCTCACAAGATAGGACAGGGAAGCCCTACCCCAAACATAGGGGTGTTTTGGCTCTCACTTGCTTGCTATGTGCTTTTAGAGTTGGCCTCTACAGGAATACATGTATCAGTTTGCAAGTCTGGGTATCAGCCCTCTGAGCATCGATATTTTGAGAATCAGTTATATCTGCAGGTATCAGATTCAGTTGTGGGACAGTAATTTGGGAACAGTGATCAGAGGTCGAATCTGATTATTGATCGGCTATGCTTATGTTTGTTTGGGTGAAATTGGGCCGAGATACTGCCTGTTTTCTCTTTCAAGGGGGGAGGGAATACAAAGATCTAGTTCAATTGCGGTGTTCTCCTTCATTGAAGCAAGCGGAACATCGATCCGTCGATCCACGGTCACATCACCTCCGTTCAGTTCAGCGGATTTATGATGGCACAAAATTCAGAGGAAATTCTGGTTATGGCAACCGCATTAAACCAAGGAATCATCTTGCAGGGTGAGGCCGACGTTGAAGTGCCACACCCACCCAGATCACCTGTCGTGTGCCCGATCTGGGAACCCCAGTTGTTTCAAGCTCGTGAACCCACCACCTTTGAGCTAATGGGAATGATTGGCGACCTTCAAAGATCTGTGGCTGATCTAGTCTATGGAATGTCGGCCCTGCACCAACTGCATCATCTGTACGGAACTTTATGCATAAGAGCCCCCATCTTGGGGCGGTGTAATTGAGCTCGACCAACTTTGAAGTTGTCTCAAGCTCCAGCAATGATATGTCAACGACAACGGGGCTTCGTACTGAAGTAGCAACCCAAACCGTCCACCAAGATGAGACTAGTGGAAAGAACAAGATGAAGGCCGACACAGATCCCTATGAACAACTCCAGCAAGCTATTGAGGCCCTGAAAGCCGGGGGGTTAAATAAGCAACAAGTACTCGTAGTTGTGGCTAAGACTGCGGATGACATTTTCCCTGCTCAGACCGAGAACAGTTCAAGCCAAAGGGAAAATCGGGATAGGGACCGTCGTACCAGAATAGTTCCTTCCAATCCTAACCCCACACCTGGAAAAGAACAGAGCTAAGGTAGCACCTACTGATCCTTTTGCTAGTGCGTCCAGCAAAGGTCCACAGGCTTCGAAGTATCTGCCACGAGGGCGCAGGGTCTTTCATGCCCTCTACATGCCTTTGTCCAAGGCTCTTCGAATCCTCATTGAAAAAGGTCATCTCAAACCTCTTGAGCCTCGGTCTCTCCCGAGTAATCTCCCTCTCTCACATGATACTACTCAGTACTGTACGTACCATCAACAAGCTGGTCACACCACCGACAATTGCTTTCGTCTTCGCCACGAAGTGCAAGACTTGATCGATGATGAGGTCATCCTCCCACCTAGCTCAGCAAAGTCTGTCACTACTGAGTTCGTGGACTTCGAAGATAATACAAGTATGTGATCAGGGGTTGGTCCACCTACGGGCGGTGCTCAGTTTATTTCAGATATGGCGTTTGACACGCACTATTTTGAGCATTTGCGAATGCTAATTTTTATACTTTCTGACTCGGGTGTTGAGTCAGTTCTATGATTTTGTTTCAAGTCTGTCTCATTGTTTTGAGTCAGTCTTTTTGATTAAGGTCTGTCATGTTGTATCGAGTCAGTCCTATTGTACAGAAGTCGGGTGATGTCGGGGGTGTTACCTCGGACCTCACTGTCTTGTTTTGTGTTTGTCTTTTTACTTCCTTTTGAGTCTGTTTCTGCCGTGGAGCCAGTTGTGCCAATAGATTTTGAATGGAACAGCAATAATTTTCACACTCTTGTATTTGCTTTTGCCTTGTGCCAGTTGTGCCAGAAGTTCTAAATGTGATGGTGGTATTTGACTAAAACTGTGTCTTTTTTGTGCCTTGAAATCATTGCATTGACCTAAGTTTTTCAAAACTTTTCGAATAATGTGTTGAAAACGAAGATGAAGGAATTCCTCAGGTTTTGCAAAATTTGATCAATTAAGAGAAAGAGAGGTGTGCTAAGCCCTTAATGAAGGAGATCATGCTTGTTAGTGTGAGTACTAAGAAGGATCCTGGCTTGATCCGAATTGGTTCTACACTGTCTTCAGTGCCAGCGACTAGTCGCTTTCTTAAAAGATTTCAAAAAATGTTTTGCACCGTCTTGCGAAGACCTGTGTGGAATTGCTCTTGAGATTGTGCAGCCTAGGATCGCTCTGGGCCATGAGACTCGACCCCTTTGCTTTCAAACCTTGAACTTGCATTCAAAATGTTCAACGGTCAACCACAATGTGAGACTTGTATGGCCAGATCAAAAGCACTCCTCAATGTGAGACTTGTAGGGGCAAAAGATGTCAGATAATGCACTCGAAGAGTCAAAAGATGAAGATCGGCAAGAATGCCAAACCCCAGAAGGGAGGAAAGAAGAAAGTACTGCTGAAGAACAACCGAGTTCCTATCCACAACACTAGGGGCAAATTCAGCCTCCATTGGATGGACTCCAATATCATCAGCGAACAACAGCCACTCTTCTGGATTCAGATGGCTTCGAGATCTCAAAAACCATTTGACATGGACAAAGCTACACTTTTACCCTTGAGAGGCTCGCTGGGTCGAAAACCCGGAAGGGTGACCCAGGCAAAAGTTAGAGCAAGAAAAAAAAAGAATGAAAAAAAAAAAGAAATGAAAAGAAAAGAAAAACAAAGCTCACAAGGTTGAAAACCCAGAAGGGCGGCATTGGCAAAAGTTAGAGCGTAAAAAGGAGAGGTTAAAAACCTGAGTGTACCTTAACCAGAACTACGTAAGGCTTGATTCCCATATTTGGGATACGTAGGCAACTTCATTCTGAAGACTAGCTGTAAACACTTCCAAATCGATTGTGTCCATGCAATGGTTTTGATTATCTTTGTTTTCTTTGTATCCGAGAGTTTGGTTGTGATCATCACTTTGAGGACTGATTACGGTGTGCTGCGGTGCAATTCAAACAAGGGGCAACTTTTTGTTGCCATACAATGTGCTGTGGTGCCATTCAGACAAGGGGCAATTTTCCATTGCCAAACAATGCCGTTCAGACAAGGGGCAATTTTCCATTGTTATGGATCTAAGGTTGTGCATATTAAGGGTAGGTTCCGTGCTCATTGAGCAGTGGCCATTTGCAAAAACAGTTTTTGAGAATTTTTTTTTATGAGTTGACTAATTTTCTCAGAAATTATTTCATTTTTCCAAAATCGGACCATTTCTTGGACCCAAAAAGGAAAATTTTCAGTGCTCACAACCTAACTTGCATGATTTCAAATTAAAAAGTTGAACAAGTGTGTTAATCTGACTCTCATATTGGTCAAAATTATTTTAGTGGAAAACCAAAACAAAAAAAAAAAATGGTCAAAATGATGAACTAGGGGCACAGTTGAGTCTGGTGTTCTATCTTTTCCCCATTGTCAACATACTTGCCAGAAAGGGCACTCTACCTACCAGAAAAGGGCATAACTGAAGTTAACAGTAAAATGCCGAAAGCTATCTCATCCTCCGAGCAGCGAGGTATCAAGCTAACTGCGAAGCACGAACTGGAATGGATCTAGATATTTCGCTCCCTCGTTTGGACACATCTGATCATGTCCAAACTCCCCAGCAGAGCACCGTCAACCAATGTCAGCTCCAGATTGGCTACACACCTAGTTGTAGCGTGACCCCTTTGTGGGGGAAGTTCACTGTTGTGAGCAGAAGAAGAGAATCTAGCAGAATGCTAGGGGTAAGAGCCCGCAACTTCCTGTTTATCCATCAACCACCCAAGGAAGGGATGAAAAATGAGAGATTGAAGAATAGAGAGATGTGGGATGAGAGAAAAAGTGAGAAAATGGCTTTTTCAGAAAAATAGAGATTGAGTGCCAGAGTGATGTGAGAATCACAAATGAGAAAGGGTGAGAAACAATACTCGGAGAAACTGGCATCTCGTGATCTGAGAGGTCCCTTGTCTTTGGAACACGTCTGAGTGTCATGTCCATTGTTTTGTTTGTGTCAATTCTTGTTATGAGTCGTTTCGAGTGTTTCTCGATGTGTTTGGTTGTTCACCTTTTGTTTTCCTTTGTTGAGTCATGGTGCATTGTGTTCAGTCATAGGCTCAAATACCCAGTCAAAAACTTTCTCTCATTTCTCAAATTCAAAAAAAAAAAAAAATGAATCGTTTTGTGCTCAGAGTGCTATGCCATTCTCCGCATTTGTGCAAAACAGTATTTGTTCTTTCATAAAATTGCAGGGTCCACCCCCGATAAGTGTGAACAATAAGACAAGGACCTATCTGAAGCTATGTGGGTTCCAGACTGCAAAGCAAAAGAAAAGAGGGAAAATGTGGAGCATCTTAGTGTGTTTTAACTCCAGCAAATTCCAAGATTGCATTCCAGGTGCACCTTCTCAGGCCTCGCCGTTTCTCTGGAGTATGAGTGTATCTCAACCCCAAGTGTAAGCTTGCTTCAAGTCAGAATGGCAGTTCAGGCAGCACCTGAGGGTTTCACATGCAAATGTTACCTCTCGCCAATATGAACAGGGTATATCCTTTTGAGCTGAGCGTGTTGCCAAGTCCTCCGAGAGGTAAATCGGAGGTTGCGTTTGAATTGGTCTCATTAAGGCGTGCATTTCCTTATTCAATAGTTTACTTCAAACATGTTGTTGATGTTGCATTGAAAAATGCATTGTTATGCACCGTTCTCTCTGCATTGTTATGTACACTCTACCTGCATTACTATGCACTTTTCCGTTGCATTGTTATGCATACTCTACCTGCATTGTTATGCACGTTCCAGTTGCATTGTCATGCACCTTTTCACTTGCATTGTTATGCACTTTTCCCTTGCATTGTTTTGTACGCTTCTTCTCCGAAACACCAGGATACGTTCCTATGTTTCTCCTTTTCATTCCGAAACACTGGGATACGTCCCTATGTTTCCCTCTCTTTTTTTCGAAACACCGGGATACGTCCCTATGTTTCTTCTCCTTTTCTGAAACACCAGGATACGTCCCTATGTTTCTTCCTTTTTCAGTTAAGAGCATTTGGAATACATTCCAATGCTTAAGCCATTCCGAAACACCTGGATACATCCCTATGTTTCTCCTTCATTTTTCGAAACACCGGGATACGTCCCTATGTTTCTCCCTCTTTTTCCGAAACACCAGGATATGTCCCTATGTTTCTCCTTCTTTCTGAAACACCGGGATACGTCCCTATGTTTCTTCCTTTTTCGGTTAACAGCATTTGGAATACGTTCCAATGCTTAAGCCATTCCGAAACACCAGGATACGTCCCTATGTTTCTCCTTCTTGTTCCGAAACATCGGGATATGTCCCTGTGTTTCTCCCTCTTTGGTTAAGAGCATTTGGAATACGTTCCAATGCTTATACCTTTCCAAAACACCGGGATACGTCCCTATGTTTCTCCTTCTTTGGTTAAGAGCATTTGGAATACGTTCCAATTCTTATACCGTTCCGAAACACCAAGATACGTCCCTATGTTTCTCCTTCTTTTTCCGAAACACTGGGATATGTCCCTGTGTTTCTCCCTCTTTGGTTAAGAGCATTTGGAATACGTTCCAATGCTTATACCTTTCCGAAACACCGGGATACGTCCCTATGTTTCTCCATCTTTGGTTAAGAGCATTTGGAATACGTTCCAATACTTATACTTTTCCGAAACACTGGGATACGTCCCTATGTTTCTCCCTCTTATTCTGAAACACCGGGATATGTCCCTATGTTTCCCTTTCTTTGGTTAAGAGCATTCAGAACATGTTCCAATGCTTCAACCCTTCTCCACTCGCGTGCCGCGTGTGGACGTAAACCCTTACTAACCCTTCTCCACTCACGTGCCGCATTTGGACGTAAACCCTTACTAACCCTTCTCCACTCGCGTGCCGCGTGTGGACGTAACTAACCCTTCTCCACTCGCGTGCCGCGTGTGGACGTAAACCCTTACTATCCCTTCTCCACTTGCGTGCCGCGTGTGGACGTAAACCCTTACTAACCCTTCTCCACTTGCGTACCGCATGTGGACTTAAACCCTTACTAACCCTTCTCCACTTGCATGCCGCGTGTGGACGTAAACCCTTACTAACCCTTCTCCACTCGCGTACCGCATATGGACTTAAACCCTTACTAACCCTTCTCCACTCGTGTGCCGCGTGTGTACGTAAACCCTTACTAACCCTTCTCCACTCGTGTGTTGCGTTTGGACGTAAACCCTTACTTACCTTTCTCCACTCACGTGCTGCGTATGGACGTAACCAGCCCTTTCTCCACTCACGTGCCGCGTGTGGACGTAAACCCTTTCTCAACCCTTTTTCCACTCACTTGCCGCGTGTGGACATAAACCCTTTCTCAACCCCTTCTTCACTCTCGTGCCACGTGTAGACGTAAACCACCTTTCTCCACTCGCGTGCCGCGTTTGGACGTACCCACACTGTTATGTGCATCCCACTTTCTTGCACAACCTTTCTCCACTCACGTGCCACATTTGGACGTATTCGCACTGTTATGTGGATCGTGCTTTATTGCTCTTTTTTCTCTCACACGTGTGCCACTCCGAGAGATGCTCTCTTTTCTCTCACGCATGTGCCACGCTGAGAGATGCTCTCCTTCCTCTCATGCGTGTGCCATGCTGAGAGATGCTTCCTTTCCTTTCACACGTGTGCCACGTTGAGGGATACTCCTTTGCCTCTTTTGCGTTTGATACGTTGAGAGATGTTGTGTTTGAGACTCCGAGTGTCCTCGATAGTCGCCTTTAATCTTCTCCGCGTAAGGCGCAGTGAGAATTGCATAACTTTCTTACACCCTTTCTGTAGGAATGTGTAGGACCATTATCTCTTTTTCGCTTGCTTAAATTGTTGCATTTGTTTTGCATGAATGCTTCAGTACAGCTTTCTTTGCATGATCATAAGTTATGAATGGCATCGTGCATATCACTTTCATCTTACCCCTACCTTCGGGCACATATCTTGCTATCTTGCATGCTTGTTTAAATCTTCGGCCTTGTCAAAAATGGGTTGTCTCTGGGCTTGACATTCACTCTGATCATTGTTATGACTTTCGAGTTCTGTCAAAGAGGGGCAACTGTAGGCACCCCATTTTTGACCGTCCTCAAGACTTGGACATCATCGTTTGAACACTCGATGATTATCCATGCTCATGTTTGTTTTGAGTTCTCGGAGGTCTCGGCTACGTGCCTTGCCTCAAGATCTCTCAACTTGTCTATTTTGTGCTTGGTTGTGGACCAAACACTTGTGTTTTTGTTTCTAAGGAAAGAGGGTGGCTTGTTTGCCATCCCCTCAACCCACCAGCCATGGCATGATGCCACCGGCTCCTTTTTCTTGCCATTGGCCAAGAGTTTTGGCTGATCGACACTATATTTGGTCGGCCGGCCATTGATTTGGTCTTTCGACCATTTTTGGTGGTCGAACCCTGTTCATCTGCTTCATGCAGATATTTTGTGCCAGCTGGTGCAGCTGGCATCCAAAATTCACCCCCTCCATACACGTGTATGGAGGGATTTGCTCTTTGCTTGGCCTCTCTTGGAAGCCTTAAAACTTGAACCTCTAAGAGGGAGCCCCTTCCTCCCTCCTCTAGGGTTCAGAAAAATTGTTCTTGAGAGGATAGATATAGTGTTGTATCTATACTCCCTTGTTTGATCTTGTTTTGTGTCTAAAAGAGTAGTATTGTCTTACTATTGTACACAAACACACATTAGAACACCATCCTTGGCTACTGAGGTGCTAAGATGTTGATTTCAGTGTTCTTGGGTTGGTTTGACCTCAGAAAACTTGTTGGAGCTTTGTTCTTGAAGAAGTTCTATAAGGGTGAGTTCCTTGCTTTAGATACCCCATTCTTATTGTTTTGAGCTTAGTTTATAACTGATAAAAGTTCTAATTTTTCTTGCTTTAGAACTTTTTTTAAGGTCTCTTTGAGGTTTGGGGTTGTTCCCCCCCCCCCTCTTAGGCCTTGTTAGGCCTTGTTTTAGGCCATCCATTTTGGCCATTGTTCTTGGCTTTGTATGACCTCTCTACCACTGAAATCTAGAGGATTTTCAATGGTGGAGAGGTGGTTTTGGTGTGTTAAATAGGAGAGGGTCATCCCCTCTCCATGTTGTCTTCAATGCTTACATAAATGGCTTATGTTTGTGGCCTATATGCCTAGCTTGTTTTAGCTCCATTTCAGTATATATTAGGCTTTGTTTTGCCATGATATAGCACTATTTTGACTTGGTTTAGACATGCCATGCATGCTTTGTATACTTGTCTTGCAATCCCATGATTTGCGTTAACATGCACCATGTTGTAACATGTCTTTTTAGCATGATTTTGGCTTAACTTCATGAAACTTCTAGACTTGTTTTAATATGCTTAAGCTCTATTTTTCATTGTTTTGGTCATGCTTGCATTTTTTTTGTATAGCTACCATACAATTTAGCTTGTTAGCTTTGGGTGCTTAAGTCACTAGCATGCTTTACTTGGGCTATTTCAGTGGTTTGGCATCACTTCTTATGTTATTTCAGTCCATGTCTTATGCTTGTACACTTACACTTATCACCTCTTTCATGTTTTAAAGAGTTTGTGTTTCATGCCTCATGATATGTGTCATTGTGTATGCCATCATGTTTAGGCCTCTAGGATGCCATTTCAATGTGTTTTTGGTCTTGTTCTAACATGTCATAACTCTGATTTTGCTTGCTTAAATCATACCATGTTTGGTTTTGATAGGTGTTGTGTAACACCTCTTTTGTAGCCTATTTTTTGGCATTGTGTTCTAGCATGTTTTTGCCTCATTCCTCGCATGTTTTAGACTCACTTTGACCTACCTTGGGACTGTTTTGAGTGCCATTGGCCCTTTGGGGCTTGTTTCATGTAGCCTTTGTTTGAGTCCCTTGGCTAGTTTCAAGTTTTAGGTTTTATTGCATGCCTTAATTGCATGGTTTGGTTGATTTGGCATCATCCCTTGCATGATTTTAGGGCTTAACATGTTTGCCTAATATCCATGTCTGTCTCCTTTTAAGTTTTCTTAAAAGTTGATCCACAGTGCTTAAAGTAGCGGACCATTTGCATGCATTGTTTGTATGTGTATTCCATGCCTTTGTTGCATCATTTTGGCCTTGATTTGGATCTATTTGTGACTATCCATTTTGGTTTAAGACCATCCCGCATGTTGTAGCATGCTAGTTCAATTGTGCCTTGTTGTGTACTTGGTCCATGACATGTTGTTGCATGCTTAAGTTGTAATGACATGTTATTACATGTTTGCCTCACATGTTATATGCTTAAATATTGTTACATGCCTTGCATATTTGTATGCTTAAGTCACATTTTGCATGCTTGTTAGATTACTTTTTGTCATGTGCTTGATATCTTGTCACATATTCTTGCATGTTTGGATGCATGTTAGATAACGTTGCATTGCATTTGACATGCTTAGCCTTGTATGGCATTGCCATTAACATGCTCATGTTGTACTAGTTTTGCTTGCAAGCATGTATCCTTTGCCTCTTGATCAATCATGATAGAGGTTTGGGGACCCATTATGTGTTATGTGCATTTCATTCCATATTGATTTGCACACTTGGCTCCTTTGGCCATCACGCATTGAAATGCGTGATTGATGGCACGAGGGTCGAGAACCATATTCCTTTGAGTGTCAAACATGATAAGGAGGGTGGTGGTGCAAACATTGTCTTGAAAATGCATTGCCATGTTCTGTCTGTCCTCTATCGCAGCAAAAATAGGATTCTGTAGGAAGAGATGGCCGGTCGGCCATATTCAGTGCCAGTCAGCTATGCATTGTTGGCCAAGATCCCCACAAATGGTCGATGACCAGTTCCCCTTGGCCGGTGGCCTTGACTTTTGGCCGGTGATATCCCACAGTGCTCAGGAGGTGATTCAGAAGCATCCTTGAGACTTGCAAAGTTTTCAGAGGTGCAGAGCAGTGTAAACAGAGGCAACATGACATGGCAATGGATTTCCAAGCGAAACCGAGCATGCATGCATTCGTCTCTCTTCCCGAGGCTGCTTTACTGCTTTCAGTAGCTTAATTAATTTGTTTAATTAGTTAAGTGTTGTGTAATAATTAATTAGCTTGTCAGTTAGTTAATGTAATCTGTATTATTCTTTCGGTCCCTCCATCGAGAGGGCGTATTTCTGTAATAAGCGTACGTGTGTGTGATGCATGTCTTCCAACCCCCACTTCTTTCTCCCTTTTACTTAACCGCTTACGATGGTTAGTTCTAGGGCACATTTCAAATTAGCATCCTTATGCTATGCATGTTTGCATCATTCATCTATATTGCATGCACCGGGCTCGGCGCATCATGCTAACTGCATCGTGTTTCAATTCTAACTTGAATACATGTATCGAATTGTCACATCTCACATGCCATTCTTAGATTAGCCGAGCCTATGCTAGTTGCATTTTGCATGCATTGCATTAGCCATCTTAACATGAACTAGGATCATGCATGATTTCTAACTAGTTTCTTGTTTTGGCTCAGAGTACATTGTGAGTGTTTATGCTTTAGCATCTTGCATGTGTGTAAGTGTTAACATGATAGCATGCTTACCATGAGGCTATTTGCATATGTGATATAACTGCCTAAATGCCTGTGGGTGAAGGTTGGGTTACTTGAATTGGGACAATTCATTGATTGTGAGTTTTAAGCCTACTTGAGTGTGGCAAATCACCATGTTTTCTAAGCCCACTTGAGGGTGGCAAAATCCATATTTTAGCCTACTTGCGAGTAGCAAACCGTTTTCAAAACGAATATGCAATGCTTTGTTCCAAGTTAGGCGATCTAGTCTATACTTGTTTTGCTGTACGCATCACGTAGTAAAGATTAGCCAATTAACCGGAATAAGAACGCATGTGTTTTCAAAAACGAGATATCATGTTTAGTAGTGGCCAATCTTCGATCAGGCGAGCGGGGGTGCTCATAGATGACCTTCCCCAATCATACCCAAGTTCCCGAGCCGAGGCAAATTTGGTGATGACGGACATGTGGCCTTAGGCACGAGTCAGGGTTTCCTAAATTCTCCCAAAATAAAATATTTAGGTGGCAACTTTGTATCTGGCAAAGCAGCAGTCCATGTTTGACACTTCTTTCTTAAAAATCATTTTTCCAAAACGATTTGCCGGATTTGGACTCTTTAGTGATTTATCGGTCCCGCATTGCACTTTGCGGGACTAGATTCAGAACTGTGACATTTGAGTCTGAACTATAGTAGCAAGGCCCTCAGGGCGCGTCTACAATGGCCGGCCAATCAGACCATGCCGAAAACTATGTTTTTCTCAAGCACTAGAAAAACAAACAAAAAATATGCAAGTGGCTCAACTAACCACTTCCAATTAGCTTACAATAAATTTATAATATGAAATTGAAGCAAGAAAAGCAATAGAAGAAAGAAAATGTAAGAAAGTAAAAGAAAATTAAGAGTGTGCAAAATTTACCTTCTAAGGAAGGACTTGATTTCTAAACTTTCTTTTAATCACCCTCAAGTTTAGACCGTGTGTTCTCAATTCTCAGTTTGAATATTCAAAATTCTAGTTTGAATGGTGTTTTTGGGTGATTTAACAGTATATGTCGAGGAGAGACTTACAACTCTGTGTTTTTCTCAATTTTAAGGAACATTCACTCTTTTTTGGATCAAAGCTCATGAGTTTGGCTATAACAGAATTTTTGAGCTTGGTTTGATATATAGAAATATGGTATATCAATGTATCTCTAAGCTTATGGCTCAAAGCTTAAGGTTTTTTCTCTTTTTCTCTCTGTCTCTCTCTTTTCTTTAATTCATTCCTCTACCATTCCATTCCCCCTATAGATGATGAATGCAGGCTCAGTCAAGGAGGTGGAAGACAAGGTTGATGGGGTGGCAAAGGTGGTTGAAAATGGATGCCATCTTTTGGGAAGATGACAATCTCCCTTTTGACAATCGAGGCTAGTTGAGGATAATGAACGAGGTGGGTGTGTGTCTCATGCATGAATTTGTCAAGAAACAGTTGGAATGGGCATGACCCACACGTATTCAACAAGAATTCTGCTGACACTACTTTGCTCTTGGGAAAATTAACTAACTGACTAATTTAATGGCTGATCGACCAAAAACCTTGGCAAGGTTGGCCAAAAACATGGTTGGCCAGCCGACCAAAAAAGTTGGCCGCGGCTAAATATTTTGCACAAATAAGATTTTTTGATAGAATTATCATCCTTTCCTCCTATTTCCACACTGTTCTTTGCTCGATTTCCTCAAAAAAAATTTCATTTTAAAGTTTAAAAGTGAGCCTCGAAACACTAAAAAAATATTCAGAACAAAGCACGAAAAGCTAACTGTTTTGTACTAAATAGGATTTTTCGACAAAATTATCATCCTTTCATCCTATTTCCACACTGTTCTTTGCTCGATTTTCTCAGAATAAGTTTCATTTTGAAGTTTAATTGTGAGCCTTGGTACACTATGAAAATATCCGAAGCAAAGCACAAAAAGAAGATTTTGAAAGAGAGTTTTGAACGGGGCTTGAACACTTGGCCAAAAACAGGTTTAGGTTTGAGAATGAAGCACAAATTCCATATTTCTTTTTGAGAATTATGTGAGAAACACATTCTTATTTTCATCATTGGGTAATCAAAAGAAAGCGCCCAAGTCTTAGGGTCGGTCAAAATGTGGTGTCTACAGCTGGTCTGGTCTAGCCTGGAACCTTTTTGGAATGGCCATGACCACATTGCAATCAGTAAAGGGAAAACTACCAAAGTGAATAGCCATTTTTGCTCCAAACTCCCCAAAACGCTCAAATTTAACTTCATCGTAATCCATGTCGACAAGCTATGCCAACTTCATTTCTAGAGCCACTTCTTCATTGCCTTTCATGGCCTCATCATCAACTTGCAACTCTTTTTCCAGCTCTCTAATTTTCTGCCTTAGCAAAGCCTCCTTTATTATAGGTATAGGCACTTCATATGTCATTACTGGTTTAGAAACTCCCTATGTGCTATTCTTTGGGGTTAGTATCATTGCATCCTTTGGTGTATAAGTTCCTTCACCTCCTTTTTCCTTGGACCAAGTCATGTTTTGAGGCCTTGGTGGTTTTATGCATTGGATTTCAAGCCCAAACATCATTGCATGGAATTTCCTTTCCTCTTTCATCTTCTATCTTCTTGTTTCCCCCATAGGCCTTCAACCACCCCTGGGGAATTTTGGATGTACCATTCCTTGCCAACCATAGTATGGTTGCACTGTAGCCTTGATCATTTTGGGCTGCTCCAACTGTGACTCTTTTACTGAACTTGGTTCTACTAGGCCACTGTATGGCCGGGAAACAATACGCTCTTCTGGTCTCTTCTTCAGGCCATATGAGTATGTCCTAACCCTTTGATTCCTTACAAATCTTGTCTCATTGTAAGTTCTTTGTGGCCTGAAATCCTTGACCTAGCTCTTCTGCTCATGTTGTTTGTGTTGCCTCAAATAGGCTTTAATGTCATTGACCCTTTCCAGTCAAGGATTCATTAGCAATCCTTGGTAAAGAAAAGGCCTATCCTACTTCCCATAATCTGCCACTTCTTTTATATAAACACATGGATCATGTCCATCATACAACAACTTTGCACCATTGAATATTTGCAAATCATTTTGGCCTATGGTGTTAAACCTCAGGCCACAATCCTTCATTTGTTTATGTACCTTGTTGGCCACGATAGCCTGTGCTTTCTCCCTTTTAGTCCCACATCTTAAGCAAACAAACTGTTCTTGGTGAACAACTGGCTTCTCCCCTTCAGTTAGAAGTTTTTTCCTCAGGCTTTGAACTCTTTGCAGCTCGCTTAGCAGTACTCTTGGATTCTTACTTTGATAACTCAAATTGGTAGACACCATATTTTTGTCCACCACTTCTAGAAAAGGGTTCCCATTAATAGCTATAACTCATTTGTCATTCTTAGCATACTTCAGCATTCCCTTCTAGATTAGATCCTACACACAATTGCGAAAGGTTCCACAATTATTAGCTGAATGTCTGAATGAATTGTGTCATTTACAGTATTCTTTGCCAATTATATCTTTTTCCTTTAGGATACTATGGCTTGGGACAAGATCAATAACCTCCCAGCCAACAACTCATCAAACAAAGCATCTGCATTTGATAGATCAAAGGAGTACTATTGGTGTCTTCTTTACACATTTTTCCTAACTGGTTGAATATAAGGCATGTTTACTGGTTTTTCTGCCTTTCTTAAGGCTTTACAAGTCATTGGTGGTTTACTAATTATATGGGCAATGCCTATGTCCATTTCTGTTTCAAATTCTATGACTTGGAAACATGTTCCCAGAGAAGCAACCCTCATTTGCTGTTCTTCCCTAAGGATGGATTCATACATGGTTGCCTTAGATGAGAGTTCAAATAAATCCCGATATTCCATTCCCTCAATTTTTTCCTTAATTCAAAGTCAAGGCCATTCTGGGCCAACCTTATCACCTCTATCTCAGGCATATAACACATGGCACCTATTTCTAGCCTTTTAAAACCTATTGATATACTGTTTTGTAGATTCCCCTTGCTTTTGTCTAAACTTAGCTAAATCCACCATGCTTATATCAGGTTCAGTCCTATAGAATTGTGCATGGAACTTGCTTTCCATGTCCTACCATGTGGGTACTGAGTTTTCTTGTAGATTGATAAGCCATGTAAAAGCTACTTTTGACAGTGAGTGTGGAAAAAGTCTAAGTTTTTGGTTATCTAAATTAGCGTATCCACATTGCATGGTGAACCTTCCTATATGTTCTATAGTAGACTAACTCTCTTTCCCTATGAACAATGAGAATTCAGGTATATTGAAATTTCTGGGAAGGGGAGTCTCATCTACCCAATAGGGGCATGGTTTTTTAAACATTGGCCTATTAGGCCTTCTTAGGCCTGGGCCATATATTTCTTCAATTACCTCCATTATCTAGTGTCTATTAATCTGGGTAGGCTCAAAGTTTGGCACCTCATTATAGGCACCATACCCTACCCCTTCATTTATTTGTGGTTGGGGGTTTGGTGAAGCAAACCCCTCATAAGGTTAGAAGTACTGTTGTTGAAGTGGTTGATAACCAAAACCGCCTTCCTCAAAATGTTGAGGGGGTGGCCTAAGCCCTTTGGGTCTCTGCTCTGCATACTGTTGCTCATGATTTTTAAAGCCCTGCTCTTAATAATTTTACTACCTAGGTTTTTACCTCTTGGCGTAAGGTTATCATAATTTGGTTGTCTAAACCTTTGGTTAGTAAGTTGTAATTTCGTAAGCTTGGTCTATTGATGACAGGTTCCTTATACCTTGGGGTCCTAAACTGTCCCCCTAGCATAGGCCTAGCCCTATTACTCATTGGTTCTCCATACCTTGGAAGCCAATTTGCCCCCCTTGTATTGATCTATTTCTTTCTTCATTATTTATCTCAAAAGTTGGATTATAAAGTGATTTTCCTTCCATGGCCTCTCTATGAGTAGAAGGCCTAGAAGGACTAGATTGTCCTCTATAACTAATCCTAGTCTTAGCTTCTTTATAAGTCTGATTGGGGTTCATTTGAAACCTCTCTTGCTCCTCTTTGTAGAGAGTTGGAGTCCTATAAAAGGTGGCACTACCCTGATAAATTTTACTTATTTTAGGGGTTTGAAACTATACCTTAGTCACTTGTGCTTCCACTTTGGCTGGAGGTGAAGGACCAGGAGTGGGGCTGAATCCCTCAAGCATTTTGAGGTTCGCCCTCTTGCTTTCTATGAATTGTTCAGGCCTCATTTCAAAAGTATGACCAAGCTGGGCAATCATTTCTTCCACTTGCTCAGTTGTCAAGCCATGATAGTGGCATTTATTGGTTGCATCCTGATTGTCCTTCAGCCATTCTCCATACCTAGTTGCCATCAATTGGCTATCTACAATGACTCTCATGTCCTCTCCAAATTTAGGAAAACCAGTAGGGAAAACTACATCTTCGATAGGCCTTTTACTTGGATTCCCAAGAAGCTCTGCCTCATCAACAACTTTCTTGCTGGTATCAGTTGTCTCAATTTTCTCAGTTTTCTTTTTCTCTATCACTCCAAGTAAGAATGGTCCCACCGGGGTGCCAGTTTATGTTGGTAAAAATTTGGTTTAGGCCCAATCAATGGTAACTGATTGACAAACTTAAACAAATTTTAAATAAACACAAATAAAAATCAAGCTTTGTGGTTGAATTCTATGCCTTAAACAGATTAAGGACTTTTCCGGAGGTAATTAAGTAGAGAAGGAATCGAACATAAAAGAATATGTATTTATTCAATTAAATTGTCACTTGTTACTAGTTACAAGAACTTAAGCAAGAAGAAAGCAATGAAAAATACAACAATCAACAAGAAGAAGAGAAATAAGGGTTACAAAACTATTGCCTAATCTACTCCTAAAATGGCTAACTTAAACTACTCCTAAATAATTCTTCACGATTTGTGAGTGGTTGTTGATGATCCTTTTCTTTTCATTCAGCTTCCTTTTTATACTTGACCAACTCAGTTTTCAGTTCTGATCTTCCTTGATCTACTATCTCTTTGCATCTTTATTCCAACATTTTAGGGACTGCTCCCTTTGATCTTCGAATCCTGATTTCTCTCTTGATTTTTAGAAACCATCTTCCTTCTCTAGGATCCTTATCCTTTAAAAATAATCACATGTCACATCCCTTTTCTGTGCTATGTCAACAACTTATGCCACATCAATCATCCTGCCACATTAGTAACTTGTCGACAGAGGATTTCCAAAATTTAGCACCAACAATAACCAATGAAGTTGTTTCTCATCAAACCTCACAATTTTTGGTAAAAAAATGAAATAGATTTAAGTAAAAGAGTTCCCTTTTTCACTACCTATCATCAGTTCTTACAGTTTCTTACTCGACTTATAAATTAAACATGACAAAAATTATTTTCTCATCATTTCTTACCAAATCACTCCATGCGAACAGGTATTAAAGTTTTATCATTGACCTTTTCACTCCGACCATGTGTTTTTGTAGGGAAATTTACTGCACACATCACCTACCATGTGCAACATTATATTATGTCATTTTTTTCTTTAGTTGTGGTTAATTTTCTTATTTAGTTATAATCTTATTTTAGTTATAACTCATGAAATCTTTGATTATTACTAATGTATTATTTGATTATGAATTTTTATTTTTTTTTAAACTATAATTACAGAAAAGTTAAGGATCATGAAAAAATTTTCATGAAAATGATCATGAAAGAATTATGGCCCTTTGATTACCTTGATTAGTGTGTGGTATTTTATTTTAAGTGTAATCCAAGAATCATAAATCTTTTATGATCATTTTCATAAAAGTTTTTTCATGACGTCTAGTATTGCTCCTATAATTAAGAAAATATGAAACTATACTAATTATTTATTTATTTTTTAGTTACAGTAGTCCCGTTTTTTGTAACGTCATTTTCATGATCATGAGGAGTCCCCCTTCAGTCAGTCAGAGCGAAATTCAACTTCGTTGTTGCGTGAGCTAGCTGTTAGCCTACCGCCGGTTGGTGGTTTCAATTCAAAGATGCTTATTTGTACGATTTTTTTGACCCCCCGACAATATTGAAGAAAGGGCTTTGCTAAACTACATAATCGATTTACTGAATCAATCATAGACAAGCATAAAGTGTGAATTCCCCATGTGAGTCCACCCTTTATATCTTGTTTGTAATTAATTTTATAAATTATTTCGGTACACTTACGTTGTGTTTGGTTAGGAAATTTGAGGACGGATTTGGAAAGAGAAATGAAAAAGGTGTGTAAAATTAGGCGAAATATAAGTATATTTTATTCACATTTCACATACCTTTTTTGTTTCTCTTTCTAAATCTCTCTCAAATCTCTCAACCAAAGATAATATTAATTTTTTCTTGAATAAATTATAATATTAGGTGACCGTACGATAAAATAAAATTTGTAATAGAAAGTACAACGTTGCTAGATTTTTCTCTTAATTTTATTTGTCATTTTTTATTGGCCAAGTTAAGATAGTGTTATGATTACATTTGATATTTTTCCTCCCATTGGATATGTAAAATAAATAAATAAAAATAGAGATTCAATGCATAAAATTTTCGTGAAAGTGAGATTTAGAAATGTCGGCCTACTTTTGAAGAGGTTACTTTTAATTTTATTTTATTTTATTTGTTTGGAAAATCCTTTTTCCTGTGAGGAAAAGGCAAATGAAGTGATGGGCACTCCTGGAAAAGGTGAGTGGCAGTCTTTATTATTCCAAAAATGTTTTACGATTTTAATTTGTGAGTGTTAATAGTTTTAATATGTATGTAAAATTTATTTGATGTGATGTTTTGATCTTATTTTATTTTTATTTATTTATTTATTTATTCGGCTTTCCATTTTATTAGAACTCAATTAAACTCTAATTTTAGAGGGATGTATGATTGTTGTTATTATTCAATCAAACTTCTATATATAAACAGATTAGTCTCATACTAAATGAACTGCAGTGCTCACTCCGCTCTACAGCATCAAATTTAGGAAGCAGATATGGCAAGCACCTCTCTTCTTGTCATTCTTAAACTGCTGATGATCTTATTATGTGCTGGTTGGATTTCAATTTGGCTTCTCAAGCCCACAGATTTATGGGCAACCAAATGGAAAGGAGCTGAAGATAATGCATCAAATTCTGTCTTCGGCTACAATGGTACGAACTTATTTCATTAAAAAATTATCTACATGAGTCAACATGCTACCAAAAATCCCCTTTTAATATATAAATATATATTCTTTCAATGATTTGGTTTTGTTAGTTGTAAGTAATTTGCACTGAATCAAGAATAATCATTTTAAAAAAAGAAAAAAAAAAAAAAGTTACAAATATGAATGTTGTTTTTTGAAACACTGATCTCACAACGGCTCCTTTGCAGGGCTTGATTTGGCTGTCTATACATTTCCTGTTATTGCTGTGGCTATAATTGGATTTATTTACTTGGAATTAAAACCAAAGGATCAAAGAAGCAGGTAGGAATTATTTAATTGGATTTATTTTCGTGTGAGCTGTTGAAAAGAGATGTCAGTGACGTGTCAAGTAATTGTAATTGTATACACTTTTATTTGTGAGTTTATCAACAATACTTTGATAATTTGTATTGTGCTTGTTTTTTGTATTCTGTTTTGGACATGTCACATAACTTTCTGTTCAATTTTGATGACAGACAAGCAAGAAGTCCAGTAAAAGGTCTCTCAAATCCACTCATTGTCAACAGTTATTTGGGTATCTTCTCTACAATTGAGATTCTTGCTGTACTACTCTTCATCCTCTTCCTAACATGGACTTTCTATGCCCACGTCTCTAATGATTTCAAAAAAATTATGCCAGTCAAGAACTGGAAATTGAACATGTGAGTAATAACATTTATCTTGATTCCAATCATTCCATAGAAGGTACTGTGAAGAGTGGAAAATAAAAATTCCAAATTTACTGGTATTACCCTTAAATTTCAGGTGGCAATTCAAAATTTATAAGATGTCAATCCGGTTTGGCTTGTTGGCAGAAGCCAGCCTGGCACTGCTGCTTCTGCCTGTCTTGAGGGGTCTGGCAGTATTTCGTTTATTCGGCCTCCAGTTTGAAGTTTCAGTAAGATACCATGTCTGGCTTGGGACTGCTATGATACTTTTTGCCACCTTGCATGGTTCAGGCACCTTCTTTATATGGGGTCTCAAACACCACATTCAGGATGAGGTGATTCTGAGCCCATCCCTAATGTTCCATCAAATGTAAATTTCTTCAGTATGTTGAGATTTGTGTTAAATTTATTTTTTTACTTGGCAACAGATGTGGAAATGGCAGAAAACAGGCCGCATATACCTTGCTGGTGAGATTGCTCTTGTTACAGGGCTAGTCATCTGGATCACATCACTTCCACAAATAAGAAGGAAACAGTTTGAAATCTTCTACTACACACACCATCTTTACATAGTCTTCTTAGTATTTTTCTTGTTCCATGTTGGAGATAGGCATTTCTACATGGTTTTCCCTGGGATTTTTCTCTTCGCCCTTGATAAGCTACTCCGGATCATACAATCAAGACCACAAACTTGCGTACTTTCTGCACGAGTCTTCCCCTGCAAAGCTATGGAGCTTGTTCTGCCCAAAGACCCAAGTAAAATTTCAAGTTCTTCAAGTTAAGAGAAAGTTTAATCGAGAAGACTAGAAATTGACTCATGTACATATATTTTCTAATAATTTCAGGATTGAAGTATACTCCAGCAAGTGTGATATTCATGAAAATACCAAGCATATCTAACTTACAGTGGCACTCCTTTACTATATCTTCTAGCTCTAGTGTTGATGAGCACACCATGTCTGTTATAATGAAATGTGAAGGATGGTGGACAAGCTCTCTATACAACATAGTACAACAAACTGAGCTAGGCTCTGATCCTAATCAAATGAAGTGTATCCCAGTTTCAATTGAAGGGCCATATGGACCGGATTCACTGGACTTTCTAAGGTACTATAAAGTTGGAATCAGCCAAGTTACATGAATAGAATTTTGGCTTACTGATGTTTTATTTTTTTATTTTTATTTTCTATGGCAGTTACGATAGTCTACTCCTGGTTGCGGGAGGAATAGGGATAACACCATTTCTAAGCATTTTGCAAGAATTTAAGCTTGCTCAAAGTAGTGGCAGAAAGAGAATTCCCGCACAGATACAACTTATCTATGTTGTGAAGAAGTCCCAAGATGTATGCCTTTTGGATTCAGTTCTTCCTTTGTTGCTGAACCAAGCGGCAGAACAATTCCATCTGAAACTCAAAGTGTTCAGAACTCCAAGAGAAATCTGGTTCAACTCTTCCAGAACTACTGAATGAGTTTTGTCCAGTGGAAACCATAAACTTCGACACCCAATTTTCAAATTATGCCATACATGGACTCGAGAATTTATTCTGGATGGCTGTCATTGTTGGGTTTTCTTCAATTATGTTCCTCATTGTTCTTTGTTGCTTCAACCGTGCCTTTATTCATCCTGCAAAGAAGGCATATCCCTCTTCAATAATTGATCTCTATCTTATCTGTTCTTTCGCTATCGCTATCATATGTGGCACCTTGGTGGCTATTATGCTAAGATGGAGAAAGATAAAGAAGGAGCTTCCACCCCGCTCACAGAAACACAGCAGAGAAATCAAACCAAATTCCATGAGAACAAGTCGTGGTCTTGAGGAACATGAAATTCATTTTGGAGGAAGGCCTAATTTCCAAGGTACGTAGTCTTAACCCATTATAAACTACACATTAAGCATTATTCAAGAACATAACGAAATATATTGTCACGTGGTGAATTGGATACAGATGTATTTTCCCAGTTTCCAAACGAAACAGGCGGATCTGATATAGGGGTATTGGTGTGTGGACCTGAAACAATGAAGGAGTCGGTCGCTTTAATGTGCCAGATGAATTCTGAAGGTGGTATCAGGGTGTTGGGTACTCAAAGAAAGAAGCCATACTTCAGTTTCCAGTCTCTAAATTTCGCACTCTAGGTATAGGTGACTCTTTGATATGGGATGGGGGAGACTTGTAGAGATATCATGCTGTGCAATTACTTCTTTCCCTCCCAGATCACATAAATACAAGTTTGGTATTGCTTGAATTAGATGGGATGGGGGGTACTCATAGAGATATCATGCTGTGCAATTACTTCTTCCCCCCCAGATCACATAAATATAAGTTTGGTATTGCTTGTATTATATGCAGTTGAGTTGGTCATTTAAATCTTCAAAATAATGACCTAGGCGTTTGATTTCATTTCACTAAAAAATGTGTATATATATATGTCACTGTAGCATATATAGTTATGCATTCGGAATCTTAAAGAATCGTTGCTTTTGTGCACTCAAGCCTTCTTTGTTATCCAATTGGATTAGTGGAGTAAATAATCCCCCTATCTATTATTTGTTTTACACTGAATTGTAGGATTAAAATTATATTTGTCTCCTTTTCCAATCTTACCATCCATTAATATTTTTTCAGAAACCCAACACACCAAAAAAAATAAAAGCTAGAATATTATGATCAATTTTGGAAAAAAATAAAAATAAAAATTTCAAAATTCACAAACCAAACACACCAAAAACAGAATAAGATAAAATATAATATTATGATCTTCCTATAAATAAATAAATAAATAACCAACAGTAACCAAGTCTCGCATTAATACATCGCATATAAACGTTTCATACAATTTTTCACATCCAACCTAAAAAAGTTAGAATATTATTTATGTTATAAATAATTTCATAAGAACTCCAAAATCAAATGGTAATTTCAAAAGTCTGTCCAAAATGGTTGGGGCTTCTTCTAGATGTGCACATATTTTCCCACATCTATATATTGTATAAAAAAAAATGATGCTTCTAATCCACAAGACTTGTGAGAGCTCTAATATTCCAATCTTAATTTTTTGATTTAAAAAAAAAATCTCAGCATTTATTGACTTCTCCTAACCCACAAGCTTTTTTGACATCACCTAGGATAAGCACATAGACTCTACCTTGTCTCACTAGTTCCTTCTCGGTATTAGTCTTTGTATTTGATTTCTGAACTGACCTGGATGGGCTACTCGCACCCTTCTGCTTGGTCTTAGGGCAATCCCTGATTTGGTGTCCCATTTGTCCATATACAATACAAGCTCTTGTAACTCGACATCATACCCCTAAATAATTCTTACCACATTCTTCGCATGTTGGTATAATTTGGCTACCCTGATTTGAACTACTAGTACTTCCTGTGTCTGACCTTTTTGTTGGTGGATTACTCGGCCCTTTCTTAACACCAAAACCTTGCTTCTTGCAAAACCATTCCTTTGATTGCTGTTCATCTATGGCATTTTGTTCAGCTATCAATGCTTTATCTAGAACTTCTGCATATGTTAGCAATTGGAATATGTTCACCTTGTCCCTGATTGGTCCTCTCAATCCTTCATCAAACTTTCTGGCTTTGCTATAGTTTGTATTTACCATGTGTGGAGTGAACCTTGCCAATTCAGTAAACTTTGCATCATACTCTGAAGCAATACCTCCTCCTTGCTTTAATGCTTGAAACTCAATAGCTTTCTATCCTTGACAAATTGAGGAAAATATTTGTTATAAAAGACCTCTAGAAAACTGTTCAAAGTAATACCTTCATATTGACCTTTCACTAACAACCACCACATGCGTGCCTCTTTTGCCAAAGTAAATGTAGCAAGTGCAACCTTTTGTGTCTCAATACGAGGGAAAACTTCAAAAAAATTCTTAGTTTCCAATACCCAAGCCTCTGCATTCAATGGATCTATGCCTTATTCAAATTGGGTTGGTTTCATTTTCTTATATTCTCCAATTAAGGCCATTGTCCCTTGATCTATAAAATTCATTTGCAATGGAGTCTGTTGTTGCGGCAATTGTTGATGTTGTTGTGGTGGTTGCGATTGCGAGAATTGCTGTTGTAGTTGTTATTGTCAATGCCCTTGTTGTTGTTGTTATTCTCTTTGATCTCTTTGTCCCATAGCATCTACAACACCCTCAATTAATCGTAATAATCGATCCAGTTGGCTAGCGGATGATTCGACACTTCCCTCACCATAATGTTATGCACATGAAACATGAATTAAACATTTATACATATGCATATAATGCTTCAACTAACATATAAGATGCACATCTCACCACAAGCACTCATCATGAATGCATTCCTAAAGCTTTTTCTAAAGAATCCTATGCTCTGAACAACAAGTGTGTGTGTGTGTGTGTGTTTACAAACTTATGCTCTAATACCACTCTTGTCACAACCCCATCCCACCCTAAACAGGATAGTAGTCATGATTGGCTAGTAGTGTTCGACTACGAAAGGCTTGACAAGACAAGACATGACTGGATTATAATCTTGGGGATTAAGCGGAATAACATGTTCATTATATTAATCAATATCCATTCAGAGCAAGTGCATAAGCAGGATGAGAATAAAACAAGCACACATTTTATTTATTTACCTTGATATTTACATGTTCACACAACGAAAGAAAAAGATATAACAACAAAAGTCACTCTTACAAAAAAACAAACCATAAAGATAAAACTCTAGCCCCAAAACTACAACTCTCCAAAAGACAAAATAAAAGAAAAGGTTCTAGTGCGACTCCTCCTCGTGTCCTTGGTCCACATCTTCACCTACATACACATAAGGGAGAGGGGTGAGCTATTACCTAGTGAATAGTAATAAAGTAAGGTGGTAAATGAATGAACATTGCAAGCTTTTCAAACATTCTTTCAAAAGAATATATATATATATATATATATCGTAGAAGACTATCATAGCTTGACTTGTAGACAAAATACATAGTGATGAGCATTCAAGGAAAACAGGGGTTTAATTGGCCTAAGTACCGGCTAAAAAAAACATGATGAGCTTGATGACAGTACATGATTGGATATACCTTCAATTGTGGGTCAGGGTCCAAGAATGCCATCTAGGTAGATTATACAAAAGTATAGAATGTTCATTCACAGAAAAATATAATAAGCTTGTAAACATAATCAATTTTGGCATTGAAAAATAATTTGTCAAACATAGCTTTACTAAATTACTACTCATAATGAGCTTTGTGAATAAGGGTTTAATATCCTCAAGCTTGAGCTATACAAAACAAGAACAAAACTTTGAAACATTTGAATAATTCTTATATTCCTATATCAATTGGTCAGGTTGTTAAACTTTAATTCTCTTTTCTATTTAAATATGCTTTAAGTAGGTTTCTAATTATGTTATCCTTGGGTCTAGATGTCAAAACATACCTAAAAGTGCCCAAAGAAAATAAGGAAATCGAGTGGAACAAGATGCAAAAACCATGCTGAAAAAGACTAGTCTGCTCGAGCGGTCCTTTCACTACTTAAGCGATGAATAAACCTTCCCAGAATTTCAAGTCTACCAAAGTGTGCTCGAGCCACTCTTCAACCAGTCGAGCAGTTAACTGACTTAGCCAGGTTTTAAGGTCGTCCACTCGAGCGGTCTTCTTACCACACGAGCAGTGATCTGCGGAGCAAACTTTTACACTTTTCAACCTGGTATGCTCCAGGTTGTTCTAAGGCTTCCAAACCCGATTTTCAAGCTCTCAATTCTCAAATCTTGATCTATAACATCGTAAAAATCATATATGTAGTGAGAGAGTAATAAAAACTTGGTATTATACATGAATTTAAAGATTAAAAAAGCGATAGATAGTTTACTTCAAGTTTCTTAATCTTTTCAATTATCTTCTTTCATTCAATAATTATCCTTCAAAACTAAGTTCTAAAGCTTCTAAATCCTTAATAAAAGGTTTAGGTTCATCGCATAATAATTGTCTTGCTCAAATCTTACATAAAATTAGTTCAAAACATAGTTTTTTTCCATCATTTCTTCAATTCTTTCCTAACTTCCAAACTTTCCTATTTTCTTCTTATTTCAATCTTCCAAAACATATTCGTAATCAATTTTTGGCTATGTTTTGATATGAGAATATGGAAGAGGGCTAAGTTTCTCACCTTATAGTGATTTTCTTGGAATTCCTAAGGCTTGAATCCTTAGCTCTTTGAATTTTCTTGCCTTTTCTCCCTTTTTCCTCTTCTCTTCTTATTTTCTTCTTCCTTCCTTCCTTCCCTCTCGGTTGTTCTTGGATTCTTTAGCAAGTTCCTCTTTTTATTTGATTTAGAGACTTAAGGTTTTACTTGGTGTGGCTAGGGCAAGAGTACAACATCATTAAGCAACTAATTTCCTTGCGTAGGCTTAGTAGGTCAAGTTTAAAGCTAGATAACGTCATTAGTCTTAATAATATTTAATCTAATTAATCCTAATTAGCAAAACATCAAATAACATGATATGAAGTTCATTATACTAAAGTCTTTAAGCTCTTCAACTAAGGCATAAGGACATCCTATAGTTCTCAAATCCCAATCTAACCCATTCCCTAACTTCAATCATGTAGCAAGCAATATTTCCTAAACTTATGTTTCCAACTAACTTCTCCCTCTCCTATACTCCTACCAAGCTCTAGTTCAAGCAAATAAACACTTAACATGAGCTTAACATGCATAAATGTCATGATTTGCATATGTACAAAGTCTTAGGTGCCACAATTTTCTTGCTTGTAGACCTCAAGTTTAGGTTTTTGATATGAGTCGGAGACTCCAAGTCCTTAGGATGTTTTTAAGTTTTAAGGGTGCTGTGAGGTGGGATTTTTGGAGTTAAAGGGGAGGGGAAGGGTTTCTTTCTCTCAAGCTTTCAATTGCTCTAAAAAATGTTTAATTTTGTAACCCCTTAAAGATGGGGGGAGGGGTGCTTTTATAGGCACTTCTATCTTAGGAAGGAAGCCGAAGGAGGCTGCTATGGTTGAGCATCGCTTTCTCCCTAGCACCTCTTCTTAATTCTGCATTGCCATTCTTGCAAAGTTTTCATTCCTATCTGTCAGGGGAAGGTACGGTCACATAGACGAAGTGTGGCCGCTCAAGTGCAGTACGACAACACAATCCAGGGGCACCCGTAACACGCACGTGTTGCCAAGGGTCTAAGTGTCAACTTTGCAAGTTAGGTGTGGGTTTGCATGGGTTTTTCCTACTTATGGCCCAAGCGAGCTCAAATTGTTATCAGATCGATGTTTTTAATAAAATCGGTCAGTAATGTTGGAAAAGACCATCAATCCGTATGCAATTAGGCTCCCCTTACTTTTTGGGATTAAAAATTTGGTTTTTGGCTGAAAAACAAGTTAGGGGTATTTTTGCAAAATAGTCAATTTTTAGCCGGAAAAGGGCGTAACAGCAACTTTAAGCAACTTCCAATATTCCAAGGATGGAATTGTTACCGTCTCATCATCAGGAGGCCTACAAGCACTCAAAGTCTTAAGCTCAGTCAAAATGGGGTGTCCACAATGCCACAACTATATCATTATCTATCTTTGAATACCTTAAGTCAAATTAACCACTCCATTGACCATCTCATTACACAAAATACCCTAATTCTTGTCTTATGTTATAAACCTACTTGAATGTCTATTGTCTGGGTTCGAAAAAAGTAGTTCCTAACTGAGCATCAAGCATAGAGGCCCATTACTTTCTGTTTATCCATCATCCATACTTGGGGAAGGATGAACAACAATAGAGATTAAAGAGTAGAGAGATGTGTGTTGAGCAGGAAAAGTAAAAAAGGGTATTGAACAAGAAAAAATTTAGTGAAGAGGGCTAGAGTGATATAAGAAATATAAAGTAAGAAAGAATGGGAAATAGTACCTGACGAAGTAGTGGACTCCTGTAAACTGGGAAGTCTCTTGCCTGCGGAATGCGTCTAAACCCACCAAAGTATCAACTAATGCTAAGCACATGCAACTCTAACCCTCCTGTAATCATTGGGCCACCTTGATAACCTTTATGCTCATCCTATTACCACTAGGGGCAAGTAAGTAGCATGAGAGTAGGCACATGCAAAGTGCATGTTGACGACGCCCTCGCCAAATAAGATTACTCCTATCTCCAACAACAGAGAATTAGTGAATCAATCTGAACAAGTTGAAACCCTCATTGTGAGCCAAGGATCAGGCTTCATTCAGAGATATACCATACATTCGGGTTAAGGCATGAGCATGGCCGAAATTGGGCTGCGGCATGATTTCTTTATCTCGAGAAAGCTCCATTAATGCCCGAAATTGTTTAATAGTTAGATAGAGTTCTTGCATACCAAAGTGGAATACATGGGTAATTGGGTTCTTGCAACGAAGCACTGCCTAAAAGAAAGAAAGATGGAGTCAAATGCGACTCAAAAGAAAAAGGGCATTTAGGTTGAATCCAAAATTCACTTTATCGGCGCCGTCTAAAGAGGCCATCCAATCTTGGAGCCTAGCCATAGTGGGAACCTCCATTTGAAGAAGAAACTCCTCAGTTTTTCCACTACTAGGTGAGAAAGCAGTCATGAGCCACCCTTTAAAGAGATAAAGTTGCATGACTACCTGACAGATGTATTCCACTATCTGGCCGGAACCTTCGACTGGACGACTATAATTGGCTGGGCCAACCAAATTTGTCATAAGCCAACCCTCAGAAATTGCAGAAATAGTGTAGTTTTGTAGTCTAATTTATAGATTTCGCTTTAGGTCTTGTTTTGAGTTATTTTCATCCCAATAGGTGTAAATAGGGGTGTTTCGATTGTTTTTGATGTGTTTTGTATTTATCGAGTTGTATTTTTTGTTTTGGTTAGTCTTGGGCTCAATATCAGATTCAGAACGAATCCAAGTACAACCATTCTCAAATTCAAAATCAAAGTAAAATTGTTACGTGCTCGAGTACAGCGCCATCCATGTTTAGACATCTAAGATAGTCAAAAAACAAAAATATTTCTTTAATTACCTTTCGGGGTCAAAAGTTTTTATAGAAACCTATCTGAAGCTATACATCATTTTCTAAACTACAAAGCAAAAATAAATATACAAAAAGAGAAATACAAAAGGAGAGAATCAAAGTCGGCTCACCCTCTTCGTCCTCTTCAACGACAAAAGCCCCAATATCGTCCCCATCAACACCACTACCTTCAACCTTAGCCATTGCCTTGCAAGCAGCCTCACCCTCGCCGTCTATATCAAAGTTATTGCTGCTCTCACTGCCACTGGTATTGTATCTAGAGCCATCACCAGAACCACTATTGCTCCTGATGTCCTCCTCTTCTTCATCATCATCACCATCAGCAGCATTGCTGCCCTCCGATTGCTCGATTTCAATGCTCACATCTCTCTTGTTATCCTTAGAGGTCTCGTCGATGGCAAGGTCCTCCTCCTGGAAGCAATAGGAGTCATCTCCGAAGAAAAAGGGCTCTCTACTACCTGCTCGCCTTTGCGTCTACCTTTGCCAAGAGCACCCCTGCCACAACCTCTGTTAACACCTCTCCACCGAGCTGGAGGATGTCATACTCCACTCTCGGCTACTGGAATAGGCATCACTGATACCACAACAAGTTGAAATAAAGGGTTAGAAAGAAACATAATGTCATATAAGAAGGGTACCATAATAAAGATGGTCTATCAAAGTGTATTAGAGCAAAAGTATGAAGATAGACAATAAGAATGAGCCAGAATGGGATATCTGAACACTAGCAGTGGTAAAAGCGTACTCCCTCCCCTGCACCATATGAACTAAGGACTCCATCACCTCCAAACATTGCTCAGTGTAGGTCATGGGAGGCTACAAATAGAAATACAATATGAGTAAAGCAGTGTAAAGAAGAAGGAAAAAGTATAGGGTCATCTAGAAAGCTATGGAATGAACAAGATCTACCTGTCTCATCTCTAGAGCAAGGGTGAGTACCCGATCCTCCGGAAGCTCTAGAACATCCTCTTTAAGAGCACAACTAAGCCTTATTTATGTAACTGAGAAAGGAATTATTGGAAAGCTAGTGATAGGATCAACGGGAGGAACAACAGCACCTCTAGGGGCAAGAGCATCAACAAGAATATGGGTAGGTTATGGCACCTCCTAGTACTTGGGTTGTATCTAGAGTAATGGGAAGCATGATATGGGATTGCAAGAATGGGGTGTAATCCTTGGGCACATAGAACATGTTGGTATCCTGTCCATCCAACATGGCCTTGAGCTCCACCATGTTAGTAATTAGATCAGCAATCCTCATGTAAGCAAGCGGAGGAGATGGGATGTCCAGGACACCGTGATCTAGGATCTAGCGAAGAAAGCACTCCCCTAAGTACTAAGCCCAGCTAAAGGGGCCCTCGAAAAGCATCCTTTCTCTAGAGGATATCCAATATGCAGCGTACCACTCTTTCTTAGCCTGGGGTATGGCCACCTAGGGGTGCCAGTCTACATGTATGTTTGAAAGAGTTAGTCCCAATCAGATGTCTAGCTAAAGGAAGAAAATGGATTAAATAGATCAGTATGTGTTTTGAGTTCTGAATGTTTACCTAAGCAGGAATCATAGTGTCGAAGAAATAGTAGAAATGGGTGAAGCTGTGAAGAATATGCCTATATCTGCATGAGAAAGAGGGATGGCATCAGACAACAGGTAGAAATAAAGTCATAAATGTACAAATCAAAAAATGCAATAAAGCAAATTAAAAACAGGTAGATGGTACCTCCTATGCGAGCCAATATCCCCTAATCAGCCTCACTTTCTAGTGGGAAACTGAGCTCGTATAATTGTACAATATGGCGAGGCTAGCGCCTCCCTAATCATGATCCCTTATCTGGGGGATGTGCACCATCGTGCTTAGAAAGTATAATCCAATAGTATTCTCTCTGTTCACAAACATGGTAGTGCCAAGTACATATAGAAGAAATCCGTGGGCATACTGAGCAATAGCCTCTAGAGTGTCAGGATGTGTGTCGTACAACCTCTGGTGAAACTAGTTGTAACGAATGATCCCCGGGCAATCCTTCTGGGGAATGGTCCCAAGTAAATAAAGTTGGGCGGCATCCCAGGATCCTATATCTAAGTCAAAAGGGATAGGATCACCCCCTACCCGGAGACCAGTAATCATGGAGAAGTCGTATGGCTCATCGTCATCGTCATCGTCATCTACCCCGTATTATAGAAATTGAAGGAGTTAGTGGTATCCAACCACCTCTCCATAAGACTGCAATGGCTGACCGAGTGGCCTACATCTGGATGATCCCTGAATAGAGTGTACCGAAGCCGGTAGGCTTCACCAAGTCTAGGACTGAAGAACTTAGTACCACTAACGAGGGAATATGATTGTCCCATAGCCCTTCGCCTGGCGGCCGTCCTCCTGTTGCAAGAAAGTTTGATCAATACAGTGCATATGTGAGCAATTGTAAATAAACATGTGAGTTTGATGTTAAGACTTTCCAATTGGGCACTATCAGATAGGTGCAATTATCACTCCCAAAGAAGTACGTCCAGGGCAACCCCTGGCTGAAACTCAGTGAATGTGAGCATGCTACCATGAATAATGCAGTGAACATCAGGCTTATCACGACCTAAACCCGCCCCTGGAGGTTTAGGTGTCATTACCGGCCAGTAATCCCATATTACCTACGGCCCCACTGGCAAAATCAATCATAATATTTATAACGGGGATTAGCGGAAGCAATAAGAAATATAACTAAGTTCATTGAGCAGTGCATACATGCCAGATTCATAAATAATTAAAACCTTAACTTCACACAAGCTAACTCCTATTACATAATATCCATTCAAATCAAAACAAGTCTTCTCAAACAACAAAACAAAATAATGTAAGACAGAAGGGTTGACAAAGCTAGACTCCTCTCTAGTCCAAGCACGGAAGCACCTCAAAATGGCTAAACAAGGTAGACATCGAGGCTACCTTAAACTTGTCGTTCCACTTGCTCACCTGCATATATATAGGGAGAGGGGTGAGCTTAAGCCCAATAAGTAATATCAGTTTAAAGGTTTTATCTGAATGAAGTCTAGCATGTTACAAAACATATCTTTCATTTCCTAAACAATTCATTTCAATAAGCAAAACAATTTGCATAACAATCATATCAATCCTTTGCGATAACAATAATCATTCAATCAATTTACGTGGTAATAAAGTATCAATCTGACAATGTGCCAAAGCCAGTAAGACCACTACGGTCAATCCAATGGGACCTCAACTGGTCAATCGATAATTCATAGTTCAATGTAGACCATTAAGGTCTAACATCAGAGATCTTTGGGTTTCAATTAATCCAATGGGCCATGGTATTGTTTTCCCTAGGCAAGGGCCTATTAATCAATGGGCCAAGGTATTATTTCCCCCAGACAAGGGCCTCACTAATGGATACCACGATTACAATTTCAAAACGGACATTCATTCATAGATAACAACGTAGAATTCAAAATATCAATCTTAAACAATTTCAAAATACATTTCAAACATAGCTTTATAAAGACATACTCACAGTGGATTATATCGATATTAGGCCTCAGATGTCCACCTACACAATACACATAACAAAGCATACATTGAAACACATGTTCAAGTAAATGTTCTTCTTAATCCAATTCTCTTTTCATGTGTTTCTAATTCATTTCCTTATTAAGAATGCCTGACAATGCACATAGATGCCTAAAAGAGCATAAGGATGAAAACATTCACATGGGAGTATATTTCAAAAATGTTGAAAATAGGGCAGTTCGCTCGAGCGCACCTTTGGTCGCTCGAGTGGTGTGGCCTTTCTGCAAAAGTACTAGATGGTCGAAATGTAGAATCGATGGTAGCTTGAGCCAAGTGGAATGAAAGGTGAGTTCGCTAGAGCGATCATTCAGTCGCTCGAGCCATGTGCAAAGTGTATGCAAAAATACTGAATGCATGCAAAGTGTGCTCAAGCAATAGATTGTTCGCTCGAGCGGTAAGGTAGAATTCTAGAATTTCTATAACACAATTCAAGTTCAAAAGGCTTAATTCCAAGTTGTAAAGCTTGCATGGCTAGACCCAAAAGCACCAAAACTCTTTGGAAAACATATAAATACAAACCATTTGAAATCACAAGTTGAAAACCTTTGTTAATTTCCAAAAATTCAATCCAAACCCTTGTAATTCAACCATGCAGAGATGAAATTCAATTCTCTTTCTTCAAAATATAAACATATGAAGTGATGGGTGGAAAATTATGGAGTATCCTTCAAACATAGTAAATGTAGCTTCATACATGTATGAATGTTTGAAAAATCAAACTCAAAAATGGTAAATTAATGCAGACATGTACAACATTGGTTCATTTCTTCCATAATCAGGTGGATTCTAACATTTTCTTAACAATTATATGCAAATGATCCTACAAACTTAGTGAATTCAATTTCTATATGAATTATCTGCAAGAATTATGGGCAAATTCCATACCTAGAGCTTGAATTTGGTAAGTTACTAGCTTAATCTCTTCAAATCCTCTTCAATTCTCTACAATTATTCCCCTCTCTCTCTCTCTCTCTCTCTCTCTCTCTCTCTCTCTCTCTCTCTCTCTTCACAATTGTTGCTCTCTCTATCTCTCTAAATTTTCAACTCAGTTGATGTAAAATGAACTTAATACATAAGCTTATAACACATATATAGGTTCGATTAAGTTAAGTTAATTAAGTGGGATTAAGGCTAATTAAGTTAGCTTAAGTCTAATTAATTTTAATCAATTCTAATTGATTTCTTCTAATTATTTTGATCTAAATCAAATTTTATTTAAACTTACCACATGGTTTTAAATATTCCAATTAACCTATTAAACTAGTCAATTTTGGTTTCTAAATCTATTAAGCCTTCCGATTTCTGATTCCAAGTTGGTACTCTAATAGATATTCCATAGACAAATAGACAAACACAAATTAAACACACAATTATGCAAATATGCTTAATGAAACAATATATAAAAATATTATGTATGTTAGGGTGACCAAACTTAAGTTACCTCCATTAGGAAACAAATATGGGTACCGTTGTTGCATTTCATCATTTTTTTTCCCACGTAGCCTCTTTTCCGTAATGTTCTCTCCATTCTACCTTCACCATTGGAATCGATTTGCTCCTTAATTACTTTACTTGTCAGTCAATAATTTGTACCAGCCACCTTTCTTACTTCATATCTTCATCTAAGGCTATTCAATGGTAATCAATAACATGGAAAAGGTCCCTGAGTTACCCACAAAGCATTGACATGTGAAACACATTATGCATTTGTTCCATTCCCGGTGGTAAGGTAATACGATAAGCAACAGGGCTAAGCCATTCTAGAATCTGGAACAGCCTAATGTAACGTGGAGTCAGCTTCTCTTTTCTACCAAACCTTGTTTTCCCTGTCATTGGCATTACTCTGATGAACACATGATCTCACACTTTGTATTCCGAAACCCGAGCACAAGCAAAGACCCGAGCACAAGCAACCGAGAACATCCTCCCCAGAAACCTCTGTATGTACTGCCATATTTTGTTTTGTTTTATAGTTAGAAAATTGTTCTATTTTTGCCTCGGCTTCTGCTTTGTTCTATAATAAAAGTACCACTGCCTGTACAACTAGGTGGTCGGCTAGCCTTAGAAAGTGGTTGGCCCAGAAAGGTGGCCGGTCGGCCACTGTTTTTGGGTTCTGCCCTATTGCCACAGAATTAAAACATAGCAAAAACAGAGTGTTTACATGAGATGATTATCCTTTCTGCCTCTCCCTATCATGAAGATGATCAAGGGAGGAGTAAATTCGATTCATAAATCATTAATCATTGCAAGTTTGTTGCATGATGATCTATGAACCAATAGGAGAAAAGCTCAATAAATGGAAATGAAAGACCAACAACACCTCTTCCCTATCATGGAGTTACCTCAAGGAAAGGGGTGGACATTATTCTTGAATCATTAACATCACTAAAGAGTATGTAATGATTCAAGACGCAATAGGTTCAATCTAGCGTCTGATTGAACCCAACTCAATTTTATTACCTTTTTACCTCTTTTACATTACCTTGCTATTTCTTATTTATTTTTGTCCAAAAGTGATAATTACGTCCACTAAGTGCAAAAAGCGATAAAGAGAAGCGTTACACAAGAAGTTGTGCTTAACATGAGAGAGATGTAATGCCTTGGTAATGAACCTCCGAAGAGATTAAACCATTAAACATGGAAAGTCTCATTCTCATGCCTTGAGCAGTAAACTAATGTTTAAGACAACTTTTAATCAAAGAAAGCAAACCAAGGAGGGAGGTTACAGAGATGATTATGCAAAGGTGATCATGAAAAATATGAATATTTACATGGAAATTATGTAAAAAAGGTTATCAACTCAAATAGATTGGTGTCTATGGCCTAAACCACCAAATCTATGAGGACTTACAACAATGAAAGCATGATATTCAAAGAATAACTAAGTAAACATACTAAACAGCCCCTAAATAGGACAAAATAGTGCTGAAAATCAGTTTGGAAAGCTGGAAAAAGTAAGCGAAAATGGAAGAGAATAAAGCTAGTAAGTAAGCCTACGGAAGGGTGGCCAACCCCTTCAATTTTTGGACTTTTAAATCACATGTTTTAGCCTCTAAACACTCTGAAAATTAGTAGCTAAAAGTAAAGAAACAAGTGGAAAAACAAGGATATAAGCTATGGGATAAGGTTCAAGAAAGGGGGGTTAACCCCTTCACCTTTGGTAGCTTTTAAATCACAAGTTTCAACACTTGAAAACAATCTAAAACAGTGTATAAAAGAGAAGAAAAGAGTAGTGTAAACAAGAGAAAAGATGGCAAAAGCTATACCTCTTAAAGAGAGGATGTTCTTTAGTTCACAAACCACAAAATGATCACCCTCAAGAGTTGAAATTTTGGTTCAATAATCTCAACAAGAAGCCTCAAAATTTTGATTTAGGAAGTGTATATATATTGCAAGATAGAGGGGGAGAGTGTTTGGCAAGTTTTTGTCTCTTGGCAAAATTTTCCAACCTAAAACCATGAGGGGTGGTCATCTATTTACAGAAATACAAGTTCCTCTATCAGAAATATCTATATTGAGCCAGCTGGTGCAAGGTATGCACATGGGGGAACAGTTGGCAGCAAAATATCTGCTGGCTGCTAGACATGACTGGCTGACCATGAAGAGGGATGGCCGGCCAATCAAAATTGGCCAGCCGGCCACTTTGAGGCTAGTAGGCCTCTGAGTGGTTAGGCTTGGGAAAAAAATTAGGTTTTGGTTCAAAGAGGATGCAAGGTTTGGGCTTTGAAGCTAAAAAACGGAAGCCTTTTGCTAAAGAAATTGAACAATTGTACAGCATAACAATTCATCAATTTAGGTGCCCAAGTCTTAAGGGTGGTCAAAAATGGGGTGTCTATAGTTGCCACTCTTTGATAGAGCTCGAAGTCATGAAATGACATGAGTGAATGTCAAAGTTCGATGGCGACCCATTTGACAAAGTCGTAAGACTTGGCCAAGTTATCAAAATGTAAATGCAGTTGGTTGAACTTGAAAGTTGCGTACGCAATTGTAGACACCCCATTTTTTACCGTCCTCAAGACTTGGACGTCACCATTTGAACACCCGGTGAATATCCATGTTTGTGTTCGTTTGGAGTTCCCGGAGGTCTCGGCTACGCGCCTTGCCTCAGGATCTCCGAACTCGACCGTTTAGTGTCTGGTTTTGCACCAAACACTTGTGTTTTGCCTTGGAGGGGCAGGGGATGCCTTGTGAGCTCTCTCCACACTCCACCGGCCGTGGCTTGAGGCCACCGGCTGTTGTTTGTGTCCATCGGCCATATATTTGGCCGACCGGCACTCTTGTTGGCCGACCGACCATCAATTTTGTCAAAATGGCAATTTTGAGCAACCGGCTACTGTTCATCTGCTTTTGCAGATATTTTAGGACAGCTGTGTGGCATTTGGTTCCCCTCCATACACGTGTATGGAGGGATGCCCCCCTTGTTAGCTTACTGAATAAGCTTTGCAAGATGGGTTGCCTATAAGAGAAGAGGTCTTCTCTTGGCATTAGGGTTAGAGAAATTTTGTGAGAAAAACACAGAGGAGAGCTCTGGTTCTAGGGTTAGAAAGTTGTAACTATTCTATCTCTCTTTTTCTCCCTTTTATGTTCTAGGTGCTTTTGTCCATACTATTGCACATAAACACCTAGTCTTTCACCTTTTTTTGGTTCTTGAGGGACCTGAGGCTTGTTCTTGCTGTTATTGGCTGGATTGGAGCTCAAGGAGGCAACAAAATCATCTTTTGTGAAGAGGTCTACAAGGGTAAGACACTACCCCCCTTTTTACCCCATTTTTGGACACTACTTTTGCCTATCTTGGAATTGTTTTTGTGCTTAGTGTATAACATTAAAAAGTTCTATTTTTAGGCCCTCTAAATAGTTTGTTTAGAGTGTTTTGTGGTTTAGAGGTGTTTGACCCCTCTTAAGCATTGAGAGGTCCCTTTTTGTGCTATTTTGAGTGAGCTTCGGGACTTTGGTGTTTGGGCCTCCTCACCACTGAAATCTTGAGGGATTTCAGTGGCAAGGATGGTACCTTGAAGTCCCAAGAAGGAGAGGGCCACCCCCTCTCCTTGTTATCCTTGAAAAGGGCACTTTTTGGCCTCTTGAGGGAGCATCATGTTTGAGTATTTGTTGATCATGCTTTGGCTGTTTTTCATGCTTATTATGCCATGATATAACATTGTTGTGTGTTGGTTTTGGTACACCATGCTTGCTTTGCATCCTACCTTGTAATGCCATGATTTGCTTCAATACAAGCATAGCATTTAGACTATCATGCTTTTGTGTTTTGACCAAGCTTTGTGAAGCTTATTTGCATGATTTGGTGTGCTAAAGGACTGTTTTAGGTCGTTGGAGTCATTCATGCCTTGCTTGTTATAGCCACCATGCAATACCTCTTGTATGCCTTAAGCTTTAACCCCTCTAGCATGCCTTACTTGCATGACTTGTTTGATTGGGAACCTTTTCTAGCATGTTTCTAGTGTCTAACATGTTGGTTATATGTCCATGTTTGTGCCTTTTAAGTGTGATTAAAAGTTGTTTTAATATGCCTAAGTCTTGAACCATGCATCTATCCATGTTTGCATGAACGTTTGCCTTCATGTACTTAGCATTTTTGGCCACTGTTTTAGGCCTATTTAGAGCTGCCTAAATCATGTTTAAGTCCATCCCTTCGTTGGTTGCATATGCTCCTTGTGTGTTGTAGCATATTGGTAAGCTATTGCATGTTGGAATTTGCATGATTGAATGAAGTCACATGCTTATTTGCATGCTTGAACATCCACATTACATCTTGCATGCTTGTTGGTTAACATTGATGTTTCATGTCTTGTATGCTTGTTAGCTTGTATGCTTATTTGCATGGCCATGGTTGCATACTAGTCAATGTGCCTAGGATTGCATTGCATCAATGCGCATGGTTGGCCTCTTGAAGTGAGTGTGATAGAGGTTGGCCCTTTTATGTGATTATGTGCATTGCATTCATTTGAAATTGAAATGTGCACACTTGGTTTTTGGGCCATCATGCATCGAAATGCTTGATTGGTGGTCCGAAAACCAAGGACCATGTCCCTTTGAGTTCTACACATGATGAGGGGTATGGTTAGGGCATACATGGTTTGAATTGCATTACCATGCAAGTTCTGTCCTCTGCTGCTGTAAGTTGCAAGTTCTGCAGGCATTTTTGGCCGACCGGCAACATATAGTGCCGACTGCCATCCATTGGTGGCGATGGATGCATCTTGTGCCGATGACCACACTCCGCCGGTGGTAATTCTACTCACGGCGGTGTTCCCCGAGATCCGTGGAATCAATTCAGAGACTTTGTGATACTTTAGAGGGCAAAGCAGGAAAACAGAGGCGCCTATGCATGGCAAGGTGTGCTTAAAACAGACCGAGCATGCATTGCACTGCACTCTCCTCCGAGGCGGTTTATCGCTTTTTCCTAGCTTAGTTAGTTTGTTAACTAATTAGGTAATCTGTAATATTTAATTAGCTCGTAGTTAGTTAATTTGTATTATTCTTTTGGTCCCTCCGACCGAGGGCAAATCTGTAATAAGTGTGGGTGTGTGCGTGCATGTCTTCCAACCCCCACCTCTTTCTCCCTTTTATTTACCTGCTTATGATAGTAGATTAGGACATGTTTATTTTAGCATACCTTATGCTATGCATGCGTGCGTCCATTCATCCGTCTTGCATGCACCGGGCTTGACACATCATGCTTACTGCATTTGTACTTCAAATCTAACTTGAATACGTGCATCGAATGATTGCATTTCACATGCCATTTTAGGTTAGCCGAGCTTATTATAGCTGCATTTTGCCTGTGATGCATTAGCCATTTAACATGAACCAGGACCATGCGTGATTGCTAACTAGTTTATTGTTTTGGCACGGAGTACAATGTAAGTATTTTCATGCTTTAGCATACCGCATGTGTGTGAGTGCTATCATGATAGCATGCTTACTATGTGGCTAGATGCTTATGTGAGATAAACTGCCTGAATGCCTGTGGGTGAAGGCTGGATTGCCTGAGTTGGAACAACTCGTTGAAATCTGTGTTTTAGCCTACTTGCGAGTAGCAAATTCCAAAGTGTCTTTCAAGACAAACGATATGCAATGCTTATTTCCAAATTAGGCAATCTAGTCTATACTTGTTTGCTGTGCGCATAACATAGTAATTCTAAGCTAATAACTGGAATAAGAACACATAACGTTTTCAAAATTGGATATCACGGTTAGTAGAGGCCGGTCTTCGGACCGGGCGAGAGGGGGTGCTCATAGCTGACCTTCCCCAATCGTACCCAAGCTCCCGAGCCGAGGCAACTTTGGTGATGACGGACACGTGGCCTTTGGCACCGAGTCAGGGTTTCCTAAATTTCCCAAAATAAAATATTTAGGTGGCGACTCTGTATCTAGCAAAGCAGTCCATGTTTGGCACTTCTTTTCAAAAATCTGTTTCTCAAAACGATTTACCAGATTTGGACTCTTTGGTTCAGATTAAGAACCGTGACAATTTGAGTCCGAACTGTAGTGAGCCCACAAAAGAACAAAACGGGGATTTGGACTCTTTGGTTCAGATGAACTGCGGTCAAATCAAGTCCGAATCAGAGGCGAGGTCCTCGCGGGCTTGTCTGAGCTTCTGCGCTATCTATGGGGAGTTTAGAGAGCTTGACTCGAACTCGTGATATCCTATTTTGACTACATTTATGTGTCTCTTTGCATTGCATGTGCATTGGTGCGCTTAGGACACCGTGTTGGCCATCTGCTATTCCTGAGCGGTCTGCCGGAGGCTTGACTTAGTCAAGGCATGACCATAAGGCTAACCGGTTGCGGCCTTTGCTAGTATGGGAACACAAACCCCGGTTTTACTGGGGCACCCCTTTTGACCATTCGACCTAGTACATATCGAAATCCATAGTGACCATTCCAAACTAGGACAGGTTGCTTACCCGATATAGGTTGTTTGAAACCGCTGCGTGCATAGTGAAACCCTAGCTCCTGACAAAATAGGACAGGAAAACCCTACCCCAACATAGGGGCGTTTTTGCTCTCTCTACTTGTTATGTCCTTTTAGAGTGTATCTCTGCAGGGAACACACATATCAGTTTGCAAAGTTTGAGTATCAGGCCCGAGGGCACCAATGTCAGTATTTGATAGAATCAGTTATATCTGAGGGCATCCGATTCAGTGTTTTGGACAGTAATTTTTGGGGAACAGTGATCAGTAATAGAGTACAGTTGTTTGGCTGCACCTGTGTTTGATCCGTTTGGGTTGAAATGCTGCTTGCTTTTTTTTACAAGGGAGTTCAGAGAGTTCCAAAATAGTCATTGTTCCCCCTTGCTGAGGCAGGACTTATGATGACGCAGAATTCGGAAGAGATAGTGGTTATGACAGCTGCATTAGATCAAGGGATCACTCTGCAAAGTAAGACCAATGTCGACGTGCCGCATCCACCCAGATCACCGGTTGCGCACCCGGTCTGGACCCCCCAGCTATATCAGGCTCATGAGCCCACCATATTCGAGTTAATGGGGATGATAGGTGATCTTCAAAGGATCGTGGCGGACCTCGCTTACGGGATGTCAGCTTCACCACCAGCCGTACCATATGCCGGGAGTTTTGTACCCCAGGAGCCCCCGCTGTTGGGACGGATTGTGATTGAACTTAGCCAACCAGAGATGGCCTCCAGCTATGGCAACGACATACCAACCCAAATTCTAGATCAGGCTGAGGCCAGAGACAAAGGCAAAATGAAGGCAGATGTCGATCCAATCGAACAACTGTTGTGGTCAGTCGAGGCTTTGGAAGCCGGGGGGATGAACAAGCAACATATATCTGCAGTTATGGCAAAAGCTGTGGAGGACGCTTTCCCTGCTCCACCTGAAGGTAGTTCAAGTTAGTCAGAAAGTCGGGATAGGCCCCGTCATGCGAGCAGCTTCTTCGCTCCCAACCTCAGATCCGGAAGGATCGAAACCCAAGGCCACGCCGACGCTTGCTAGTGCATCTAGCAAGAATAATCAACCTTCGAAGTACCTGCCCCGAGGGCGCAGGGTCTTCCATGCTCTCTACATGCCATTGTCCAAGGCACTTCAGATCCTTGCCGAGAGGGGACACCTTAAGCCCTTGGAGCCTCGGCCTCTCCCGAAAAACCTCCCTGCTACTCATGACCCTGCTTAGTACTGCGCGTACCACCAGCAAACAGGCCATGCTACTGACAATTGTTTCCGCCTCCGTCATGAGGTGCAAGATTTGATTGACAACGAGGTTATCCTCCCGCCCACCTTAGCCAAGTCCGTTACTACCCAGCTATTGGATTTTGAGGATACGGATACTGTAAGTATGTGATCAGGGTTGGACCACTTGTGAGCGGCGCCCAGTGTTTTTGATGTGGCGTCTGGCACACATTTTTGAGCATCTACAAATGCTAGTTTTGTAAAATCTGGCTTGAGTGTCGAGTCAGTCTTTGTTTTATTTTGAGTCTGTCTCATTGTCTTGAGTCAGTCCTTTTTGCTCACTGGTCTATCTTGTTATAGTGAGTCAGTCCCCTTTGTATAGAATGTCAGGTGATTCCGGGGTTGTTGCCTCGAACACCGTTTTGTAATTATCCTTTTGAGTCTGTCTCGATTGAGGAGCCAGTCACAATCAGGGAATCTGAATGAAACAGTTGCGGCTATCATGTTTCCGTATTTGTTGCTGTTTAAGCTAGTTGTGCCAGAGGATGTGAATGGAACGACAGTACATTCTACCTACTCTCTTGTGCCTTGAACATCGTTGTAATGACCTAAGCTTTTCAAAAAACCCTTTTCGAACACTGCGGTGATAAAAACGAAGATGAAGCAATTCCTCGGGTTTTGCAAAACTTTGATCATTTTTGAGAGAAAGAGAGGCATGCTAAACCTTTTTATAATCATGCCTGTCAGCGTGAGTACTGAGAAGGATCCTGGTTTGATCCAGACTGGTTCCACACTATCTTCAGTGCAAGCGATTTGTCGCTTTCTTAAAAACTTTCAAAAACAAAATGTTTTTCTTGTGACCTGTGAAGACTTGTGTGGAATTGCTCTTGAGATTGTGCAGCCAGATCGCCTCACTCGAGATTCAATCTATCTGTTGTGAACTTGGAATCCGTTCAAAATGTTCAACAGTTAACTGCCATATAAGGCCTGTGTGGCCCAATTTGAAGCTGCCCTCGAGCAAGAGGCACCAAAATCATATCAAGAATGTCAGGTTTCACTGGAAAAAGCTTGTGAAGCAACCGTGATGGATTCTTCTGCAAATCAACAGAATCACTCTCCGAATCTGAGAGGGCTTCAATTTCAAAACCATTTGGCATGGACTTGTTACACTTTTACCCTTTGAGAGGCTCATTGAAAACCCGGAAGGCGACCTGCAAAAGTTAGAGCAAGAAAAAGAAGAAAAAGAACAAAAAGAGAAAAAAGAAAAAAGAAGAAAAAGAAAAGAATATCAAAAAAAAGAGAAGAAAAGAATTGAAAAAAGAAAGAAAGAAGAAAAAGAAGCTCGCAAGGTCGAAAACCCGCGACGGGCGCCTTGGCAAAAGTTAGAGCCTAAAAAGTGAAGGTTAATACCCAAGTGTACCTTAACCATCGAAACTACGTAAGGCTTGATTCCCATGTTTGGGATACGTAGGCAACTTCATCTTGAAGTCCAGCCCCCAACGCTTTCACAGCGCCCCAGTCCATGTAAATGGTTTTGATCATCCTTGCTTCCTCTGCATCCGGCAATTCGGTTGTAACAACCGTGAACTACGTAGGCTTGATTCCCATGTTTGGGATACGTAGGCAACTTCATCCTGAAGTCTAGCCACCATTGCTCTTACAATGACTGTGTCCATATATTGGTTCAGACCGTCGTCTTGAGTTCGATCGTCATTGATAAGCGAGTTCTGACATCTTTGCGGCACTATCCAGACAAGGGGCAACTTTCCGTTGCCGCAAGTTATCATCCAAACCAGGGCAACTTTCCGTTGCCATGTATCCCCTTTAAGCAAGGGGCAATTTTTCGTTGCCTCCGATCCGAGGTTGCGCATCTCGAGGGTAAGTGTCGTGCTCGTTGAGCATTGACTGTTTGTAAAAAATAGTTTTTGGAAATTTTTACCGAAGTTGACTATTTTCTCAAAAACTATTTCATTTTCCAAAACCGGACCATTTCTTGGACCCAAAAAAAAAAGGAAAATTTTCAGTGCTCACAACCTAACTTGCATGATTTTCAAAATCAAAAATCGGACAAGTATGTTGATCCGACTCTCATTTTGGTCAAAATTGTTTTAGAAAGAAGAAAACAAAAAAATGGTCAAAGTGATGAATTAGGGGCACAGTGGAGTCAGGTATTCTGTCTTTCCCCCGCCGTTAACATGCTTGCCAGAAAGGCACCCTATTCACCGGAAGAAGCTTTCTCTATCCGGAACCCCGACTCGACGTCACCGGAGGAAATGGCCGCGAGCTAATAGTGTTGTGGGTGAACCCACAACTTCCTATTCGTCTATCAATCACCCTGGGAAGGGATGAAAAATGAGAGAATAAAGAATAGAGAGGTGTAAGTCGAGAGAAAAGTGAGGAATAGGGTTTTGAGAGAAAACCAAGCCTGAGGGCCGAGCGATGTGAGAATCAGAAATCAAAAAAGGGTGGGAATATACCCGGAGGAATTGGCTCCTCGAAATCTGAGGTTTTTATAAACACGTCCATGTGTCGCGTCTTTTGTCTTGTTTACCTCAACCTTCGTCTTGAGTCTCTTCCGAGCGTGCCTCGTTGTGTCCAGGCCGCTCACCTTTTGTTTGAGTCTTTCCCGTTGTATTCGGTTTTAGGCTCGATACCCCGGTTGCAGAACCCCTCTTCAAAAGGTGAAATCGTTTATGCTCAGAGTGCTGTGCCATTCTCTACATTGTATGCGAAACAAAAAAAGAAAAGGGAAAATTTGGGGCATCCAAGTGTGTTTCAACTGCAACTGTTTCAGTTTTCGTAGTCCGTCTTTTCAGATTGGGGCTGTTTGTTCGGGGTTTGCTGTGTGCAGAATGAACCAAATACTGTGTTATGGGCCGTATGCAAATTAGTCCCCAGTGGAGTAAGGGCTGTGTGTTCAAAATCAGGTTAAGCAGTGGGATACTTGGGTTGTTTTGCTGCTGGGTGGTTAGTTATCTGATTATCACAGTGCAAGTGTTCAATTTTCAGACAACAAATCAATTTCATTTACATTGAGATGTAGTATGAAATGATGTAATGCGCAATGCATGAGATACACAAATGTAACAACTTTTAGATTAAAAAGTTTGTTTCATTTCATAATCTTTTCAAGTACATAAGTTTTGGAAACAAAATCTGCCCGCGGCAGTACAAAGTACCCTAACTACTAACAAAAAGGGGAAAGTGCAGAAAAGAACAGAACAAACAAAAGAAGAAAAACAGCAGAAATCTGTATCAAGTGTCAAAAATGGCTCCGGGGCTATCAGTCTGTCCTAGTCCTCTTCCTGGACGAAGGTCCAGGAGCATCATCAGCGTCGTCATCAGAGCCCGAGTCAGTACCGCCTCCGGTCTTCTCCTTAGATGACTCTGTCTCTGTCTCTGCCTCTGCCTCGGAGTCGGACCCGGACTCATCATTATCGTCATTAGGGACGGGTGCTCGAGAGCTACCCTCAACATGAGTACGCCCTCCCCTGGTACGAGGATGTATAGTATCTCCTCGCCCTTCTCGAGCGGAAATAGAAGGCCCAGCTGGAGCACCACCCACCGGAGGGATTTGGAAGGGAGGCTGAAAAGCGTAAAAGGCAAATGCATCAGAATGCCGTGAGCCGTGAATCAGTGCAGAATACAATGTATGAGTACAGTCTGTGAGTGCCGTGAGCAGTGAATCAGTGCAGAATACAGTGTATGAGTACAGTCTGTGAGTGCCGTGAGCAGTGAATCAGTGCAGAATACAGTGTATGAGTACAGTCTGTGAGTGCCGTGAGCAGTGAATCAGTGCAGAATACAGTGTATGAGTACAGTCTGTGAGTGCCGTGAGCAGTGAATCGGTGCAGAATACAGTGTATGAGTACAGTCTGTGAGTGCCGTGAGCGCTTTATCAAGATGTAATGCAGATGAGTAAGTGTGTGAATACAAAGGTATGAATGCTGTGAGCAGTTTATCAGGTGTTGTGTCGTGCATCAGATCGTGTGAAGCAGTTTGTGTATGGTTTGAGGCTGTGGTCAGAAAGAACATACCGGGATACTGTAAAGGGCCAGGAGGTCGAAGGTCCGCTGTAGCATCCCCATCATGGAGGCATTCATCTCCAATGACTGCCGGGTGTACTCAGAAGACGCCTGCAAAAGTATCAGATGCATCAATATTCTGTGGAATATCAAATAAACTGAAATGAAATAACAGTACAAGATGCGAAATGAAGTAATACATACCGGAGGCAAGTCGGGGACACCGACCAACTCGTGATCAGTCGGCGGAGGAGCAAAGGGGATCTGGTAGGTCGCCCCACCCTGCCCTATGAAAGTCAGTGAAGCGGGCAGAGCAGGCCAACCGCTCCACCGCCCTCTCTGAACTCCGCCTCTACCACGGACTTGAGCTCTCCTCGACGCTCCAGCTCCAGAAATGCACGGCTGCCTCGCCCCATTGCCGACCATCGCTCAAGGGTCGATAATGTAGGTCCGGACGCATTTCAGAGTCGCTCAGGACGCCCGCGCCACCAATGTATACTCTCTCTCAGTGCACGAGGGAAAACCTCTCAGATGCCTCATGTGTCTGGAGGTGGACCTAACTATCTCGCCCGGTAAACCTAGGGTCCGACGCAAGAAGCGCCCCCAGTACCAAGCCCGACAGACGGCCCTCCAACAGAATCCGGGCGGGCGCTCTCGCACCCTCATAATGGTCTTCACCACGGCCGCAATGGGGTCCAAGGTCGCCATGTGATCCGCAAGTACAAATGCGCTTGTCATCCATCTCGTATCAAAATACAAGGTGCTATGCGAAGCTCAAGCAAACTCCACAGTTGAACATACCTCCGCGACGGTGACGGTGTTGAAGTAGCGGCGGAAGAAGATAAAAGACTCCCCGGGTCTCCGCACACACCGCACGTCAAAGCGAAGAGAAAAGGGGACATCGAGCGGGATCTCCACATCGTATCGGGCAAGCTCGAAAGTAGGCGAGACCCACAACCGCAGTAAAAGATATCGTGATGATTATCGATAAAGCAAAATACGTAATAAAGAAAGAATGGCAATGGCTGCAGGTTGTGCAAAGGTATTGTGCAGAGTGTACAATGTGTAGGGTACAGTCAGTGTAAAGCAGAGTATATGTGTGTGCTGTGCAAGATATGGTCAAGAGAGAGATAGACCGCAATGTATGTAATACGTAAATGTAAAGTAGAAAGCAGAAATGTAAAAGGGGAAGAGGATGTACCTCCCAAGCTCGCCAGTATCCGCCAACGAGCTATCCGCTGAGGCGGGAAGAAGAGCTCATGTAACCATATAAAGTGGCCAAGACTGCACCACCCCAGTCATTGCGGCGGATCCGCCTGACATCCACCAGTGCGCACAATAGACATAGAGGCACGGTGTTCGGCGAATAAGGTCGCCCCAAGCGTAAACATGATGAAGCCTCACAAGATACCGATCTACCTCCTCCGGGGTCATCTGCGCCTCCTCCAAGGCTCGGCCGAGTCCGAACTAAGTCTCGAACCACGAGTATCGACAAACCTTGCCCGAGCAAGGGTGGCTCGTGCCGAAGTGTATAGGGGCGGCATCTCACTCATCCATATATCCGTGTCAAGGAATCGGATCCTCTACCCCGATGCCAAGAAGCATCGAGAAGTCATAAGGGGTCATCATCATGTCCTCGCGACGGAGAAGTGGAAGGAGTTGGTGGTATCCCACCACCTCTCCACCAAAGCAAAGCAAGGGCTTGCAGTAGTAAGTCGAGAGCCCCCCGAAGATGCCAAAACCCGCCTTGTCGACGATCCGAGAACCGTCGGCAACTCTCAAGATACCAGCCTCGCAACGACATTCCTATACCATGATGGTATGGGAGTCCCCTCAGAATCAAAAACAATAATTATGGCAATATTCAAGATACAATTTAAGAAGCATACATATATAGTGTGTGTGCGCGTTCTCAAATGAAAAGCCGGCATTGGGTGTCAGTATGCTAACAGGGAACTACAGCATATGATATGTCAGTGTGTTGAACGATTCAGTGCAGATGTAGTGTGCGTATGTCTTTTAGATTCAAGCCGGCATTGGGTGTCAATGTACTAGCAGGGAACTACAGCATATGATGTGTCAATGTGTTTGGGTGGTTCAGGGAAAATATAACATGTATGCATGTTTTCGGATTCAAACAAATACCGGGTGCCGGTGTGCTTACAGTGAACTATAACGTGTGATGCGTCAGCATGTTCAACTAGGTTTAGTGCAAACGTAGCATCTGTGCAAGTTTTTTTTAGATTCAAACAGGTCCCGGGTGCCGTTGAGTTTGCAGTAAGATACAGTGTGTGCCGATGGTTTGAATGACTCGAGGTCAGTGCACCGTGTGTGTATGTGCCAGTCTTAAACAGATATCAGTTGCAAGTTTGTTTTGCATCAACTACACACGTCAGTATCCGAGCTAAAGCTTAAAGAGCATAACCAAGCACGGCATTTTTTTATCCTACATTGCGTAAAGTAAAGCAGAGAACGAAGTTACCTCGTGGCCAAGGACAAGTGTGACTCGGGCTCACGAAGTAGTAGCTCGCGCGCCGCGCCCCTCTCGAAGCTCCAAAACTAGCGTAGCCCATCGGGGAGCATTACGTGAACCGCAGGCCTGTAGGTCTCCGGATCGAACGGCCGGATGCGGAGTGGCAAAGGCTTGGCCACGGGGCTCATCTCAAGCTCTAGAGGAGCCCCACCCTCTGGAAGATCATCTGCCATCTCGAAGAGAATATGAAAATGGCCGAAAGAGGGAAAAATAGGAGAGAATATGAAGAGTCAACAAAAAGTCAACCCCAAGAGAGTCGGAAATGGCCGGAAAAGTCGAAGTGAGGAAAAGTCACAGATATCGAGAAAAACTCGAGGAAAACAAGCCCCGAGTGGCGAAAATCAAGAAAGAAACACCGAAATGAAATTTCGATCGGTTCAAAACGTTCGAAACGCAAGGGTGAACACGAATCGAACGACAAAATCAAGGCTAGAACGCAAGAAAATGAGAAGATCGAAGGACAAAAACACCCTAGGGAGTGGGAGGAAGGATTTTCGAGTGAGGAGGAGGTGAGAAAATAGGGTTAGAAACCCTATTTGAAAAGACCCGCGGCAAAATGTCAAAACTGCCCCGATACAGGAACATTTTGCCGGTCGGCCACATTCTTTGCCGGTCGGCAATGTATTGTGCCGATGCAACTGTTTGATGGCCGATGGACGGCCGGCGATGCGTTATGATGGCCGGTGGATAGTTGGTGGTCTCCCACAATGGTTTTGAGCCTCCTACACCTTCCCTTGGGTTATATGAGTGGTCCTGAGCCTTCATTTCTTAAAACAGTGCAAAATAGTGCATTTCCGACGCTCAACCGGCTTCCGTTTTGGCCTCGGATCGTGCCTCCTATGCGTGGCACTCGAATTCGTGCAAGGTGTATCCTCCTCGTATGCTTTTTGGCTTTTACAAGACTCAAAAGTTGCCCCACATACATCGCATTTCGATCACACTGTTTTGTGCATTGCATTTCAATCGTATCGTCTTGTTTGCTGGTCTGGCGAGACCTTAAAACCACTTGGTTGAATTGTCATGCATATTTTAAGCCGCACGTTGCTGCGCATTTCAAGTTCACTTGCATTGTCATGCATTTCTTGTGCATCTATGGTCTGGCGAGACCTTAAACACGCATGGTCTAGGAGACCTAAAATCCTTGGGAGGTGCAAGACCTTCACCCGTGTTGTCCAACGCACCGCGCTATTTTGCGCAGCTCATTGCATTTGACATGCATTCTATCGCGCGATCTTGCGTATCGCACTGTCTTATGCATCGCATCTCTAATTCATGCATTGCCCCAAAATGGGTTCGGCGGGACCAAAAACACGCCACGGTCTGGTAAGGACCAAAAACACGTGCGGTCTAGCAGGACCGTAAACCCGCTCGATCGCATTGTCATGCGTCTCAAAAGCCGCGCGTTGTCGCGCATCTCAAGATCATGCATCTTCATGCATTCTCAGTTCATTTGCATTGTCATGCATCTAAAGCCGCGGTCATCACAAGATCAAATTTTCATGCATTGTCATGCATTTCAAGACTTGCGTTGTTACGCACATCAACATCATGCATCATTTGCATTCCAAAAAAAAAAAAAACATGCATTGTCATGCATGCATTTTGCATCCCGGTCTAGGAGACCTTAAATCCTCTGAAGGTGCAATTCCTTTGGTGTTTGTCGTGCCTGAACGACTTTCGGTGGTCTGGTAAAGCCACCCGCTAGTGTTTGTGGTAAGTTTCTAGAAGACCAACTGGGACGGTGGAAACTAGAGTTCGAACGGCTTATGCCTAGAACGCAAAGGTTTGGGAGTTGCGAGATTAAAGTCTGGTTTAAATACCCAGGGGTGTATCCTCGGCTTGAAATCTATATGGAAGCCCCATAGGTTGAGGCAGAATGTTTGCGCCTCAGTTCTGGATACTGAACCAACTTAGTATATCGCCCTGTTGGTAAGATAGGGAAAACTGCAATCATAGCCGTTGCATCATAGTACATTGTCATGCATCCATTGTAAATATTGTGTTGTCATGCATCCATTGTAAGTAGTGCATTGTCATGCATACATGGTAAATATTGCATTGTCATGCATTGTAGAAAATAAACATTCATTGTCATGCATTTGCATTGTAGTTTGCATGCATTCATTGCATCACCTTCCACCTATGGCTTGCGCCTTTCCATGTTGAGCTTGGTCTAGTATGTGCCCTTACTTTTCACGTCAAAGCATAGTTCAGTAGACCGTTCTATGTTAGCCGCGGCTTGTTTGTGTATATGCCTTTCCTAGGAAAGATTTGGTTTGGCCCGCGTGCCATATCCATTCCATTGCATATTTGTAAATATTGCATTGTAGTTGCATGCATCCATTGCATCATTTTCCATCTATGGCTTGCGCCTTTCCATATTGAGCTTGGTCTGGTATGTACCCATACTTTTTACATCGAAACATAGTTCAGTAGACCATTCTATGTTAGCCGCGGCTCGTATGCGTACATGCCCTTCCTAGGCAAGATTTGGTTTGGCCTGCGTGCCATATCCATAGTATCCATTTCATTGTAGTTTGCATGCATTCACTGCATCACCTCCTCCATCTATGGCTTGCGCCTTTCCATGTTGAGCTTGGTCTGGTATGTGCCCATACTTCTCGTGTCAAAGCATAGTTCAGTAGACCGTTCTATGTTAGCCGCGACTTGTTTGCGTACATGCCTTTCCTAGGCAAGATTTGGTCTGGCTGCATGCCCTATCCATTGTAGATATTATGCTGTAGTGTAATTTTTGCATCCGGCATTAAGATCATCATTCTTTCTCCAGCGGGCCGTTACCCCACTTATGTCATTCCACCCAATACTCGTTCTTGTGTCCATCTACATTACTCATAGTTCAGTAGATCGTTCTATGGTAGACGGACTTGTTACCTCCATTAATCTATTTGACATTTGTGTGGCTTTGAACCGCTCATGATGGGATCATGATTCAATTGCTTTGCATATAGTTTGCATTTTCATTTGCATTATTCATACATTATTTTGTATATATTGTATATCATTTTGCATTCATTCTTGCATTTTCATGCATGTTGCTAACAATATCATACCTGTTAAGTTGTTTTCTTTGCAGGCACGATATTGTATGTACGGTTCATTTACCACTGGTGGAACCAGACGAACCGCACAGGTATTGTATCCTCCGCGTGAGACGTATTGAGAATTGCATAATTCTCTTACATCCTTTCTGCACTGTAGTGTAGTTTGGCGTATGCTAGCTTAAAACTGTTGCATGTGTGCTTCGTTACAGCTTTTCTTTGCATGATCATAAGTTATGCTCGGCTTCGTGCATTGTCTTGCATTTTGCCCATGCCTTCGGGCGCATACCTTATTTGTCTTGCACGTTTGTCTAAGTCTTCGGCCTTGTCAAAAATGGGTCGTCTCTGGGCTTTGACATTCACTCCCGTCATTGTTATGACTTTCGAGTTTTGTCAAAGAGGGGCAACTGTAGACACCCCATTTTTGACCGTCCTCAAGACTTGGATGTCACCGTTTGAACACCCGGTGATTATCCATGTTTGTGTTCGTTTGGAGTTCCCGGAGGTCTTGGCTATGCGCCTTGCCTCAGGATCTCTGAACTCGAACGTTTAGTGTCTGGTTTTGCACCAAACACTTGTGTTTTGCCCCAAACACTTGTGTTTTGCCTTGGAGGGGTAGGGGATGCCTTGTGAGGTCTCCCCACACTCCACCGGCCGTGGCTTGAGGCCACCGGCTGTTGTTTGTGTCCATCGGCCATATATTTGGCCGACCGGCCATCAATTTTGTTAAAATGGCAATTTTGACCAGCCGACTACTGTTCATCTGCTTTTGCAGATATTTTAGGACAGCTGTGTGGCATTTGGTTCCCCTCCATACACGTGTATGGAGGGATGCCCCCCTTGTTAGCTTATTGAATAAGCTTTGCAAGATGGGTTGCCTATAAGAGAAGGGGTCTTCTCTTGGCATTAGGGTTAGAGAAATTTTGTGAGAAAAACACAGAGGAGAGCTCTGGTTCTAGGGTTAGAAAGTTGTAACTATTCTATCTCTCTTTTTCTCCCTTTTATGTTCTAGGTGCTTTTGTCCATACTATTGCACATAAACACCTAGTCTTTCACCTTTTCTTGGTTCTTGAGGGACCTGAGGCTTGTTCTTGCTGTTATTGGCTAGATTGGAGCTCAAGGAGGCAACAAAATCATCTTTTGTGAAGAGGTCTACAAGGGTAAGACACTACCCCCCCTTTTTACCCCATTTTTGCACACTACTTTTGCCTATCTTAGAATTGTTTTTCACCTTAGTGTATAACATAAAAAGTTCTGTTTTTAGGCCCTCTAAATAGTTTGTTTGGAGTGTTTTGTGGTTTGGAGGTGTTTGACCGCTCTTAAGCCTTGAGAGGTCCCTTTTTGTGCTATTTTGAGTGAGCTTCGGGACTTTGGTGTTTGGGCCTCCTCACCACTGAAATCTTGAGGGATTTCAGTGGCAAGGATGGTACCTTGAAGTCCCAAGAAGGAGAGGGCCACCCCCTCTCCTTGTTGTCCTTGAAAAGGGCACTTTTTGGCCTCTTGAGGGAGCATCATGTTTGAGTATTTGTTGATCATGCCTTGGCTGTTTTTCATACTTATTATGCCATGATATAACATTGTTGTGTGTTGGTTTTGGTACACCATGCTTGCTTTGCATACCTATCTTATAATGCCATGATTTGCTTCAATACAAGCATAGCATTTAGACTATCATGCTTTTGTGTTTTGACCAAGCTTTGTGAAGCTTATTTGCATGATTTGGTGTGCTAAAGGACTGTTTTAGGTCGTTGGAGTCATTCATGCCTTGCTTTGTATAGCCATCATGCAATACCTCTTGTATGCCTTAAGCTTTAACCCCTCTAGCATGCCTTACTTGCATGACTTGTTTGATTGGGCACCTTTTCTAGCATGTTTCTAGTGTCTAACATGTTGGTTATATGTCCATGTTTGTGCCTTTTAAGTGTGATTAAAAGTTGTTTTAATATGCCTAAGTCTTGAACCATGCATCTATGCATGTTTGCATGAACGTTTGCCTTCATGTACTTAGCATTTTTTGCCACTGTTTTAGGCCTATTTAGAGCTGCCTAAATCATGTTTAAGTCCATCCCTTCGTTCGTTGCATATGCTCCTTGTGTGTTGTAGCATATTGGTAAGCTGTTGCATGTTGGAATTTGCATGATTGAATGAAGTCACATGCTTGTTTGCATGCTTGAACATCCACATTACATCTTGCATGCTTGTTGGTTAACATTGATGTTCCATGTCTTGTATGCTTGTTAGCTTGTATGCTTATTTGCATGGCCATGGTTGCATACTAGTCAATGTGCCTAGGATTGCATTGCATCAATGCGCATGCTTGGCCTCTTGAAGTGAGTGTGATAGAGGTTGGCCCTTTTATGTGATTATGTGCATTGCATTCATTTGAAATTGAAATGTGCACACTTGGTTTTTGGGCCATCATGCATCAAAATGCTTGATTGGTGGTCCGAAAACCAAGGACCGTGTCCCTTCGAGTTCTACACATGATGAGGGGTATGGTTAGGGCATACATGGTTTGAATTGCATTGCCATGCAAGTTCTGTCCTCTGCTGCTGTAAGTTGCAGGTTCTGCAGGCATTTTTGGCCGACCGGCAACATATAGTGCCGACCGGCCATCCATTGGTGGCCGATGGATGCATCTTGTGCCGATGACCACACTCCACTGCCGGTGGTAATTCTACTCAGCCGGCGGTGTTCCCCAGTATCCAGGGAATCAATTCAGAGACTTTGACAGTCTTCAGAGGGGCAGAGCAGGGAAAACAGAGGCAGTCTATGCATGGCAGTGCGCTTCCGAACAGGATCCGAGCATGCATTGCACCAGACTCTCCTCCCGAGGCGGTTTACTATTTTTCCTAGCTTAGTTAGTTTGTTAACTAATTAGGTAATCTGTAATATTTAATTAGCTCGTAGTTAGTTAATTTGTATTATTCTTTTGGTCCCTCCGAGCGAGGGCAAATCTGTAATAAGTGTGGGTGTGTGCGTGCATGTCTTCCAACCCCCACCTCTTTCTCCCTTTTATTTACCTGCTTATGATGGTAGATTAGGACATGTTTATTTTAGCATACCTTATGCTATGCATGCGTGCGTCCATTCATCCGTCTTGCATGCGCCGGGCTCGGCACATCATGCTAACTACATTTGTACTTCAAATCTAACTTGCATGCGTGCATCGAATGATTGCATTTCACATGCCATTTTAGGTTAGCCGAGCCTATTATAGCTGCATTTTTCCTGTGATGCATTAGCCATTTAACATGAACTAGGACCATGCATGATTGCTAACTAGTTTATTGTTTTGGCACGGAGTACAATGTAAGTATTTTCATGCTTTAGCATACCGCATGTGTGTGAGTGCTATCATGATAGCATGCTTACTATGTGGCTAGATGCTTATGTGAGATAAATTGCCTGAATGCCTGTGGGTGAAGGCTGGATTGCCTGATTTGGAACAACTCGTTGAAATCCGTGTTTTAGCCTACTTGCGAGTAGCAAATTCTAAAGTGTTTTTCAAGACAAACGGATATGCAATGCTTATTTCCAAATTAGGCAATCTAGTCTATACTTGTTTGCTATGCGCATAACATAGTAATTCTAAGCTAATAACTGGAATAAGAACACATAACGTTTTCAAAATTGGATATCACGGTTAGTAGAGGCCGGTCTTCGGACCGGGCGAGAGGAGGTGCTCATAGCTGACCTCCTCCAATCGTACCCAAGCTCCCGAGCCGAGGCAACTTTGGTGATGACGGACATGTGGCCTTTGGCACTGAGTCAGGGTTTCCTAAATTTCCCAAAATAAAATATTTAGGTGGCGACTCTGTATCTGGCAAAGCAGTCCATGTTTGGCACTTCTTTCAAAATCTGTTTTTCTCAAAATGATTTGCTGGATTTGGACTCTTTGGTTCAGATTTAGAACCGTGACAAATCGAGTCCGAACTGTAGCGCGAGGTCCCTCGCAGGCTTGTCTACAGTAATCCCTTTGCAAAGAATCAAACCAACGTAGTTCATGGACAAGATGCAAATGATATGCACAAAGAATAGACTTGAAAGCAGGACTTACACGCTTCGCAAAGCCGGTGATTTTGAAAAATTCATGATCATGCAAGAGAATGCAATAAGCAATAATCAGATGACAGCATATGAATGAAAAGCTTATATCAACAAATCCAACCGTGCTTCACAAGGAAATGAGTAAGAAAGCAACAATTCCAAAACACGTTTCACGTGAAAGGAGGGAAAGACGGTGCAACCAATAGACGTACCTCTTTGTATTTCATACGGAGAGAGGGAAGGTTGTAACCATGCAAAGCAACATCCTAATGTGTTTCACATGAAAGGACAGGAGGGTTGTGTAACCAACAGGCGTATCTCACTATATTTCATGTGGAGAGAGGAAAGTTTTAAACCAAAGCGTAACAAAGGTGGTGTGACCAACAGGCATATTTGTCTGTATTTCATACAGAGAGAGGGAAGGTTTTAACCGAAAAACAAGAAATGTGGTATAACCAATAGGCATATCTCTCTGTATTTCATATGGAGAGAGAGAAGGTTTTAACCGAGGAACAAGAAAGGTGGTGTAACCAACATACATATCAAGGTTTTAACTGGGGAACAAAGGTGGTGTAACCAACAGGCGTATCTCTCTCTATTTCATACAGAGAGAGGGAAAGTTTTAATAGGGGAACAAGGGTGGTGTAACCAACAGACGTATCTCAACATATTTCATACGGAGAGGGAGAAGGTTTTAACCGAAGGAACAGAATGCGGGCTAATCTACATTTCACGTAGAGAGGAAGCACGGCAAAAGGTACAAGCCAAACTAAGCCTCGCGCAGAAAGGGAAAGAGGGTACAAGCCAAATCACGCTCGTGTGAAATGGTGGATAGAAAAGGCACGATGCACATGGATGGAACATAATTGTAATATAATTACTGTAATTGATGTGAATCATAATACGATGCATGCTCCATGCAACATAATAGGTGACAAAATTGAAAAGATATACAAAAAGCGGTGTTTCGAAAACACCTCATAAAGATCTCCAACTTACAATTCAGAGGTCCTTGAACACTCAAAAAGGATACACCTTGCTCAAGCTATCGGGGCACTTTCCTACTTTAGAGAAATGATGTGATTTGAGAAACGGTGCCTCCAGAATCACATTTTGGGAGTTTCTGATACATGAACAAACCCAAATTTCTTCAATTCTTTACTTTACAGATGAATATGGAATCCAATATGCATAGAATAAGTAAGACCTCGACAAAAACCAACTTTGCACCACCTAAAAAGTCAGTCGGCCAAAAGAATTGGACAATCGGCCCCTTAATTGACTGGTCGGCCATCCGATGCAACAACGGGGCAGTTTGGGGGTTTTGGCTCCGTGGGTCTTTAAAACATAACAAGCGGTCATTTTTTCATATCTATAACTTCCGAAAACACTCCCCCTCTCTCTCTAGGTGTTCTCTCTCTCTAAATTTGCGCTTTATTCGTGTTACCCAACGCCCCACACAAACTTTATTCGTAAAACAATCATAGTCCTCTACATTTTGAACCGATTGAAATTTGATTTGGTTGAGTTTTGTGGTTTCTCATTGATTTGGGCTCATTTCTCACACGTTTTTCTTGGTTTTCGTGCACTCTCCCGACCTGTGACTTTTTCTCTCTATTAGGGTTTGACTTTTGGCATTTGCCACCTACTTTCCTCATTTTACCTCATTTTCTCTCACCACTACTATTTTTGCCATGGCGGATGACATTCTATATGATGTTGCCCCTCTCGAGATAACATTGCCAGATGAGGCCGGTGGAGCAACGAAGGACATCGTTGTCGACCTTGCAGCAGAGGAGATCTACCCTCTCGAGCATGAGCATGAGCTGCCACAACCAAGGGTGAGACCATTCAACCCAGCCACTTATCATCCACGAACACACACGATAGCCCCCAGTGGCATGTTGCGGTTTGAGGACTTCACCGTAAGGATTTCCTTTTGAGAGAGCGTGTCTTTCACCTTTCCCAAGACGCCGCTAATGTAAGAAACTTTTCTTCTTTTGTGGATTTTGCTTGCTTTGATAGTTCATTGCAGTCTTTCACTCTGTCATGCATCTGACATATTCTCCTGTTATTTCATCACAGGGCAATGCCCTTGCTTGGAGAGGCCACAGAGCGGTGACAGCTAGGGATTGGTACCAAGAGCTCCCTGCTCGAGTCGAGAGCTAGTTGATAAGGCGGGCTTCGGCCTATTCTTCTTTGGGCTTGCACGACTTCAAGCGAGCCTGTCACGACCCAAACCCGCCCGAAAAGTTTGGTGAATGACCGGCCTGTACATAGGCCTCAAAACAAAATTTCAGAATAATATTTAGTCACATACGGGGCCTTAAGCGGAAGCAATATCTATAAAAGACAATATCCATTGAGCTTGTGCATACATGATGGTTTAATTGGATTTAAGCAATTAAATACATTTCCAAATATACATATACAATCACAGAATTTATATAGATCTCACACACACTTACATAAGACTTAATAATTTATATGACTCCCAACAATAAATTAAGGCCTTCACGTGGAGACATACCCTAGGTGACTTGGCAGGCAGGCGAATCTCAGTACAACTCTAGTGTCAATCCCCGATGGCTCACCTACAGAAATATACATAAAATAGAATGAGCAAAGCACAGTGAATAATAGCAATGTAAGAAGGTTAATTGAATAAGCAAAACCTGGGATAAAATAAATAGACAGATACCAACCATATACAGGTCTTATCCATTACTATATTTCAATACGGTCTCAAGCTCACATATAATGCAGACTGGCTTCAAGCCTATGCAGAATACAAAACGACCATAGGGCCAACACATTATGCAGAGCGGCCTCAGGCCTAACAGATTATACCGAGCGGCCTTTGGCCTAACAAATTATACAGAACGGCCTCTAGCCTAACAGATTATACAGAACGGCCTCAGGCCTATATATAATACAGAGCAGTTGTAAGCCCAAATATGATACAGGACGGCTGTAAGCCCAGATATAATACAGAACGACTTTAAGCCCACAGATGATACAGAACGGCTTTAAGCCCAGACATCAATAGATTGGCCTCGAGCCCATCATTCGCAAAACAGAATGATTCTAGATACACCAAGATATCATTGTTCGATAATACACATGTGTTCCATTTGGTCATCATGAATTCAAATAGTTAACTTGCAGATAACAGAACGTCAGTATCAACTATTAACAGTAAGCAAAACGTACTACTACAGTACTATTACTCAATAGTGTACAAAGATTTTCCCATGGTTTATTACAAGTCGACATAGTTGTCATGTAGATAACAGAACATTAATAATAACTATTAACAGAAGGCAAATATATCATTGCATTAATAGGGACAAAACAATTCACATCATAGCGGCCTCGGGCCCACGTCTATTACTAGGGACAGAACGACCTTAGGTCCATAGCAATGCCATTATTCAAGCATATCAATTAATTGAATCAAAGCACAACATCAATGGAATAGACCATTCACAAATAACAATGCATAAATCATAATCACAGGAAGTAAGTGAAACATATTGTTACACTACTATTACTCATAGTGATCGACTCCCGGTAGTAATGGAATGATGTCCTCGTCTTGACCTACAAGTACAGTACACAACACATAATATGAGATTATACTCAATCCTTCACTTATTCTCTTTGATCATTCAATCAATTAGCCATAGTGGTACCAAAGCTCATTATTCCTTAATAAGTTATAATCCATGTCTTAGAAAACAGGAGAAATCGATAGGAAATGGTTTAGGTGAAGAAATGGTACAATACTGGTTGACAAAAAGTGAACAGTCATCACTAATTTGGGCATAATTATTTTTGTATTTATAATTTGGAAGTGATACCACTTCCATTGGAAAATAGACTTCCAGGGCTTGATTTTAGGCTTAAGAATCACTCAAAACGGAGTCCCGAGGCAAAAGATATGCTTATTCAAAGTTGGTTGAACAGAGTCGTCACCGCGACGCAGGGAAACAGAGTCAAGACGCAAAATTTTGGGCGCTTTGATCCGAAAATGGTCAGAAATTGGAACTTCTCATTTCCAAAATCAAACCTCAATTCCATGTAAATCAAAGCCCAAAACCCTTTAATACATGACAAATTTCACATTATTAATCTCCATCAAACATCATAACCTCAAAATATTACTCAATTTCCATGCACAAGAACACAAGAACATAATATAGCCATAGTTGGGGTTCAAAGTTCACATCTTCCATATCAATCCTTGATTTCATCTAATTGATGCTTTAAACATAAGGATTCAAGATAGATGATCATACCTTAGTTTAATCTTTGTCTTCCTCTTAATTCTCCTCCATTTCCTCAAGCCTCTACGGTTGATCTCCCTTCTCTTTCTTCAATTCCCTTCAATCATCTTCAAACCCTCATGATTGTTAAGCTTTTCTTCAAGAATCGTGGTCTCTCTTCTCTTTTCTCCCTCACGATTCTCTTCTCTGTCTTTTAGATATTTTGGGCTCCCAAAAGATGAGACCAACCACTCAAAGACATATCTATATACGTAACTAAACACACACACATGGCTTAACACAATAGGGAGAGCCAAACGTGGCCTTACAAATCGCACAAAGTCAAATTTCAATTAAAGTTTCCAGGTGACTCTAAAAATTGTGCTAATCATAAATATGTCCCCTGTTCTAGTTTCTGAAGCCTCTAAGGCCTTCAATTTGCAGTATAAAGTTAACCACCCAAACGTGCATTAATGAATCAGACAAATTAGATTTCCAATTAATTTTTCCAAATAGTTCTAAAAATTCCCATTAACATACCCAAGTACTCAATTTTGATTTCTGAACCCATAAAGGCTGGTAATTTCAATTTTAAATCCGTAACTCAACAGATAATGCTTCAATTCCAATAGATATAATTAAATTAAAACACATCATCTCATAGTTAAATAAAGATGATTTCTTATACGCATTTTGGGGTCATTACAGAGTCGAGCTTTACTTGGGGCTTTGGTGAAGAGGTGGTGGGACACCACCAACTCCTTCCATTTCTCATTCCCTGGGGAGATAATGATGACCTCGTACGACTTCTCTATGATTATAGGGCTACAAGTACGGGGTGATCTGATCCCTTTTGATATAGATATGGGCCAATGGAAGGCGGCTTGGATTCATCTGTGTGGGAGCCGAATATTCCGGGGGGAGTAAGGCCTGATACAAATATAAGATTAGCCAATGGTGGAATTTGTACTCAGCGTTGATCCTAGTCGACATTAGAGCTGGATAGTACAATCGGCATTCCAACCAACAAAACAATAACCGAATAAATAGACGTGCAATGGATCGAGGATGGGCCCGACCCTAAGGCCCAAGGAAAAGGATATAAATAGAGAAGCATCAACCAGAGAAAGGTATGTGTGAATTAGTATGTTTAACTTAAGTTACAAGCAACCAAAAGAGTATACACTGATTTATCCATTGGAGTGTTCATTCCTTTTCAGGTTACTAGCTGAGGATCTCGAGCGTCCCATTGGATTCAAAGAGTATTTCCAAACCACTTCTCCACAATTAGTGCTGTCTGTGGGAATACTCTAGCACATCCATGGCGGGCGTAACGGAAGATTCTCCGGCAATCGCCGACAACCTTACACCACGAGTCGATACCACTCCAAGCACCATGCTGGGACCAGAAAACATTACTGCACGAAGAGCCTTGAACTTCAATTCAGCTAATGAAACAATGCAAGCGATTATGGATCAGGCAAAACAAAACGAACAGAGGTTGGAGAACATGATGGCTGAGAATAAGCGCCTTCGACAGGATTTGGCCTTGGAGGTGGCAAAATCCCAACAGGCCGCGCGCCAAGATCTGCCATAACCTCTGAGAAAGGAAGGTCGATGACCTCGAGTTCAGAGACAAGATAGTGGCAGTGATTTTGACTCCTCATCCCCAGAACCCAAAAAGAAGGGGCAAGTCGAAGTCTCTAGTTCTTCTGAAGGAAGTCCTCGTGCACGGAATAAGAGAAGAAGAAATGGTTCAGACGAAGAGGACCAACATGACGCCTTTGTGCGACGGATCGCAAGGGCAGTATTACCCAAAAAGTTCAAGGCTCCATCGTTTACCCTATATGATGGAAAATCGGATCCTACTGACCATATCCGTCATTATAAGCAAGCCATGACGCTGCACGAAGACGACAAGGCTCTCATGTGCCGGATATTTCCGAGCAGTTTGGTACCATTGGCTGTTAGATGGTATTATAAGTTGGAACCGGCGTCGATTAAGAGCTTCCATCAATTACAGAAATCCTTCAGGGCAAGATTCATCACCAATGAGGTACAGCTGAAGCAAGCCGACTCTCTCTGGGCAATGCAAATCCAACCAGGGGAAACCTTATGAGCGTGTTCGGCGCGCTATTGGGAATGCTTTAATCTTGTGGATGACGCCTGTAACGACTCCATGGCTATCACTGCCTTTAAAATGGGGTTGCATCCTTATAGTGCCCTCCGCAATTCCTTGACCAAAAGGCCCCCCAAAACAGTCTGGTCCTTGATGAAGAAAGTCAAGGAATGCTGTAAAGTAGAAGATGACGCCCTGCAGGTTAAAGCCAGGCACAAGGCCAACAAGACAGCCCCTTCTGAGATCATCCTGTGATGCCCCGATTCTACACTATTGGTTGTAGTCAAGGGAGAGTCACTAATGAGTCCTATGGTCAATAACCAAATAAGATCCCAGATCGCCGGAGGAGTCAAAGTAGCCTCCCTTCTAAGTCCAACTTTCTTAGGTAGCGCACTGCCCTTTTGACAGATCTTAAAAGGTATTGACGCAAGGGCTCATAAGCAACGACAAGGTCCATACATAGAATATAATTACATAACAACCACAAACATACTTAATCCAAAGATGGTTCCATTACATTATATCCCAAAAGAAAGCTTAAATCTTCACATGGGTCTTACAAATATCCAAAAAAAGAAACTTCTAATTTTTCTAGGATAGCCAAAAGTCTTCGAAGGTTTCAGGCTCGTCGTTCCCAATTATGAGTTCCTCTTCGTCACCTGGCATGATACGTCGTGAGCTTTGAATGCCCAGTAAACATACACACACACCCCGCCCTTTTTTCCCAATCCAATACACAATCACAATTATAACATCAAGTAGTAAAGCATAATACTCAAATAAACAAACAAATAAATAAATAAATAAAGGGTTAAGTTAGAATTTAGTAAACTAGAAATCTCCCAAAGAGATTTCGTCCTCCCAACCACAAGAATCGGATGCAGATTATTTGGTATGCCCCCTCTTTTGCTGCTTTGTTGCAGAACTAACTTCGGATGCCTACCAACGGTTATGTACCACGTAGCGCCAACCGCAGGGCCTCAAAAGAGACGGTAAAATAGGGCCTTGCCCGAATCTGTCCTTACACCAAACCACCTAGGGTCCGAATACAACCGCTCCGTTCAAGGGTCTAGAAAACCACTTGCGCAAGACTTTAATCTTTCAAATAGGGAACGCATCCCAACAATCCATATATCACATATTCTCATATTTTCATTACTCAAGTGTTCAAAAACCTAATACCCTCCCTATTAGGTTTCCCGTTGAATTAAATGTTTTAAATCAAGGTTAGTCCAACTTATAAGACAATAATATCCATATAAGCATGCATCCTTAAGATAAGGAAGATAAATAACATAACCACAACACATATAATATCATGCCAAGATATGATCATAAGCTAATAAGCAAACTCATGAACTCAAGGGTATAAAACATCCACACATAACAAAATTTTCAGATTTAGTATCGCATAAAGATTAAAATGAAAGGTCTATTTTAGATCCTTCACCGGACTTGGCCTTCCTAAGGTTCGTAGGGAATTTGATCTAGTTTCTAGAACATTTTTCGGAAACGGGATTGCTTTTCCAGATTCTAAGTTATTCAGAGAATATTTCAGCGCTGTCCAGATTCTGTCCAAATCCGTCGACCATTACCAAAATTTGCTTTTCTTGCAAACCGCTTATTGTTTTCCGATGAAACCAATTTTAGTTGAAAGGTAACTCCTCAAGGAAGATTTTGACATGAAATAGAGGTCCAGAATAATTTTATACATTTTTCTAAAATTTCTGGAAGTGGGCTGCAAAAACATATTCTAAGGTACCATGCCCAAAACAAGAAGTTTTATGAGATAAGGGTTCCACCAAGGGAAAGTTTTTGTTTCTTTTGTGAAGAAAACATGCTAACTAACATATATTTAACTCAGAAAATTTTCTTGAAAGAGTGCCCTTGGAAAGTTGAGAGATTGGCATAAAAAAAAATGGTTTTGTGCCAAAATGGGGAAAATACAAGAGAGATGGAATCAATACTCAACCCTTAGCATTTTTAACATAAGAACTCATTAATAATAGATCTGAAAACATTATTTAGAACCCTTAGAAACATGTATTGAAAAAAGGAAAAAGAAAGAGAAGATTGTGTTTGTGGCTTACTTGCTACTTTGGACAAGAAGGATCTCTTCTTCCTCCTTCTTCTCCTCTAGACTTCCCTCTCTTGCTCTCCTCCCTCTCTCTAGCCGAATGTGTGTGTGTGGTTGTGGTGTTTGTGCTTTGCCAAGCTAGGGGAGGTTGGTATATATAGGCAATTTTGATGTAAAATGTCCTAAAAGCCCATTAGTTGGAAATGGATGGAAAGTTTAGGAATTGTTTGAAGTTTAAAGGAATAGAAGCGATTTTTTTTTTTTGGGGGGGGGGAGGGAAGGGCTCTTACTCAAGGATTAGGCAACACTTAGTTAAAATGGAACTAGTTTTGGAATTTGCATCCTAGGTCTAGGGCACTAGGTTGTGTTTTTTTCTAGAATTTCATGACGATATAATTTTGGTCCATTTTTTTTGGTCCATAGGAAAGTTTTGGTCCATTTTGGTCCATAGGAAAGGGTGGAAGGGCCATTTTTTTTTTTTTTTTTTATTAATTTTGGTCCTAGGGCACACTCCTCAAGGTGTATATATATATCTTACATGATTGATGGTACTTCAAGGTACAAGGTACAAGTACTAGTTTTTGGGTAAGTTTTGAAATTAAATAAAGAGTGAGGGCTTGGAGTTAAATACATGTAACTTATGTAGAATTAAATTAGGTTAGGGAACCTAATCCGGCTAGGGTAATTCCTGTTTTGATAAAAATAAAAATAGTAATGCTAACCGAAAAAATTTGAATTAATTCAAGTAACCGAGGGGCTTTAAGAAAATAATTCAAACATTAGGGTTTTTAAAGTGAATACATATTTCAGGGGCTTCACAACCTATCCCCCTTAAAACAATTTTGTTCCCGAAATTCAACTACGTACTGCCTTTGAAAAGCTTGGGGTAGTTTGCCTTCACCCAATCCTGGCGTTCCCAAGTAGATTCCTCAATTCCCCGATGACGCCATAGCACTTTCACCAAGTGAACCGTCTTACCTCTAAGGTTCTTTTCTCGACGATCCTGTATTGCTACCGGTCCTTCTTTAAATGTAGCATCTTTGTCAAGACTGATCTCTTCCCATTTGAGGACATGTGATGGGTCAGCGATGTATTCTCTCAACATAGATACATGGAAGACGTTGTGTATCCCTGCTAACTGCGGAGGTAGAGCTAGTCTATATGCTACTTCGCCCACTCTTTCCAATACCTCAAAAGGCCCAATATATCATGGTGACAGCTTCCCCTTTCTCCCAAACGTACAACTCCATGCCTAGGTTGCACCTTTAGGAACACGTGGCTGCCTACTTCAAACATCAATGGTCTTCTCCTCCTGTCTACATAATTCTTTTGACAGTCTTGGGCAGTCTTTAACCGTTGTCGGATCAATTTGACCTTCTCAGTAGTCTCTAGAACAAGTTCGGGTCCTATCAGATTTGCATCACCCACTTTCGTCCAACAAATCGGTGATCTACAAGGTCGTCCATATAATGCTTCAAAGGGTGCCATACCGATGCTAGCTTGAAAGTTGTTGTTGTAGGCCAATTCAATTAGGGGTAGGTGTCGTTCCCAACTTCCTTGAAAATCCATTGTGCAAGCTCTCAACTTATCTTCGAGTGTCTGGATAGTGCGTTCAGATTGTCCATCCGTCTGCGGGTGAAAGGCGGTGCTAAAACATAACTTAGTACCAAGAGCTTCCTGCAAGCTCCCCCAAAATCGAGAGGTGAATCGTGGATCACGATCTGACACAATAGATACCGGAATTCCATGTAGTCGAATGATCTCCCCAATGTAGAGCCTGCACATAGACTCTAAAGTGTCGATCATCTTATAGGGTAAGAAGTGTGCTTGCTTGGTGAGGCGATCCATTATTACCCATATAGCATCACGCCCTTTGGGTGACTTAGGCAACTCTGTCACAAAATCCATCGTCACATACTCCCACTTCCATTCGGCTATTGGTAGAGGTTGCAACATTCTCCCTAGTTTTTGATGTTCCGCCTTCACTTGTTGGCAGGTCAGACATTTCGCTACAAACCTAGCCACTTCCTTCTTCATTCCATTCCACCAATACTGCCTCTTCAAGTCTTGGTACATTTTGGTCCCTCCAGGATGCACCGCAAATGCAGAATGATGACATTCCTTCATTACCTTTTCTCTAAGTAACTCGTCACTTGGTACAAACAATCTACCTTGGTATCTTACACTCCCATCGAGGTGAATTACCCAATCGGGCATGGGCTCTCCTGATTTCAGATGTCCCTTGATGTAGGCTATGCTTTCGTATCTCGAGATTCCGCTTGGATCCTGAACTCATTGACTGTCTTAACCATATCCCATTCCTTGACGGAGATCTTAGCCATCATTCCTCTACTCTTATGACTTAGAGCATCTGCTACTACATTGGCTTTACCAGGGTGATATGAGAGAGTGAACTGGAAATCCTCAAGATACTCCATCCATCGTCTCTGTCTCAAGTTAATGTCCTTCTGTGTGCATAGATACTTCAGACTCTTGTGATCTGTGAAAATCTCAAATTGTTCCCCATGCAAGTAATGTCGCCATTGCTTTAGGGCAAAAACTACGGCTGCTAATTCCAAGTCATGTGTGGGGTAGTTGCGCTCATGAGGTTTCAATTGCCTGGACCCATATGCGACTACTTTTCCATTGTGCATGAGCACGCAACCTAACCCTTCTTTAGATGCATTGCAATACACAGTGTACCCCTCTTCTCGTTCTGGGATGGTCAAAATTGGCGCACTAGTTAACCTCTTCTTTAGCTCTTGGAAGGATTTTTTGCAAGCTTCCTCCCACTCATACTCTACTCCCTTTTGCGTCAAACAAGTCATTAGTTGAGCTAGTTTGGAGAAATCTTGGATGAACCTCCGGTAATAACCGGCCAATCCTAAGAAGTTGCGTATTTCTGACACGGTTTTTTATTGTCTCCAATCTAATATTGCCTCCACCTTGGTTGGATCCACCGCAATCCCATTCTCTGGTACCACGTGCCCTAAGAATTTTACTTCATCCAACCAGAACTCACATTTACTCGCTTTGGCATATAATCGGTTATCCCTAAGAACTTGAAGGACGGTCCGTAAATGTTGCTCATGCTCTTCTTCAGACCTTGAGTATACCAAGATGTCATCAATGAATACTACTACAAACTGGTCAAGGTATGGTCTAAAAATCTTATTCATAAGGCTCATGAATACTGCCGGTGCATTGGTTAGTCCGAAGGGCATTACTACAAACTCATAGTAGCCATATCTAGTACGAAAGGCAATTTTTGGTATATCCTCCTCCTTGACTCGTAGTTGATGGTAACCTGACCTGAGATCGATCTTTGAATAGCACCTTGAGCCTCTAAGTTGGTCAAAAAGGTCATCAATCCTTGGGAGTGGGTATCGGTTCTTAATCGTGACTCGATTGAGTTGATGATAATCGATGCATAGCCTCAACGATCCATCCTTCTTTTTAGCAAACAACATGGGTGCTCCCCATGGTGAAGTACTTGGCCTAATGAATCCTCTCTCGAGCAATTCCTGTAGTTGTGTCTTCAATTCTCGTAGTTCTGCTGGTGCCATGCGATACGGAGCCATGGACCTTGGGGTAGTTCCAGGTTGTAGCTCGATGCTAAAGTCTACTTCCCGGGTTGGTGGCAATCCTGGTAATTCCATAGGAAATACATCTGCATATTCGCATACTACACGCGGAAGTTCTATTTCTCCTTAGCCTTTCTCATTTAGAATCAGACTTGCTATCCTACCCGCAAGTTGATCATGCCACTGCGTCCGATGTTTTGTTGAAGCCATGGGGTCTTGTCTATCCCCCTTAAACTGGAAACGTGTTCCATCTTACGTGTGAGCTACCACCTTCTTCTGACGACAGTCGATCACCGCTCGGTGGGCGGACAACCAATCCATGCCCAAGATGATATCGAAGTCCGACATTTCCATGATACGAAGGTCGCAAGTTAAGCTTAGGTTCGACATCCCTATCTTACAGTCCTTACAGATCGATCCTACCCGAACGCATCCTCCCATAGGTGACATTACACTTAAGGTTGTTTCTAAAGGTTCACACACAAGTTTTAATGACTTAGCACAAGCAGAGGATATAAAAGAATGCGATGCGCCAATATCAAATAAAACATGCACCCAAGAATTGTATAGTACTAAATTACCCTCAATTACAGACGTGTCCATTTCTTCCTCTTACAGGGCAAAGATTTTGCCGGTTGCCTTCTGGTTGCCACTGGTCTTGGCGTTCTGAGTTCCTCCGCTCTTCTGGTGCTGCTGCCCGGTAGATCCTGTCTTATTTGTCCAAGGCTTCTGCCTACCTAATGCCTAGGCATTTGCTTCGAAACCTCCTCCTTGGTATCCAGATGGAGGGAGTTGGGGGCATTCACTCTTTTTGTGCCCTAATTGTTGGCAATGAAAGCACTAGATTTGTCCCATCGGCCTTTGTTGATAGCCTCCTCTCTGGATCTGTTGATGCGGTTGTTGTCGTTGCTGTTGTGGTTGTGGTTTGGAGTAGGGCTTTGAGGTCATGCTTCCCTTCTGGTTCCTCTGAGGTCCAACAGATGCCTGACTCCCTTTTCTCTTGGTCCAAGCTTTCCTGGCGTCGGTTACTTCCCTTTCATATTCTAATGCCGTCTCCAGCACCTCAGCATATGAGGGGAGTCGTTACAGAAGAACTCTTCCCCTGATTGTAAGGTCCAGTCCCCACTCGAACATCCTTGCTTTCTCTTCATCATTTGCTACGTATCTGGTTGTGTAACGGGCTATCTCTTCAAATTTTGCAGCGTACTGGGTCACGGTCATATTTCCTTGTTCCAGGTTTTGGAATTTCTTGACTTGTTCTCGACGGATAGTACTTGGAAAATATTTATTTAGGAATAGTTCCCTGAACTGGTTCCATGATAGGTTCGCTACGTCACGAGTATTTTTTATTAACTCCCACCAATGGTCAGCCTCATCATCAAGCTCGAATACTGCTAAAGCTATTCTATCAGCGGCCTCGGTTATGCCCATGGTGTCTAGCATTTTCTCTATCTGCCGGAGCCAATTTTCAGCTATCTTCGGGTCCGGTACGTCTGTGAACTTTGGGGGCCTCTGCTTCCGAAACTTAGAAAAGAGTCGAGTCCTCTCATTCTGTCGATTGTTCCTTATTTGCCCTAGTTCCTCCAAAATTTGATGACCTAGGTTATTGGGGATGTCAGCCCCTGCGAGGATGGGTCCGCGTTGATTTCTGGGACGGTTTCGTACATTGTTGCTGGTTTTGGTATAGACATTAGCTCGCATGTCCACCATTCTGTTCATGGCACGTGATGAGTTGGTTTCCAATCTTAGAAAATCTTACTACTTAGAATTGAAATAAAGGTTCAGTTTCCTTAGGGTGCACTAAAGCAAGTAACAGTCAATAACATAGATCAATACATCATTCATATATTATAATAGGCATCATTACAAAAGGGCTCCTATGTCGGAGTTACATTCAAAGAGCATCTACGCATTACAAAGTTCAGGCTATCTTATTCTAAGGATCCCCATCAGCGAGTCTTACAAAAGTCTAGTTTTACTACTTCTCGAATTAGTTCTCGTTTCCCGACCAATCAACGTCTTCTTCTGGGCCTTCATCAGCGGAGTCAGTGGTTTGGTCCGGAGAGCGGGAGGTGTACATTGGTGAGGGAGGATTGTGTTCAGATGACACCTCTGTAGGGTAGGCTGTGTTTGCTCCTTGCTGTTCAGGTGACTGCTCTATATTCATTGGTTGATTGTTGCCTGGCTCCTGGGAAGAAGATGTGTGACTTTCAGCTGGAGTTGGTGGTTGGCGGTATGCTTTGGTGGTCAAAGCTTGGTGCATTAAGAAGTCCATCCTCTAATCATCTTGCTCCATTTGGATCGCCTTCTTCACTGCCCGGCTTAAGAATTGTAGGCGGCGCCGCACCAGGGACCTCTTCTGCTCCCTCGTATAGCGAGAGTACTCCGTCTCCACCTTACGTATCTCAGTTTTAATCATTTCCTCGGCGGCACTTATACAGCGTCGGCGGCTAAAGTAGGGGCTAACAGACATGGCCCTTCTTCCTTGCATGCGGAAAGTACCCCACGAGTTGAGACTGACGGCATGTCCTAGATAGTCTCCCAATGACATGCTAAGGTGGAAAAGACTTTCATTAGTTAGCCTTCTTAGAATAGTGTGAGGGCTTCTAGAGTCGCATATAGGGTTGCGAGGGTTAAGGGTTGAACCTAGGCTTTGATACTAAGTTGTTACGCCCCGATTCTACACTATTGGTTGCAGTCAAGGGAGAGTCACTAATGAGTCCTTTGGTCAATAACCAAGTAAGATCCCAGATTGCCGGAGGAGTCAAATTAGCCTCCCTTCTAAGTCCAGCTTTCTTAGGCAGTGCACTGCCCTTGTGATAGATCTTAAAAGGTATTGACACAAGGTCTCATAAGCAACGACAAGGTCCATACATAGAATATGATTACATAATAACCACAAATATACTTAATCCAAAGATGGTTCCATTACATTACATCCCAAAAGAAAGTTTAAATCTTCACATGGGTCTTACAAATATCCAAAAAAAGAAACTTCTAATTTTTCTAGGATAGCCAAAAGTCTTCGAAGGTTTTAGGCTCATCGTTCCCAGCTATGAGTTCCTCTTCGTCACCTGGCATGATACGCCGTGAGCTTTGAATGCCCAATAAACATACACACACACCCCGCCCCTTTTTCCCGATCCAATACACAATCACAATTATAACATCAAGTAGTAAAGCATAATACTCAAATAAACAAATAAATAAATAAATAAATAAAGGGTTAAGTTAGAAGTTAGCAAGCTAGAAATCCCCCAAAGAGGTTTCGTCCTCCCAACCACAAGAATCGGACGCAGATTATTCGGTATGCCCCCTCTTTTGCTGCTTTGTTGCAGAACTAACCTCGGATGCCTACCAACGGTCATGTACCACGTAGCGCCAACCGCAGGGCCTCAAAAGAGACGGTAAAATAGGGCCTTCCCCGAATCTGTCCTTACACCAAACCACCTAGGGTCCGAATACAACCGCTCTGTTCAAGGGTTCCGAAAACCACTTGCGCAAGACTTTAATCTTTCAAATAGGGAACGCATCCCAACAATTCATATATCACATATTCTCATCTTTTCATTACTCAAGTGTTCGAAAACCCAATACCCTCCCTATTAGGTTTCCCATTGAATTAAATGTTTTAAATCAAGGTTAGTCCAACTTATAAGACAATAATATCCATATAAGCATGCATCCTTAAGATGAGGAAGATAAATAACATAACCACAACATATATAATATCATGCCAAGATATGATCATAAGCTAATAAGAAAACTCATGAACTCAACACATAACAAAATTTTCAGATTTAGTATCGCATAAAGATTAAAATGAAAGGTCTATTTTAGATCCTTCACCGGACTTGGCCTTCCTATGGTTCGTAGGGAATTTGATCTAGTTTCTAGAACATTTTTCAGAAACGGGATTGCTTTTACAGATACTAAGTTATTCATAAAATATTTCAGCGCTGTCCAGATCCGTCGACCGTTATGAAAATTTGATTTTCTTGCAAACTGCTTATTGTTTTTCAATGAAACCAATTTTACTTGAAAGGTAACTCCTCAAGGAAGATTTTGACATGAAATAGAGGTCCAAAATAATTTTATACATTTTTCTAAAATTTCTGGAAGTGGGCTGCAAAAACAGATTCTAAGGTACCATGCCCAAAACAAGAAGTTTTATGAGATAAGGGTTCCACCAAGGGAAAGTTTTCATTTCTTTTGTGAATAAAACATGCTAACTAACATATATTTAACTCAGAAAATTTTCTTGAAAGAGTGCCCTTGGAAAGTTGGGAGATTGGCATAAAAAAAAAAAAAAAGTGGTTTTGTGCCAAAATGGGGAAAATACAAGAGAGATGGAATCAATACTCAACCCTTAGCATTTTTAACATAAGAAATCATTAATAAAAGATTTGAAAACATTATTTAGAACCCTTAGAAACATGTATTGAAAAAAGGAAAATGAAAGAGAATGTTGTGTTTGTCGCTTACTTGCTACTTTGCACAAGAAGGCTCTCTTCTTCCTCCTTCTCCTCTAGACTTCTCTCTCTTGCTCTCCTCCCTCTCTCTAGCCGAATGTGTGTGTGTGGTTGTGGTGTTTGTGCTTTGCCAAGCTAAGGGAGGTTGGTATATATAGGCAATTTTGATGTAAAATGTCCTAAAAGCCCATTAGTTGGAAATGGATGAAAAGTTTAGGATTTGTTTGAAGTTTAAAGGAATAGAAGTGATTTTTTTTTTTTGGGGGGGGGGGGGGGGGGATGGTTTACTCAAGGATTAGGCAACACTTAGTTAAAATGGAACTAGTTTTGGAATTTTCATCCTAGGTCTAGGGCACTAGGTTGTGTTTTTTTCTAGAATTTAATGATGATATATTTTGAAAATGGTCTCCTCACTTTCTCCTAGAAGGGCCGGCCACAGGGAACGATGGAAGGGCCATTTTTTTTTATTAATTTTGGTCCTGGGGCACATTGCTCAAGGTGTATATATATATCTTACATGATTGATGGTACTTCAAGGTACAAGGTACAAGTACTAGTTTTTGGGTAAGTTTTGAATTTAAATAAAGGGTGAGGGTTTGGAGTTAAATACATGTAACTTATGTAGAATTAAATTAGGTTAGGGAACCTAATCCGGCTAGGGTAATTCCTGTTTTGATAAAAATAAAAATAGTAATGCTAACTGACAAAATTCAAATTAATTCAAGTAACCGAGGGGCTTTAAGAAAATAATTCAAACATTAGGGTTTTTAAAGTGAATACATATTTCAGGGGCTTCACACGTCCAACCGATAAATTCTGTACCATCGCGGAGCCCTGAACCGCGAAATCGGGCTAAACTAGACAAAAGACGGGATTCGTGCCGACCAAATGACCAATGTTCCCACCGAGCTAGTGAACAACTTCAAGTGGATAGCAGGCGCACAAGAAATATACGGAGTTGTCAGAGCCGATCAGGATGGTTATGTCTAAAGTTCAACACCTTTCGTTCTTCAAATGGCCGTCAAAAATGGTGGGACCTCTCGACATGAGAAGACAGGATAGGCGTTGCGAATATCACAAGGACCACGGTCATGATACCGAGAGTTGTTATGCGTTGAAGGATCACCTTGAGGAATTGGTACAAGACGGTCGGCTTAAGCAGTATGTTCGAAAAGACAATGCAACCAAAACAATAGCTTTAAGGCAGGATTCACCTCCACTCGGCGTAATCCATATGATATACAGCCTGCCGACGGTATTCGTAATTTATACAATTCAGTCGACTCCTGACCCCCAAAATCAAATCACACGGGCAAAATGGCCCCATGAAGCTCCGAGTATTACCTTCGACGATTCTGATTTGATCAGCGTAACGCTCCCCCACATTGACCACATTGATCCATTGGTCATCGAGCTACGTGTAAGCCGATTCATCATTGAACGCGTTCTCATTGACCAGGGGAGTACTTCAGAAGTTATGTACTACAAGACTTTCATCAAACTTGGGTTCATCGAGTCGGACCTGTCTCCAGCTCATTATCCGTTATTCGGCTTCAACACTAATCCATAATACCCATTGGGCAAAATCACACTGCGAGTTCGAGTGGGCTCTCGAATAGTGGATGTGGAATTCTTGGTTGTCAAGTTGCCTTTGCCCTATAATCTCATCATGGGACGAACTTGGCTGCATGCCATGCATGCTGTGCCAAGCACCTATCATCAACTGCTCCGTTTCCTGACTGAACGCGACATTGAACAAATCTGTGGTTCCCAGAAATCGGCACAACCATGTTATCTTCTTGCCACAAAGACACCAAGAGAGCTGGAAGTGAATTCTATTGAGATGCCGGATCGAGAGAGCCTCGACGATATTGGATGGCTCCCAAGTGAAAAGGCCACGGAAGCCCTAGATCAAGTTGAAATTGATAGGGGTCCTGATAGGTTCTTCATGGTCGGCGCCTCCATGAATAAAATCGACAGGCAGCAGCTAATTACCTTCTTACTCGGCAACCTTGATGTATTTGCATGGTCACCGTATGAGATGCCGAGGGTAGATCCATTTGTTTCTCATCACCGTTTGAATGTTGACCCCAAATGTAAGCCGATTATTCAGAAAAGCCGGCAGGCAGCTGCATAACACACTGCTGTCGTTGTTGAAGAAGTTGACCGGTTGCTTGATGCCGGAGCAATCCGGGAAGTGACCTATCCTACATGGCTGTCGAATACTGTGGTTGTAAAGAAGAAAAATGGGACTTGGTGTGTCTGTGTGGACTTCACGGACTTAAATAAAGCTTGCCCCAAGGATTGTTTTCCTCTTCCCAGAATTGACCAACTTGTAGACGCCACGGCACATAATCAATGTATGAGCTTCCGTGATGCCTATAGAGGCTACCATCAAATTGCCATGCATCCGGAGGACCAAGACAAAACTGCATTCCTCACCCAAAGAGGAACCTATTGGTATAAGGTTATGTCTTTTGGGCAGAAGAATGCAGGGGCAACTTACCAAAGACTAGTCACTGCCATGTTCAAGAAGCAACTCGGCCGTACTATGGAAGTGTACATTGACGATATGGTGGTCAAATCCAAAGAAGAGCAAACTCATCTAGCCGATCTAGAAGAGACAATCGGCATTTTATGCAAGTACAAAATGAAGCAGAACACTTCCAAATGTGCATTTGGGATCGAATCCGGCAAATTCCTTGGCTACATTGTCAACCACTGAGGAATCGAAGCCAACTCGAAGCAAATCACAACAATCCTGGAACTCGGCTCCCCTCGATCGATGAATGAGGTTCAAAAGTTGATGGGGATGGCCGTCACACTCAACAGGTTCATCAGTCGTTCCACAGATTGCTACCGACAATTCTTTCATACCCTATGCCAGGGTAAAGCTTTTGAATGGACCTCTGAGTGAGAAGCCACTTTCAATGGTCTAAAGACTTACCTCCGATTAGTTCCACTCTTGACAACACCTTCGACAGGTGACCCTCTCATTTTATATCTGGCAGTTTTCGACTGGGCCGTCAGCGTCGTACTGTTAAAGAAAGAGCTTAGGGAGCAGCAGCCAATGTATTATGTGAGCAAGGCAATGGTTGATGCCAAAACACGTTACCTTTCATTGGAAAAACTCATCCTAGCCCTCGTCATGGCAGCAAGAAAATTGATGCATTACTTTCAGGGGCATACCATCGGGGTACTAATGGACTACCCCCTCCGGTTAATACTCCGTAGTGCAGAAGCATCAGGGCACGTTTCAAAGTGGGCTCTTGAACTCGGCCAGTACGATATTCAGTTTCTGCCTAAAACTTCAGTCAAGGGGCAAGTGCTTGCCAACTTTGTGGCTAAATTCATTGGGGGTCATGCCGACTTCAAGTCTGATCAAACTCAACCTATGCCGATCTGGAGAATTTATGTTAGGGACATTGGTAGTTGTACTGTGATGGATCGTCCAATCAACGTGGCAATGGGGCAGGCGTAGTGATCATGGCTCCCGACAGGGCAATAATCGAGCAAGTTATCAAACTGGGCTTCGATGCATCGAACAACGAAGCCGAATATGAAGCATTGTTAACCGGCTTACGGAATGCATATCTCCTTGGTGCTCGGCATCTGCTTATCTTTTGCGATTCAAAGCTAGTAATCAACTAATTGAAAGGGGAATACGTAGCCAAAAATGACCGAATGGCAGCTTACATCAAAACAACAAACTCTTTTCTAGCAAAATTCGACCATCATGAACTAAATCAAATAACCCGGGATTAGAACACACATAAAGATGCCCTGGTCTGCCTACCCTCCGCCATCAACTTAGAAATCAAACGGACAATTGAAGTGGGATTTATCCCTGAGCCGAGCATTGCCTCCTCAGAGTCAATTTAGGTTAATGTCCTAAAATCAGGTCCAAGCTGGATGGACCCTATCATTGCATTCCTATCTTCTAAACAGCTTCTGGCGGAAAAGAAAGAAGCACACAAATTGCGAAACAAAGCCCTGTAATATTACTTGGATCCGCAAGGAAAGCTCTACAAAAATCCATTTCTGGTCCATATCTAGAATTCGTTCATCCGGATAAAGTCAAAGAACTCCTGACTGAAATACATGAAGGTAGTTGTGGTGCCCATTCTGGCGAGCGTTCTTTGGTTCATGAGAGACGATGCTAAGAATTACGTCATGAAATGTGAACAGTGCCAGAAGTTTTCCTCTTTAACCCATTTGCCTACTAAAGAATTGAGCTCTATCGCCAGTCCTTGGCCATTTGATCAATGGGGACTTGACATCGTCGGACCATTACCTCGTGCCCCAAGTAACAAGCGATTTTTCATTGTCGCGACAGACTACTTCACAAAATGGGTCGAAGCGAAGGCACAAACCCACATTCGAGATACTGATGTTAAGCGCTTTATATAGAGAAATATCATAACACAATTCGGCATTCCAAGAACGCTTATTTCAGACAACAACACCCAGTTTGATTGTGGCGTCTACCGGGAGCTGTGCAGCAAGTATGGTATCCGGCCTTATTTCTCCACACCGGCTTACCCACAAAGCAATGGTCAAGCCGAAGCTTCTAACAAATCCATCTTGGACGACATCAAGTAGAGGCTGGAGAAAGCTAAAGGCAGATGGGTCGAAGAATTACCGAGTGTGTTGTGGGCTCATCGCACTACGCCTAGGCGATCCACTCGGGAAATGCCATTTGCTCTATGCTTTGGAACCCAGGCAATCATCCCCCTGGAGATCGACCTCCCAACCTTGAAATCAAAAGTTTTTGACATGGGTTGAAATGACATGATGTTGGCCTTGAATTTGGCTCTGATTGAAGAATGGCGAGACCATGCCCTTGCGTCCATGGCACGGTATCAGCAACAGCTTGCCAAGTTGTATAATCAACGTGTTCAGCTACGTCGCTATGCACCAGGAGAATTGGTCCTCAAGAAAGTACTTCTGACTGCCAGGAATCTGGCTGACGAAAAACTGGGTCCTAACTGGGACGGTCCCTATTAGATTGATTCAATCATAGGTACAGGGGCATATCAGCTCAAAGACATGTCTGGGAGAAGTCTGCCACGTCCTTGGAATTCTACGCATTTGCGTAAATTTTATCATTAACCCAGCATGTGGGAAATGATGACTTGTTTTGAATGTTCGCTGTGAACAACTTTCACTTTCATAATGAAAAGACTTCTTGTCTCAGTATATGGAATTTTAGTTCAAAGTTAAAAGCCTCCAAATTCGGAGCCCCATCCGTGAATGACACGTTTGGGCCGAATAAGCCTCCGAATTCGGAACGCCCTTCGTGGATGTTATGATTGGCCAAATAAAAGCCTCCGAATTCGGAGCGCCCTTCGTGGATGTTACGATTGGCTAAATAAAATCCTCCGGATTCGGAGAGCCCTTCGTGGATGCCACGATTGGCCAAGTAAAAGCCTCCGAATTCAAAGCGCCCTTCGTGGATGCCACGATTGGCCGAGTAAAAGCCTCCGAATTTGGAGCCCCATCCCTGAATGACACGTTTGGACTGAATAAGCCACCGGATTCAGAGCGCCCTTCGTGGATGTCACGATTGGCCAAGTAAAAGCCTTCGGATTCGGAGCGCCCTTCGTGGATGCCACGATTGGCCAAGTAAAAGCCTCCGGATTCGGAGCGCCCTTCATGTATGCCATGATTGGCCGAGTAAAAGCCTTTGAATTCAGAGCCCCATTCGTGAATGACACGTTTGGGTCGAATAAGCCTCCAGATTCGGAGTGCCCTTCGTGGATGACACGATTGGCCAAGTAAAAGCCTCCGGATTCGGAGCGCCCTTCGTGGATGCCACGATTGGCCAAGTAAAAGTCTCCGAATTTGGAGCCCCATTCGTGAATGACATGTTTGGGTCGAATAAGCCTCTGGATTCGGAGCGCCTCTTGTCAATGCCACAATTGGCCAAGTAAAAGCCTCCGGATTCAGAGTGCCCTTCGTGGATGCCACGATTGGCCGAGTAAAAGCCTTCGAATTCGAAGCCCCATTCATGAATGACACGTTTGGGCCGAATAAGCCTCCAGATTCGGAGCACCCTTTGTGGATGCCACGTATGGCCAAGTAAAAGCCTCTGAATTCGGAGCCCCATCCGTGAATGACACGTTTGGGCCGAGTAATCCTTCGGACTCGGAGCGCCCTTCGTGGATGTCATGATTGGCCAAGTAAAAGCCTTCGAATTCGCAGCCCCATCCGTGAATAACACGTTTGGGCCGAATATGCCTCCGAATTCGGAGCGCCCTTTGGGGATGCCACGATTGGCAAAGTTGGAGCCTCCGAATCCGGGGTCCAATCCTTGAAGGACTGAGTAAGCATCCGGTTTCGGCACACTTTTTATGAATGTTCTGATCAATCTTCAACTTAGTTGAAGGATGGAAGATTCTTAACATGTATAAACATAAACTAAAACAACATGCAACATAAGCTGATACAACATGCAAACACGAAAGCTAATATGTTTTATTGAATTAATCGATAATATATAATTCACTCCCATTTTATGTTAGAGCGGTACAATATGCTTAATTTTATTCGGCGTCCCCCTAGTCATCTCTCTTCTCGACTTCAAAGGTCGCAAAAGGAAAATGATGACTCTGGTATAATGGCGACGCCGAATCAACGCCTGCTACCCAGAGAGACTTTGTGGCCTGGAGAGCCTTGATCCACCCGTGTTTAAATCCACGGTTCTCACATCGGCAGACCTTCTTTGTGAGCTTCTCCTTCGTTTTCTCTACCTCAACTTTTCAACCCGCATGGAAGCCTTGTTCGTAAGCCTGGCCCTTCGCAGCTTCCATTGCAAACATGCTTGTCGTGTCGCGATCAGCAATTGCGTAGCTTATATGACGCTAGGTCGCCATTTCCTCTACAATCGGGTTAGCTAGGCCGGCTGACTGAGTTTCGGCAGTTTTGACTTTTCTTAACTCTCACTCGGCCTTCTCCACGCAGGCCTCTAAACTGCGAATGCGTTCATCTTTCTGTTCGATCTCTCACCGTGCGGCACAAAGGCGCATGCTGATCTCGTAAGCGGTATATAGTCCTTTCACCGCTCCATGGATGCCCTCCTGGAACACGTCAAAATCAGGTTGACCGACCACCGACTGCTGGACTTCTGGTGGAAAAATTTGTCGTGCAAACTCAACTGCCACATTTGGGTCGTGCACAATTGAATCTGCTTCCATCATCGGTTTGTTCCCCACAAAAATCGTAAAGCTCAACGAGCGCGAAGTCGCACTGATTTCCCCCCTCGAGCGTGGTTGAGGGAGCTACCCCATTGCTGTTTTTCCCTTCTGGGTGACCCACTTTAACGACGTGGGGACTGGCATTTTTCACGTTCCCTCGATGTCCTGCTTCCCGTGTGCGTAGGCTCGCCACCTCGATTCATCTCTGCGTCTAACTCAGCGAGTGTCCTTCCCTCTCCTCTACTGTTGAGGAATACTCTTCTTGCCATCCACAACAGTCATCCAGCTTAGTTCAACACAATGCTTTTTCCCTCCCACAATTTATCTGCTTTAAACACAAAACTGGCACCTACGCACACGCAGCACACACCCCATTTATTAATTACGGGAGCAGCATCCCCGAGGCAACCCAGCCGCTCCATGACCTAATCTTATTTGGCCTTCCAGTTCATGCACCAGCTGGGGCAAGGTCAAATTCTTTAATATATTCGGCAAATTCCCGACCTGGTGCCAATCATCTCATGTGCCCCAGCCGTTCCATGACCTAATGTCATTCGGCATCCCAGTTCTTACACCAGCTAGGGCAAGGGCAGATTCTTTAATCTAATCAGCAAATGTCCAGACCTGGTCGATCATTGTGCCCCAGGTGTTCTGTGACCTAATGTCATTCGGCATCCCAGTTCTTGCAGTAGCTGGGGCAAGGGTAGATTCTTTAATCTAATTAGAAAATTCCCGACCCGGTGCCAATCATCTCATGTGCCCCAGCCGTTCCATGACCTAATGTCATTCGGTATCCCAATTCTTGCACCAGCTAGAGCAAGGGCAGATTCTTTAATCTAATTGGCAAATGTCCAGACCTGGTCGATCTTTGTGCCCCAGCTGTTCCATGACCTAATGTCACTTGGCATTCCAGTTCTTGCACCAGCTGGGACAAGGGCAGATTCTTTAATCTAATCAGAAAATTCCCGACCTGGTACTGATCATCTCATGTGCGCCAGCCATTCCATGACCTAAGTTCATGCACCAGCTGGGCCAAGGGTAGATTCTTTAATCTAATCAGAAAATTCCCGACCTAGTGCTGATCATCTCATGTGCCCCAGCCGTTCCATGACCTAATCTTATTCGGCCTTCGAGTTCATGCACCAGCTGGGGCAAGGGCAGATTCATTAATATAATTGTCAAATTCCTGACCTGGTGCCAATCATATCATGTGCCCCAGCCGTTCCATGACCTAATGTCATTCGGCATCCCAGTTCATGCACCAACTGGGGCAAAGGCAGATTCTTTAATATAATAGGCAGCACATCGGGGCCTTAAGCCATTTTACTTATTTATCGAATATGAGCCTTTCCAAGTCATTCGGCTAAATAGCAAAAAGGCAAGGGATGCTTAACTGATTCGGTTAGTTTGTTGGATGTTTAAGTTACTCATGTAGGAAACAGAAAAGCGTAAGGAATTATCATTAATAAATTAAAGATAGATGACAAATAGTATATGCAGTAAACTGGAAAGCACAGAAAATTTTCATTAATAAATTTAGTGCAAACAGCAGTCATTTTACACATGAAAATTAGCTTACATTTAAAGAAATGAAAATCTACTAACAAAAACCTACAAGTACTATTCATCTAAGATGCCTACCAAAAACAAAAATATCCCCTAAATCAATCTTCAGGGTCAGACGCCAGCGGCTCAACGTCCACCTGCTCGTATGGAATCGGTTGCACCAATGTCACATTTGCAGCAGCGAGGGCTTTGAGCCAACCGTGTTTAAGCCCCGATTCTCGAACTTGGAGACCTCTTCCACATAGTTGTCCAGGGTGGCATCCTTTCCAGCTTGGAACACCTTGGAAATCTCAGAGTCGACTACTTCCTTTGCCTTCCTCGATTCATCCAAGTCAACTTCCAGCTTGGCGATCACCTCATTGGCTAACTTCAGCGCGCCCTCGCTTGCTCTTGCCCTCTCTTCGGCAGCAAGCCTAAATTGGTCTGAATTCCTCGCCCGCTCGGCCTCAGAGTCGGCTCTCGCATGTTTCTCCACGCTCACGACGCCTCAAAATCGGCCCTTTGAGAGGCTACCGCAGACTTGTTCTTTTCATTGTCAACTTCATCTTTCAAGAAGCCGATCTGTTCTATGACATCATGCTATCGACGACCGATTTCAGCTATCCTGTCGACCATCTGCAAAACAAGGTAATAGAGTTGCAACAAACAAATAATAAGAAAATATATATATATATATATATTTGGTTGAAAGACTACAGATAAGGCAAGTGATGTACCAATAAGGCCGATTGAGTGGCTAAAGTAATCAGCATTAGGTCTGGCTCCGCCCAAAATGCAACACTGTCAACCGGTAGGATAATAGAGGAGGCCATGCTCAAGACTACAGCCGGGTCCTTCAAAGTCGACGCATCAGAGGCAATCGGCATATTCCTTATCCTTAGTTGAACGGTGAACAGAACAACCAAGTTCGATTCCTCAATACGGGGCCGTTTGTCGCTTTGGTCCTCACAGGCGACCTCTTGCTCGTGAAATGCTTTCCCCTATGTCCAGCCTTCTCCGCTCATTCAGCCTGCTCCGTCGCGGTCGTTTCTGTCTGAGCCGTTTATTCCGTAATAATAGGCAAAGATGACTCGGCTACCGGGGTGGGTGGAGCTTCTAATCGGGCAGCCTCGGTCGGTCTCCGGGCAGCCATTCTTTCGGCGTTTTTCCTCCTGGCAAGTTGCGTGAGCAACTCCCCAGCTGTATTTTCAGGATAGGTGCCGGGAAGGTCTCCTAAGTCTGTAAAAATGTCCTCAAAGGACGCATCCCCTGAGCCTGAGATGGATGGAGGGTTAGATGAATTGAGGTCGGCCTCTTCGAAGGGCAAGTTTAAAGCCTCGTCTACCTCGGCCTTTGACTAATACGGTTCCTCGGCGACCTCCTTGGCCACTTCTTCTTCCACTTGCTCGGAATCAGAGGCTTCCAAACCAACCTCCCTTAGGGTTTTGTAATTGGGGAAGATAAGGGCTGTAAGCTGCTCCTCGCCTGTCGGAACAGGAATTTTTTCTGCCACCGAAAACATTACGTAAGTCGGCGCATATCTCAGAAGAATGTGGGCCGCCCTCCCTTGTTTCTGAAGGCTTGGATGGCCAAAAAACTGGAGAGCGATTTTAATTTCCGCAAGCACAACGTCGTCGGCTGAAGCCAACACTTTCTTCAAATTGTTGCCTGCATGAACAAAACGATTAGTACATAGAATAAAAGCTGAATACATGTATGATAATAAAAAATAGAAATATAATGAAAATGAGCTACACGGCCACCTGGTTTGCCTTTTTGCCTTGGCACGGGATCTAGGCAATCTTCACCCTCGCCGAATTCCCAGTTGCCTTGGACAACGACCATTACATCGTCGACACGCTTGCCAGAACTGGCAAACATGGTCACTAAGTGATGATCGGTATCCTTGGCCCTGAGAAAGTAACGTCCCAACCGGCCAGTAGACTTGGCTAAGGCATAACAATGCCAAATAGCAGGTATACCTAGGTTAATTCTAAGGCGTCAATTCAACTCTATAATTCTCTTTATGATTCGGAAAACAATTACGTTAGGGTGGGAAGGGAATAGACCCCAGTGTCAAAGGACGGCCCTTAGAAATGGGTGAAAGGGAAAATGGGCTCTGCTCTTAGCAATCAATAGGAGAGAAAAGATGATTGTACTCTCATCAGTCCTCTCCATATCAGTAGTGCTGTCTGCTATGAGTGACAGATGGATGTCGTCGGGGATGGAATAGTGGTGTCGGAAGCTGAAAATTTGACCCGTAGAAAGGAGTTCTTTGAAATGTTTTGCCATCCTAGCCAACCTAAGGATTATACGAAGCTAAAAATAAATGAGGAAATGGGATTCGAAGTGAAGGAGAAGAAAACTTACAAGAAACAGAAGAGATAGTGAGAGACAGGAGGAAGTTGCAGAAGTCGCGAAACAGAGGTATATCGAGAGGCAAACTAGAAGTTTTGAGTATTCAAAAAGAACTTACACACGAAGAGACAACATAGTTTCAAATCGCATTAAATGAAGAACGCTTATGAAGAGGTGGGAAGATATAATAATGCCTAAAAAGCGTCTGCTCTGACATACGTTGGGATGAGGTTAGCTGCTGTTTTTTCTGACTTCTCAAATTCGAAAATAAACATGCCATACGAAACCAAACACGCCGAATAACTAGCGTTAATAGGATGTTTGGGGGGCAATTGTGGGAGCTGAATATTCCGAGGGAAGTAAGGCCGAATATAGATATGAGATTAGCCACAGGTGGAATTTGTACTCGGCGTTGATCCTAGTCGACATCGGAGCCAAATAGTATAATTGGCATTCCAACTAGCAAAACAAGAGCCGAATAAATAGACGTGCAATGGATCAAGGGTGGGCCCGACCTTAAGGCCCAAGGAAGAGGATATAAATAGAGAAGCATCAACCAGAGAAAGGTATGTGTGAATTAGTATGTTTAACTTAAGTTACAAGCAACCAAGAGAGTATACACTGACTTATCCGTCAGAGTGCTAATTCTAGCACCCCCGACTGGAGTGTTCATTCCTTTTTAGGTTACTAGCTAAGGATCTCGAGCATCCCATTGGATTCAAAGAGTATTTCCAAACCACTTCTCCACAATCTGCTTGGGGCACGCCCTTCTCTAGACAGACCGACTATGGTGAGATATAGCTGGTTCTATGATCACTTCCATGGGAGCCAGCCCTAGACTCAGAAGGAGGTTGAACAGTACACTCGGCGCTTTTTGAGCTATCTTCTCGGTACCACCTTATTTGCAAATAGATGGAATACCATAGGTCTGTATCTGCTAAGCACTTTGGTGGTCCTGTCCCAGGTGCGATTCTATGATTGAGGCGGCGCTAGCCTCGCCACCCTATACGGCTACATGAGTTGTGGTTCTAGCAAGAAGGTGAACAAAGTCGGTGGCTACTGGAGGGCCTAGGAGGTACACACTGCGTTTTCACTTTCAAATTTTGTTTATTCATTATGCTTTCTGCTTTGCACTTTTTGTCTTTATATTTGTTTGCACATTATGCTTTCTGCTTTGCACTTTATGTCTTTATTATCTCAGTTTCTACCTGTTCACTCTAAACTAATCCTCTCTTACAGCTTTGGGTGTACACATATTTCCCTGCCCTTGCCCCTATTCCACTAGACAAGGTAGAGGCTATTGTGCCCTACTCACTACGATATGATGGCATGTGTCACCCCTGGCGCCATGGTGATATTGTCTTTGCTTACTACCGTCGCTTCTTCGATACGATAATGGCACGTGTGGTAATTTGAAACACATACTCACTTCTGCTTCATTTCCATTGCTATTGTTTTGATCCATACTCTGACAACTGAGACAATTGACAACTGTGAATTCTTTATTTTCAGATTATGTGGCAGCTGTGGATGGTGATGCCAGCTGGGACACAGGACGAGTATACAGGGTCCTGGGACACCTCCTAGCTATGGATCCTGCTGGAGGGCCCTTTCTGTAGGACATGGTACCTAGGGGAGAGGTTTGTGTGCTAGACTCTAGTTTACCTACTCCCGTCATTCCTGCTCCGCCTCCAACATCTATAAGGACAACCGATGGTCTACCTGTCAAGGCCATCGTACAGTTCATGGTGGGGCAAGACGCCGACCTATTTCATGGGGTTGGGGATTATGTTACCTTTATCCGGACTCATCTGATGCCACCATCGACCGGAGCTTGCACAGGAGACACTGAAGGTGCACTTGCTACTGGAGGTGCTACTCACATTGCCGAGCCTGGTGCTGGAGAGGTTCCCCCTGTTGCTCATGTACCTAGTCTGCCCATGATTCTAACTATGATCCCATGTTGGCGACCGAGTGGGCCTACCAAATTCCTATTGAGCCATTAGAGGAGAAGCATGGGTACGTTAAGGAACCTGATGTGCAGCAGGCATCTACTTTGCCTCATAGTTTGCATTTCATAGCCTTTTTTCTAGATACTGATGCCCTAAACTCATTTGCAGGTGTCAGTGGACTACATAGATGGCCTCCTTTAGTTCATCGTCTCTTTGGTCCAGATAGTGCGGAGGAGGGAGACATTGCTTACTCTTCATAGTTATCAGGTATTCTACCTTTCTTATTCATTTGACTGCTCTGATTCTCTTTTGCCATATTCATTCTATTTTGCACCACACTGTACTGATTTGCCTATGTTCATGCTGATTCTGCACTAATACTATACTGATACTCTACTTCTTGCTTTCAGCCTCCACCTGCACCTATGGCACCAGCAGCACCTTCTCTAGCTGTGGGTAGAAGAGGCAGATAGTTTCTTGGACATGGCAGGGGCGGGATTCGAGATCAGGGAAGAGATAGAGGTGCCCAAAGTCAGAGCGGGGAGTCCCAGGTGCCTGAGACTTCCTCCTCCTCGGACACTACTACAAAAATAGTTAAAGATCACACTTTGACAAAAAAAAAAAAAGATCTCACTTTTATTGGAAGTGTGATAAAAAAAATTAGATTGATATTTTAATCACACTTAATTTGATTGAGTGTGATAATATTTATTTTTTATGTCACTTTTCAATTAAATGTGATTATATACATATATATATATATATTTTTAATCACACCTTCTAATTAAAGTGTGATTATATATACACTACTACTTTTTAATCACACTTTTTAAACAAGTGTGATTATATATATATATTTTTTAATCACACATTCTAATTAAAGTGTGATTATATATACACTACTACTTTTTAATCACACTTTTTAAACAAGTGTGATTATATATATATTTTTTTAATCACACATTCTAATTAAAGTGTGTTTATATATTTTTTAATCACACCTTCTAATTAAAGTCTGATTATATATATAGTACTACTTTTTAATCACACTTTTTAAATAGGTGTGATTATATAGATATTTTTTAACCACACATTCTAATTAAAGTGTGATTATTTATATATTTTTTAATCACACCTTCTAATTAAAGTGTAATTATATATACACTACTACTTTTTAATCACACTTTTTAAATAGGTGTGATTATATAGATATTTTTTAACCACACATTCTAATTAAAGTGTGATTATTTATATATTTTTTAATCACATCTTCTAATTAAAGTGTGATTATATATACGCTACTACTTTTTAATCACACTTTTTAAATAAGTGTGATTATATATATTTTTTAATCACACATTTTAATTAAAGTGTGATTATATATACATTACTACTTTTTAATCACAATCCCTAAATAGGTGCAATTATATAAAATATTTCAATTTGATTTTTATATAAAATATACAATTCCCAAATCCGCGCCTCTATTCTCCCCAAGAATGATAGAGACGACTCACTACTAGAAAATGAGGCTTTAGACACGGAACTTTTTCACCCATTTTTTCATCTTTCTATCTCTCTGTCTTTGTCTCTCTTCTCTCTCTCTCTCTCTCTCTCACATCACTCTTCTCTATCTGTCTGTCTGTCTGTCTCTCTCTCTCTCTCTCTCTCTCTCTCTCTCTTTCTCTCTGTTCTCTCGTCCATCTCTCTTCTATCTATCTCTCTCATCTCTCTTCTCTCTCTGTCTCTCTGCTCTACCTCTCTTCTCTTTATCTCTCTCGCGCATCTCTCTCTGGGTTTCTCTGGTTTATCCCTTTTTGCTGTTTTTTTCTCTCACTCTCTCTTTGTCTATATCTTTTCACCCATTTTTCATCTTCCTCTCTCTCTCTTTCTCTCTCTCACTCATCACTCTTTTCTTTCTATCTATTTGTCTCTCTCTCTCTCTCTCTGTGTCTCTCACTCATCTATCTCTTCTCTTATCTCTTTTCTCTCTCTGTCTCTTTCGATCATCTCTCTTCTCTCTATCTCTCTCATCTCTCTCTGTCTCTCTCGTTCATCTCTCTTCTCTCTATGTCTCTCTCGTTCATCTCTCTTCTCTCTATGTCTCTCTCGCTCATCTCTCTTCTCTCTATCTCTCTCTCGTTCATCTCTCTTCTCTCTCTGTCTTTTTTCTGTCTCTCACTCTCTATCTTTTTGTCCCTCTCTCTCTCTCTCTTCTCTTTCTCTTCCACTGTGTTCGCGTTGCTCACTCTCTCCCTTCTATCTTCTCTATTTACTGAGCTCCCTCTCGATTTATTTATCCACTACAAGAAAATGCACTTTTAGCGACCACTTTGTCTCTCTCTCGCTCATCACTCTGTCTTTGTCTCTCTCTCTCTCTCTCTCTCTCTTTCTCTCTCTTCTATTTGTCTCTCACTCATTTTTCTCTCTCTCACCACCCATCTCCTTTACCACCTTCACCACCTTCCATCACCGCCATTCCACTACCACCATACTACCCATTACTACCCACTCGCCACTTCACCTCTCGACTACCATTGCTACTACCATTGCCACCACTACCACTCACCACTATTACTACCATTACCTTTCATTCACTCTTGCCACTTCATCTACTCTACCATTACCACAACTTCACCACTAATCTCTTTTGCGACCACCACCACCATCATCTCTTATCCACTACCTTCACCACTACTGCCATTACTACTACCATTACCTCTCATTCACCCTTGCCACTTCATCTACTCTACCACTACCATAACTTGACCACTAATCTCCTTCACCGCTACCACCACCACCACCACCACCACCACCATCATCTATTATCCGCCACCTTCACCACTACTGCCACTCTCTACCCTTTACAAAATAAATAAATAAATAAATAAAATAAAATAAAATTCATTAACTACAAAAAAATATATATTTTAACAAAAAATATTTTTTTTTATGACGGTAACTCCCGTCGCAAAAAAAAATAAAAAAATAAAAAAATAAAAAAAATAAAAAAGTTAAACGACATTATTTTGTTATTTAAATTTCATTTTTGACAAAAAAAAAAATATTTTTTATTCCCGCCCGTTTTTGTTTTCCATTCTCGCTCTATTCTCTCTCTATCTCTTCTATCCGTCTCTCACTCATCTCTCTCTCTCACCACCCATCTCCTCTACCACCTTCACCACTACTGCAAACGTTATTCCACCAGCACCACTACTTCCACTATCGCCACTTCACCTCTACGACTACCATTACTACTACCATCGCCACCACTCCACTACCACCACTACCACTACTGCCACTACTACTACCATTACCTCTCCTTCACCCCTGCCACTCCATCTACACTACCACTACCATAACTTTACCACTAATATTTTTCGCCATCACCACCACCACCACCATCATCTCTTATCCACCACCTCCACCACTAATGTCGCTCCCTTTCCTCTACCACAAAAAAATAGCTCATGATTTTTACTAACCAAAAAAAATAGGCCGTAGAAAAATATTTTTCATTTACCACAGAAAATAAACTTTTATTTTAGTGGAAAATATTTTTCATTAAAATATTACCCCTACCAAATAAAAAATAATAATAATATTTTTTTAATTAAAATAAAAATGAAACAAATAAATTTTCAATCTTAGTAACTAAAAAAAATGAAATTTTTTTCATTAACTACAAAAAAAAATTATTTTAACAAAAAATAAATTTTTTTAGCGACAACAATCCGCGTCACAAAAAAAAAAAAAAAAATTTAAACGATATTATTTTATTGTTTAAATTTTATTTGTGACCTCCAAAAAAAAAATATTTTAATTTTTTTTAATCCACCCCCCGTCTCCCTCTTTTTTTTTTTTTTTTTTTTTCATTCCCGTTTTTTTTTTTTTTTTTGCCATTCCCCCCTCCCCCTGGGCCCAAAACCAAAATCCCTAATCTCAACATCACTGTCTCTGTTACTCTCTCGTTTCTGCACCGATCACTCTCACTCTCTCGTTGTTCATCTCATCGCACCGATCATCATCGCACAGCCGATCTACTCACAAGTAAACTCTCTCTCTCAATCTCTGTCTCTCTCTCTCCCGATCGTTGATTTTTTTTGTTTTATATATATATATATATATATCTGATCTGACCTAATCGGCTCCCTCACTCTCTCATCTCATCAGTCTCACACTCACTCTGTGGTTTTGCATCTCTGCACTGATCGACTCACACACAGGTAAATATGAATCATCATTAATCATGTTTGTTTTGGCACACCGATCGACTCTCACACTCACTCTCTGTGTTTGTTTTGGCCTCTATTTGGAATGTAAATATGAATTTGTTATTAATCTGTAAATATGAATCTGTTTTGGCCTCTATTTGGAATGTAAATATGAATCTGTGTGTTTGTTGGACCAACAGATCTAAATCTGTGTTCTGTGTGTTTGTTTTGGTCTGAATCTGTTTTGGTCTGAATCTGTGATCTGAATCTGTGTTCTGTGTGTTCTGTGTGATCTGAATCTGTTTGATCTTAGATCAAAGGTAAGAGTATATGTCTGTTATCTAAAAATCAAGGTCTGAGTTATGATTCTAGATTCTTTAGAGTGATTTTTTAAATGATTAGGATTTAAATCTGTAAAAATTGAAAATTAAGTTTGAATGTTTGTGTGGTTTGGAATTAAATTAAATTTAAATTGAAAATCAAGGTCTGAGTGTTTTGGAATTGAATGGTTTGTGCTTAAGGAATGGTTTGAATCTGTAACTTGAAATTTGAATGGTTTGAATCTGTAACTACTACTCTTAGTTGTTTTATATTTTCAGGAATTCTAAATCAATCTGTTATGAAAATTAAAATTAAATCTATTTTTGAAATTAATTTTTGATTTAACACATTCAATCTGTGATGAATATGTTTTTTAGGGCTGTTGATCACCAATATGAGGGTAATATCTTTGCTACAGCTGGAGCTTAAGTAGATATATGGGATCATAATAGGTTTTGAAGCTCTACTTGTTTTGATTCTTCTTAACTTCCTGAATTTTTTCTACCTTTACATGCTATTTTTTCTCATTGTAAATAGGTCCCAGCCTGTGAATAGCTTTGAGTAGGGAAAAGACACAGTTATATCTGTTCGATTTAATCCTGGGGAACCAAATATCTTGGCCACATCAGCTAGGTATGCATGGCATTACAATCCCAAGATTTAAGTGGATGGTTTGAGTTCTAAAATTGCATTCTGAATTTATAAATTTCAGTTATGTTGCACCTTTACAATTCTTTTATTGTTTCTTGCCCCTGTGTTATACTCTAATCTGATGTACAAGTTTTACTGCATGCTAGATTTTTCTATATTCAGTATGGTTTTTATAGCAGTATGCATTTTTGTTTCGGAAAGAAGAGAGTGTTGCCATATTGACTTAATTCTGCCTAAAACAATCAATGTTGTGTATTTTTATTAGTAATGCTTGAAATTTGAGAATCCATTTTTTTGATATGCAAATAGATTGGTGTTGATAACCATGTATTTAAATTTCTTTTGGCATTTGAGTTGAACAAGTAAATCTGTTGACGCTATAATGGGAGGAAAAAGAATAATTTTTGAAAAAATGTTCAATCCGCAAACCGCCCGCACATCCCCGAACCCTATCCGCACAAACCGTGAACCACATTGCGGGCGGTTGCGGGTTGACTTTTTCCCAAACCGTATAGATGCGGGCAGGTTCAAACCGAACCGGAAACCGTCCCAAATCAAACCGCAGACACCCCTACTTTAAAGTATCTATCTGTGGCTGATCCTATTCCTATGAAGACGTGCTTCATCTCAAGTTATTAAATTAGGGAGCTGAAGGTTTAGATAAGGGGGTTGTATGCAAGTTGTTTCTTTTTAATTTAGAGTGCTGGGCTCTTATTATTTCCTCTACTTGGATTGCTCCCATACCAATTTGTAATTATTCAGGCTATGTGGTTTCTGGTTTTAAGACCAATAAGCTTTATTGATCCTTATTTGTTTTAAATTAATTATTTTTGGTGTGATCTAAATGTAAGTTTATAAATTAATTAGTAAGTTTATTCATATGCTTCTAGCGGTTTTTAAATTAATTTGTTTTTTTTATTTTTCAGGTCATAAATTTCTTGGAGAGATGCAAAATATGGTCAAAAAATTCAAGAACTTACTTTTTTTCAAGTTTTTTATTTTTTATTTTTTAATGTATGTAATCACAGTTTTTTTTTTTTTTATTTATTAATTTCTTTGTATATACTTTTAAACATTTAACTTTCATTTATGAAATATATGATATTATTTCATTCAATATATGGTTGTGATTCAAAATATAGTATATAGTGTGTATTACATTATTCAAATGTGCGTGTAAAAATAATATTGATTATTCTTTAAATATGTCAATTTTTTTTTTATCACAGGTTTTATTAGTTATTAATCACACTTAAAAAGTGTGATTTAAATGTTTTTAATCACACTTAAAAGGTGTGATCGAAAGTTTTTAATCACACTTAAAAGGTGTGATCTAAATGTTTTTAACCACACTTAAAAGGTGTGATCTAAATATTATTAATCACACTTAAAAGATGTGATGAAAGCATTTTTTAATGACACTTAGAAAGTGTGATTAAAAATGACCATTTTAAATCACACTCTTAAAGACCACACTTTAATAAAACTTAAAAGATGTGATTAAAAAACATACATCACACCAAAAAAGTGTGATCTTTATCTATATTTGTAATAGTGGGGATTGGCTTAGAGTCAGGGAGTGGAGAGGATGACACCGGCTTTGGCTCTGAGTCCCATCCTTTTTATGATAGTGATAGTGCCTCTGAGTCCCCTCCGCGAAATAAGATGAAGAGGGCCTCTCGAACTTGACTCTGACTTTTGTATTCTTTTTGTTCTTTTCTTCAGCTTTGTAGTTTAGCACTTCGTATAGCTTCAGATAGGACTGTTACTTTTTTTTTTTTTAAAACACTTGTATTTTCTCTTTTCAAAAAACTATGATCGGTGTAAAACCCTGCAGTTTTATAAAATGAGGAGTTTGGTTTTTCATCTCAAGAATGGCGCCACACTTGCATAAAATTATAATTGAATTCGAAACTGAAAATGCTTGTATTTGAATAATGTTTGTAACCGGGTATTGAGCCTTTAACTGACCAGAATACAAAATACAACTCAATAAAGGAAAAACAAAGTAAAAACAACCTAAACATGGCTATTCGCACTTGCGGGAAATAAAAGACTCAAAACAAGACTAAAAAATAAAATGGTCCAAACACAACACTGTTGCTCAGTTGCCTGGCCAGCTGTATTGGTCGGCCGGCCATTAAAGTGGACAGCCAACTGGAAAAAGTTATTGGCTAGCCAAAGGTTGTGGCTGGACAGCTAGCAACAGCTGTTAACCACTAACACAACCTTATTGTCTGTAAATGTCTTCTCTTGCCATTCTCTTGATAGAAATACCATCTTTTCAACAGTTTTCTTTGAAAATGGAGATATTTCTTGCCGAGAGGCTCAAGGATTGGACGGCCACCTTGGACAGGACGAAAAAGGTAATTTTTTGCGATTTCAGTATAAACGCGCTTTTTTTTGTTAAACCGTACTTCGCTTTGTTTTCCGTTCCTTCATGCCGTTATTTGATGCTGGAACCCGGTTACTCATGTGTTTCGCTTCGGAGCATAAGAAATGTGTCCTACTCTTGAAGAGTTTCAAGCCTTAATGGTGTCCTGGTGCGATGAGGAGGTTATGCCTCAACCTTGTTTTGGCCATGCACGGGCTTTTGAACGGATGTGTGGGCTTAATTTACACGAAGCTTGATCCTTGGCTCATGACGAGGAGTTGGATATACTCGGCTTGATTCATTGGTTTTCCGACATTGGAAATAGAGGTGACCTTTTCTGGCGGGGTTATCGTCAACATGCCCTTTGCTTATGTTTACTTGCACATTTTCTGCTTGCCCCTAGTTGTAGCGGAGCTAACATTAGATTGATCGAAGTGGCCCAATACCTCAAGGAGGGTAAGAGCTGCATAGACTTGGTGTTGGCCAAAACTTTGATGGGTTTGGATGCCTTCCATTGACGGGAGACTTCTCAATCTACAAATAGCCCATTGCTTCTTCAGGTATTGTTTCCTACCCTTTCTTATTTATGATTTCTCACATCTCTTGGTACTCACTCTTTATTTTCTCTCAAAGCCCTTTCCTTATTTTTCCTCTCAATGTACGTCTCTCTATTTTTTAATCTCTTTTATTTTTATCCCTTCCCAGGTGTGGTTGATGGATAAGTTGAAGGTGGTGGACCCTTGCACTAAGTATTTAGCCAGATCCTACTTCTTTCGCCCACAGCTAGTGGACTTTTCCACAGAGGGACTATGGTGTGATTGAATGTGCAACAGATCTACAGCTGACATTGCTTGGCATTATTCTTGGCTAAACTTGACTGAGATGAGTTACAGCATGTCCCGCCAGCCAGGTATATAGTTGATCGGTCTTACACACTGTGTATTTTACTTCCCGTTCTGGTTCGGATGACAGTTTGGACAAGATCAGACTTGTCCAGATGAGAGGGTTGAATACCTTGCCCAATTTCCAGTTTGTGCTTCACACCTGGCTCGGTACCTCACTTCTTGTTGGACGAGAGAGTTTTTAGCCCTACTCCTAGCTTCAGTTACACTCTTTTTGGCGACTACTTGGCTTGGCTCAAAAATGAGATACAGGTTGGGCCATCCTTGGCTATAGAGACTTTCGCGAGTGCGAGTAGGAGGTAAAAGACTGGCAGCTGTGCTAGCTAGTGAGCATAGAAAGCATCCTTCATACACGTGTATGGAGGGATTGTAACAAACTCTTAGCTTGGCAAACAAGCTTGAAGCTTGTGATTCTATATAAGGGGAGGCTCCTCTCCCCTTTTAGAGGTTCAAAAAATTTGGATTAGGGTTAACATATCCCTCTTTCTCTATATTCCTCTATATATATATATATATATATTTGCACTATATTTGAACCAAAAGTGTCATTTCTTCACACTTTTGCACACAAGCACCTACTCAAACACCTTCACTCTTGAGCTGAGGTTCTTGGAGGTTGCATTTGAGTGATTTTGGCTTGGTTTTGCCTCAGAGGTTGCTAGCTTGATGTTGTTCTTCAAGGGTCATCAAGGGTAAGCATATACCCCTTTTAAGCTTTGTTTTGATTAGTAGCTTAATCATCTTTGTATGCTACTTTAAGGCTGGTTTTAGCCTCTTTAAAACTCTATTTTTAAGGCTTTGAAATGTGGGTTTGAGTCTTGTTTGGTTAGGGGATGTTTCCCCTCTTTTGGTCTATGGCTTGTAAAGCCTCTTGAGCCAACATTCTTAGCCTTTGTTGTGACCTTTGTTTGGCCTTTCTACCACTGAAACTCAGAGGAATTTCAGTGGTAGAAAGTTGGTTTTGAGGCTTAAAATGAGAAGGGGTGGTCCCCTCTCTTTATGTCTTGTTTGTATGCATAGAGGGCCTACCAAGTGAGCATGTATTTCTATACTCTTAGGGCCTAGTTTGAGCACGTTTTTGTGAGTTTTTGGACCTGATATAACTCTGTTTTTGGCTGGTTTGGTTGTCTCTGCAATGCTTCATACACTTGTAGTGTAATTCTACTTGTTAGCCTAACATGCTCTATGCTTTGGACCATCATTCTAGCCTATTTTGACTCCACTCCAGCATGCTTTTTGCCATGATTTCACATGCTTTAAGTCTGATTTGGGTGGTCTTGATCATGTATGCTTTGCTTTGTATAACCATAGTGTAAAGCCCCTCCACTAGCTTTGTGTTTTGGGTCCACTAGCATGCATTGCTTGGGCTATTTACATGATATAGCATCATTTGATATATATGATTTCAGAGCATGTTTCAATGTCATACCCTCATGTGTATCACTTTTTCAATGCTTTGGAGGGTTATGCTTTATGCCTTAATCATAAGCCAATTTGCATGCATGCTTGTCTAAGCTCTTGGGTTCCATTTCAGCATGTTCTTGGCCCTTAACTTGGCATGTTTGAGCTCTGTCCAGAGCTGGTTTGGTTAGTTGTGCTATGTATTGCATGTCTCTTGTATGATGCTCTTAACTAGCCTCATGCTCTAGACCCTCTAACATGCCTTGTTTGTGTTATTTGTGTGATTTGGCATCATTAAACACTTGATTTCAGAGCATATAGCATTGCCATATTCTCATGCATATCACTCTTTAATTACATTTAAGAGTTGTGCCTTTATGCCTTGCTTGGGAGCCTTGAGTTGAGTATGCATTCCTTGCTTTTCGTGCCTAAGTTTTGTTGAGTTTCGGCCACTATTTTGGCATGCATGACCTCTCTCCGGGGATGGTTTGACCATTTGAGCATTGTAGTACATGCTTCATGTGTGATACACTTCACTTGCCTTGATGCCTTAACTCCTAAACATGCCATGCATGCATTGTTTGCATGTTAAGAGTCTTATGCATACCACCTTAACATGTCAAGATTAGCATATGGTTTGCATAGCATGTTGTTTGCATGTGTGTTGCATTGCATTGTGTTTGGATCGGATGTTAACCTAAACACAAGAAATGAGGGGCGTTTCATACTTGAAGTGATGAAACACACCTCATTTCTTGGCCACCGACACCTTTGATCATGTATGATAAGGTGGAGGTTCATCGAGTCCTATATGTTAGTTGTGCATTCATCAACATTGTGCAAGCTCGACTCTTTGGCTATCATGTATTGAGATGCGTGGTTGGTGGCTCGAGAGCCGAGCACTACACTCCTTTCAGCTTGAGACATGATAAGCAGTGTGGTTGCACACACATTTCCTTGCAAATACACTGCCATGCCTCTATTTGTGCTCTGCTACAGTAAAAGGAGAAATTGCAGGAAATAGTGGCCGACCGGCCATCAAATCTGCCGATTGACCACCAAGGCTGCCGATCGGCTATCAGAAGTGGCCGATGGCCACCATTTTTGGCCGATCACCCTCAAAGATGTTCTGAGGTGGGTCAACAACAATCTGAAGTTGGCACAAGTTTGACGCGATCCAAGAGTGCAAATAGAGGCATCATGTGGCACGATAGTGGACTTCTGGAGGGCAACCGATCGAGCATGCATGTCCCTCATCCTTGAGGCCATTTAATCACTTTTGTTAACTTAGAATAAGTTAGCTATTTCATTCATGCAAGTGTTATACTTAATTAGTTAATGCGCTTAATTAATCGATTTGTTTTGTAATAATCAATTAGCTATAATAGTTAGTTAATTAGTTAATTTATAATAATTAGTTTAATTAGTGTAGCTAGTTAGCTTATTATTCAGACCCTCCGTCGAGAGGGCGAAATGTTGTAATAAGTGTGCGTGTGCGTGTGTGTGATGCATGTCTTTCAATCCCATTTCTTTCTCCCTTTTACTTATCAGCTTTCGATGGTTAGTTTAGGGCATATTTCGATTAGCATACCTTATGCTAGCATGCGTGCATCCATTCATCTGTCTTGCATACACTAGGCTCGGCACATCATACAAACTGCATTGTATTTCATTACCAATTTGAATACATGTTATCTAGTTGCATTCACATGACATCTTAGAATAGCCGAGCCTATCTTAGTTGCATTTTGCATGTGTTACATTAGGCATTCTTGACATAGCTAGGATCATGCATTGACTACTAACTAGCTTCTTTTTTGGCTTGGAGTACGATGTGAGTGTTTACGTTTTAGCATCCTTGCAAGTGTGTAAGTGACTGCCATGACAACATGCTTGCCATGAGGCTATCTGCTTAAGTGTTTAACTGTATGAATGTCTGTGGATGAAGGCTTCATTGCTTGAATTGGAACAATTCATCAAAATATGCATTTTAAGCCTACTTGAGAGTGGCAAATCATGTTGTTTTCTGAGCCCACCTGAGGGTGGCAAAACCGTGTTTTAGCCTACTTGAGGGTAGCAACTTGAAACCACTTTTCAAAAACAAACATGAGTTGTTTTGTTCTGTAGACGTTCCCGAACGCCCCGGGAGGATGAGTCCCGTTTTGTTCATTTGTGGGTCTATTACAGTTCAGGACTCAAATTGTCACGGTTCTTAATCTGAACCAAAGAGTCCAAATCCGACAAATCGTTTTGAGAAAACAGATTTTTGAAAGAAGTGCCAAACATGGACTGCTTTGCCAGATACAGAGTCGCCACCTAAATATTTTTTAATGGGGGAATTTAGGAAACCCTGACTCGGTGCCAAAGGCCACGTGTCCGTCATCACCAAAGTTGCCTCAGCTCGGGAACTTGGGTATGATTGGGAAAGGTCAGCTATGAGCACTCCCTCTCGCCCGATCAAAGATCAGCCTCTACTAACCGTGATATCTTGTTTTGAAAACATTATATGCTCTTATTCCGGTTATTAGCCTAGATTTACTATGTTATGCGCACAGCAAACAAGTATAGACCGAATCGCCCAAATTGGAACAAAACATTTCAGGTTTGCTTTGAAAGTGATTTACTACTCGCAAGTAGGCTAAAATGCAGATTTTTCCACCCTCGAGTGGGCTTTTTGGAAAAGATAGTTTTGCCACTATCTAGTGGGCTTAAAACTCTCAGTTTTAATGCATTATTCCAATTTAGGTAATTTGACCTCCATCCACAGGCATTCAAGCAATTATATCACATAAGCAGCTGGCTTCATGGTATTTATGCTATCATGGCAACATTCACACACATGTGAGGATGCTAAAGCGAAAGAACTTACAGAGTACTCTAAGCCAAAACAGAAACCAGTTAGTAATCATATGCATGATCCTAGTTCATGTTAAGGTGGCTAATGCAACGCATGCAAGATGCAACTACAATAGGCTCGGCTATCCTAAAGATGGCATGTGAAATGCTGCAATTAACGAGTACTCAACTTGGAATTTGAAATACAAGTGCAGTTAGCATGATGTACCGAGCCCGGTGCATATAAAACAAATGTATGGATGCACGCATGCATAGCATAAGGTATGCTAATTTAAATATGTCCTAATACTAACCATCAAAGCAAGTAAGTAAAAGGGAGAAAGAAGTGGGGGTTGGAAGACATGCACACACGCACCCACACTTATTACAAATACGCCCTCACTCGGAGGGACCGAATAATAATACAAACCGAATAAATAATTAACTGCCCTAGCTAATTAAATATTACAAAACCCTTAGCTAATTGACAAATTAATTAAACTATTAAAGCAGTAAAAGGCCTCGGGAAGAGGGCTCAATGCAATGCGCACTCGGCTCCGCCTGGAAAGCCACTACCATGCACAAGTTGCCTCTGTTTTCCCTGCTCTGCTCCTCTGAAAATTGTGCAAGTCCCAGGGATGCTTCCATGAACACTGCGGAGTGCCACCAACTGAGAGGAATGGCCATCGGCCATGGGGAATACTCACCGGCCACTTATTAAACCATCGGCCACCAATGGATAGCCGGTCGGCACTGTAGATGGCCGGCCGGCCAAAGCTTCCTGCAGAAACCTGTTTGACAGCAGCAGAGGGCAGACAAGGCATGGCAATGCATTTCCAAAGCAATGTTTGCACCACCACCCTCCTTATCATATTCATGACTCAAAGGAGGGTGGTTCTTGGCTCTTGGGCCACCAATCACGCATTTCCATGCATGATGGCCAAAGAGTCAAGATGTGCAATTTCAATATGGAATGAAATGCACAAAACAAATAATGGGCCCCAACCTCTATCATAATCAATTCAAGAGGCAAGAGATGCATGCTATGATATGCAACCTAAACATGCAAGCTAAGCATGCAAGATGAGCATGTGAACATGCAATATGCAAACATGTGTCAACATGTGAGGATAGGCAAGCATGTAACAACATATAACCTAACTAGCATGCAACAACATGCAAAGATGGACTTAAACTAACATGGGTAGCTCTCAAGCATGCCAAAATCAGTGGCCATTAGATGAAAATGAGACAATCGAAATGCGTGCACACATGCACGCAAACCGAGGACCGAACCTAAGGCATCAAATGCCACTCTACCAAGGCATGGCAAGGGATGCAAGGTGGCATACAAACATGTAATTTCAGCACTGCAACATGATGCTAAATGATCCCGAAACATGGAAATATGGCACCCGATGCATGGAATGAGCCCCGAAACTCAAAACTAAGCATATGTAATGACTTATAGCTATACAAGGCATGCATTATTTGATTATGAAGTACAAAGACAGAACCAAGGAAGTCCCAAAAAATGGACATTCCTAGTTCAAAGCATGGCCAGAAGGTGCTAGCATGATAGACTAAAATAGCATACAACTTTGACTAGCAAACATGAGTTGTATGGCAAGTATATGAAGCAAATGAAATCTCACCAAACCAGCCAAAATCAGTGAACAAAACATGCCAAAATATGCCTAAATACCCACTGAAATGAAGCCAACACATGCAAAAATGATGAGCTCCTTTAGAGGGCTATACAAGGGGTTATTAAGCACATACAAGATGGACACTCAACAAAGCCAAACCAACTCTGGAAATGGCCTATAGGGGTCCTAAAACCCACTGAAAAATGCCTGAACCAAGCTCAAGAAGTGTGCAAATGCAGGCCCCTTTGTAAGGCCAAAAATGCAAGCAAACAAGACAACAAGGAGAGGAGATGGCCTTCTCCTTCTTAGGACCTTAAAACACCACCCTCACCACTGAAATCCCCCTGGATTTTAGTGGTGAGAGGGCCAATACAAGGTGGTCCCGAAACTCACAAAAAATGCACAGAAATGAGGCCAAACAAGGCCTAAGAGGGGTCAAACAACCCCAAACACCAAAGTGGTCTTAATGAAGTATCTTAAACAAAAAAAAAAAAAAAAAAAGAACTTTTTTATGTTATACACCAAGCTCAAATCAGCAAGCAAGACTGGGTAAATGAGGTACAAGAAAGTGCTAAAAAGGGAGAGAAACTTACCCTTGAAGACCAAATTCGAGACCAGCAGCTTCAGGGGCCAAAAACAGCTTTTGGAGCTCAAGAAACCCTCCCAAGAACCTCAGTCCAATGGTGGTGGTGTATGGCTATGAGGTGTGGTGCAATAGGCCAAGAACAAGCCCATTTTGAACCCTCTAACACACAAATGTAGAGAGAGATATATAGAGAGAGAGAGGGTGTATATATATCAGATATATATGCCCTAGGTCTGGTTTTTACTGAACCAAAACAATGGAGGAGAAGGCTTCCTTATATAGACAATGGAAATGGTGTAAAGCTTCTCAAAGAAGCTATACAAAAGGGTCAAAGGAACCAAGCTTCTAAGAGAAGCTAATGCAAAGGTGCAAGCTTCTTGAGGAAGCCAAGACAAGGGGTCAAAGCTTCCTCAAGAAGCTTTGAGCAAATGGTGCAAAAAGAGGGTCAAAAAGGGTGCAAAGGGTGCAAAACAGCCATACACGTGCATGGGGAGTAGAGTCATGCATTCGGTACCGGTAGCATCCATTCAATCTGTAGAATACTCCGGAAGGTCGTCGGCCAGCAAACTTGGTCGGTCGGCCATCTTTTCTGGCCGGTCGGCCATCTATTTGGCCAGTCGGCCATTTGTTTTGGCCGGTCGGCAAGAAAAATATGTTCTGCAGGTCCAACTTCAAACAGGCATAACTTCTTCATATGAACTCCTTTTTAGGTCATTCTTGTGTCAAAAATGAAGCCCCGGAAGTCTTCTTTCCAATGGTGGTAGCCTCATAGCTTAACTCCAAGTGTATAGGCAGATAAGCTTGATTTAGCGAGGACTGCTCGTCCCTCTCTTAGCGATTCTTGCCTATCCTCTTTTCCAACTTGGTTTCTCCCATCTTCTCCTCTTTTCTTCAACTTCAAACCCCTAAGCAAGGTGTTTTGAAAGATTTTTCAAAGATTTCATCTCTTTCATTCATCTCCACTTTGTCCTTGCTCGGTTTACTGAAAAGCGCAACATTTAGAAATCTGGCGTCCAACATCGAGGAACTTTATTTCAAAAAAGTTTTGAAAGAGAGGGTTTTAAGGTCTAAAAACCATTCAAAATAGCTTTGGTCCAAAATGGGGTGTGAAGTTGGGATTTGACCCTCTCATTGCCGAAGAAATTGAACCTTTGCCCTGCACACCTTTTACCACCAAGTAAACCATCAGTAACGCCCAAGTCTTAAGGGCGGTCAAAAATGGGGTGTCTACATGTTCCAATCTGCGTGATTGAGTCTATACTTGTATGCTGTGCGCATCACATAGTAAGCTAGCTAATAATCAAAATAAGAACACATGTGTTTTCAAAAATAACACATCATGTTTAGTAGAGGCCGATCCTTTGATCGGGCGAGCGGAGGTGCTCATTTCATGACCTTCCCCCCTCGTACCCAAGTTCCCGAGCTGAGGCAACTTTGGTGATGACGGACACGTGGCCTTAGGCACGAGTCAGGGTTTCCTAAATTTCTCAAAACAAAATATTTAGGTGGTGACTCTGAAATCTGGCAAAGCAGTCCATGTTTGGCACTTTTTATTCAAAATTGATTTTTCAAAACCACTTGTCGGATTTGGACTCATTGGTGATTTATCAGTCTTACATTGCACTTTGTGAGATTAGATTCAGAACCATGACAGGAGTCCGAACTGTAGTAGCTAGAACAACAATTCGCACCCTCACGTGCAAAGCAGAGTTTACCACCCTCTGTGCGAGTTGGTGGTTAACACCATCCTCGATTAATACCACCCCATATACGGATTGGTGGTTAACACAACCCTCGATTAATACTATCCTTTACGGGGTTAGCGGTTAACACCACCTTTGGTTAATACTGCTCTCTGCAAGGTTAGCAGTTAATATCACCCTCGGTTAATACCGCCCCCTGCGCGAGTTGACGGTTAACACCACCCTTGGTTAATACCGCCCCTTGCAAGGTTGGTGGTTAACACCACCTCTGATTAATACCACCCCCTGCATCAGTTAGCGGTTAACACCACCTTCGGTTAATACCATTCCCTGCGGGGTTAGTGGTTAACACCATCCTTAGTTAATACCGCCCCCTATGGGGTTGGCGGGTAACACCACCCTTGATTAATACTAACCCCTGCAAGGTTGGCCGTTAACACCACCTTTGGTTAATACCACCCTTTGCGGGGTTGACAATTAACGCCATTTGTGTTTTCCTTCATGTTGCGGCATGTTTAGAATGTGTTGGGGAGTTCCTTGTTGCTGTGACTGCAAGTCAGATGCAGCTTTAGTTGCGGCCATCCTTTTCTCTTTTTCTCTCGTGCCATGGTACAGGGTGGTTGTTGTATTTCTTTCATACATTGCATGCTTGTTTGTGTTGTGCATCGTTCTTCACATTTTTGCAGTTGTTAGCGTGCTTTGCATGTTATTTGTATAAGGTCGTCCTCTTTCTTCTGCCATCTTTGAAGCTTTATCCATGTTCAACCTCCTCACCTTTCGTGGCGTTCGCATAATCAAGTTTTTCAAAACTCCTGTACTGTGGCACACGTAAGCCCAATTATCAAATCATGGCAGCACGTGTTGCATAAGCCCAATCTTTTCAAATGTGTGTTGAGCATGGCTCTTGCATTTTTCCCCTGAGCTACGCTAGTTTGATGCTTTGCAAAGGGATACATAGGCAACCCTTGGGTTCAATCAAATTTTTATCTGCTTATTGTTTGCTTTCCCAAGTCTTACGACCTCATAAAAAACGGTCATCTTTGGGCTTTGACATTCACTCATGTCATGAAATGATGCACCAAACTCTATCAAAAAGGGGCAACTGTACACAAACCATTTTTGACTAGCCTTGAGACTTGGGCGCTCGCTTTTGAGTTCCCGATGATGAAAACGAGAGGTGTTAATCTTTGTAAGTTCCACAGCACGAGGTCTAAGGATCAAGCTTTTAATCCTCCAACTACCTGTTTTGGACAAAATGTTTTTCAACCAAAATGGAATCCTCTTTCAAAATGAGTTTTAGTGGTGCAATTCCAGATGTTACCGCAATGTTTTGAGGCTCATATTTTCAAAATCAAAGCATTGTATTTTTTCTAACAAATTGAGCGAAGAATATAGTGGAAGTGAACAAAAATGACGAAATCCTCTGAAATACATGTTTCCTCCTTCAATTCAGACTAACCTCTCTTGTTGATCTAATGATGTACCCACTAGCTAGCCAAACACTATATGAAAGCTGGCCACAAAAGCACTCGGTTGATCACCAGGAAGCTCGACTGGCTAAATATTTCGGGTACAAAGCATTTTTGAGAATTTTAGCTTTTTTGCTTACCTACCACAAATATCTCCAATATTTGTGACCTAAGCTCTATATATAGCGCTCGCCAGCTTTTTTCGACGAGCCAGAAAAAAGTTACCCAAAGGATAGCAAGGCTTGAGAGCTCCCTCCGTCTTTCCTTTCCTTCCACCTACCACCTTCAACTTTAACACTGAATTCTCCATTAAAGCTTGACCCTAAGCTCTGGACAAAGGACTTTTGGACTTTAAAAAATGCACCTAAGAGTTCTTAAGGGACCTCAAAGAGAGTTTGTGAACAAAAGGAACTCATCATCATAAAGAGGTGATTCCTTTGCTTCTTTGATCATCCCTTCCCCTTTTTCCTTTAGTTTTAACTCAATTCTCCATTGTGTGATTATTGTAAGTCCTTATGGATGTGGAGGGAGTAACCTTAGCCATCCATCCATTAAATTGATAGTCAATTCAATATTGTAATAATCTCTCTCTCTCTCTCTCTCTCTCTCTCTCTCTCTCTCTCTCTCTCTCTTTTCCCCTTTTCTTATTCGAATTATTGTAATAATCTTCTAACCCCACGTCTTTTTAACCCTTTTTATTTACCTGCTTTCAGTATTGCATCATGTTTTCTTTATCATGTCTATATATTATATCAACTTTTCATGCATTTAGGTCCAGATTATCTATATTGGTGGGATTTACTCTCTTCAAAGATGACTAAGTACATAAATCCATGTCTTGAGATGATACTCATATCGCATCCTAGCATCCGGACTCCTGGATGCATGTTTTGTGTGTATTGCATTAGTAATTTGCATATAGGATCATGCATATCTGTATATATCTGTATATGTGTTGGGACTCGACTCGTCTCAGAGTACTAGGTGAGCATTTCAAGCTTTAGCATATTTCATGTGCGTGTTCCTTATCACATTTGTTATTACATCATGAGGCTAAGTGCTTAAGTGAGATATCTATTTGAATGCCAATGGATAGAGGTTGCGTTATTTGTTTTGGAGTGTAGATAATTCTTATGCTACGAATTTTATCCAAGAAAATCCTTTTCAAAATGCATGAAGTCAAAGCATAACCAAAATTAATGACACAATCTATATTTACATGCCTCAGATAGTAATGGTAACATTATTAATAATCAGAACATGGATATACATTAATTATAAAAACCCATTATGACTTAGTAGAGGCCGATCTTTGATCGGGTGAGTGAGGTGCTCAATTAATGACATTCCCCACTCATACCTAGGTTCATGAGCAAAGATACTTTGGTTATGACAACGGTGGCCCTTGGCACGAGTCACGGATTTCTTAATTCCCCCAAAAGATTAGGTGACGACTTTAAAATTTGGTGTAGTCTATTTCTGGCAATGTTTTTCAATAAAATGGATTTTCTATAAAAGTTGTCAAATTTGGACTCTCATTTTTTGTTTCACATTGCACTACTGATATCAAATCAAAAATCGAGTCTGAACTGTTGGGCGCACTTGGTAACCCCAAAAGGCATCTCACAATGGGCCATACCCTGTCAACACCAAAAGAGAATTCCCAATTTTCTTCCACTATCACGATTATGTCGTTAACACCCTTGGTAGAATCGGGAAGCATTTGGACCTATTGGCGCTTCACTGATTTAGGCTTGAAATGAAATTTTGTCCTCTCTCTCTCTCTCTCTCTCTCATGGTGGAAAGAAAGTTATAACAATACATAATTTCTAAATGCCTTAGCTTCACTTCCAGAATAGTGTTTAGGGTAATCAACCCCACAACTATCCTAAAGAAATTTGGGGCAAGTTGAGATGGAAGGACGCCATAGAAGCGCATCACCTCCCTCAGAAGAGGGTGCAAAGGGAAATGAATACCCCCCTTAACAGTATCAATAAGGGGTCAAGATATTTGCACCTCAGACCCCTCAACAATGTCAACATCATCAGTAGGAAAGAAAATGACAACATCGTCTGAGATATTATAAGGAGTTCTAAACTCTTAGGTGCTATCCTTAAAGTTAAGAAGATGCTTAAAGTGGATAATGGTGCATAAAAAAGAAGAGAGCAATAGCAAAAATTAAAATTGTAGAAGTAAGGAAAATAGAGAGAGAAAGAATAAACTTACAGAAATAAAGCAAAGACTTCAAATGAATTACAGAAATGTAAGTGCACTTGGGTCTTTGATAGAAGTGAAAGCGAAGTCATGAAGAGTAAGGTATGCTTCCTCAATACATGTGTCAAAACTGAAACAACGCACAAAGAATGATGTAACGATTGTCATTATTAAAACCCCACTAACATAAAAACCAAGGGACATGTCTCAGCAATGAAAGCAGTTCGACATATGCACCTCAGAATCATTCATGATTAGCATCAGTGCTTCAACAACCTCCCTAGATCAGCATCCAAAAGGGGGGCAATTGTAACGAGAAAAAAAATATGAGCCTAGGCCAAAATCCATTGACATTATCCCAAAAGAAAGGGTGAGCCCAAAGTAATACCTCAAGCCCATGAAGGACAACTAGCAGTAGGCTGGTCCAAACTTAGGCGCATAAGGGGCAGTTAAACATAAATATATCCTTTTAGAAGGAAGATCTACAAGGAAATGAGGATCGTTGAATTAAGCTCCAATCTAACGAATGAGAATACATATCAGGAAATCTAGAGATATAGATTGGGCCTAGTAGAAGTTAACATCGTTCGATCAAAATCATCTCACGGTTGTGATTCCTAGCAAGTTGGCCACCAGCATCTGACGTGATCTTAGCTATTGACATGGTAAGAATCTAACAATCAAGGAAATAGACAACTTGGCAATTGGACTGGTCATTGCCAGACAAAGACAGAATCGTTTGATCAAAAGATAAATGAAAGAACAAGATTTAAACTAAGCAACTATAAAAGGGAGAACAGGTAAAGCACTAGAGGTAGACAAGAGATAACTCAATAAGCCTCTTTTAAATATAAATTATATATTTCATTATAGCTGATTAGTATACTGACTTGATCGTTAGAGGATCTTCCCGACCAAACCTAATTGGAAGTGATCACTGACATTTGGTTTCTCTTGACAAAGTAAAAGGGTATGACACGTCATCTTGCTTTCCCTATAGAGATAATTTCACATTTCACAAAAACATAAGTAGGTGAAGAGAGATTTATGAATAAATGCCTATAGATACCCCATTTTGACCCTCTTAAGACTTGGGCACTTCACTCTGAACACTCGATGATGAAATGTTATGCTGTGTAATCATTCAAAATCTTCAGCAAGAGGATTCAGTTTTGAGCTTCAAAACCTTGCACCCCTTTTGGACTGAAACCTTATTTTTTCCAACTTGACCACTCAGAAAATAGTCAGCCAACAGATGGTTGGTAAGCCATTTTCATTGGGCTGGTCGTACATCCTCAAGGCCGACCAGCCATGTTTAGTGTAGCAGATATTTTGATAGCTGCTAACGGCTCCCATGCACATGCTTTCGACCAGCTGTCTCTTTTACAGATATTTCCGACGTGAAGTTGTTTTTCTATAAATACAACACCCCCCCCCCTTTCATGGTTTGGGGTTAGAAAAAATCCCCAATAGCCTATAGCTTGTCCAACACACTTCTCTCCTCTCTTGCAATATAGATACACAATACATACACCTTCCAAGCTTAAACTTGAAGCTTTTACTGAGGTTCTTAAACACAATTTTAGTTGCTTGAGAGTATTTGGATTGTGGTTTGTGAACCAAGAAGAACGTCCTCTCTTTGAAGAGGTGATATTTGAACATTTTCACCATATTTTCTCTCTTTTTTCTTTATCTTTCATACTAATTTCAGAGTTATTTTTAAGCATAAAATGTAATTAAAACTTTGTTAAAGGTGAGTGAGCTAGCCACCTTTCCATTGGCTAGCTCTCACTAGTTGTGCACCCCTTTGTTTTCTTTAATTTTTTTTTTTTTTTTACTTTCGATTCACTTCATTTGATTAAATTTCAGTCCCTTTTAGCACTATTTTAGGTTGTTTTGTGTGATATAAATTGAATATGGGCTTATAAAAGGGTCCTAGTCCTCCCCATTACATGTGCTCTTACTTCTTATGCTTTGAATATCATATTTGTGTTGCTGTAAATCCTCTCGGATTTGGCGTGTTTAGGATATAGCGGCCAATCCATTGAGTTGATCGTTCTTAGCTTTCCTTATGTAACTTGGAACCTTGTGGTCATAGGAGAATTAGAGCTTAGGCTTAGCCACCCCACCACAAGTTTACTTATCTAATGTAAATTTCTTTCATTCATATTATTATTGTCCACCTTGAAGCTAGGTTGTAGCTTCTGTGTCCAAAGTGTTGAAAAACTCTCTTATTGATCATTTTCAAAAAATAGAAATGGATGTCTTATCCTTGTTCCATGAAAAAGATGAGTTGTCAGTAACTTTGGCTAGTTGTGTGTTTAAGCTTTGATTGATAGCTTGCTTTTTGTCTTTTTTTTCCTTACTGGCTTTGTTGCTCCTAATTCCATGAGTAGGGAGAAACGTTGAAAACTCTTTCCTAATACGACTTTGAAGCATGGAAAGAGATGTTTCATCCTTATTCCATGAGTAGGGAGAAGAGTTAACAACACTTTTTGAGTTGTTACTATTTTCATTTTAGTTGCTCCATAATCATCACATACTAGCTTGTGATGTTTGATGGTTTACGAAGCATGTCTACCTTTTCCTCAAATAAATTTCATGATAGAAAGGAGGTAAGGAATATAACTTTGTTTTGTGTTTAGTTAAGTCTTTTTCTTTTGCTTTCAAAGATCATCATGCAACAACCTTGCTATGGTTGATGATTTAGGAAGCAAACCTACTCCCGCATTGAAAATCCTCATGACAGGAAGGAGTAGGAAGAATGAACAGCTTTCAGAAACCCTCTGTCTTGTTCTGTTCCAATTCTGCTGCACTAGGATATTCCTCAAAAGCAATGGCCGGTCGGCTATTGTTCTGTACGGCCGACCACCTTATCAGGCCGGTCAGCCAAGCATGTTATACGATAGTGGTAGTTGTATAGCAGAACAAAGCAGATCCTAAGGCCAAAACAGAACTATTTTTTCGCTATAAACAGGGCAAGTTTTGGCAGCAAACAGAGAGGTTTCCGGAAGATGTTCTCGCTTGTGTGCATGTGACTCATAGCTCATTCAAGTCCATTAGATTAGTAGCTTTGATATTTATTTTGAAATGATTAATAATTAATTAGTTCATTCATTAGTTTTTGTAATAATTAGTTAATTAGGACATTCAAACTCTCTTGTACGAGGGCAAACTTGTAATATTTGTATGTCTTCCAACTCCCATTTCTTTCTCCCTTTTATTTATATGCTTACCGTGGTTGTATGTAATATCATGTTTTCATTTCAGATCATTCCCATGCTTTGCATCAATTTTTGCATGCATTAAGGTTTGGTTCATCATTTTTTAAGGTCATTGTCATTTCCTACTTGCTTGAATACGTGTGTTACCGTATGCTTTGAGTTAGTCCATATGACATAATAAATTGAACTTAATAGTTTCATTCTTGTATGTGTTGCATTAATCATGTGCATTGTTAGGGTCATGCATTTTTTTAATTGCTTTCTTTTTCTTTGGCTTACCTCGGAGTACGAGGTGAACATTTTTTACTTTAGCATATTCATGTGTGTGATTGTTGCCATGCTTAGCATCTTACCATGAGGCTACGTGCTTACTCGAAATGAACTATTTGAATGCATGTGGATAAAGGTTATTTTACTTGAATTAGGGATGATTTTAATCAAATGTATGTACGAGTTCATTTTTTTTTTTCCTTTTGAGTTGTGTGCACTCAAAACTCTTTTAAAATAATCACATAAACTCAAATCATTTCCAAAGCAAGTGAAACAGTCTATACTTGTGTGTCTCACATAGTAAGTTAGCATAATAAAATCAGAACAAGAGCATATAATGTTGATAAAATTCACCTCATAATTAGTAGAGGCCGATCATTGATCGGGTGAGGTGGGTGCTCATTTCATGACCTTCTTCTCTCATACCTAAGTTCCTGAACCGAGACAACTTTGGTTACAACGGGCAAGTAACCTTTGACATGATTCACAGGTTTCTTAAATTTTCCAAAAATATTTAGCTGGCAACTATAAAATCTGGCAATGTAGTTCATTTTTGGCATCTCTGATGATTAATGGATTTTTTAAGGTTTGCCGAATTTGGACTCTAATTTTTTTTTTTCTTGTTTCACATTGCACTTGTGAAACCAAATTCGGAACCACGAGAGTCTGAACTATAGGACTATCGTACGCGAGGAGACTAAACCTCTCTGAGGAGTGCAAAAAACTCGCTACAATTCCCCTATTTAAATAGTATAAAATTTATACAAAAATCTTTAAAAATTTATTGAATACAAAAAAATACGAAAATGTACTAAATTTTTGTATTTTTTTTATATTTTCTGTATTTGGTGAATTTAAAAAAATTGTTCACAAATATTATACAAAATTAGGTGAATCTAAAAAATAATATAAAAAATACGCATAAAATATTTAGAAATTCAATAAAAATAAAAAAATTATGAAAATTTTAAATTTTAATTTTGTCATGAGTGAATTAAATAAAACAAAGTTTTTGTTTTATTTTTTTAACTGGATTGGGTTGTGGAGGCCTGTCCCTGTCCTTGTATTATCACAAACCAACTGATGTTAAGTAAAACAAAGTTTCTATTTTATTTTTATAACTGGATTGGGTTTGGGAGGCCTGTCCCTGTCCTTGAATTATCACAAACCAACGGATGTAATTGAATTGTTCGCCCCTCAACATAAATACATGGAGATGGTCAACATAAATACACGATGGATCATACCTGTTGAGAGTCAAACAAGATTTGCTCAGCCCCCTTCCAGTTCAAGAGACAGACCAAGGATGACAATTGCTCATCCTCTGAGCTTTATTTATTTATTTATTTATATTGGGAAAATTATTGATAAATCCTATTTAGAAGTGTTTTTAGCCCAAGAAGTCCAAGAATGAATTTTTAACCCATTTAGTCCCATGTATGTATAGTTTTATTCCATAAAGTCTTTTTTCTTAATTTACACTATTTTCTTGGACACTTATGCCCTTATATTTAATTTTGATATCCTTATAAATATTTTTTGAACGGTTAGCAATTTATGATGTGAACATTCATATTTTAAAATTGACATTGGTAGGAATGTAAAATTGGCTCGTGGGCCGCTGAAACACATCAACGAAGGCGGCGCAACGATTGACAATGTGAATATTCACATTAACAAGTTAACATTCACATTAATAGAGTGTAAAATTGGCGTCCGTGGCGTATTTAAACCCGCCAGTAGTCCATGGACGGCGGCCCGTCGGTCATTTGTTGACAATGTGAATATTTATGTTGACATGTTAACATTCACATTGATAAGAGTATAAAATTGGTCCGCGGCCAATGGGAGGCCAAAAGCCCACCCGCGGCCCGGGACGGGCCCGGCCCGTTGACAATGTGAATATTCATATTGACATGTTAACATTCACATTAATAAGAGTATAAAATTGGCCAGTGTCTCGTGGGCGGCCAAAAGTCTGCCCTCAGCCCGGGACGGGCCCGGCCCGGCCCGTTGACAATGTGAATATTCATATTGACATGTTAACATTCATATTGACAGGAGTGTAAAATTAGCCCGCGCCCCGTGGCTGCCCGAAACCCGCCCACGGCCCGTGGGCGGGCCCGGCCCGTTGACAATGTGAATATTCACATTGACATGTTAACATTCACATTGATACGAGTATAAAATTGGCCAGTGTCTCGTGGGCGGCCAAAAGTCTGCCCGCAGCCCGGGACAGGCCTGGCCCGGACCGTTGACAATGTAAATATTCATATTGACATGTTAACATTCACATTGACAGGAGTGTAAAATTAGCCCGCGCCCCGTGGCTACCCGAAACCCCCCCACGGCCCGTTGACAATGTGAATATTAACAATTGGCCCGCGCCCCGTGGCTACCCAAAACTCCGCCCGCGGCAGTGGGCAACGACCCGGGCGACGGTGACAATGTGAATATTCACATTGACATGTTAACATTTACATTGATAAGAGTATAAAATTAGGCCGCGCCCCATGGCTGCCTGAAACCCTCCCACGGCCCGTGGGCGGCCCGGGACGGGCCCGTCCCGGCCTGTTGACAATGTAAATATTCACATTCACATGTTAACATTCACATTGATAAGAGTATAAAATTGGCTCGCGGCCCATGGGCGGCCAAAAGTCCGCCCGCGGCCCGAGGCAGGCCCGGCCCGGCCCGCTGACAATGTAAATATTCACATTGACAATGTGAATATTCACATTAACATGTTAACATTCATATTGATAAGAGTGTAAAATTAGCGGCTTGGGCGGCGAGCCCGGCCTTGTGACAATGTGAATATTCACATTGACATGTTAACATTAACATTGATAGGAGTGTAAAATTTGTCCGCTGCCCGAAGCTCGCCCTCGGCCCGAGGTAGGCCCGGCCCGGCCCGTTGACAATGTGAATATTCACATTGACATGTTAACATGCACATTGATAGGAATGTAGAATTGGCCCACTGACGGCTGGGTCATCGCTAACCCGCCATGGCGTCGGCTCGTTTGGGTCCAGTTCGAAAGATGTCACGACTGAGACACAATGTCTTTTTTTGTGGAAAATAATAATATTTTGGTAGAACAAATTAAAAAGAATTAAAAACAAAATAGCCAGTTCGCCCAAGCCCTACTTAAGCTCGAGCTCAGCCCAGTTCATCACCGACCCGAGATCGTCTTGGCCGTGAGCCAATTACACTCTATCAATGTGAATGTTAATATGTCAATGTGAATATTCACATTGTCACTGCCTCGGGCCTCCCCGCCAAGGGCTAATTTTACACTCTATCAATGTGAATGTTAATATGTCAATGTGAATATTGACATTATCGCTGGCCGAAGCTTCGTCACGGGCAGCCCATGGGGCCTGAGTCAATTTTACACTCTTATCAATGTGAATATTAAACATGTCAATGTGAATATTCATATTGTCACGGCGACTGAGCCGAATAGCTGACGGACTCTGGCCTCCACATGAGCTAATTTTACACTCCTATCAATGTGAATGTTAATATGTCAATGTGAATATTCACATTGTCACGAGCTGAGGCAGGCTCGCCTCGGGCCGCCCACGGGCCGCGGGCCAATTTTACAAGCTTATCAATGTGAATGTTAATATGTCAATGTGAATATTCACATTGTCACGGGCCAGACCGGGCTCGCCTCGGGCCGCGGGCTAATTTTACACTCCTATCAATGTGAATGTTAACATGTCAATGTAAATATTCACATTGTACACGGGCCGGGCCCCTACACATTGACGATATGAACATTCACATTGACGGTGTGAACATTCACATTAGGGGTATTTTGGTAATTATGTCACACATACGACTTATTGAAATATAAGAAAATAATATGAACTAAATAGAACATAAGTAGATACGTTAGGGGTATTTTGGTAATTATATCACCCATAAGACTTATTGAAACATAAGAAAATAATATGAACTAAATAGAACATAAGTAGATGAAAAGGGTATTTTGGTCTTCTTATCTCATATAGGACCTAATAGAATAGTAAAAAAGAATATAAGTTGAATGGAACATAAGTAATTAAAGATGAATTTATGAAAAAAGCTCTCATTTATATTTTTTTATTTCTTTATTTTAGGATAGTGTATAATTATATTACAACTGAAAAAGCTTATCGCTGCTCCATCATTTCAAACTCTTGACATCCCCCACCACACCTTAAGATATAGCTATTGGACCATTTGACTAAATCTCAGTATATCTTTTGTTGATTATCTATCTCTTAATTAACCAAATCGTTGATAAAGATCTCTTATTCAAAGCCACAATATAATTTTTATTAAGTAATGTTTCATTCAATAACAAAATTTTAGAATATGAAACAAGACTCATTTTAGTAATGTGATGGATGTGACATCAATAAATTATTTTAAAAAATAAAATAAAAAGTTATGACATCTATATGTTTGTATGGCATTATCGTTCTTCCACCTTTCTTTTTAAATTATTTTTCTATCATACCGTGAAGAGTTAAGAACCAAGAGATATGGAATGAGAGAGAAATTACTTTGTAGAGGGGAACTAACTACAGAGCTGGTTGTGTTAGAGAGATACTTTGTAGCTCTGCAACTGCACCAATTTTCCCCAATATTGTACTACTACAACTATTGTACTACTACAACTATTATACTGCACATTGACGCTCCTCCCCTCTCGTTTTCTCTTAGTAGACCCTTTATTTATTTATTTATTTATTTCTCTAAAAGATCTTATCGTGTTGTGTCTGAAATTAAAGTTGGACATAAATGCATTATAAAATCACATTTGAAAATTGAAATTGAAATTAAAATCATATATTAAAATATCTCCAACGACAAATGCTATAGTAATATTGTCATTGTTATAATTTGATAATAAATAGTAGAAAATTGTAGAGTTATAACAATGATACTCTAATGTTGTATTTGGTTGGAGGATTTGAGGAGAGATTTGGAATAGAAAATAAAAAATGAAGGTGAAATATGAAAAAAAATATTTCAACTAGTTTCACACACTTTTTTCATTTCTGCTTCCAAATCATTTCTCAAGTCCCCCAACCAAACACAGCGTAATGGTTAGATGTCATTTTGAAATAACAAAACAGAGAAACTAGTGCGTTCGGTCGAATGACTGGACATTCATTCGGTCGGTCATCCAAAACACACCAGTTTCTGTGTTTCGTTATAGAAAAATGACAATTTTACAAGAATTTATCTATTTTGCTGAAAGGAAAGAAAGGAGAGAGGGAGAAAAATGATTGGTTTTAGCTAAATTGGTGAACATGACAACTACCAAAACTTGTGTCAAATTTGATACAAGTTTTGACATTTTTTAATTTTTACACTTGTCATATTATATTATAGTAATGATAGCTCCAATGACAAATCATTAAAGACGCTTTTATGATTTCAAATCAACCTTCTAGTTCTCAACTTGTTAGTGGCCAATTCTTTATAGATTTACAAAGCTCCGATTTCATTTTAATTTAAACTTGTCAAGTTGATCATTACCAAAAAAAGAGCTATATTTTAACAAATATAGCTTGAAAAATATATTGTAATGATATGTTCAGAATTGGTTAATTACAACGCAATTTGCAGCCAAAACACACAAAAATAAAGTCCAAATAAATTTGTTTTTCTGTTTTTTAATCAGAAGGAAAAATTCAAACAAGAACTTGTGGCGGTGACAATTCCTCTCCAGCCTTATCACCACCACCATCACCAATGTTACTCCGGTCTTCAGTTACTTCCGACAGCAAAAAGCGTGGCACGGCAGCCGCCTCATCCCCAACTAAAACCGCCACAACCTCCCTCATGGTAGGCCGGTGGAGCGGGTCAGGGTGACAACAGGCCAAACCAAGCTTCAACACAGCCTCCACGTCCTCCACCTTGTACTCTCCCTTGATTCTCTCGTCTGCAGCCTCCCACACCCTCCTCTCCACGTACTTCTCCCTCACCCAATCAATCAACACCACCTCCTCCTCTCTATCCTTTGATGGCTCTATCGGCCTCCGCCCGCACACCACCTCCAACACCACCACTCCAAAGCTATAAACATCGCTTGCTGCTGTCGGCGCTGCCACCGTGGCCAGCTCTGGTGCCAAGTATCCCAAAGTCCCCACCACCCGCGTCGTGTTGGGCGCCTCACCGTGTGTGTACAACTTCGCTAGCCCAAAATCACCCAACCTACCTCTCATATCGTTGTCTAACAAAATGTTGCTGGACTTGATGTCTCTGTGAATAACCACCTGGTCCCAACCGTGGTGAAGGTAGTTCAAGCCCTCAGCGACATCGGAGAGGACTCGCCTCCTACCTTCCCAATTCATTAGCTTCTTGGGCTTATCGAATATCCATCGATTGAGACTACCATTGGGCATGTAATCGTACACAAGCATCAATTCATTGCGCTTCCGACACCACCCTCGCATTTGGACCAAGTTTTTGTGTTGAAGCCTACCCATACTTGATATCTCTGCCATGAATTCTCTAAGTCCTTGCTTCGAATCATGGCTCACACACTTGACAGCGACTTGGGTGTCGTTGGGCAGTGTTCCTTTGTAGACTCGACCGAACCCTCCTGCCCCAAGCAGCTCATTTGCGGAGAAGCCTTTGGTGGCCAGAATGAGCTCTTCGTATGAGAATCGGTGCGGCCAATACTCGAGTTCCCAATCTTCAATCTCATCATCATCATATTCTTGCTCTTTCATTTTATTCTTTCCACAAAACCAGTAGTAACAAGCAGACAAACAAAGAATTAAAACGAAAACAGAGCCGATTGTAATACCGGCAATAGCCCCGGGAGATAGCGAAGAGGACGATGTTTCGAGCGAGAAAACAGGCAAATTCGTGGTGTTGATGTCTCTGGCAACGCCAGTGTCACTGAAGCTCCACGCTAAGACCCTCTGTGCCTCGACCCATGTAGTCTTCGATGCAGAAAAGCCGACATACATTTCCGAAGAAACATAGTTGGCTATCACTGGATCTCTGAAGGTGAGCAAAGGTCTGGGCGGTCGAGACACGCCGAGGGGTGCGATAGTGACGTTGATTTCGAATTGAGGGCCATCGAGATCGATCCAAGCGTGTATGTTCTGACCGTTCCGCATATTCACGGGGATGAGATTGGCGCTAGCGCTGGTGGAGTTGTAGTAGCCGGCGTCCGCAGTCTTCTTCGATTCGACGTTGTTGAGGTCGATCCCGACATGATTGTTGTTTGGGTCGTTGAATTCCGGGTTTTGTCCGACATCGAACTCGACGGCGAGGAGTGGGACGATGGCGGGTACAGTGGCGTTGGAGAAGAGGCCGAAGTACTGACCGGATAGAGCGCCGTCGGGTTCGGTGGTGTTGGAGAGCACGAAGACGAGGCCGAAGCCGGGGCTGGTGCTGATCTCCGGCAAGATAGAGAAGACGAAGGAAGTTGAGAATGATGAAATCTGGGTGGAATTAGAGGTGGGTTTCATTCGAAGCCGAGATCGGTGAAAGGCTCGACCAATGGACAACTGGTTGGAGTCGTTGGTGAGGCGGAGGACCGAGGAATCCAAGCGAGCGTCGTCGATGAGCTGGATGAAGTCGGTGGCATTGAAGAAGGAATTGAAGAGAAAATCAAGAGCAGAAATGGAACCAGGGAAGATTGTGAGATGGACAAGGAAGAGGAGCAATAGTGGGACCATCTCGTTACTGATTACGGCGGTCGCCGCCTTGCCGGCAGCGAAGATTCCGTATTACTGGTGTTGTTAGGTGTGGGATTTGGTATTCGTTGGAACAATTTGCTTCTCTGTTGATGTCTTTGGTTGAAATTAACCTACCACATTCTTCTCGGCGTTCGAACTTTGAATTAACTTTTTCTTTTCTTTTACTGGTTTTTGTTACTTGGTTTTTGATTTAATTTAATTTTCATTTTTTTATTAAGGGGTTGTTTGGAGTGTTCTAAAGAAGTGTATTTTTTATCTTTTTGAACTAAAAAATTAAAGTTAAAAATATAGATGTTTGAGTTAATTTTTTTACTTTTTATGAAAAAATGTGTAATAAAAAATTATAAAAATTAATTTGTAGAGAAAAATTTGAATCGAAAATTGTGCAACCGTAATTATTAACTTTTGATAAATAATATTAATTTTTTAACTTTTTAAATAATTTTATTAACTTTTTAGCATTTTTAGAAGTTTTCAAACTTGGCTTAAAAGTCAATGATGTTTTATAAAAGTAGTGAATAATAAATTAAATATTAGTTAAAAACGAGAAGAAACTTCCAAAAAAAACATATATATATATATATATATATCAATATGAAAATGTGATGCTAACGTATGGACGAACGTTTATTTATGCTTGCACAAATTTGTCAACAATACTATGGACCGTTTTGTTTGGTTATGTGGTGAATAAAGAAGCAAACTGATTTATATGATTTAAAAAATATATGAATTAAATTCAATAGTGAAATTTTTAGAGTTAAAATGAGGGTTCATTTGAAAAGTGATTTTTTTAATAATTTTTTATTTAAAATATAAGGTAAAAATAATAATAAATATTTAAAAAATAGAGAAAATGAGAAAGAATATTTAATTTTGTTGTATGAGTTTTTAGTTTATTTACTTTTTTTTAATAGCTTTTTAACTAATTAGATCTCTTTTGGTAACATCTAAAAAATTAGTTTATTGATTTATCTAAGTTATATCATCACTTTATTTTTTTAAACGTATTTTCATAACAATAATAAATAAATAAAACTTATAAGTAACACTCCAAACAAGCCTATTGCCAAAGGCAGCCTAAATAAAATCACAAAAAATAATGATAATAAGAGGAAATAACAAAAAAAGAAAAAAAAAAGAAAAAGAAAAACACAAAAAATTGATTCTTATAACAAAATAAACTCTGAATTTTTAATTTATCAATTAAAAATCTAAATTTTTGAATTGTTTTCAATTTAAATTATTTACATATTTCTGTTAGGTAAAATTGATGGAAAAAAATTAATATATTAGTCATTAAACTAATAAAAATGATATTTTAGACATTTTATGTATATTTACATTGAATTTAATAACTAAAATACTATTTTTTTTTTTTGTTGATTTTACTTAACAAAAATATATGAATGTTTATATTGAAAACAAATCAGTAGAGGTGTATATTGGCAAAATTAAAACTTTAGAATTTATTTTATTACAATACTAAAACTTTGGATTTTTTTTAAAATTTTTTTTTTTTTTGGGGTAATTGTCCCTAATAATAATGAGTTCAATAACGTTCAATTATGTCCCTAATAGTAATGAGTTCAATTTTGTCCCTAATAATAATGAGTTAAATTATGTTCAATTTTTCTGATTTCTCTCTCTCTCTCTCTCTCTCTCTCTCTCTCTCCTTCTTTTTTTTTATTTTTTTATTTATTTCATTTTTTTATTATCAGGCGGTGCACAAAATCGTGTCGTTTTATGTATTTTTTTTACATCTATCAAAAATTACATCATACTATGAAATCTAAAGAGTTTAAGTGTTATAAATGAAATTATATGAGGATTTTGGTTTTTTTTGATAAACCACAAGGGGTCAAATTATTATTTACCTGTAAAAAAATATTATTATGTTTAGATAAAAATCATTACACTTTTAAAAGCATTTTTTTTATATGGATAATCCTTGATAAATCCAATTCCCACCCCATACAAGTCATTGAGAATAAGGGTGGTTTGGAAACATAAGAACATTTGTTGGTAAAAAGTCTTTGCACTGAGGGTTTATGAAATTTAGTTCCATAAATATCATCTATTTGCACAAATTTTTATTTTGCAATTTTTTGAACCTATCTATCCAAAAAACATTTAATCTAGCTGTGCTATTTTTTTTTTTTTTTTTCTTTTCAAATTGAATCTACCTAATTTAATATTTTTTCTTATCTATCCGAATATTTTTGCTATCTGTACAAATTGAATCTATATGTTCTAGTAGTTTTGGCAATTTGTGTTACTATTTTTTCCTTATCTATCCAAATTGAATACATTTGTCCTATTTTTGTTTCTTATCTATCTTATATTTTTGCTATCTGCAAAAATTAAATCTCTATGTCCTAGCATTTTTAGCAATCTGTGTTACTATTTTTCATTTATCTGTCCAAATTAAACAAAATGAGCTTGAATCTATCTGTCCAAATTGAACAAACTGAGGAAATTGAGAAGAACTAATCTGAGTATGAAACTCAATTAAAAGAAGGCCAAACAAGCCATATTAGTATATTCAAGTTTCACAAATCACAAGAAGCCATCAACAAATAAAAATAAAAATAAAAAGATTCTCAAACAGACGAAACAATTTCCATTCTTTAATATGTAAACCCAACAAAGGAAATCAAGAATAGCAACAAAAAAATAATGCATATTTCCTGTGGGGATATATTTTTTGAGTACCAACACGTGGCCAAGGTGACGCCGACGTGTCAGCTGAGATGCTACGTATCTTTGTCGTGACGCCGAGGTGATCTCGGCTAGGCCAACGTTATCTCCAAAGATATTAAAATCCGGGATAAGCGGATAAGGGACAAGAGTCCTAGAATGAGGAAGGACTCCAGCCTGGATAAGGATAAAGCTCTTAGGGAGTTTATCTTTATCTGTTGGAGAGTCCAAGATAAGCACTGAGCATAAGTCCATTGAAGTTAGGCTTCTATTTGGACTAGGACAGTGTTGGCTATAAAAAAAAGGCACCCCCATGGGTCTAAGGTACGCAATTTATATTCAGAACAGTGAGTTAAGCACTATTGATTATCTTTAAGAGATATTTGATTACTGACTTAATCATCGGAGTGCCCCCGGGTGGACGAACTACCGTCGGAATCTCTTCTTTTTGTGACAGGTCGTTTGGGCTTAATCTATTCTGCCAGTGTTCTCCAGCTGAGTGCTTGATTGGTAGTGTGGTCAGAAATTCACTAACATAATTTGGTGCCGTCTGTAGGAACAAAGAAGAATAGATGGCCAACGATGGACAGAAAGAAAAGATTGGGGATAACACTCCTACTGGGAGTGGGAGACCTATTGACTTTGATGTCGAAGAAGACAATTGTAACGAAGAAACTCGTGACCAAAATCATGGAGTGAAAGACGTTGGCCAGGAAGGCGACGTACTAAAGAAAACAGACCAAAGCGGGTACTATAACGAAAATAACCTCCAGGTATGGAAAGAAAGATGCCTGCAGAGGGACGATGAAGTAAAGACCATGGCAAACAAATTGGCGGACCTACAAACAATGGTCAATTTCATGATGCAAAATAACATCATGCAGCTATCATTCCCGCTGCAAGACAAGCCGATTCCAGCGGCCAATGCCCAGAAGGGAGGGCAGAAAACAATCCCTGTAGCCCCCCAGTACACTAGGAGCGAAAGACACTCTCACCGGCCTTCAAGGGAGGTCGGGCGAGGAGAGCCAAGAAGGGAAGAATCTCGAAGGACACATCGCAACAAGGAGGCAGACCCTAGAGAACATTGGCATGTTCAAAGGTAGGAGTTGTGCTTTGATGCGACCAATAGAGAAAGGTCAAAAAGGGCTCACAACGAAGCTGAAAGTAGTACACCTAAGAGACTGAAATCAAGAGATAGCCAAGCTCCTAGGCAGACCAAAGAGGACTTGAGAGATTACCTCAAGAGGAAGCAAGAGCATGCTGAGGTAACTTCAACAGTTAATCCGAGAACACCATTCTCGGTAGAGTTAGACAAAGTTGAAACCCCGAAAAGATTTAGTATGCCGAGATTCCAAATATACGATAGTAAGTCGGACCCCAACTTTCACGTCAGATTATACCTGAACTTGATGGCACTGTACACTGGGAACGAGCCGCTGCTCTGCAAAGTGTTCCCCTTATTCTCAGGGAGATTGCATCGGACTGGTTTCACAAATTGCCGAAGGGAAGTGTGAAGACCTGGGAAGGCTTGGCCGAGATGTTCGTGGCCAGGTTTGTGACAAACAAACTGCAGCCATTAAGAGTGGATACCCTGATGGCTCTGCGGATCAGTGAGGATGAAGGCTTTAGGGCCTACGCAAAAAGGTATTATGAGGTGTTCAACCGAATACCCGAATGCAACCAAGAGGTCGTGGTCGTGTCTTTCAAGAACGGCCTGAAAGATTATTGCGCACTACAAAAGTCATTGGCAAAGACATTGCCAAAAAGCATGGAGGAGCTCATGGCCAGACTTGAGAAATACGCCAGAGCCGAGGAAGACACTCCAGGGATTAAGGCAACAAAGCAGGAGAAAGCAAACGGTTCGCTGAAGCGAGGCCGAGGTAACAATGGATCCAACAAACAAGAGATAGGACTGAGAACCGCACAGGCAGTCATGACTGTGTTCCAAATTCCAATTCACAAAGTCCTGGATAAAATCCGAAACCAACCCTATTTCAGAGCAGCGGCAAGGGTTCCAGGAGAGTTTATGAGAAGAAGCCTTGGGAAGCATTATGTTTACCATAACGAAGATGGGCATCTGACTTAGGGTTGTAGAGCCCTAAAGTCACACCTGGAAGACCTGGTAAGGTAGGGCCATTTGAGGGGCCTTGTAAATGAAGCCGAGACTGAGAAGAGCAGCAAGATCGCCAGTAGGCCAGCTCCACCTTTCCCAAAGATAGCAAATGCAGGTGGACCTCGGGTAGTTAATGTAATTCACTTGATGGTCAACGAAAACGAAATACAGGGGGAGACCCAGAAGGCAAAGCACTTGCAGCATGTGTACCAAGTCTGGCAGAAAAAACCTCGGGCCGAGGAGTGCCAGGGACCGGTGGTGTCTTTCACTGAAGCCGACCTTGAGATGGTATAACATCCGCACAACGATGCCTTGGTAATATCCCTCCAGGTTGGGGAGTGCCAAGTGAAGCGCATCCTAATTGACCAAGGCAGCTCTTGTGACATCATGTATGTTAGATGTTACAAAGAGCTGGGCCTTCACCCTGATGATATGGAGCAATCCAAATGGCCTAATGGTCGGGTTCAATGGAACGCCGACATGGCCGCTGGGCGCAACAAACTTGGAAGTGCAGGCTGGCACTAAGAAGATAAAGACAAAGTTCACCGTAATCGACGCACCCTCCCCTTACAATATTATCTTGGGAAGGCCGTGGTTGCATACGATGGGGGCTGTTCCCTCAACTTTGCATCAGTTACTGCGGTTCCCAACAGAGCATGGGATAAAAGAGGTGTGAGGGGATTAACTGCAGGCAAAGAACTGCTCCATGGCAGTAATGAAATCCACCTGCAGCATACAAGACCCAGAAAAGACAGAGATCGAAAATGAGGACGTGGAGGTCCAAGAGGATGTCAGCAAGGAGACAGCCGAGAAGAGTGAAGAAGCCCTAAAGAAAATCCTCGTCCAGCAGGGGGATGAAGAACGCTTCTTACTTCTCGGGTCGGGCTTAGCCGAAGAAGAGGAAAAAGAATTGGAGGCTTTCTTGAGAGCAAACATTGAAGTATTTGCTTGGACGTCTTACGAAATGCCAGGCATTAACCCCGAGGTCACTTGCCACAAACTGAACGTAGACAGGTCGGCTAAAACTATAATCCAACGGTTAAGGAGACCGACGTTGATGCATGTAGAAGCAGTGAAAGAGGAAGTAGACAGAATTTTGGATGCCAAAGCCATTTCGGAGGTAAATTACCCGACATGGCTATCGAATACAGTGGTAGTGAAGAAAAAGAATGGTAAATGGAGGGTCTGTGTAGACTTTACCAGCCTAAACAAGGCCTGTCCCAAAGGCAGTTTTCCTTTACCCAAGATTGACTAACTGGTGGATGCCACATTAGGGCATGGGAGGATGAGTTTCTTGGATGCCTATAGGGGGTATCATCAGGTAGCCATGTACCTTCCAGACGAAGAGAAGACTGTGTTTATCACCCCAAAAGGACTATATTGCTACAGAGTGATGCCTTCTGGGTTGAAAAACGCTGGAGCAACTTACCAAAGATTGGTAACCAAGATGTTCAAACATCTGATCGACAGAACAATGGAAGTTTACATCATGGTCGTGAAGACCAAAGAACCTGAGGGTCACCTGGCCGACCTAAAAGTAGTCTTTGATATCTTTAAAACATATCGGCTCCGACTCAACGCATCGAAGTGCGCATTTGGAGTGAGGTCTGGTAAGTTCCTGGGATACTTGGTGACCAGAAGGGGCATTGAGGCCAGCCCAGATCAGATCAAGGCCGTCCTAGAACTGAAAATCCCAACATCGGCGAAGCAAGTACAAATATTGACTGGAAGGGCTGCAGCCCTGAATAGGTTCATAAGCAGAAGTTCTGACAAATGCAAACCCTTGTTCAACTTAGTAAAGAAGGCCACAGACTTCTTGTGGACAGAAAAATGTGAAGTCGCCTTGGCCGACCTGAAGAAGTATTTGACCACGGCTCCAATTCTCTCAAATCCAAAACCTGGAGAGGAGCTATTTCTGTATTTAGCAGTTTCAGAACATGTAGCAAGTGCAGTAGTAGTTCGAGAAGAAAAAATGGAACAAAGGGCTGTCTACTATGTAAGAAAAACCCTGGCTGATGCAGAAACCAGGTATTTACCCTTGGAGAAGTTAACACTGGCCCTAATAATGGCTTCTAAGAAGCTGAACCATTATTTTCAAGCCCACAAAATTGTGGTACTGACTGAACATCCTCTGAAGTCCCTATTACAGCAGGGAGACTTGACAGGCAGAATAGCCAGATGGGCAATGGCCTTGGGCTAGTATGACCTGGAATACAGACCCAGAACAGCAATCAAAGGCTAAGTCTTGGCCGACTTTGTGGCGGAATTCATACCAGGAGCCATCATACATCGGGCTCTGTTGAGCCAAGGTGAACGATGTCCAAGCAAGCAAAGAGGAGCCCAGCCAAAGGCCACAGAACAAAGGAAAGAAGAAAAAACCAAGCCCTGCAGCATTTACATCGGCGACTCCTTTCGACTATTTGTTGATAGAAGTTCAAATCAACAAGAAGCGGGGGCAGGAGTAGTACTGGTATCTCTAGATGGGCAGCTACTAGAACAGTCCATATGTTTGGGGTTCAAAGCCTTAAACAATAAAATAGAGTATGAAACACTGATTACAGGACTGAAACTGGCAGTGGTAGTAGAAGCAGCTGAGGTGATAGTCTTTTGTGACTCTCAGCTTATAGTCAACCAGACAAGAGGGTGAATTCGCAACCCAAGATGAACGTATGTCGGCATATGCAAAGGAAGTATGCAGGTTGGTGGCCTTGTTTCAGAATTGCCGACTACAGCAGGTTAGCTAAGATGACAACAGTCATGCCGATACTCTGGCCAACCTGGCTAGTGCAATACAACCTGGAAAGGCAAGGACGATAATGGTCGATTACTTGTTGGGCCCGAGCATCGAATCATTGACCACGGAGCGTGAAGCAATGTGTGTGGACATGGGACCAAGCTGGATGGACGCAATAATAACATTCCTGAAAGAAGGAAAACTGCTGGATAATCACAAAGAGGCACACAAGATCAAATTGAAATTGGCAAGATTCAGTTAGACAACAGAGGGACATCTCTACAAAAGATCCTTCACTGGACCCCTTTTAAGGTGTGTACATCTCTCACAAATTGAAGATTTTTTATATGAAATACATGAAGGAATATGTGGAAGCCACGCTGGGGGCAGATCACTTGCTCATAGGGCCATTACCCAAGGGTATTGGTGGCCCTACATGCAGAAAAATGCAGAAGCCTATGTCAAGAAGTGTGACAAGTGCCAAAGGTTTGCACCATTGATATGCCAACCAGCAGCAGACCTAAACCCAGTATCCAGTCCTTGGCCGTTTGCCCAATGGGGCATGGATCTTGTTGGACAACTGCCCCAAGTAACTGGGCAAAGGAAGTATCTATTGGTAGCAACAGATTACTTCACCAAGTGGATAGAAGTTGAACCCCTAGCCAATATCCGAGATGTGGATACAAAGAGCTTCATATGGAAGAACATCATCACCAGGTTTGGGATCCCAAGAGCAATAGTAGAAGACAATGGAACACAATTTGACAGTAAGCTAATCAAGAGCTTCTGTGCAAAGTTCAATATCAAGAATTACTTTTCAACCACAAGCTTTCCCCAAAGCAATGGACAAACATAAGCATCCAACAAAGTTATCTTGGATGGGATAAAGAAGAGGCTGCAAGCAGCAAAGTGAAAGTGGGTGGATAAAATGGGTGGATGAACTACCAAATGTACTCTGGGCATATCGGACTACGTCGAAAAGATCAACTGGGGAATCCCCATTTTTCATGGCTTATGGCACAGAAGCAGTCATTCCTCTAGAAGTCGGCATCCCAGGGATCAGAACTTAGGGAGTAGAGAATGGGACTAATGATGTATTATTAGCCCGAGATCTGGATCTGCTAGAAGAAAGAAGGGAGAGAGCTACAATTCAACTGGAAGCTTACCAGCAGTAGCTTGCCAGGGCCTATAATAAGAAGGTCAACCCAAGGGAGTTTCAAATCGGTGACCTCGCCTTGAGAAAGGTCATCGGTAACAAGAAGGATCCCAGAGAGGGCAAGCTTGCCCAAATTTGGAGGGACCCTATAGAATTATCTCGGTGTTGGGCAATGGGGCATATCGGCTTGAAGATAACGAGGGCAAAGAGTTGCCAAGGCCCTAGAATACTTGCAATTTGAAATTTTTCTATCATTAGATTTTCTTGTTTTTTGTTATTTGTTATTTGCCGAAGTAATAAATAAAGTTTTAGCTTGATTTTTCTACACTTATGATTGATAAAGATACTTGACGAGCTTTCTGGAATACATGCATAATGAGAACCCAAGTGCAACCTAAGTTCATATTAGGAGGCAAAAAGATAGAAAATGGTTCCTGGAAACATAGAATATACAAGCTAAAATTAGTTTACCACTTGTTGAAATTTGAGAAAAATTTACAATTTGAAGTTAAACTAAGGTTATGTCTAACACTTGTTGAAATTTGAGAAAAATTTATAATTTAAAGTTAGACCGAGATCATTTTTAACACTTACTGAAATTTGAGAAAAATTTACAAGTTGAAGTTAAACTAAGGTTATGTCTAACACTTGTTGCAATTTGAGAAAAATTTACAAGTTCAAGTTAGACCGAGATCATGTTTAACATTTGTTGAAATTTGAGAAAAATTTACAAGTTTAAGTTAAACTAAGGTTATGTCTAACACTTGTTAAAATTTGAAAAAAATTTACAAGTTGAAGTTGAACTAAGGTTATGTCTAACACTTGTTGAAATTTGTAAAAAATTTACACGTTGAGTTAGACCGAGATCATGTTTAACACTTGTTGAAATTTGAGAAAAATTTATAAGTTGAAGTTAAGCTAAGGTTATGTCTAACACTTGTTAAAATTTGAGAAAAATTTACAAGTTGAAGTTAAACTAATGTTATGGCTAACACTTGTTGAAATTTGTGAAAAATTTACAAGTTGAGTTAGACCGAGATCATGTTTAACACTTGTTGAAGTTTGAGAAAAATTTAAAAGTAGAAGTTAAACTAAGATTATGTCTAACACTTGTTGAAATTTGAGAAAAATTTACAAGTTGAAGTTAAACTAAGGTTATTTCTAACACTTGTTGAAATTTTTGAAAAATTTATAAGTTGAGTTAGACCGAGATCATGTTTAACACTTGTTGAAATTTGAGAAAAATTTATAAGTTGTAGTTAAACAAAGGTTATGTCTAACACTTGTTGAAATTTGAGAAAAATTTACTAGTTGAAGTTAAACTAAGGTTATGTCTAACACTTGTTGAAATTTGTGAAAAATTTACAAGTTGAGTTAGACCGAGATCATGTTTAACATTGTTGAAATTTAAGAAAAATTTACAAGTTGAAGTTAAACTAAGGTTATGTCTAACACTTGTTGAAATTTGAGAAAAATTTACAAGTTGAAGTTAGACCAAGATCATGTTTAACACTTGTTGAAGTTAAACTAAGGTTATGTCTAACACTTGTTGAAATTTGAGAAAAATTTACAAGTTGAAGTTAAACTAAGATTATGTCTAACACTTGTTGAAATTTGAGAAAAATTTACTAGTTAAAGTTAGACCGAGATCATGTTTAACACTTGTTGAAATTTGAGAAAAATTTACAAGTTGAAGTTAAACTAAGGTTATGTCTAACACTTCTTGAAATTTGTGAAAAATTTACAAGTTGAGTTAGACCGAGATCATGTTTACCACTTGTTGAAATTTGAAAAAAATTTACAAGTTGAAGTTAAACTAAGGTTATGTCTAACATTTGTTGAAATTTGAGAAAAATTTACAAGTTGAAGTTAAACTAAGGTTATGGCTAACACTTGTTGAAATTTGTGAAAAATTTACAAGTTGAGTTAGACCGAGATCATGTTTAACACTTGTTGAAATTTGAGAAAAATTTAAAAGTTGAAGCTAAACTAAGGTTATGTCTAACACTTGTTGAAATTTGAGAAAAATTTACAAGTTGAGTTAGACCGAGATCATGTTTAACACTTGTTGAAATTTGAGAAAATTTACAAGTTGTAGTTAAACTAAGGTTATGTCTAACACTTGTTGAAATTTGAGAAAAATTTACAAGTTGAAGTTAAACTAAGGTTATGTCTAACACTTGTTGAAATTTGTGAAAAATGTACTAGAGAAAAATTTACAAGTTGAGTTAGACCGAGATTGTGTTTAACAGTTGTTGAAATTTGTGAAAAATTTACAAGTCAAAGTTAAACTAAGGTTATGTCCAACACTTGTTGAAATTTGTAAAAAATTCACAAGTTAAGGCCAAGGTTGTATTAAACTGAGTACTTATGTACTTGCCGATGTAAACCGTTGGTAGGTATAGCCGAGGTATTTCACCCCGAGAAAATTACACAGTCAAAGTGTGCATTGAAGATATGCCAAATATTCTAAGTATGGAATCTTACAAGAGCAGTAAATAGAAGACAAAGATACAAGCATTCAGGAAAGGAAGTTGTATTAACATTCAAAAGACAACATATCAGCCAAAGCTTACAATTGTTCCAAAAAGAAGAAAAATAAAAGTACAAAATACAAAGGAAAAGGACATCAAAATTAAGACTCTTCGGCAACACCAGATGGTTGGGTTTGAAGTTTAGAAGACTGCTGGGAGGACATCTCAGCAGCCTTCTCAGCTGCGAGCTCGGCGTCTATTTCTTGAAGGGTTTGATCGAGGCTCTTGTCGGCGAGAGGCACGTCTGATGATGCCTTCTTAGGAGTAACATCCTTGGGAACCTCCTCACCCTCCTCATCTTGAGTCAAGTCCAGGACTTGCTCATTTGGAGTAGGGGACTTGGCCCCAGCAGCTTCCTTTGACTTTCTCACCAAAGCTTCCTTCTCAGACTCAGAATCGTCGTCGGATTGGCTTGGAGTTGGAGGGAATAGCAGGGCAAGGACGTCGGTGTTCCTAAGGGGGAAGTCCTCGGGGATTTCGAGCTTTTTCAGTAAAGTCACCCAACCAAGGGTGAAATCCTTGTTGCATGCCTACTTCACCTATTTCTCATAGTCCACCGTGACATCGACCACCCCTTCATTGTATCCCTTCTGATCAGCGGCCTTGAGCTTAGCGTCTTTGGTGGCCAAGGCATCTTGGATTTCCTTTTGGGCCTCGGCTATCTTATCTTCGGCCTCTTTCTTCTGGTCCTCAAGGACCTTGTTTATGGCCTCAGCGGCATTCGCTTTTTCTTTGGCATCGTCTTTGGCTTTGACAACAGCCTCGGCCTAGTCTGCCCAAGTCTTCATTTTTTATTGCAAGTTTTTATTGGTCTTCTGCAGACTAGTAACCTCTCTAGTCTTGTCGGCCAACGCTTTCCTTGTCTCAAAAGATTGCATTGAGAAGGAGTGGGCGTGCTGGATTGCCTGAAGAAAAATGGACAGAGCAGAAGTTATTAGAAAATTTTCTAAGTATAAAAAAGAAAGAAAGATACCAAGTGTGAAGACTCACTTGAACAGAATGCTGGAGCATCAGAGCAAAGTTTTCATACTCGCTCATCTTGGCGTTTTGGTCGAAATCTCCAGGGAGGAGCAAAGCTGTGCTAAGAGCAACGTCGACATTAACGTCGTTGGCACTATCGCCAGCTCTAATTGGCCTGTCCTCCTGAGTGATTTGGGAGACCCAGGGGGAGTCAGACTTCATGGAGCTCGATGTTGTTGCAGAAGATGACCTCGGCCTCTTTGATCTTGTGGACTCGGATGCTTGGGCCTCGGCAGGCCTCTTCTCGGCAGCAGATAGGGCCTTATCACTCTTAGCCAATTTGGAAATTGGCAAGGTGTCCTCAATATCAATCTAAGTCACCGTTACCTTTGGCTGAGCCTTCTTTATCCTTTTTTGTTTCGGCTTTGGCTGAGATAGTGCTAGTTCAGCGTCAACAGTGGTCGGGATGTTGGCCAAGAGGTCCTTAGCAACTGCTTTCTGGTGGCCCATCTCAGCAGCAAAAACTGTTCGTCGTCGTCAACAGCGTTGAGATGGCAAGATCAACTGTGGAGTCGAGGTAGATGGTTATTCTACTGGATCTGAGGTTGAACCTTGATCTAGCTGAGATGAAGAAGCTGTTGGTGGAGTTGTGGCAGAAGGGGGAGATTGGCTTTTCTTCCTCTTCGGGACGTCGGGGAGTACCGATTTGTAGGTTGGGATGAAATTAAGGACCAAAGGGGCTCTGAGCTTGTGGACTGGAAAATCCAAAAGCTTCTTCAAACCCTTACTGGGGAAAAAGGACTTTTGGAAGCCTTTTTCTGGTTGGGGAAGAGCTATAAGAAAAACAGACATTAGAACAAACAAAGTATTGAAGACTTTAAAGACAAAGCAAGTATAAATACTGGGCTCTTACCATTACCTTCTACAAAAACTATTCGAGGAAGAGGGTAGAGGTGGAGGTCCTCATCTGGAGCGAACTCCTAGTTCCCCGAGATAATGAAGGAATCATCCCGAGCTCCCTTGTTGGAGTCTGAGAGGTCGGCAACAATTTTGTACTCTGTAGACCTCGGTTTGAGGTAGTAAATATAGCCTTTCTCATTTTTAAGGCAACACATGGTGTAGCAGTATTGGATGTCGGCTAAGGTGACCCTAGCATTTTCTTATTTGGCTAAGGCTATTATACCATTTATGACTCGGTAGGAATTGATGGCAAGCTACATTGGGTTCAACTTATAGTAATGGATTATCTCACGAAAGAGGATGTTGAGGGGCAGTCTAAGACCGCACTCGATAAAAGCTACAACAGGGAAGGGCATAGAATCAGTTGTGGGCACGATAGAGTCATCCTCCCTAGCCAATCTCAGATGAACGTCGGCCGGGATGTCAAACTCTCGCCTAAAGTACTTTAACTTGGTCAGGGTGTCTACCTTGTACTTCCACATACCCATGATATCGGCTTAACTGGAGCAGTTGGATTTCAGAAGGGAGTGTTTTGGAGGGTTTTAGAGACCTCGGCTAAAGCCTAAAAATACACAGAATCTGTGGGGAATCGTTTCAGTTTTTCCTAAAAATTTGTGGGTTCTACAAACAAATCCCAAACCTAGATCTATGGAAATGAAGATTGAAGGCACGAATCTGGAAAAGTCATAGAAAACAGAAAAGCAAGAATGTGTTTCAAAATCAAGAACAGTGGTGAACTATCAAGAAAACTGTGACAAAGTGTGCACAAGGGCGCGAGGCCAAGGATAGTGGCAAAAGTGAGCAAATTTGTGAACAGTGTGTGTATTAAAGACACAAATTGGGCAGAAAAAAAATCGTAAGGTAAACGTGCTCGTATACATGATTCATAAATTGAATACTTGAGCAAAACAACAATGGCAACAAATTATGAAGCGAAACTTCTTGAAGAACAACGAGAAATTGAAATAAAAGGGAACTGTGACTTACCCAAGAAAAATGAAGCCGAAGTAAATTTTCGCCGGGATCAAGTGGTAGCCGGAAGCAAGGAAATACGGCAGAAACCTTGCCAGAGGAGAGAGTCAAGCTGGTCGCAGAAAGCTTCGTGAAAGCAGCAATGGAGGATTTTGAGGAAAAAGCTAGAGAGAGAAAAAGCTTCAAAAATAACGATGTAAAGTGAAAAGACTAAGAGAGAGGACACTGCTTTTTGTCAAAAACGTGAAAAGACGGGAAAATGGAATTGATGAGCCTAGAATGACGAATTTGTCAGACGGCGCACGTAGGCGCGAGACAACTTACAGGCGCATATCAAGTACGATCCAATGAGGAGAAGACACGTGACAAAAACGGTTGATGTATTTTGCATAACAGCTCACACGCGTGATAAAACTCTTGGAGTTCTTGGTTTAATGAAGCAATCACATCGGCTGATAGGAAAATCTCAGCTAAATAAACTCGAACAAGCTTGGTTAAAAATTCTGAAACCTTGATGAGACAAGATTGCAAGACCAGGTTGTGTGAAGCCGATGTATTATGACCTCGGTAAAAGGATGATACAGCGAGACGGCCAACATGCTATATGATATGACGATATAGGTTCCATCACCTCAGGATGCCGAGGTAATAGAACCTAGGGGGCAGTTGTGGGGATATATTTTCTGAGTACCAACACGTGGCCAAAGTGGTGCCGACGTGTCAGCCGAGATGCCATGTGTCCTTGTCGTGACACCGAGGTGATCTCCACTAGGCCGAGGTTATCTCCGAAGATATCGGAATCCAGGATAAGCGGATAAGGGACAAGAGTCCTAGAATGAGGAAGGACTTCAGCCTAGATAAGGATAAAACTCTTAGGGAGTTTATCTTTATCTGTTGGAGAGTCTAAGATAAGCACTGAGCAGAAGTCTATTGAAGCTAGGCTTCTATTTGGACTAGGACAGTGTTGGCTATAAAAGAAAGGCACCCCCATGGGTCTAAGGTATGCAATTGATATTCAGAACAGTGAGTTAAACACTATTGATTATCTTTGAGAGATATTTGATTACTGACTTAATGATCGGAGTGCCTCCGGATGGACGAACCACTGCCGGAATCTCTTCTTTTTGTGACAGGTCGTTCGGGCTTAATCTATTCTGCCAGTGTTCTCCAGCTGAGTGCTTGATTGGCAGTGTGGTCAGAAATTCACTCACACATTTCAAATAATGAATATAATAAGAATAGCATAGAACGATTTCCATGCTTTAATCCATGAAAAAAAGATAAGCAACCAATAAAAGAAATGAAGAACGACAGTAGAAAAACAAAGCCCTCCAATTCCAATAATGGATAATAAGAATAGCAGAAGAGATGTGTGATGATTGACAGTAACTCTCTCAATCTCAACAAGGAATAACTCCAACCCTAGAAACTCATATCCTCTATCTTACGAGACTAGTCATCTCTGCCCTTAATACCACACAAGAGTAGCCCCAACCATTATTCTTCTTCAATCAACCACTAGCTACACAAGAGTATCCACTATTCGTCATCTGTGGCAACACCTCCCTCCGCTACCTCCTCGTCTCGTTCAAACTAGCCATCAGCGCCACCACTCCATTTTTCACTACCATCTTCGCCTTTCTCATCACATGAAAGCACGAGTCCCTCCTACGTCTACTTCACTCTCTTACCCGTCGTCCTTGGCATTGTCCATACCAACAACATCGACCTTTGATTTACCTCTTTGGTTTCCTAGTCTGCATCGTCTCCACCGGCGGTCAAGCCCTCAAATCGGTGATCCTATGCCTTCTCAAATCGTATGATTTTGAATGGTGTATTGATGGGTATAGTTAAGTGAATCAGAGAAATTTTTTAGGATTTGATTTGAGTCGTCTTCTTCATCAACCGGCTAAAGGGCGATTTGGATGTAGAATTCGGGTTCAGCTACGACGAAATCCCTAAGCTCTGCAACATCTTGCCTGCTAAGATGAAGATAAACATGCATACATCCAAACAAATTAATATAAAAGGACCCTGGATTTGTGGGACTGTCCTTATGGACCCAAATAAAAGGCATGTGAATCTATGCCCTTAAAAGTCTATGGCCTGAGCACCTTTATATATATATATATATATATATTTATAGGCATACTTCAAATTTTGAGTCCAAATGAATCTTTGTAGAAAGCATAAAAGCACAACAAATATTATTTACATTATATTGTAATTACTATAAGAATACAATTTTTTATAATATAAATATTGTAAATATTCATATAAATAGTGAAAAAATAATATATAAGCACATATATTTTCTATATAGAGACAAAACAAATATTGTGAATGACATGAATGAAAGCTTCATTCATACACTACAAAACACTCTATACATATTAAAATGGGTAAATTAAACTGACTTCCCTTGAGATTTAAAGAAAATATAATCAGCTCAATAGTATTGATATAAATTTCTTAAATATAAAATTTGAGTAACAATTTACTCCACACAATTAAAAGAAAGTTAACTATTTACTAGTCCAATTTATTTATGAAGTAAATTCCAATTTTGCCTTTATAGAGACATGTTAACCCTACTTAAATGGGTTAAACCCTTACTAATGGGCTAGACCCGATTTTTCTATCATACTCTCTATCATCTCCAATAGTATTTCCTTTTTTTTTTTTTTAATTCTCTTTTTTGTCTCTCTTATACTAATCACACCATATCCTGCAAAGCGCCTTCTATTATCAATCAATCCGAATCAATCAACAAATTTGCTTGGGCTAGACATTAGTAGTGAAAGGGAGTCAGTACAATCTTTGATTGTGGTATTCTCTATAGGACAGTGTAGACATCCCATTTTGACCGACCGTTAAGATTTAGATACTTGAAATGCTTCCCCATGGTGATAGGTATCATAATTTCAACCTTAGGGATGGTTGAAGTTGTTAGAGCTGTTGTATTGCCATTTTCGTGCCAAAAACAGTTTTTAGCCAAAATTACTATTTTTAGGCTCGTCTTGAGGGCCTACTTTCACCTAGAAAAAGTTGAAATTTTAAAATTTCTAATTCACACAAAATTATAACCATTTGAGTTAGCTTTCCAACACTGGTTGATTCATTTCAATCCTATGTCGATGCCCAAAATATGAAAGCCTACTTAGATCGGCCACACGTGCAGCTGTACATTCTACATGCACAGCTGCATGCCCTATTTTTGCATTTTATTGCAGAGCGCATGGGTTGTGCACCTGCATATTGAGCTTGGCTGCTTGTATGGCTGTACAACCACGAACACCCAAAATTTGCCTTTTTCATGCGATTTCTTCGGGAGGCGCCTGGAGAATGCGATGGGGCAACCTTAGGATGACCTAAGGTGCTCCTGTCATAACCCCATCCTATCCCAAACAGGATGGTAGTTATGACCGGCCAGTAGTGTCTAACTACCACAGGCCTAATAAGAGAAAGACATGACAAGGTTTTACTAAAACATTAGGGCTTATGTGGAAAACATCATTGTCCATTAATTACGAAGAGTCTATCCAAAGCCTGTGCATAAATCATATGATACAAGCAAGCAACTTTAGTTATTAATCTTTGACATTTACAAACTAGACATCCAAAAGAAAAATACAACGTTTACAAATATACAGCCAGAAAAGTAAAAACTCATATACAAGATCGTCCTCTCAAGTGGAACTTCCAAAAGTAGAAAAGAAAAGTAAAAAAAAAAATACTTCTAACAGGATCTCTCTTCTTCAATCTAATCATCGTCATCACCTACATATAGGGGAGAAAGGGTGAGCTAAAAAGGCCATTGAATAGTAATACAGTGAAGTGGTAAGTGAATGAACACCGATAAGTTTTATTTACAACCAATCACAAGCTCATTTTGAACATAATATAATTTTCAAAATATACAAAGCTTAACTTACGTGCATATACATAGCGATGAACATTCTAGGGCTTTGCAAATAACTTATCCACAACAAGTGGCAAAGAGCTCAGTTAGTACAAAGTTATTGGCATGATTCCCAATAATGAACAAGTTCCAAGATGTCATCTTAATACATGATACAAAAGTATAGGATGTTCATTCATAACAAAACAGTAATATAACTTCATAAACATATCATAAGTTTGCTTTTCAAATCACAATTTTAACAAACATAACTTTACCACACTACTACTCATAATTGGCTTTGCGAACAAGGGTTTAAACATCCTCAAGCTTGACCCATACAAGAGAAGGACAAAACATTGAAGCATTTGAACAATCTCTAAACTTCCTATATCAATTGATCATACAAATAGACTTTAATTCTCTTTTCTATTCAAACATCTCCCAAGTGGGTTTCTAATTATGTTACCCTTGTGTCTAGGTATCAAAACATGCCTAAAGGTGCCCCAAGAAAAGAAGGAAAACAAGTGGAACAAAGTGTAGAAATTTGCTGATTTGGCCAGTCCGCTCAAGTGGTTACTTCATCGCTCGAGCAGTAAATGGGTACCTTCTAAAAGTACAAACCTGTAAAACTAGATTCTGGGAGTTATTAAAGTGCACTCGAGCAGTTAACCGACTTCTAACAGATATACATACCTGCAAAATATCAAAATACTGGATGATCATGAAGTTCACTCGAGCGATACTTTCACTGCTCGAGTGGTGATGCCAAAAAACCTGTAGTTCGAAATTCTGCTCTGTTTTGCAAGCTGTTCCAAGGCTGCTATGGCTAGGTTTCTTACAAATTTCAACTTACAAACATGCACATATGATGCTAAACATGGTATTATGATTGTTTCCTAAATGAAATGCATCAAATCTTTATTTGTTTTTAGGGTATAAAACATAATTCAAACTTCAATGAGAAATTTCATAGTTTCCTTTTGTTTCTTTTCAAAACTGAATTTTAATCAATGAATTCATAAGAAATCAAGGAAACATGTGAAAGTAATAATGTAAAGACATCTAAGACTTCAAAAACCAATTCAAAAGATTAAGCGTCCTAAGCTTTCTCCCTAGTTCATCATTCTAGCTAGCTTCTTTTTCTTTTTCCTCTAAGTTCCTAATTCCTAACCTATTTTCATCCAAACTTTTTCATGATTCAAGATGTTAAGGAGGTCTACTACAAGTTTTAGGGTAGAAATCTCACCTTAGAACACTTTTAGGATGAGTTCCTGGTTGAATTATTTAAGCTCTTCCTTTTTCATTCCTTTCTCTCTTTTCTCCCTTTCTTCTCCTTCCTCTCTCGGTTGTTCTCTCAACTTCCTGCAGATTTTCCTTTTTGCTTGATTTGAGAACTCAAGGTTTTATTTGGTGTGGCTAGGGTAAAGGCACAACTTCCTTAACTAACTTAATTTCCTGACTTAGGTGTACTTAATCAAGTTTAAAATCAACTGGCTTAATCTTATTCTAATCATAGTTAATTATTACTAATGCTAATTAACAAAATAGCAAATAGCATGAAATGGTCAAGGTTGTTAGACTAAGGTCTTTAAGGTTCTTACTTAAGGCAAAGGCTCATCCTAAGGTTTTCAAATCAAGTTTCAAACTATCCCCTAACTTTAGGCAAAAAACATAGAAGTCCTATACATAACTTCCAATCCCTTCTCTTTCTCAATACTATCAAGTCTAATATCACACAAGTATAGAATACATGACTTAAATGCATAGACAATAAAGTAAGCATGATACATGAATGGGTTTGGTTGTCATAGTTCCCCAAGCATCCCCTAAGCCTATAAATACAATCCCTCTTCCCCTCCTTGAAAGGATCCAAGTTTTAGCCAACTTTGAGTGAGTTTTGAGAGAAAATAGCTACGTTCCTTCCACTCAAACCCTAGAATCCGAAAATAACCTAACCCTACAAAAAGTTTTCAACCTAAAAGTGCATCTAGGGTTTGAAAAAAATCAAACTAAATTGAAACTAAGCCTAAGGGAAGCAATCAAGCAAGTTTTACATATTTTCTGTGTTCTTCAGTTTGTTTCAAACTAGCAGGTAAGTCTTATGTTTTCTCTTATTCTAAATATGATTTAATTATGTTTTCATTATTAGAAAATGGATAGGATGTTAGGATGCATGTTTGGTCATGTATGTTGTTAGTTTTACATGTTTTTGCTTTCTTTTTGCATGTTTGAATTAATCTATGTTAGGGTATGTTTAAGTTAGTTTGTTCATGATATAAGCATGCATATGGCCCATTTTAAACATTGTATAATATTCTGCATGTTTGATTTTATTTGTTAGGTGCTTTATTTGCTCTAAATCATGATTATTAGCCTTAAACCGGGCTTAGGTTCATGTTGTGTTTGTTTAGTTACATGTTTAGGCTCACATGTACTATTTAATTCATATCATGCATGCATGACGCTTCGCAGTGGAATTTGGGTAAGTTTTCTTAACTTTCATAGCATGTTGCTTTAGTTGTGCATTGTTTTTCAAATAATGCCGATGGCCGACAACCCATAGAAGTGGTCGACAGGACCAAAAGCCACCACTGGTGGTTGACAACCACCGATGGTGGTTCACAGCCACCACTGTTGACCGACATCCATCACCGATAGCTGACACGCCATAGCAATGGCCGACAGGGCCGAAAGCCACCACTGGTGGTTGACAGCTACCGCCGATGGTCGACAGGCCACCAGAGGTTGCAGGTTTGAAAAACCAAAGTTTGGTCCAAAACAGGGGTTCAAGGTTTGAAAGGCTCAAAGCTGTCGCACTCTGCTGAGGACTTCGAGCACTAAAACAAGCACAAACAGTCATAATCATTGAGGTCACAAGCTATGACGTCCAAGTCTTGAGGACGGTCAAAAATGGAGTGTTTACACTATTCCAGATATTTCTTGGTACAGTCATACATGAGATACATGTCCCCTCACCCTCCATTATCTCCATGAGCCTCTATTGTCAAAAGGGAGTTCATCCTCTTCCATGAGGATGGTTTCATTTCAACCACCCATATTATCCCATTAACCTTGTCTTGCACCTCCTTGACTTTGGCTTCTATTCATTGTCTATATGGAGAGATAGAGAGGATCAGAATAAGCATGGAAAGAATTGAATTGAGAGGAAAAAGAAAGAGTTAAAGAGAAAAGAGAAAATCTAAAGTTTTGAGCCAAAACTTCAACCACGCATTGATATACCACCTTTCAACATATCAAACCAAGCTCGAAAATTCTGTTATTGCCATAATCAAGTAGCCTTGATCAATAGAGAGTGAGTGTTGTTGAAATTGAGAGAAAAATAGAGAGTTATAACTATTCCCCCCTTCACAAACACTATTAAATAGCCCAAAAATACCTTTCCAATAAGAATTTCAATATTTCATCCTGAGAATTGAAAACACACTTTCTAAACTTGAGGGCGATCAAAAGGAAGTTTGGAAATCAAATCATTTCATTGGAAGGTAAATTTTGCCCAATTTCCATTTTATTGTATTTCTTTCATTTTCTTTCTTGTATTGCTTTTCTTGCTTCAATTTCATGTTATAAACCTGTTGTAAGCTAACTGGAAGTGGTTAGTTGAGCCACTTGCATATTTCCCATTTGTTTTTCTGGTTTCTAAAACACAACAGAGTTTTGGCCTGGCCTTATTGGCCAGTCAGCTAATTAATTGGCTAGTCGGCCAGCCCCCTTCTCTTGGACAGAACTCTAGCAGCCTCCCAGTGTCAAACAGAATAGTCTTCGATGGTCTCCGAGGCTCTTGAAGCTAGTGTTTTTACTATTTTTATGTTAGTTAGAGAGAGTTTGCTAATTTTTGTTGTAATAGTTTTTCTCTTCCCCCTTATTTGAATTTGTAATATTTCAAAATGATGTAATAATTTCCTACCTCGCTTCTTTTTATTTCGTTCTTTATTTTGATTTCCATATTTTGTAAATATGTAGTATCTCATGCTTGTCATCACATCAATGCTTTGCATCCATGCTTTATGCCTTAAGATCCGGCTAAATTTGCATCTACGAGTTTAATTGCTTATTATGTGATTTTGTGCTACCTCATATTTTTTAGATAATTTACATGTCATATATTAGAAGACGGATCTATAGTTGCATTTCATGAGTGAATTACATTAGGATCTTGTATATAGGATCATGCATGTTTTACTAACATTATTTTGTAAATATATAAGTTTTTGTGCTTTAGCATCCCACCTGTGTGTGATTTTTTACTATATTTAGCATCCTACCATGTGGCTATGGGCTTATTTGATATAACTCTATACATGCCAGTAGGTGAAGGTTGCGTTATTTAATTTGGAATAAAATTGATTTTCATGATTGCACTATTCAAAACATTTTCAAGGTAATGAAATCAATTGTTCCAAAATGGATGACACAGTCTATATTTGTTTGTTTCACATAGTAAATTTTTGGAATTTAATAAATAATCAGAATATGAATATATAAAGCTAATAAAAATCATATCATCGTTTAGTAAAGGCTGATCTTTGGATTGGGTGAGTGGGGGTGCTCAATTAATAACCTTCCTCCTTCATACTTAAGGTGTCGTGCAAAGTATCCTTGGTTACGATGAACAATGGCTTTAGCACGAGTCACCAGTTTCCTAATTCTCCGAAAATAAATAATAGGTGGCGACTCTGAGATCTGATGATGCAGTCCATTTCTGGCAAATGTCTTTTTTCAATAAAATGATTTTTTTAAAAGTTGCCAAATGTGGACTCTCATCTACGTTTTACATTGCATTCGTAAGACTAGATCTAATAGATCGAGTGTCCGAATTGTTAACGCGGGTGAGTACCCCTCATGTGGTGTTATAGTTTCTAGTAACTCTATGACAACCCTGTTCTGTGTTATGTTAATTAATCTTCATTATGATTGTGATTATGCGCCTGATATGATTTTGAGTGCCAATTATATGATTATATGTGGTTTTGAATTTCTATCTGTTCACCGTAGGAAAATTTGTTCAATTTTCTACTATAAGATCTAATTGAAGGCTGTAAAGGCGACAAAAACTGAAATTGACCGTATTTTTTACATTAGCATGATTTTTAGAGCCTACAGTGAGATTTAATTAAAAATTGATTCAGATTAAGTTGATTAAATTTAGCATAATTACTTAACCTTAATCAAATTCATTCTTTTGAGCTCATATTCCATAACATGGCTAAAGATACACTCTAGAGAGAGAAAGAGAGAGAGAGAGAGACGATTTTAGAGAGAGACAGTGAAGGCGAATTTGGAGAATTGAGCAAGAAGCTTGAAGATTGGGAAGATTAACTCAAGAACTAACTAGAATTTGAAAGATTTGAGCTTCTAGGTGAGTAATTGAACTCAAATTCATGAGTTTAAATTCATAATTGAGTGACTTCAAAGATAAGATGAAGTGACAGACAAGATTTAAGATGAATATGATGAATTTGAAGTCAATAAACATGTGGATGTACAAGATTGCCATGAATTTGCATTTTTGAGCATGAAACATGTAGTTCGTGTTGATTTGAGTCATTTGATGCATGCACGTAAGAATTACCATGGTGTGAAACTCAATTCTAAGGATTCATGTTTGCATTTGGAAGATGATTCTTGGAACATGAAGATTGTGGCACCAAATCATACATACATGCCTAATTTTGTTAAGTCTCATGAGTTTAACCATCAATTGTACCATTTGAGATGAAAATAGAAGCTATACTTCACATGCATGTTAGATCCAAGAAGATATAAGATTTGTTGCATGAGTTTTGAAGTTATGGAAATAAATTTAGCATAATTGAACTTATATGATGAATTCATGGGAATTTGAGCTTCAAATCTTGTGAAATTGGCATTATATTATGTTAAAGGTTGTATGTTTGGCACATAGGTTATATCATGCAAGCTACACCATATGGAGTTGTGTTTTGAAGCTCCAAATATATGCTGGAAATTCCAGAATTCGACCTATCCGCTCGAGCGAGGGAAGTCTCACTCGAGTGTAAAAATTAAGCTCTCAGAAGTTTTGCAGAGAATTGCACCATAGCTCGAGTGAAAAAACTTGTGCTTGAGCGAACCCTGTTTTGCAAGACTCCTCGCTCGAGTGGTAGAAGTCTCGTTCGAGTGTAAAACTCATGTAACCATTACTTTTATAGAGTTTTGTAGACTACTTGAGCGACCAAACTACGCTCGAGCAAAGGGCCCTATTTCAGAAACTTCTGAAAAGCTATTTTATGTTCCATTTTGCATTCTCATTTATTTCTAAGCACTCTTAGGCATGCATTGAGCATTGTAAATGAATTAAAGAAATAAGAAAGAGGCCTATGAGAAATAAACAAGTTAAGAACGGATTGAATTGCTTGTGAATCTCATTCATCCATTCCCTTTACTTTGGTATTATTCATTGGGCGTTAGCTCACTCTTATTTATATGTATGTAGGTGAGCAAAGAGATGTCCAACCCCAGCCTCAGTGAAGATTGTAAGAGAAGTCCAAGTTTTGTGGAGTCAACCCAGATGTCTCACGCATGAGACACTGTTTTTGTTCTTTTGTTTACTCTTTTGCTATCTCGGTGGATCCGTTGGATCACCTATGTATATAAACTTTCTGTTTGGTGGGCCGTATGTTTTTATGATCCTGGATGTACAAGATGTTTATTTTGGTTCATAGTGTGAGTTATTATTACATATATGGAAAATTTTTTGATATGCCATGTAAGCACAACTGATTGGACAAAAATTTCTAAGTCTACTTCCTCTTGGGCCCCTTTTATTATTGATAAGATATCTTTAATCGTGTGTGAGGCCAGAGGTAATGTCATGATTACAGCCCGATTATGACCGTAATCTACAGGGGCAAGTTTGGGTCATGACAGAGTGGTATTAGAGCATGAGTTAATAACTTACACGCTTGTCCAAATGAGCAATAAGCGTCTAGAAGAGATCTAGGATGCATTCATTCGATAAGTATGAACGTGAAGGCATTGAGAGTATGCTTAAATGTTTTTAACCAAATGACTGTGTGCTATATCCATTGTGGTTTATTTGAGTATGTATGCTCTTTTGTATATGCATACTTATGTACATATTTGTATAAATAATAATGCAAGTTTAATCAGATAATGGTGAGAACAAGAGTTGATGAATTAGAGGAGTCCTCTACTGCCAAAATGGATAGGATGGAAAGATTAATACAAGAAATGACAAAGATGTTGAGACAACAACAACAGTGGCAACAGCCGCACCCCATACCAGACTTGCAAAATGATGACCGAAACAATAGCTCTTACCAAAGAGTTTAAGAAATGAAACCGTCATAGTTTCACGATGAATTGGATCCATTGAAGGATGAAGCATGGGTCCTTGGCATAGAGAAGTTGTTTGAGGTGTTTCCATGCCTAGAAACACAAAAAGGATTACTAGCCACCTTTACACTGGAAGATGAAGCGAGAAGGTGGTGGATGTTGATGCGTGAGAACCATAAAGATATTGGTTGGACACGATTTTTGGAAATTTTCTATGAAAAATACTTCCCACAATGTGTATGTGACAGAAAAGCGTCCAAATTCATGGAACTTAAGCAAAACAGCATGACAGTAGTCGAATACGAGGCCAAGTTTACTGAATTAGCCAAATTTGCACCATATATGGTCAACACTGACTATAAGAAAGTGAGAAAATTTGAGGGTGGTCTTCGGGATGATATTTTGGAGAAAGTAAATGTACTAAAGCTCGAAACCTACGTTGATGTACTAGATAGGGCCATAATATTAGAAGCTAACATAGCCAGACAGAGTAAACCATCAACCGATTGGGAAAGTAAAAGCAGGGCTTCTTTTCAAAAAAACAGAATACGAGATCCGCAAGTACTTTAAATTCTTCTAGAGATACGTCTCTAATGTGTAGCCAATGCGGTAAAAGACATTGCGAGGCTTGCTACCGACTTTTAGGGGCCTGATTCAACTGTGCTAAAATGTGGCATATAACAAGGGATTGTAAAAAAACCAGTGGAAAAATGGCTGTTAGCTCAACTGAATTAGTCTCAAATCAGGAAATACCATGAGACCTACTACAACCAGAGATACCATGAGGCAGGGGAGAGTGTTTACACTCATTCCAAGAGATACCGGGAACACAGAAGCCATTGTCTCAAGTACTATCTCTATATGTAATTGTAGACACGCCCTAGGGCTTCATGCTACAGTTCGGACTCAAGTGTTATGGTTCTTAATCTGATCTCACAATGTGCGATGTGAGATTGATAAATCACCAAAGAGTCCAAATCCGGCAAATCGTTTTTGGAGAACTGATTTTTGTAAAGAAGTGCCAAACATGGACTGCTTTGCCAGATATAGAGTTGCCACCTAAATATTTATTTTAGGGAATTTAGGAAACCCTGACTCGTTGCCTAAGGCCACGTGTCCGTCATCACCAAAGTTGCCTCAGCACGGGAACTTGGGTACGAGAGGGGAAGGTCATCTATGAGCACCCCCACTTGCCCGATCAAAGATCGGCCTGTACTAAGCATGATATCTTGTTTTTGAAAACACATGTGTTCTTATTCCGGTTAATTAGTTAGAATTACTATGTGATGCGCACAACACACAAGTATAGACTAGATTGCCTAATTTGGAAGAAAGCATCGCATAAGGGTTTGAATGTGCTACTCGCAAGTAGGCTAAGACGTGGATTTTGCCACCTCAAGTGGGCTTAAAACTCGCATTTCGATGAATTGTTCCATTTCAAGCAATCCAACCTTCACCCACAGGCATTCAGGCAGTTATATCACTTAAGCAGTCAGCCTCATGGCAAGTATGCTATCATGGAAACACTCACACTCATGCAAGATGCTAAAGCATAAACACTCACTGAGTACTCCGAGCCAAAACAGAAACTAGTTAGTAATCAATGCATGATCCTAGTTATGTTAAGATGGCTAATGCAACATATGCAAAATGCAACTAGAAATAGGCTCGGCTATCCTAAGATGTCATGTGAAATGCAACACTTGATACATGTATTCAAATTGGGATTGAAATACAATGCAGTTAGTATGATGCGCCGAGCCCGGTGCATACAATATAGATGAATGAATGCACACATGCAAGCATAAGGTATGCTAAACAAAATATGCCCTAATATTAACCATCGTAAGCTAGTAAATAAAAGGGAGAAAGATGTAGGGTTAGAAGACATGCATCACACACACGCACACTTATTACAACAAATGTGCCCTCTCGATGGAGGGTCCGAATAAATAATACAGAACCGACTAATTAACTAACTATTCTAGCTAATTAATTATTACAAAACAAATTGAAACAAATAACTATTTTAAGTTAACAAAGCACTGAAATGGCCTCATGACGAGGGATGCATGCATGCTTGAGTCACCTCGCTCGGAAATCCATCGCGATGCCCCAACTGGCCTCTGTTTGCAACTGTTTTCAGAACACTTCACCAAGCTCCACAAAGCTTCAACTCCACCTAGAAGACCTCTAGGGATGTTGCCGACCAGTTGTTGGGGAGGGAGACCACCTGCCGACCACTTTTGTTGCTAAAAACCCAGAAAAGGTGGTCGGCCAACTAGTAATACTGGTCGGTCGACCAGTTTTGCTGCACTTCTTCCAGTTTGCTGCAACAAAAAGCAAGAAAGGGCATGGCAATGTATTTGCAAGATATGTGTGCACAACCACCCTCCTATCATTTCATAAGCTCAAGGGAGTGTGGTTCTCGACCCTCGGGTCACCAATCACGCATCTCGATACATGATGGCTGAGAGGTGAAGTTGTACAATTCAATATGAAAATGAATGCACAAGTAAACACATAAGGCCTAAACCTCTATCATGTAAGATCAAAAGCGTCGACGACCGAGAATTGAGGCACGTTTCATCATTTCAAGTATGAAACGTCCCTTGTTTCTCATGTTTGGACTAAACACCTATTCCAAACACAATGCAACAAGTGGCATGGAAAATAGCATACTCAATGCAAGGAACATGCACACTCAATGCTAAGCAACAAAATGGCATACACAATGCGAATGAAAACCTAGCATACTCAATGCAAGGTAAGGTGGCATACTCGATGCAATATGACCTATGCATACACAATGCAAAGTATATGGCATACGCAATGCAATGGACAACAAGCATGCAAACAACATGCAATCAATCATGTTCAATGGACTTAAATTAAAGTGGACAGACCTCAGCCATGCCCAAATAGAGCCCATTGGTGATAAAATAAAGGCATGGAAGTAAGAGAAATGCATGCACGTGTATTGGCTCACCAATTAGGCATAAGAACACAACTCTCAAAAGGCATTGAAAGGATGAAACACGGAGTACAATGGCATATGTTCTGGTACTGAAATGTCATGCTAAATGACTTCAAATCATGAAAACAACTCATGTGGTGCATGTTGCAAGGCTTAAGCATCAAAGCTAGTGAAGTGTATTACACTATAGGCATGCAAGACAATGGTCAAATGGCCAAACCAGCCCCAAATAGACCTTATACATGCCAAAATAGTAGCCAAAATGGACTGAGATGATGGCTTGAAAGGCAAGAAAATGAGGCTCATGTAATGGCTCACAAACAAGGCATAAATGGGCAACTCTCAAACACATTGAAGGAGTGATAAACATGAGAGTATGGTAAAGATATAAGCTCTGAAATATCATTTAAAATGATGCCAAGGCATGTAAACATCACAAGTATAGCATGGTAGAGGCCTCAAAACTCAAGACTAGTCAAGGCATTTGCACTATAGCTATGCAATGCATGAAGCATATGGCCAATACAACCCAAAATAGTCCTAGAGCATGCCAAAACAATGACAAAACATGCATGGAGCAAAGCCAAAACAAGCTAGCATGAAGGATCAAAACATGGAGTATTTAAGGCCAATAAGGAGGTTTACACTACACCTACCAAAGCCAAGTGTGTGATGACTTAACCAACAAAAATCAGAGTTATGATATGTCAAATGATGGCCAAAAACCTAGATATGTTACTTTGTAAGGCTACAAATAGGTTTACACTACAAGTATAAGAAGCATGCAAGAGGTGACCAAGACAGACCAAAACAGGGTTATGGAAGGTCTGGAAAGTCACAAAAACATGCTTGAAAAGAGCTAACATAAGCCACAAAAAGATGCTACTTTATAGAGCTAACAAGGCATGGCATGGAAAGACAAGGAGGGGAGGCTATCCCCTCCCATTTGGGACCTCAAAACAAGCTTTTTACCATTGAAAATCCTCTGCATTTCAGTGGTTCTAAGGCCACGAAAAGTTGTTTTGAAAGGCCTTAGAAGATGGCTCAAAAGCTATACAAGTCAAGGAGCAAAAGGGAGGAAACACCTCCTAGCCAAACAAGGCACAAACCAATGCTTTGAGGACTGAAAAAATAGAGTTTTCTTCAGTTCAAAACCAAGCCAAAAATAGTTTAAAAGGGTGGCAAAACAAGCATGCAAGAATGGCCAAGATAGTGTACAAAAATGAGCTTAAAAGAGGGAGATGCTTACCCTTGAAGCACAACTGCAAAACAACCACTTTTCTGAGCCAAACAACCTTCAATCAGCCCAAAAATCAGTTCCAAGAGACCTTAGCCCATGGATATGAAACTTTGATGAAGGATACCTAGGCCAACTAGTTATATTTCTCTACTTCTATGCCCTTCTATGCACAAAAGGGGAAGAGAGAGTGAACTATAGAGAGAGAGGCAGAGATTTAGGTATGAAAATTCTAGAGAGAGAGAGAGAGAGAGAGAGAGGAGTTTTTAGAGAGAGAGGCTCCCAAACTTGCTCAAGAAGTTATCCCTTTGCAAAATGGGAGATATGGCTCATATATAGCAAAAAGCAAGAGTTGGTTCGAAATATCTGTTTATGGAACAGCTGGAGGTTGTGGAAGACAGTTGGAGGGAAAATATCTTAAAAAAATCTGAGTTTGGGACCTGCCAGCCACTTTTCTGGTCGGCCGACCACTTTTCTGGTTGGCCAGCTACTTTTTCTAGTCGGCCAGTTACTTTTTCTGGTCGGCTGACCACTTTTCTACTTTCTAGGTCCAACTTCAAATGGGCATAACTCCTTCATCTGGACTTCTTTTCAGGTCATTCTTGTGTCCAAATTGAAACCCCAGAAGTAATCTTTCCAATGGCACCAGTCTTGCATCAAGATTCTAACTGTGCAAAACGTTATGCCTGTTTTGGTGAATCCGCACAGTTTCGGTCCAACTGGATTGTTGCCCTACTTCAACCAACCATATCTCCCCCATCCGGACTTGGCTTTAGGAGATTCTTGAGTGAAAAATGAAGCCCTGGAAGTAAGCTTTCCAACAGTGGTGGCCTCATAGCTAAAATCCAAGTATATAGACAGATAGGTGTGATTTAGCGAGGACCACTTGGGTCTCTCTCTTAGCGATTCATAGCTACCTTCTTCTTCAACTTGGTTTCTTCCCTCTTCTCCAATTTTCCTCAACTCCAAACCCCTAAACAAGGTGTTTTGAAAGATTTTTCAAACATTTCAACTCTCTTTCATTCATTTCCACTTCGTTCTTGCTCGGTTTACTGAAAAGCGCAACATTTAACGAAATGCGAGCGTCGGAACATCGTAGGAACTTTATTTTCAAAACATTTTGAAAGAGAGGGTTTCAAGGTCTAAAATATTTTGATCAAGATTGTTTTGGTCCAAAAGGGGTATGAAGTTGAGATTTGACTCTCTCTTCTCCGATGAAACTGAACCTTTGCCCTGCACACCTTTCTCCACCAAGTAAACCATCAATAGTGCCCAAGTTTTAAGGGCGGTCAAAAATGGGGTGTCTATAGTAATCAGGATGCTTTTGTGTTAATGGACTCTAGATCAACACACTCTTTTGTAACTTATGCATTTGCCTCTAGATTGAGTAAACCCTTAGAATCATTACCATATTTTTCGTGTGTATCTGCTCCATCTGGGGAATCTGTGTTATGTACATCTATGTATCGATTTTATGATATGTGTATTGGGAATGCTACCTTGGATGTAGATTTGTTACCCTTGGACTTTAGACATTTTGATGTAATTCTAGGTATGGACTGGTTATCTAACTACTGTGCCACCATCGATTGTGTAATGAAACAAGTTGTATTTAAACCGCCAGGGCAGGAAGAAATTGTGTTTGTGGGTAATGGGGTAGAGCCTCCTTCTTATTTGATATCCGCAATGAAAGCATGTAAACTGATCCGGAAAGGATGTCAGGGTTACTTGTGTAGTATATAGTCTGAACAATCTATGAATGTTGAATTGAACAATATCCCTATTGTTAGAGTTTCTGGATGTATTCCCAGATGAATTACTAGAAGAATTGGCTGATAGGGAGATAGAGTTTACTATTGATGTTATGCCAGGCACTCAGCCTATCTCCAAAACCCCCTTCAAAATGTCTACTGCTGAAATGAAAGAATTGAAAGAACAATTGCAAGACTTACTTGGCAAAGGATTTATCTAACCAAGTACTTTGCCATGGGGCTCAGTAGTCTTATTTGTGAAAAAGAAAGATGGGACCTTGCGCCTGTGTATTGACTATTGAGAACTGAACAAGGTAACGATAAAGAATAAATAGCCTTTACCCTGTATTGACGACTGGTTTGATCAGTTGTAGGGATCACAAGTATTTTCCAAAATTGATTTGAGATTCGGGTACCACCAATTGAAGGTAAAAGCAGAAGATGTTGAGAAAACTGCGTTCTGGACGAGGTATGGTCACTATGAATTTCTTGTTATGCCATTTGGAGTGACTAATGCCCCTACAACATTTATGGATCTAATGAACTGAATTTTCAAGACTTACCTTGATGACTTTGTTATGGTTTTTATTGATGATATTTTGATATATTCAAAAAGTAGACTTGAACATGAACACCATTTGAAAACTATCTTGCAAAAACTTAGATAAAAGAAATTATTTACTAAACTAAAGAAGTGTGAATTTTGGCTGGATGAGGTTATTTTCTTAGGGCATGTTATCAACAAAGAGGGGATTTCAATAGACCTACAGAAGATAAAGGCAATTGTGGACTGGCCTAATTCAACAAATGTAACAGAAGTCCGTAGTTTCATGGGTTTAGCCGGGTACTATAGACGGTTTATGAAAGATTTTTTGAAGATAGCCGTACCTCTTACTCAACTCACACGCAAAGGACAACTGTTTGAATCGATTGACGAAAGGGAATTTGTCTTTCAAGGATTGAAGACGAGACTAACCACTGCACCAGTTTTGACATTGCCCTTAGGTATGGAAAACTTTGTGATATATAGTGATGTGTCTTACAAAGGTTTGGGTTGTGTATTAATGCAGAATGGAAGGGTTATTGCTTTTGCCTCCCGACAATTGAGACCGCAAGAAAAGAACTACCCAACACATGATTTAAAGTTGGCCGCAGTTGTGTTTGCTTTCAAAATTTGGCGGCATTACCTGTATGGGGCAAGATGTGAAGTATATATACTGATCACAAAAGCCTAAAGTACTTCTTTACCCAAAAAGAACTAAATATGTGGTGGAGAAGATGGCTTGAATTGATAAAGGATTATGACCCTCAAATTCAGTACCACCCAGGAAAGGCTAATACAGTTGCCGACGCACTGAGCAGAAAATCAATGGGGAACTTAGCTTGTCTAGTCATTGAATAAGAAGAGATTCTGCAAGATTTTCAGAAAGTCAAGATTGAAGTTGTGTTACATGAGCCAGCTGGGTTGATAGTTGCTATTTTAGCTGAACCAGAAATAATTAATGAAGTCAAGCAAAGGCAAAAGGAAGATGAATTCTTCAAGAAAATAATTAATGAGTTTGAGGCAAATCCTAAACTAGAATTCAACATTGACAATGAAGTGTTGAGATTCCAAAACTGGTTGTGTCCCAAACATTCCTAAACTAAAGAAGAGAATCCTCGATGAAGCTCATAAGTCGATGTTTGCTATGCATTCGAGTAACAACAAAATGTATCGGGACTTAAAACAAAGCAATTGATGGCCCAATATGAAGAAGGAAATTGCAGAATATATGTACAAGTGCCGTCAGTGTCAGCAAGTTAAAGCGGAACACCAAAAACTAGGCAGTCTACTTCAACCTCTCTCTATTCCAGAATGGAAGTGGGAGCACGTAACCATGGACTTTGTTATTGGCCTACCTGTAGATGCGCCCTGGGAACTCTCCGATGCTCCGCGCCTGCGAGGGCATGAATCTCGTCTTGTTCTGAGCTACCACAGTTCGAACTCAATGTCACGGGTCTGAATCTAATCTCGCAAAGTGCAATGTGAGACCGATAAATCACCAAAGAGTCCAAATTCGACAAATCATTTTTGGAAAATTGATTTTTATAAAAAAGTGCCAAACATGGACTGCTTTGCCAGATACAGAGTCGCCACCTAAATATTTTAATTTGGGGGAATTTAGGAAACCTTGACTTGTGCCTAAGGCCACGTGTCCGTCATCACCAAAGTTGCCTCAGCTTGGGAACTTGGATACGAGAGAGGAAGGTCATGCAATGAGCACCCTCACTCGCCCGATCAAATATCGGCCTGTACTAAGCATGATATTTTGTTTTTGAAAACACATGTGCTCTTATTTCGGTTAATTAGCTAATCTTACTATGTGATGCGCACAGCATACAACTATAGACTAGATTGCCTAATTTGGAACAAAACATTGTATGCTCGTTTGTGAAAATGATTTGAAGTTTGCTACTCGCAAGTAGGCTAAAACGAGGATTTTGATGAATTGGCAAGCATGCTTAACATGGCAGTCAATTCCACCCACAGGCATTCAGGCAGTTATATCAAATAAGCTGTTAGCCTCATGGCAAGCATGCTTAACATGGCAGTGAATAACACACATGCAGTATGCTAAAGCGTAAACACTCACCGTGTACTCCGAGCCAAAACAAAGAACTAGTTAGAAATCATGCATGATCCTAATTGATGTTAAGATGGCTAGTGTAACACATGCAAAGATGCAACTAAAATAGGCTCGACTATTCTAGAATGTCATGTGAAATGCAACTTGATAACATGTTGTTGAACACGTATTCAAGTAAATGTATTGAAATACAATGCTGGTAGTATGATACGCCGAGCCCGGTGCATGCAATACAGATGAATGGATACACGCATGCGAAGCATAAGGTATGCTAATCAAAACAAGCCCTAAAACTAACCATCATAAGTGGTTAAGTAAAAGGGAGAAAGAAATGGAGGTTAGAAGACATGCATCACACACATGCACGCTTATTACAATAGTTGGCCCTCTCGACGGAGGGTCCGAATAATAAGCTAACTAGCTAATCTAAGCTAATTAAACTAACTATTACAAAACAAAGCTAATTAACTATTCTTAGTTAACTAACTATCTATTACAACACAAATAAGTAGCTAAACGCATTAACTACTTAACGTACAGAACCAAAGTATAAACTAGCTAAGGAAAGCAGTAAAGAGATGTCCTCAGAGGGAAGAATGCATGCATGCCCGGTCGCCTCATTCGAAAATCCGTCGCGATGCCCCGACTTGCCTCTGTTCTCATTTGTTCTCAGAACTTTGTACCAAGCTCCAGAAAGCTTAAACTCCACCATGGGGACCTGTGGGAGGGTGGCCGACCACCTAGGGATGCCACCAGCCATGGCCGACTATCTATCTTTGTTACATGCTAGAAAAAGTGGTCGGCCAGCTAGTTTTTCTAGCTGTCCGACCAGTTGTTGCTGCCAGACTGCAATTTGCTACAATAGAGAGCAGGAAAGGGGCATGGCAATGTATTTGCAAGATATGTGGGCACAACCACCCTCCCTATCATTTCATAAGCTCAAGGGAGTGTGGTTCTCGACCCTTGGGCCACCAATCACGCATTTCAATGCATGATGGCCGAGAGGCGAAGTTGCACAATTCAATATGAAATGAATGCACACATAAACACATAAGGCCTAGAACTCTATCATGTATGATCAAGAGTGTCGGCGACTGAGAATTGAGGCACGTTTCATCACTCTAAGTATGAAGCGTCCCTCGTTTCTCGTGCTCGGATTAACACTTAATCCAAACACAATGCAAAACATAACATGGCAAGCACAATGCTATATAACATGGAGTATGCAAAAATGCAATGCAACATAAGCATGCAAATATGCAATATAACTTAAGCATGCAAACATGCAATGCAACATGAACAACCTAACAAGGCTAATGGCATGCACAATGCACAATGCTAAGAACAACATGGCCCACTTAGTGCAATGTGATATGATTAACTTAACAAAGCTAATAACATGCAAACTATGCTAATGCATGCACAATGCAAACAACAACTAGCATACACAATGCAAATGACAACTATCATACACAATGCAAATGGACATGGCATACACAAATGCAATGAACCAACATGCAAACAACATGGTATACTCAAAGCGACGAACTACACGACATACACAATGCTTAATGGACTTAAACCAAAATGGACATACCTCAGCCATGTCCAAATTAGTGGCTATAAGGATGAAACTAAGGCACAAAAAGGGAAGGCAAGCATGCATAATGCAATAGCCCATCAAGTAGGCCTAAGAGCACAAGTCCTAAGCACGATGAAGAAGCGATAAATATGTAAGTGTGACAACACTAAAGGCTCTGAAATCAAGTGTGAAATGATGCCAAATCATCCAAACAACACAAGTAAAGCATGCGAGAGGGCCTAAGGCACAAAGCCATTAAAGGGACTACACAAAGGGCTGTAATACATGCACAAATGATTGAACCAAACATGGACAGAACTTAATTAGGTCTAAACAATGACCAAAACATGCTAAGATGAGGGCTTAAGGACCTAGGCATGCAAGCATACACACTAGGCCAAAACAAGGCAACAAATGCACAACCCATAGAGGCACTCAAAGGGTGAATGAAGTGGGAACATGGCATTGCTACATGCTCTGAAATGAAGTATTAAATGATGCCAAATCATCTAAATAGCTCAAAGATAGCATGCAAGAAGCATCAAAACACAAGGCTAACAACAGCTATACAAAGCATGAAGCATATGGAAAAGGCAATCCAAAACAATCCTAGAACATGTCAAAATGAGTCTAAAACATGTATGGAAGGAAGTCAAAATAAGCTAACATGAAGGGCATAAGGCATAATGCATACAAGGCAAATAAGGTGGATTACACTACACCTATTAACACCAAGCATGTGATGACTTAATCATTAAAAATTGGAGTTATATCATAGCAAAATAACCCCAAAAACACATTGAAATGATAGCTTGCAAGCTTAGGCATGAAGTCATATGCAATGATTCATGTTAAGGAATAAAGGGGCAAACCCTCCAACGCATTGAATGAGTGATAAATGCAAGTGCATGACCATGAAACATGGACTGAAATCACATTACAAATGATGCCAAATCATTCATGTAGGCCAAGCAATGCATGCTAGTGGACTTGATACACAAAGCTAACAAGCTAGATTGAACCATGGCTATACAAAGCAAGTCATGCATGGCCAAAACAACACAAATCAGAGCTAGAGCATGCTAAAACATGGACAAAAACTTCTTGAAGTTAAGCCTAAAGCATGCTAGAATGACATGTTAAAGCATGATGCATGTTAGGCTATTTCATGGAATTGCACTACAAGTGCATGGAGCATGCATGAGGTGACCAAACCAAACCCTGACAGAGGTATGACATGGAAAAACATCACCAAAAACATGCTAAAATGGAAACAAAACAAGCTAGAATGACATGCTACTTCATGAAGCATACAAGACTAGTTTGTGAGATTTACACTATAAGTGTATTAGGCATGCATGGAGTGACAAAACCAAATAAAAAATAGTGGCATGCCATGCTAAAATAAGCCCAAATACAAGCTAAGATATGGCCAACATAAGCTTAACAAACATGCTCACACATGAGGCAAAAGAAGCAAGTATTTAAGACACAAGGAGAGGGGATGACCCTCTCCTTTTTGGGACCTCAAAACATCCTTCCCACCATTGAAATTCTTTTGAGTTTCAGTGGTGAGAAGGCCAAAACAAGTTAGTTCCAAAGGCTTAAAAAGAAGGCACAAAAGCAAGGCCAAACAAGACCTAGGAGGGGGTAAACAACCCTCAACACAAAAGTGACCTTAAACAAAGATCTTAAGCATACAAAATTAGAACTTTTTATAGTTTAAAGTTAAGCTTAAATTAGCATGCAAATAGGTTCAAAAGCTTAAGCAAAAATAAGGGCTTAAGGAGTTAAAGGCTCACCCGTGAAGAACACTTTTGAAGCTATAAATCCAGCAAGTTTTCCAAGCTTAAACCAAATCAAAAACCTCAAAACCCGCTTCTAAGCACCTCAGCAACAAAAGGATGGTGTTTGAGTGTGTGTTTGTGTGTTAAAGTATCAAGAAATAACACTTTAAGGCACAAATATAAAGTAAAGGGCAAGATAGATACAAGGATGTATATATAACTCTCAAGCACAATTTTCTGAACCTAGAGGAGGGAGGAGGAGGTTCTCTCTTATAAGAAACAAAAGCTCAAGCTTCTTGAAGAAGCTAAGGGTTCAAGGCCAGTCCTCCATACAATGGAGGATGGTTTTTGTGCCCTCCAACTGTTACAGCTATATAGAAAATATCTCCAAGAATGAGCTGGAAAGTGGCCGACCAGTTGAAGTGGTCGGCCAGCTACTTCTACTGGTCGACCAACCAGTGGAAGTGGTCGGCCAGAAGAAAAAGTTGTCGGCCACTGTGTAAAGGTGGTCTACGCATTGAAAACAAGGTGGTGGTGTGGTGGCCGCTCAAAAAACGTGGCCCAAAGACCAAGAAAACTAGTTATCAAACTAGAAAACTGGCTGGCAGGAAGGAAAGTGGTCTCCAAGGGGAAATACTGATCTCCTACCCTTGTATCACCTTCCAAACAAGGAAAACAAGGTTTGTACCAAAAACAAACAAAAAAAGGATGCAAGACGAAAGTTCAGGAGGCAAAGCGCGAGCCGGAAGCCTCGAAAACTAGTCTGCCGGCACCAAAAGTGGTCTCCTGGACCACAATGTCCCTCTAGGTAGAGGCAAAAAGGCATGGTTCAAAAACCAAGCCAAACGGAGGGCGTTAAGCAGTCCCGAGACAAGGCACATGGCCGAAGGCTCTGAAAATCGGAAACTAGTGTCCAAGCGAGAAAAGTGGTCTATGACCACAGAGAGGTGGTCTACAGACCACTCCCTCCCTCCAGGGAAGGGAAATAGGGCTTGGTCCACAAACCGAGCCAAAGCACAAAGAGTTCAGAGGCCCGGAGGCAAGGCTCTCAGCCAAAACTCCGGAAACCTCAGAACGAGCACAACATGCGCAATCACTAAGTGCTCAATCGATGACGTCTAAGTCTTAAGATCGATCAAAAATGGGGTGTCTACGCTACCTCGGACTCCTAGAGGTATGGATTCTATTTGGGTTACAGTTGATAGAGTAACCAAATCTGCACATTTTCTACCCGTGAAGACTACTTTTGATGCTTATAGACTAGCCACCATATATGTTGATGAGATTGTTCGTTTACATGGAGTTCTGGTATCTATTGTATCAGATAGAGATCTGAAATTTGTAGATTGTGGAAAAGCCTGTAAAGAGCAATGGGAATAGAATTGAGATTTAGTACTACGTTCCATCCACAAACAGATGAGCAATTAGAACGGACCATACAAACTTTGGAAGACATGCTCATAATGTGTGCTTTAGATTTTCAATGGAGTTGGGAGGACCATTTGCCACTAGCAAAATTTGCATACAATAATAGTTTCCACTCCTGCATTGGTATTGCACCATATGAAGCTTTGTATGGAAGAAAGTGTAGATCGCCAATTTGTTGGACAGAAGTCTCGGATAGAGCTTTACTTGGTCCTAAAATTGTGCAAGACACTTCTGAGAAGATTAAAATAATCTAACAAAGGCTCAAGATAGCACAGAGCTGACAAAAGAACTATGTTGATGAACAGAGAAGGCCTCTTGAGTATGAAGTTGGTGACCATGTATTTATTTGTGTGATCCCGATGAAGAGCTAGTTGAGATTTGGTAATAAAGGTAAATTGTCACCCCATTACATTGGGCCGTTTCAAATTCTGGAAAAGCTTGGTCTAGTTGCTTATAGAGTTGCCTTGCCACTGGGATTCGGGTAAACACACAATGTGTTCCATGTATCGATGTTGAGGGGCTATCTCCGAGATCCATTTCGTTTGATAGACTACCACCGAATAGCAGTTGATGAAAATATGAGATACAAAGAATAGTCGGAACGGATCATTGACCAGCAAGTGAAACAATTAAGAAACAAGTCCATCCCAATGGTGAAGGTAGAATGGAAAGAACACTATGGGAAGCACGCTACATGGGAAAAGAAGGATGAAATATGGCTACGCTATCCACATTTATTTCTGGACGGAGGTAAAATAAGTTTGGAGGATCAAACTTTCTAAAAGAGGGATGATTATAACAACCTTGTTTTGTGTTATGTTAATTAATCTTAATTATGATTGTAATTATATGCCTAATATGATTTTGAGTGCTAATTATATGATTATATGTGGTTTTGAATTTCTATATGTTCACCATAGGAAAATTTGTTCGATTTTCTGCTATAAGATCAAATTGAAGGCCATAAAGGCGACAGAAACTGAAATTGACCACATTTTTGCGATTAGCATGATTTTAGAGCCCACGGTGAGATTTAATTAAAAATTGATTCAGATCAAAATAATTAGATTGAGTTGATTAAATTAAGCATAATTACTTGACCTTAATCAAATTTGATTAGGTAAGCATATATAAAGGCCTATTTACACATAATTACTTAACCTTAATCAAATTTGATTAGGTAAGCATATATAAGGGCCTATTTACACTTATGTTTATTCTTTTGAGCTCATATTCCATTACATGGCTGAAGATACACTCTAGAGAGAGAGAGAGAGAGAGAGAGAGATGATTTTAGAGAGAGAGAGAGTGAAGGCAAAATTGGAGAATTGAGCAAGAAGCTTGAAGATTAGGAAGATTAACTCAAGAAACAGCAAGAATTTGGAAGATTTGAGCGTCTAGGTGAGTAATTGAACTCAAATTCATGAGTTTAAATTCATAATTGAGTGACTTCAAGGATAATATGAAGTTAAAGACAAGATTTAAGATGAATATGATGAATTTGAAGTCAATAAACATGTGGATATAAGAGATTGCCATGAATTTGCATTTTTGCGCATGAAAAATGTAGTTCGTGTTGATTTGAGAGTCATTTGATGCATGCATGTAAGAATTACCATGGTGTGAAACTCAATTCTAAGGATTCATGTTTGCATTTGGAAGATGATTCTTGGAACATGAAGATTATGGCACCAAATCATACATACACGCCTAATTTTGTTGAATCTCATGAGTTTAACCATAAATTGTACCATTTGAGATGAAAATAGAAGCTATACTTCACATGCATGTCAGATCCAAGAAGATATAAGATTTGTTGCATGAGTTTTGAAGTTATGGAAATAAATTTAGCATAATTGAACTTATATGATGAATTCATGGGAATTTGAGCTTCAAATCTTGTGAAATTGGCATTATATTATGTTAAAGGTTGTATGTTTGACACATAGGTTATATCATGCAAGTTACACCATGTGGAGTTGTGTGGCTGAAGCTCAAAATGTATGTTGGAAATTCCAGAATTCAGCTTGTCTGCTTGAGCGAGGGAAGTGTCGCTCGAGTGTAAAAATTAAGCTCCCAGAAGGTTTGCAAAGAATTACACTGTAGCTCGAGTGACAAATCTTGCACTCGAGCAAACCTTGTTTTGCAAGACTCCTCGTTCGAGCGGTGAAAGTCTCGCTTGAGTGTAAAATTCATTTAACCAGTGCTTTCATAGAGTTTTGCAGGCCGCTCGAGCGACCAAAGATATGCTCAAACGAAGGGCCCTATTTCAGAAACTTTTGAGAAGTTGGTTTATGTTCCATTTTCCAGTATCATTCATTTCTAGGCACTCTTAGGCATGCATTGAGCATTGTAAATGAATTAAAGAAAAAAGAAAAAGGCCTAAGAGAAATAAACAAGTTAAGAACGAATTGAATTGCTTGTGACCCGATGTGTTATGAAATGTATAAGGTCACGCGCAAGGGCAAATCCATCAATGAAACACAGTGAGTAATATTTTAGTAAAGATACTTTCAAGTATGCTATTTTCCAAATGCTACTTTTGTACAAGTTTCGTGGATTTGTGGATTTGAATTGTGAATGAGTAATCGATATGCCTAATGTTTGTATAAAGCCTTGCAAAGAATATGAATTGAGCCTGAGGCTGTTTGATATGAATTGGGCCTAAGGCCATTTGATATGAATTGGGCCAGAGGCCGTTTGATATGAATTGGGCCCAAGGCCGTTTGATATGATTTGGACCCAAGGCTATCTGACGAACTTGACATAGCTATGTAATGGGCCTGAGGCCGTTTGATATGTTTGATAAAAAAATAAAAAAATAAAAAAAATCATAAAATGGGCTTAAGGTCATTTGTATATGAAATTCACGAGTTCGATGTACATAATATGAGTTTATATGAATCTTATTCATCCAACCCCCTTACTTTGGTATTATTCACTGGCCATTAGCTCACTCTTATTTATATGTATGTAGATGAGCAAAGAGATGTCCAACCCCAGAGCCTCAATGAAGATTGTGAGAGAAGTCTAAGTTTTGTGGAGTTAGCCCGCATGTCTCACGCATGAGACACCGTTTTTGTTCTTTTGTTTACTCTTTTGCTAACTCTTTTGGTATCTTGTTGGATCTGTTAGATCACCTATATATATAATTCTGTTTGGTGGGCCATATGTTTGTAGGATCTTGGATGTACAAGATGTTTATTTTGGTTCATGGTGTGAACACAGCTCATTGGACAAAAATTTCTAAGTCTACTTCCACTTGAGCCCCTTTATTATTGCTGAGATATCTTTAATCTTGTGTGAGGTCGGACGTAATCTCATGATTACTGGCCAGTTATGACCTTAATCTACAAGGGCAGGTTCGGGTCATGACAGACTCTGTTGGGGATATTTTTAAACCTTGACTCAAACTCCGTGATATAAATTTTATTTTCAATTACATGTTCATTGGATTGCATGCATTGGTGCGCCTTAGTCTCGTGCTCGTCACCTGTTATCCTAACTTTGGGTAGATAGATGAACATGGGCTCTAATATGGTTGGAGCACAAGCCTTGGAATGAGGAACACCATGCGTTGCTTGATCCACCGGATAACGCAGGTATATCAGTATCCTGCTGAGGCACCGCTTTTGACCAGACTGATCTAGTGCACATAACAAAATCTAGCAACTTCCAAAATTAGGGCAGGATACTACCCTATCCAAGATGTATGATGCCACTTGTTTGAATAGTGGAACCCTAGATCATTTCAAAGTTAGGACAGGGTAACCCTTCGTGTCACGCCCCAAACCCGCCCCTAAAAGTTTGGGCATGGCCCATTTGAAAACGGACACTAAACCTGCTATACATATCATATGGGGCCTGAACGGAAGCATTCACCAATATAATTTAACATAAATAAAAGAACTGCATCCATTGAGCGACCACTATCATGCCAGGATCACAGACAGAACATAAGGCAAATAAACATACAGTGACGTGCATCAGAGAATTAGCTATGTACATATATATATACAGACCCAGCCCTTAGAATTGGGCGTAAAACATCATGAACAGGTAAAAGGAATTATATATACATCAACCTTAAACAGACAATCAGGGTACGAAATCAAAAGCTTAGCAAAATGAGCTGCCTTCATTTGAGTGCCTGGACACCCTGAGGTTGACAAAAGAGGTACGGACGCTATGGGTTAAAATGAGCTCGGTGGAGTGCCTCTGAATGAACATAACACGAGTGAGTCAAGCTCGGTGAACAGTAGTACATAAACAATTTAAAGATTAACTTAACTTACTTACAATATACATGTTCATCTAATTACATAAATAAATACAAAAATTCTGTGGTTAGTCTGATTCTGTACACGTTTCAGTAGGGCTTTGTCGGGTCATAACTTCCGCAGTTGGCCTTTGGCCCGATGGGTTCTAAATTCACAAATTAGCCTTTGGCTAGATGCACCACTTCACAAGTTGGCCCTCGGCCTCTGAAATTCATAGTTTCACAAGTTACAGTTTCACACTTCACAAATTGGCCCTCGGCCTCATAATTTCATATTTCACAAGTTGGCCCTTGGCCTCATAATTTCATGATTCACAAAGTGGCCCTTGGCCTCATAATTTCATGATTCACAAAGTGGCCCTTGGCCTCATAATTTCACAAATTCACAAGTTGGCCCTTGGCCTCATAATTTCATGGTTCACAAATACTTCACAATTTCATATAAAACATATTCTTGAACCACGGTATTATTACCCCCGGGCAAGGGCCACAAACCACGGTATTATTACCCCCGGGCAAGGGCCTTGTACTAAAAATGCCTTAAATACTTTTCGTATCTTTACAAATTATATCTTTCATAACTTTACAAATTGTATCTTCATAATTTCACAAATTATATCTTTCATTGAGCGGCCATAGGCCTCATGACTTTCACATAGGCTTTAAGCCTAATTCACATATGTATGGACTCAAGAGGTGGCTCCCACCAAAGTGTAGCACTTTGTTCCATACCAGAAATCATATCGTTATATATCATATCATAAGCAGAACGAATAAATAGGACAGAATTACCTTAGGTTCACAAAAATACCTTGTCACCCAATAGTGTACACAAGTCTCTTCATAAGTCATTCCAAGTTAAAATATTCATCTTACGTATATCGGAATAGTAGTAATACTTATTGATGGAAGACACATGCATCATTGTTCTTCTTGTTCACTATAAACCAACAGGGGTAATTTACAGATAACAGAACATTAATAGTATTCATTAACAGTAAACAAAGCACATGACTATAGCACTATCCATAGTTCTAGCCATCTGCCCAAACTGAGGTATGTCAAATCCTTCACTGCTTACATAAGTCTTAATCCACACATACGTTAGCATAATTGCCCATAAAGAACAGAATATTAATAACAATGATTATTAACGGTAAGTAATGTACAATTATAGTACTACTACTCACAGTGCTATAACGGAGTGCTTGTCCTTCCCGGGTTATGCCCTACACATGTACACAACTTATACATTAATTCCTTTTCTTTCTTAATTCATTTCCTGCTTTATTTTACTTCAAATGAATTTACAGGCATCTTAAGGGCATCAAGCACATAAAACAAAGCAAACAATATTTTGCAGCATGAAGTCTTCAAACCTATTTCTCCAACTCAATATATACATATAAAGGATTACTAGTCTTACAAAACACATTATGGAATTTACACCCATCATCTTCTATTCAAAGAAAGAAAGGATTTTTATGAACATTTCCATGTTGCCCAAAACTCTTTAAATTTCTAGTGTTTGCACCAAAACCCAAACATTTCCTCATCATTCAACAAAACTCAACATTCTCAACACAATTCAACATGATTCAATTCAACACTACGAGTATAATTTAACATAATTAGGTAAATTCTTTGATCTCATTTCAAGATTCCATAGCCAAATTAATATCATCCACATCATCAACAAAACCTTTTCTCCCAATTTCATTTCACATTTTAATATGATTTCCAATGCCCAAAACAAGGTTCATTCGCTAATTTTTAATAAAATTCCCAAACATTTTCAAACTTCAAATAAATTTGCATATATCCAATTCAATGTCTTAATTCCATGATTTTACTTTCAATTTGGGTAAACTCTTTGCTTAACCTCATAAATCAACCTAGGGTTTTCAAGAAAATAAAGGATTTCAAGAAAAAGCCAAATTTCCCAAACCATTACTTCTTGTTCCAATTTTCTCATTGATTACAAGTCTAAAGTTCATAATCCATCACTTAAACCAAGCAATTGCATTCCCAACATTCTAAACTCTAAATCCCCAAATCTCAAGTTTGACACAATATGCACAAAACAATAGATTTTGTATTTATATACTCAAAATACCACAAACCCATCCATGAATGCAAGTATTGAAAGAGGACAAGGATCCCTACCTCAAGAACCAAACAAGGAGCAAAGCTTTGAGACGAAATCACCAAAATCCCGAAATTCCAATCGGTTGGAAATGGTCATCTTCTTGCCTTCTTCACTTCTTGGTGGAAGATCTTGCTCAAACCTAAGGGAAATGGAAGTATTTGGGATCAAAACCCTAGGGTTTTGAACTAGGGCAAAAAGAGTCAAGAGAGGGGAGGAAAATATGAGAAATGATCTCAAAATCTCGTTTTTGAAGCTGCTGTCCCGTAATTCCCGATCGAGCGGAGGGATTCCCGCTCGAGCGTAACTGTTTTCAGTAAAGAATTTGAAACTTTGTACTGATGTAACTCTCCCATCCGGACTCCGTTTTAGGTCATTCTTGTGTCCAAATTGAAGCCCTGGAAATAATCTTTCCAATGGTTCCAACCTCACATTCAAATTCCAAGTATATAAGGAGAAAAGGGCAAAAGAGTGACGGCTGGTCAAAAATTCAAACTTAAATTTGGGACTTTATATTTAATCTTATCTATATATTTTGTTAAGGCTTCAATCAAGGTTCCAAATATCATCCAAGGGTCCTCAATTATACTATTTAAAGTTCACTTGCCAACCCATCAACATCAAGAGTCCAACAACCATACAAGTTTCAAGGTGACAGGCACCACTATACCTCAATCCGATGTGAATTTAAAATCCGGGTCGTTACACTTCCCTTCATTGCAATGTTTGTTCTCTTTCTTGATATATGTAATGTATGGGATTTAGGGTTCTCAAATCTAATCAGCGGATCTGGCATATCATTTTGAGGGACTGAGTTCAGTGTGCATATTGATCAATTGAGCCAAAATGCTGCCGAAATTCTGATTGATAGTTTTGTTTTGTTCTTGATATGTTGTTGTAGCACCATAGCTTTAGAACGGTCTAAAATCCCCCAAGTTCTGTGGATTTGAGCTAGTAGACTTTGTAAAACTGCGGATTTGGTTCAGGGGTAGCTAGTGTTCTTCACCGGCTAGATCATCCCTACCCAATTCACCCGAATAAACAATGGCTCAAGTCCTGAAAAATATAGTAGACATACTTTTGGCTCTTCAACAAAGCATGGATACTATTGCTTATGCAGTTGCCAACTAGGGTGCGGTTGCCAACAAGGGTGATGCTCTCGCCAAATTACAATGCCCAATTCAAGTCCAACCCACTCCAAAGAGCCCAACCCAACTAATCCATTAAGACAAAGTCGGTTCAAATACACTGTGAGTACCAATGGCTGAACCCACTACTTCTGAGATGTTGAGCATGATTGAGGATCTTCAGAGAACTATGGCAGATTTAACTTTTGGAATCCTGGCTCCGTCACTGACCACCTCACATGCCATAAATTTCACTTCAAAAAGCTCCTCAATCTTGGGGTAAACTGCAATTGGAATGGGCCAACCTGATGCCATCTCAAGCCTGGATAATATCATAGCCACCCAATCCTTTGGCAAAACCAAAGTAAGTGGCAAGAACAAGGACGGGGCAAATATTAATCCTTATGCACAACTTCGATAGGCTATTGAGACTTTGAGGTCAAAGGGCTAAACAAACAGCAAGTCCTTGCAGTTGTTGAAAAAACTGTGGATGAAACTTTTGTCGCTCAGGTTGGGGGCATTTTGAATCAGGGGTGAAGCCGTGAAAAGGGATGCTTTACTAGAAACACCTATACCGGTTGCAATCCTAAACCTAGAAAAGATCTCCAAACGTAGTCAACACCCTTCAACCCCTCTGTAATACTTCCAAGACTGGTAGCCGCACCTTCAATCCCCTTTACATGCTTCTGTCCAAATCTCTCCAAATCCTCATAGGACAAGGCCGTCTGAAACCCTTTGAACCTTGGCCTCTCTCTGATCGCCTTCCAGATAGACACAACTCTACTAAGTATTGTGCCTTTCATCAGCAACACGGCCATGATACTAACCTTTGTTTTCTCCTTCGCCATGAAATTCAAGACCTAATTGACAACAAGGTCATCACCCCTACCAGCTTCTACAAAGTCTATTGGCAGTGGATCAATGAACTTGGGAGATAATGTGACTAGCTCTGTGATTGGGGATGGACCATTTGCTGATTGCAGGCAATTTTGCTCTAGACGTGGTGGATGGCGTGCACTGATTTTAGCAATTTGATAATGTTTTCATTTTATTTTCTAAATTGGGTATTGAGTCTAAACCTGATTTTGCCAAGTCTGTGGAGCTGGAATCAAGATCGAGTTAGTTTTGTGAGTTAGAGTCTAGTGATTACGAGGATGATAACACAGACACTACTGTCCTGTCTGTATCTGTTGTTATTTCTTTCTTTCGAGTCTGTTTCAAACATTGGGCTGCAATTGGGTCTAAATTTGTCTCTAGTGTCATAGATAGGAACCCGATTGTCTTTCAGCAATAAATCTCCTTCTCTCAAATTTTTAGATTTGACTTTCTGTACGATCTCCATTGGCTTGAGAAACTATCCAGTTTGAATCTTTGATCACACCTGACCTTTTTGCCCCTAGTTCAAGTTTTGCTTCCAATCCAGCTATGCAAGCTTCACACTTTGGTTGACCATTGAAAAGTTTGAGTCAGGGTTTGAAAGCTAGGGGGCCGGGTCTTAGGGTTGAGAGTGATCCTATTCTATATCATCTTAGGATCAATTCCAGGCATGTCTTCGTAGGACCATGCAAAACATTTTTTTTGCAATAAAGCGACCAATCGCTCATACTACTCTGAAGACAATGTAGAACCAATCTAGACCAAGACAGGATCCTTCTCAATACCCACATTAATAGGAATGATCTCATCCATTAAGGGCTTTAGCACGTCTCTCTTCTCTCAGTCGATCAAATTTTGCAAATTCTGTGGAATTCCTTCCTCTTTGTTTTTGTCGTAGTTTTGGAAAAGGTTTTAAAAGTTTCGGTCAATGCAGTGATTTAAAGGCACAAAGAAGTAGGCAAAAATTAATGCATTTTCAATTCAAAACTCATGGATCAAATTTATGCAGTCAAGGGTAACAACCATTCTCATAGATTTACATGGCTTAGAGATCTCACAACTAATCAACATGGGCAAGTTAAAATTTTCTATCCCAGAGAGGCTCGCTGGGCAGAAAATCCCGAAGGGTGACCAAGGAAAAAGTTAGAGCAGAAAAAAAAAATGAAAAATGTAAAAAAAAAAAAAAAAAAAATGAAAAAAAAATGAAAAATGAAAAAAATAGAAAAAAAATGAAAAGAAAAGATTGCAATGTTGAAAACCCAAAAAAGGGTGGCTTTGGCAAGAATTAGAACACAAAAGTAGAGTAAAAATACTCGAGTGAGCCTTACCGGAGAACTACGTAAGGGCTGATTCCTCTATGTGGGATATATATGCAGCTTCATCTTGAAGTTCAACCCCAACCGTTTTCAACTCATTCGTCCCATCCATATTTGATTGGTATATTTTTATTCAACTCGACAGTCCTATCCATGTTTGATTAGCTCATCTTCGTTCGATTCGGTCATCCTATCTTTTCTTTATGGAAAATTCAATTGCTAGGCAAATCAAGTTCGGATTTGAGATTGTGCATCTCAAAGGGTTAATTCTATGTTGGTCGGGTAGTAGCCATTTGTGAAAACAAGTTTTGATGATTTTTAATGGAGTTGACTAATTCTCTCGAAAATTATTCATTTTTTTGTAAAAACTAGACCATTTCTTGGACCGAAAAAGGAAATTTTCAGTGCTCATGACTAGACTTACTTGATTTCAAAACAAAAAGTGGAACAATCATGTTAATCTAACTCTCATGTTGGTCAAAATCTTGTTACCAGAAAACCACAAAAAATATATAATCAAAGCGATGAACTAGGGGCACAGTCGAGTCAGGTTTTATGTCTTTCTCCCCGTATTTTTGAAAGTCTCAATGGTCAACTCACTCGTCGAAAAGTGCGTAATAGTTGTCTCTGGCAATGTATTGCGCCCGCATTCGTCACGCCTGCGATATTCTTAACCATGCCCGCGATCGTCGGGCCCACGATGTTTCTAGTTGTGCCCATGTTGAAGTTTTGTGTCCTTTCTATTCCGGTAAGTATTAGTGGGTGTGTTTTTATTTTTTATTTTTGCTTTGTTTGAGTCGCTTTTGATTTTCGGCCACTTGTTTAGCCAGCTAGCCAATTTTCCAGCCAGTTCTTTAGTTCATTTAGCTGGGCGGTTCATAAATCCGTCGGCCCGCCAGTCTTTTAGCTGGTTGGACAACAAATCTGCTGATCGGCCAATGAATTAGCTAGCCGATCAATTTATGAACCCAAAATATAAATAAAAAAAATGTAGAATTTGTGTAGGCTTAATGGTTTGTCTTTTAGAGTTTTGGTTTGAATGCCTTTCATTCTAGCAAGTGTAAATAAGTGTGTGCGGACTCGCCTTTTTTCGTGCCCCGCCCTTCTGAAAGGGTTTGAAAAGAAGGCCTCATAGTTCGGACTCCTGCGGTTCTAAATCTAGTCTCACAAGTGCAATGTGAAACCGATAATCACCAAAGAGTCCAAATCCGGCAAACCTTTTTGGAAAATCGATTTTAAATCAAAAAATACCAAAATTGGACTGTTTTGCCAGATACAGAGTCGCCATATAAATATTTGTTTTTGGGGAAATTTAGGAAACCCTGACTTGTGCCAAAGGCCTCGTGTCCGTCATCACCAAAGTTGTCTCGGCTCGGGAACTTGGATACGAGAGGGGAAGGTCCTGAAATGAGCACCCCCGCTCGCCCGATCAAGGATCGGCCTCTTCTAATCATGATGTGATGTTTTATAAACTTTATGTATTCTTATTCCAGTTATTAGCTAACTTTACTATGTGACACACACAAGCAAGTATAGACTAAAATTACAAGAATTGGAACAATTCAACTTATGTTTATTTTCGAAAATGGTTTGAATTTGCCATCCTCAAGTGGGCTTAAAGATGCTGATTTGCCACCAAACATAGTGAGCTTAAAACAGAATTTGCCACAACAAAGTAAGCTTAAAACTCACATTTGTTAAATTGTTCCAATTCAAACAACAAGCCTTCATCCATAGGCATTCATGTAGTTTAGCATTTAAGCACATAGCCTCATGGTAAGCATGCTAGACATGGCAACATTCACACTTATGCAAGTATGCTAAAGAGTAAAAACTCACCTAGTACTCCAAGCTAGGAAAACATGAGTTAGTGAAATATGCATGGCTCCTAACTATGTTAAGTGTCTAATGTAACACATGCAATATGCAATTAATAGGCTCGGCTACTAATTATGGCATATGAATCAATTTGAACAACATGCGAAAAACACGTATTCAAAGAAGATATTGAAATTGCAATGCAGTTTGAATGATAAGCCGAGCCTCGGTGCATGCAAGACAAATGAATGGATGTAAACATGCAAGCATAAGGTATGCTAATTGAAAATGTCCTTAATCTAACCATCGAAAGAGATTAAATAAAAGGGAGAAATACGTGGGTTGGAAGACATGCACACACGCACACACACTTATTACAACATTAAGCCCTCGCAAAGGAGGGTCCGAATGAATAAGAGCTAAGCTAATCATTCGCTAAGCTAATCAAACTAATCTAATTAAACTAATTAGACTAATTATTACAAATCAAATGAATAACTAGTAAACTAATTACTAACTATTACAACACTTAACTAATTAGCAAACTAATTAATTAAAATAAAAACATGCTAACTAATCATACAAAGCATTAAACTATGCTGCCACCGCTCCGCCTCGGAAAGTGGAAGATGCATGCGCTCGGTTTTCGCTCGGGAAGACCATCGTTTTGCCCTTTGAGAGGCTCTATTTGCAGGGTTGAGCATACTTCAAAACCTTTCCACTCCACCTTACCAAATCTTTGCTGAGGTTGACATCAGTGGCCTGCCGGCCATGGATGGTTGCTACCGACCATGGATGGTTGCTATCGGCCATCTTTCGGCAAAAAGGGTGTAATGTCGGGCAAAAATGAGACACTGCCAGCCATGGATGGGGCCTTGCTGGCCACTGATGCTCTGGGTCACCACATTGCAACAGAGCACAAACAAAGCAAAAGAAAGGTTTTTCGAAGGGTATATTTGTACTGTACCCCTCCTTATTATCTCAAAATCTCAAAGGAGTGGCACTCTTGGATCCAAAACCACCAATTAAGCAATTTCATTGCATGATGGCCAAAGATCCAAGTTGTACAATTTCAATAAATGCACAAATATGACCAACAAGACCACCACCCTACCATGTATGATCAAGGGTGATGGAGACCAAGGAAAATGGTACATTTCATCACTTTTGAGTATGAAATGTCCCATTTTCCTTGTCTTTGAATTAACGTCCGATTCTAACACATACAACGCAACACAAAAGATGCTTATCTAGCTTCTTTTACTTGCCATTTTTTTGTTTACTCATTTTAGTTACCAAACCATTCTTTAGTCACTTAGTCCATTGGTGAGTGTCTTCTAAAGCGAAAGAAGTGTCAACCAAGGGGTAATTTAAGGCATGAAAGAGATCATGTCATTGGTAATGAACCCCTCAAAGAGGATTAAACCATTAAGCATAACCTCAATCTTAAGCTTAAAGGATCCCAAGCTTGAAACAACTCTCAAAAGAAAATAAAAGAGTGAAGCAAAGAGGGAGGTTGGAGAGATTTCAAGTCCTGAAATGGACTGCAAAACAACACTAAAACATGCTTTGAACTTAAAACAATGATGACTAAAGCATGAAAACACCAAGCCAGTGAAGGAACTAACCCTACAACTGTGCAATACAAGCCTCAACTACATTAACCAGCCCAAAACAGGTCAAAACAAAGGCAAGAACATGATGGACTCGAGTTGAATTAAGCTAGAAAAACATACTAACATGTAAAGCTAACTAGGCATGCAAACAAGACACAAGGAGATGAGGCTAACCCCTCCAATTTTGGACTTCAAAACATGGTTTTTACCACTAAAAATCTTAGAGATTCAGTGGTTAAAAGGCCCAAAAAAGTTGTTTTCAAAGTGGTGAAAAGCAGGCACAAAAGCTTAACAAGCGAAAAAGGCAAAATGGTGGACAATCCCCTAACCCAAAAGGACTCAAACCACCACTTTTATGGCTCAAAAACAGAACTTTTTACATGCCAAAACCAGCCCCAAAAATAGTTTAAAAGGATGGCAAAAAAGGTAAACAAAACAAGTCTAAGCAAGGTAAGTTCTATACCTTTGAAGCACAACACAAAACAACCACAAATTCAAGCTCAAACCTTCTTCTAGAGCACCAACAAGACTCCAAGACACCTCAGCCCCAAGGTGGTCAAGTTTGATTAAGGGTTGATGTGCAAAAGTGTAGAGAAACTGGACTTTAAGGCAGAAAATAACAAGAGAGAGAGAATTCTAGAGAGAGAGAGAGAGAGAGAGAGAGAGAGATTTTTGTCTTCAAATTTTTCTAACCCCCTCACATGAAAGAGGGGAGGTCCTATATATAGAAAATACAAAATCCCCTCACAAAGATCCAGCCACACACGTGTTGGAAGATGCATGAACTTGTGTAGATAGCTGGCACAAAAATATCACAAAATATCTGCTGGAAATACTGGTGGCCAGTTGGCTGGCCATCAGTGATGGCGGGCAAGGATTCATTGATGGCCAGCAAGGTTCATCAATGGCTGGCATACCAAAGACCATGGCCGGTAGCCTTCAAGGATGACTGGCAGGCCATCAAAAACTTCACCCTAAAAAGACCCAAGCATGATCCAAAGATGAGCCAAAATGGATGCTAGGTTTAGAAAACTCAAACCTGTGGCATTCTAGCTCAGACTTCGAGCGTTCAGTGGGCAATCATGTACCTGCAAGAACATCCAAGTCTTGAAGCGGCCATAAAAAATGGGGTATCTACAGTGTGTTTGGTTTGTTTTTGCTTTGTCTTTCTTTCACTGAGTCATTTTTTATTTCCAGTCAATTGAAGGCTCAATGTCCAATTTAGAATTCATTAAAATTCAATCATTCTCATATTCAAACTTGAAAGAAAATATTTTCATGCTCAAAGTGTTGTGCCATTCATGCCATGATGTGCAAACCGAAACTCATTTTATTAAACTTTTGGGTGAAGCCCTAATCAACATTACAAAAAAAGAGAAAGAAATTTTGAAAAACAAAAGAAAAATTCTAAAGCATTGGTGCTCTATCCTAAGCAAAGTAGAAAACAAAAAAGAGTGGAAATGAAAGGGGAGAAAAAAAAAAACACAAAAAGAAAGAAAAAAAATTGAAAACACAAAAAAAATAAAAATAAATAAATAAATAAATAGAGGGAGGGAGGGATCATTTTCTCAATTTCTGGCAGCAGCCCGACGACAAAGATTACAAATTGACATCATTTGCAGAAAACTTTGTCTCTCGACTCTACCAACGATTGCCACACCATAGCATCACTCTCGGGAAGCCTTTAAAGACTTTGCCTCGGCATTGGCAGAGCTTCCAAAAGAAATTACTCCCCGCTAACAGTCAAAGATGAAGTATGAAGGACCTCCGAATTGGGCCGCAAAGATCCCTTACTGTTTCAGCTCCTTGTTTTGCTTTTTGAATGCACTAATCTCTGCTCGAGCATCCTTGTACATACTCTGGAGCAGAGAGAGTTGGGCATTTAACCAGTGTACCTCACTTGTCCTGTTCTGTAGCTAGTGGGACAAATTGGAGACCACGGTTATCATCTCCACACAAGATTTCAATGTGAAGTGGTTGGCCTCGATATCAGACTACGCTGCCATTGTTTGCTTGACTTACAGCGCGGGATAATTGAGAATAGGGGTACGGACGCTCCATCAAGGCTCAGAGGAGTTGGCCTCAGCATTGTTAATCGAGGGAGTGTTAAGATCAGGGAAGAGAGTGAGGGGATGGCGAGAAAAAGCCATCACAGGGGAGTGTACTACCATCGAAGGGAAATTGGTAGAGTAATGGTAGGGGGCATTTGTAGCTCTCTATTTTGCCCTCTCACAAGCTGTGTTTAAAAAGAAGAATAGAAGGAAAGAAGAGGCCAAAGAAGAATGGATTGATGAGGCAATCTTTGACAAATGAGGGCCCATCCAGCTATTGTCGGTCAAGTATGCCGTGATTGTTGAAATCGCGTGCCAAACATGGCACTTGACGAAGACGAATGGGGCAGAGAAAGAGACAGAAACATGGGAGAGAGAGAGGGTTTTATATATTTTGTATATATTATGCATATATATATGTATATATGTCAGTGTATCTGTATTCGTATGTCTGTGTCCATATATGTATATATTTTGTATTTTTGTATATGTATGTAATATGTATTTTGTATTTTTGTATCCGTATATGTATATATATATGGTATGTATAAAAAAATGTTCAAAATAATCACACACACAATAAATAAATAAATAAATAAATAAATAAATAAATTGAAAACAATTCCCAGAAAGAATTTTTTGGGAAAAAATCGAAGTGAAAAAAAGAAAGTGGGGAAAATAAAAAATCAAATCAAAAAAATCAAAAAAAAGAAAAAGAAAAAGAAAAGGAAAACAACTTTTGTGCTTCCATCAAACCATCTTTGTGAATCGATCGCATAATCGGATCATTTATATGCATTGATTGTAAGATCAGTCTGTTCATATGCATTGATTGTATAATCAGACCGTTCATGTGCATCTGTCATGCAATCTTGTTATACTCTCCTTGTGTATCCATCAAGTCATCGCGCTGTTCTTGTGCATTTGTCATCATAGTTCCTCCTCTCATGATTTCAGCATGGTTAGAGTGTGTTCCTCTTCTCACAATTACAACATGGTTGAGTGTGTTCTTCCTCACACGATATCAGCGTGTTTAGAATGTGTTCTTCCTCCTCTCATAATTCCAGCGTGGTTGGATTTTGTTCCTCTTCTCATGATTATAACATGGTTAGAGTATATTCCTCTTCTCACAATTACAGCGTGATTACAGTGTGTTCTTTCTCACACAATTTCAACGTGTTTGGAATGTGTTCTTCCTCCTCTTATGATTCCAGTGTGGTTGGAGTCTGTTTCTCCTCTCTTGATTTTAGCATGGTTGGAGTGCATTCTTCTTTTCACGATTACAGCATAGTTAGAGTGTGTCCTTCCTCACACGATTTCAACGTGTTTGGAATGAGTTCATCCTCCTCTAATGATTCCAATGTGGTTAGAATATGTTCTTTCTCTCATGATTTCAGCATGGTTGGAGTATATTTCCCTTCTCATGATTACACTGTGGTTAGAGTGCGTCTTCCTCACACGATTTCAGCATGTTTGGAATGTGTTGTTCCTCCTCTCATGATTTTAGAGTAGTTGGAGTCTCTTCCTCTTCTCAGGATTTCAGCATGGTTGGAGTGTGTTCCTCTTCTCACGATTTCAGCATGGTTAGAGTGTGTTCTTTTTCACACAATTTCAGTGTGTTTGGAATGTGATCTTCCTTCTCTCATGATTTCAGCATGGTTGGAGAGTGTTCATTTTCTCACGATTTCAACATAGTTAGAGTATGGTCCTCCTTTCACGGTTTCAGTGTGATTGGAGTTTGTTCTTATTTTGTTCCTCCTCTCATGATTTCAGCATGGTTGGAGTGAGTTCCTCTTCTCATGATTTCAGTGTCGTCATGATTACAGTGTGGTTGGAGTATGTTCCTTTTTACACGATTATAGTGTGTTTGGAGCATATTTGGATTTGCATTTCTTACATTCATGTAGAAAACATGTTTCCATCATTCATCTAGAAAGCATGATTGAACAATATTCTTTACTGTACTCACATCAGTTAGAAAGCATCGTGTTGTTTGCTTCTTTCATATGCCATCTTTATAGCTTTATCAATATTGCATCGTGTTGCATTGATCTTAAACTTTTACAACACCCCGGCTGTGCAGTAGCACGTAAGTCCAACTTTCACAAGCTGTGCGGAAGTGTGTAAGTTCAACTTCATCGATGGTGCAGTAGTGCATAAGTCCAATTATCATCAGTTGCGTAGAAGCGCGTAAGTCTAACTATCATCAATTGTGCGGTAGCACGTATGTCATGACTTGAACCCACCCCTATAGGTTAGGATCATAACCGGTCAGTAATCTGAAGATTACCTACGACCTCCAACAGAAATCAAATCGTGATTAATAATAGGGGGCCAAAAGTGGAAGCAAAATGTAAAGCATTGTCCAATGAGCTGTCCATATATGACAAAATAAAAAAAAAATAGCACATATATAATAACTCACACATTGCATACATAAGCAATTTATACATGTCCAAGATCATTCAAAAGTAGTCTTAACAAAAACCAAGGTTATTTACAAACTTGGTCAAACATGACCACAAAAGAAACAAAAGATAGACAATCAAAAGTAAAGCCTCTTGCGTGATGTGACCTTGGTTGACTCCATAATCTTGGTTCTCTCATAAGCTCACTGGGGCTGGGGCTGGACATCTCGTTGCTCACCTACATACATATAGATAAAAATTGAGCTAACGCCCAGTGAATAATACCACAGTAAAGAGGTTAATGAATGAGATTCGTATGTAAATAAGTCATACTTGCATTTAATACATATGGAACACAATTCCCATTCATTACACACTTAAACAAATCATAGCGGAACAACCTCGGCTCCAATCCATTATATGTAGTACATGTCGAAGGGACGAAACGACCTTAGGTCCAAACATTTTTCATAACTAATGATAACATTTGTACTGAACGACCTCGGGTCCAACATTTCCATATTCATATTAATGCGCATATTTAGATTCAAGGTCATGTTCACATTTAATGGATCCATGCACAAACAACCATCTAGTCCTTCACATCGTATATACGAAATGACCTTAGGTCCATTATTTCCAAATTCGTATTCACGCGTGCATTTATAAACATAATCATATTCACATTCAAAATGACCTTTGGTCCAATATGCTAAACGACCTTAAGCCCATTTCGTGTCCTTGTCAAGCATACCAAACGGTCTCGGGCCCATTTCATATTCTCATCAAACATACCAAACAACCATAGGCCCATTGTGTATTCATACAAAATGACCTTTAGTCCAATCTTATAATTTTGTGCTTATCAATCACGTTTCAAGTCTTTTATGAATCTGACAGGTAGAATACTCATTCATAATACAAATTCATGAGTTCGGAAATCCTACCACATAGGTAGTATTTAGAAAATAGCATTCATTAAAATATCTTTACCAAGATATTACTCATAGTGTTCAGATGGTTGATTTGTCCTTGCGATTGACCCTAGACAATTCATAGCACATACAGAAATCGGGTCAAAATACGATTCAATCCATTCTCAAATTTGTTCATCTTTCTTAAGCTTCTTTCTAACTCTTTAGTTCATTTACGATGCTCAATGTATGCCTAAGAGTGCTCAGAAATCAAAAAGAACAGAAATCGAGACGTAAAACAACTTGTCAAAGTTTCCTGGAATAGGGCACTTCACTCGAGCGCAACATTGGTCGCTCGAGCGAACCGCTTGGTTTGCAAAAGTATTGGATGCTCTCATTTTATGCTCAAGCCAACTTTTTGGTTGCTTGAGCAAAGACTGAAAATAAAGGGTGGTCGCTCGAGCGGTCTTTTGGTCACTCAAGCCAACCCTCGAAGTCTACAAAAGTACTAGGAGCTCGAAATGTACACTCAAGCTACACTTCCATCGCTCGAGCAAACTGCTCGAATTCTGAAATTTCTAGAATTCTGTTTAAGCTTCAAACACAATTGCAAGGCTCCAAATTCATGCATGACACACTCAGATATGCAAGAACACTCCCAAATACATATATTTGAAGGTAATTTTAACCCTTTGTTCAAAATTCCATGAATACATCAAAATTCAAACCACAAACTTCATGTATGTGAACTATTTTTCAAATCTTGCATCCATAGACGTTTAAACTTAGAATTGGAATCTAAACTATGGTAATTCATGCATGCATGTTAGATATAATGTTCAATTCATCATAATTTACTAGGTTTCTACTTAAAAGTAAAGAACCAAAACAAATTTATGCATGCATGCCCAAATTCATCACAATTCCTAAAATCTTTGCTCAACTGGAATCTAAACTATGGTAATTCATGCATGCATGTAAGATATAAAGTTCAATTCATCATAATTTACCAGGTTTCTGCTCAAAAGTGAAGAATCAAAACAAATTCATGCATGCATGCCCAAATTGATCACAATTCCTACAATCTTTGCTCAATTCACATACTTAACTACATATTCTTCTTGAAGTCACATTTAGATGACTTAAGTTCATGAATTTAGAGTTTAACCACTTACTTAGAACCTTCTATTCTTCCAATTCTAGCTAGAACTTTAGTTACTCTTCACAATCTTTCACTCCGTTAAGCCAATCTTCAAGTTCTCATCTCCTTTCTCTTGAATTCTCACTTCTCTCTCTCTCCCTAGGGTGTAGAACTTTAGAATTTTTGAGCCCAAGAATGAGCTTAATCACAATTAGAACATATATATGCTTGACTAATCAAAATGGCTACTCATGGTTTAGTGCTAATTAATTAGGCTCACTTAAATTGAATTAATCTAATTAATTTGATCCTTATCAATTTTTAATTAAATTTCACCGAAGGCTCTAAAAATTATGTTGATCACAATGGTATAGTCAATTTTGGTTTTTGTTGCCTCTACGACCCTTAATTTCAGTTTAAGACAGAGTACCGAACAAATTTATCTGCGATGGATAGATATAAATGCAAAAATGCATATAATTACATACTTAGCATCCAAATTCATATTAAGTACATAATCACAAGTGTAATTAAAGATAAACGGCATAACGTAGAACGGGGTTATCACAGTCTTCCCTTTTTAGGAAGTTTGGTACCCCAAACTTATGTTACATTCCGTCATAAACAAATATGGGTAGCATTGTCACATCTCATCTTCTTTTTCCCACATTGCTTCCTTTCCATAGTGGTCTCTCCATTCTACTTTCACTATTGGAATGGATTTGTTTCTCAAGTTCTTCACTTGTTGGTTAATAATTTGTTCTGGCCATTCTTTATATTCCATATTCTCGTCAAGGGTTATTTGGTGATAATCTACAACATGAAATGGATCCCGGAGGTAACCCTTTAACATCAACATGTGGAACATGTTGTGCATTTGTTCTATACCCGGCGGCAAAGCAACTCTGTAGCAATTGGATTAAGTCTTTCCAAAATCTGAAACGACCCATTATAGCGGGGTGACAACTTACCCTTCTTACCGAATCTCAATTGGCCTTTGATTGGACTTACACGGATGAACACGTGATCACCAACCTCATATTCAAGAAGCCTTCTTCTAACATCCGCTTAACTCTTTTGTCTACTCTGTGTTGTCTTGAGCCTTTGTTGAATGACTTTGATCTTCTCGATGGTGGTTTGTACAATCTCAGGCCCAAGCAAGACTCTATCTCTGACTTTTGTCCAACAAATTGGTGATCTACATTTTCTGCCATATAAGGTTTCATACGGTGCCATGTCAATGTTGGAATGAAAGCTGTTATTATACAAACTCTGCCAATGGTAAGTAATCTTCTCAACTCCCCAGAAAATCTAAGGCACACATTCAAAGCATATCTTCTAGAGTCTGTATGGTTCATTCTAATTGTCCATAAGTTTGTGGATAGAATGTAGTACTAAAACTGAGTTCTGTCCCCATTGCTGCTTGAAGGCTTTTCTAGAATCTAGATATAAATTTTGGATCTCTATCCAACACAATGGACCCCGACACTCTGTGTAAACAAACAATTTCATCAACGTATATAGTGGCAAGTCTATAAGCATCATAAGTAGTCCTTACAGGAAGGAAATGTACAGATTTGATTAGTTTGTCAACTATAACCCAGATAGAATTCATACCTCTCGAGGCTCGAGGTAATCCGACAATAAAGTCCAAGGTTATGTGCTCCAATTTCCATTTTGCAATAGGGAGAGATTGAAGTAGTCCTGCCGGCTTTTGATATTTAGCTTTAACATCCTGGCATTGAAGACATTTAGATACATACTTTGCAATTTCACGCTTCATATTTGGCCAACAGTAACTCTGTTTCAAGTCCCGATACATCTTGTTGTTGGCTAGATGCATTGTAAACATTGACTTGTGAGCTTCATCTTGAATTTTGGTCTTTAACTCAGTGATGTTTGAAACAAACAATCTGTTTTGGAATTTTAATGCTTCATTTTCAATATTATACCCGAGTCTCGAATTTTGATTCAGATTCATCAATTACTTTCTTGAGGAACTCATCCTCTTTTTGGTTCTATTTTATCTCGTCAATCACTATTGGATCAGCTAAAATAGCGACCATCAACCCGCCCTGTTCATGTAATATTACTTCAATCTCAGATTTCTCAAAGTCTTGTAAGATTTCATTTTGTTCATTGAGTAAAAAAGCCAACTTTCCCGTTGATTTCTACTCAATGCATCAACAACAGTATTGGTTTTCCCCAGATGATACTGAATCTGAAGATATCAGCTCAAGCCATTTTCTCTGTCACATATTTAACTCTTTTGAGGTAAAGAAGTACTTCAAACTTTTGTGGTCGGTATAAACTTCACATTTTGCTCCATAAAAGTAATGTCGCAAAATTTTCAAGCCAAACACAACTATAGCTGTAGACACCCCATTTTTGACCGTCCTCAAGACTTAGATGTTCTTGTAGATACATCTAGTGACAAGTTTGATTGCTCGTCGAGCGCTCAAAATTCACAGCGGAACGCCACAGGTTTGAGCTTTCCAAACCCTGCATCAATTCTATCTCATTTTTGGACCATGTTTTGGTCCTTTCAGCATGTTATTTTTGATGCACTGTCAGCCATGTTGAGGCACTGCCAACCATGGATTTTGGCCTACCGGCCATTGATGTGCCCTACCGGCCATCAATGAGCCCTTACCAGCCATCACTGATGGTCGGCCGGCCACCAGTGTATCAATAGATATATTCTGATATTTTGTGCCAACTGTTTGCACAGGTTGAGCCATCTTCTTGCACGTGTATGGCTAGATCTCTTTGAGGGGATTTTGTATCTTCTATATATAAAAGCCTTCCTCTTGCATGTTAAGGGTTGGAAATTTTGAAGACAAAAAAATCTCTCTCTCTCTCTCTCTCTCTCTAGAATCCTCTCTCTCTTGATATTTTATGCCTTAAGCCTAAATTCTCTACACTCTTGCATGTAAGCCCTTGATCAAACTTGATCACCATTGTGTTGAGGTTGTTTGAGGTTTTATTTGAGCTCTAGAAGAGGATATTGGCTTGGTTTGACTGGCCTTTGTTGCCTAAATAGCATCTTCTCTTCAAGAGGTAGGACACTTGTATTTTAAGCCTAATTTAAACACTTGTTTTGCCATATTTGCATACTATTTTGAAGCTGGTTTTGACCTCTGAAATCTCTGTTTTTATGTTTTGAAATAGTGGTTTGAGGTTTGTTTGGAGTTAGGGGTAGTCCACCTTTCTTGTAGTTTGCTTGTTAAGTTGTTGTGCCATCTTTCAAAGCTTTCTAAAACAAGTTTTTTGGCTCTCTTAACCAATGAATTCCAGGTGATTTTTAGTGGGAAAAAAATTATTTTGAGGTCCAAAATGGGAGGGGGTAGCCTCCCCTCCTTGTGTCTTGTTTGCATGAGTAGGTAGCTTAACATGTGACCATGTTTTTCTAGCTTTTTGTGACTTAATCTCAGCATGTTTTTGCTATTATTTTGGCATGTTTAAGCTCTGTTTTGAACTGATTGGGCCCCTTGAGGCTTGCCTTGCATGCTTGTAGTGCAATTGTGCTTAATAGTTTAGTTTGTGCTATGTGTTGGCCCTTCATTCTAGCCTTTTTTAGCTTACTTCAAGCATGTTTTAGGACTCCTTTTAGGCTATTTTAGGACTGTTTTGGACTATTTGTCCCTTTTGAGCTTTGTATTGCATGCCTATTGTGTAGTGATCTTCACTAGTTTGGTGTTTTTGGCTTTTAAACATGTTGTGCATGAGTTACTTGCATGTTGTAGTATCATTTTGCATGTCATTTCAGCACTGAAATATCTGCAACCTCCCTCATTTTTTCACTTTTTCATTTGCTTTGAGGATTGGTTAGCCTTAAGGTCGTGTTTAAGCTTGAGATTGAGACTTGTGCTTAATGGTTTTAATCCTCTTTTGTGGGTTTCTACTAACCAACGGCATGATCTCTCTCATGTCTTAAGTCATCCTTTGGTTGACCCCTCTCTCATTAGAGGACACTCACCTTGGACTTAACCGGTTAAAGAATGGATCGGTAATTAAAATGAGTAAATAAAACATGACAAGTAAAACTTGAGCAAGTTAAGCATGTTGTGTTGCATTGCACGTGTTCAATCAGACGTTATATTGAACACAAGGTAGATTGGAGCATTTCATAGTTAAAGTGATGACACGAGCCAATCTCCTTAGTCTCCATTGCCTTTAATCATACATGACAAGGTAGTGGTCTAGAGTCTTGTTTTTATGCATTTATTGAAAGTGTACAACTTGGATCTTTGGCCATCATGCATTGAAAATGCTTGATTGGTGGTTTTGGATCCAAGAGTGCCACTCCTTTGATGTTTTGAGATGATAACGAGGGGCACAGTACAAACATACCTTTGGAAAACCCTCACTTTTCCTCTATTTGTGCTCTGTTGCAATGTGGTGATTCAAAGCACCAGTGGCCGGTAGTGGCTCATTGGTGACTGGTAGTGGCTCACCCTTGGTCAGTAGAGGTACATTTTTGGCCGGCAGGGGGCCGGCAGAAAGCATTCATGGCCGGTAGGCCACTGGTGCAATCCTCAGCATTGAATTGGTAAGTTGGAGCATAAGGTTCTGGAGTGTAGTCAACCCTACAAACAGAGCCTCTCAAGAGCAAACCAGAAGGTTTTTCGGGGCGAGAACCGAGTGCATGCATCCTTTACTTCCTGAAGCAGAGCAGTGGCAGCATAGCTTAATATCTCGCATGTTTAGTTAGTATGCATGTTGTTTCAAATGATTAGTTGCTAATTAGTTAAAGTGTTGTAATAATTAGTAAGTAGTTTACTAGTTATTCGATTGATTTGTAATAATTAGTCTAATTAGTTTAATTAGATTAGTTTGGTTAGCTTAGCTTAGATTACCTTGGCTCTTATTCATTCGGACCCTCCTTCGTGAGGGCATAATGTTGTAATAAGTGTGCGTGTGTGTGTGCATGTTTTCCAATCCCATGTCTTTCTCCCTTTTACTTAACCACTTTTGATGGTTAGATTAGGGACATTTTCAATTAGCATACCTTATGCTCACATGTTTGCATCATTCATTTGTATTGCATGCACCGAGGCTTGGCGCATCATTCAAACTGCATTGTCAATTCAATACTTCTTTGAATACATGTTTCTAAGCGTGTTATCAAATTGTATCATATGTCATATTAGTAGCCGAGCCTATTAATTGCATTATTGCATGTGTTGCATTAGGCATCTTGTATAGTTAGGATCATGCATTTTTTTCTTGCTAGCTTTTGTTTTTGGCTTGGAGTACTCGGTAAGTCTTTACGCTTTAGCATACTTGCATGAGTGTGAGTGTTGCCATGATAGCATGGTTGCCATGAGGGTATTTGCTTACTTGATAAACAACATGAATGCCTGTAGATGAAGGCTTGATTGTTTGAATTTGAACAATTCATTGAATATGTGTTTTAAGCCCACTTTGTGAAGTGGCAAATCATCATGTTTTAAGCCCACTTGAGGTGGCAAATCTGTACTTTAGCCCACTTGAGGATGGCAATTTCAAATCATTTTCAAAAACAAACATGAGTTGTTTTGTTCCAATTCTTGCGATTTTAGTCTATACTTGCTTGTGTGTGTCACATAGTAAAGTTAGCTAATAAATCGGAATATGAACGCATGTGTTTATAAAACAAAATATCATGATAGTAGAGTCCGATCTTTGATCAGGCGAGCGGGGGTACTCATTTCATGACCTTCCCCCCTCGTACCCAAGTTCCCGAGTTGAGACAACTTTGGTGATGACGGACACGTGGCCTTTGGCACGAGTCAGGGTTTTCTAAATTTCCCAAAAACAAAATATGTACGTGGCGACTCTATAATCTGGCAAAGCAGTCTAGTTTTGGCGTTATTTGATTCAAAATCAATTTTTGAAAATGATTTGTCGGATTGGACTCTTTGGTGTCTATCAGTCTCACATTGCACTTTGTGAGATTAGATTCAGAATTGCGACAAGAGTCCGACCTGTAGGACCAATTCGAGCTCTCCGAAAAGGGGGTGCGAAGAAGTCGAGCTACAGCGGCCAATTCCAGGTCATGCGTCAGGTAGTTCTTTTCATGCAGTTTCAACTGTCTAGAGGCATAGACAATTACTCTCCCATTCTACATTAACATACAACACTGACCTTTGTAAGAAGCATCACTAAATATTACAAATTTTTTTGTACCCGAAGGCAATGTCAACATTGGTGCAATAGTCAATCCCGTTTTCAGTTCTTGGAAGGCAGATTCTCTTTCACCACTCCATTCAAATAGTTGTCCTTCGCGTGGAGTTAGGTAAGAGGTACAACTATTTTTGAAAATCTTTCACAAACTGCCTGTAGTACCCAGCTAAACCCATGAAGCTGCGGACTTCAGTTACATTTGTCGGTGTAGGCCAATTCATAATTGCCTCTATCTTCTGTGGGTCTACTGATATCCCGTCTCTGTTCACGACATGCCCTGGTGCATTAGTCACCCCAAATGGCATAACAAAAAATTCATAATGTCCATACCTTGTTCTGAATGTGGTTTTCTCAATATCTTCCCTTTCACCTTCACTTAATGGTATCCGGATCTCAAATCGATCTTTGAAAACACTCGTGAACCCTACAACTTATCAAACAAATCATCAATATGGGGAAAAGGGTATATATTTTTATCGTTACCTAGTTCAATTCCCGATAGTTGTAGACACCCCATTTTGACTGCCCTAAGATTTAGGTGCTTCAATCTGAACACTCGATCATGAAATGTTACGCTGTGCAATCATTCAATTTCTTCCACAAAATGCTTCAGTTTCAATCTTTAAAACCTAAACTTTACACCCCTTTTGAACCAAAACCTTATTTTTTTCTATCCTAACCACTCAGAGAAGAGCTAGCCAACAAGTGGCCGGCAGGCCATTTTTGATTGGCCGACGGTCCCCCTTCATGGCCGGCCGGCCATGTTTAGCGCAGGCAGATATTTTGTAACAACTAGCTGTGCCCATGTGCATGACTTGCACCAGCTATCTCTTTACAAATATTTTGGACGTGAGAAGTTGTGATTCTATAAATACAAGACCTCTCCTCATGGTTTTGTTTGGGGTTAGAAAAAAAATCCTCCAAGTGCTATAGCTTATCCAAAACATTTTCTCTACCCTCTTGCAATATACATACACTATACATACACCTTATAAGCTTAAACTTGAAGTTTTTGTTGAGATTCTTGAACATAATTTCAGACCTTTGAGAGTGTTAAGCTTGTGGTTTGTCCACTAGAAAGCTCTTTCTCTCTTTAATGGGATAATCTTTGAACTCTTTAACCATCTTTTCTCCCTCTTTTTCTTGTATTTTCATACTGATTTCAAAGCTATTTTAAGCTTAAAAACGTGATTCAAAGTCACAAAAAGAGGAGGGTTAGCCACCCTTCCTTAGGCCTTGTTCCATAGCTTTTGCTTTGCTTTTTTCTACTTTGTTTTTTTTTGGTTTTGGCCACTATTTTTTTAGAGTTGAGGGGTTGTTTTTAAGTGTTTATTTAATTTATTCTTTGAATAATATAGCTGTGTTGTTGTAAGTCCTCATGGATTTGATGTGTATGCTTTAGCTTTCAATCCATTTGTGTCACGCGCCAAATTTTAATTACTCGGAAACATTACCAAAAGCCTTTAATTTATGTCCCTTTTTTTTAATCTATTACCCTTGAGTAATAGAAACATAATAATACATTTTGTCTCTCTCAATGCGTACAACAATAACAATAATACATGCCAAGCTTCTGCTGCAGAGTTACAAATAGATAATTGCAAGCATCAATGTACAATAGTCATTTCTTTCACATCAACGATGAAATTACACATAAAAGACACATGGACTTCTTAACTCTCCAACCAATAAATCCGAATTTTCTTCCTGTAAAAAAAAAATTAAAAAATGAAACAACAATGGATGAGCACAATTGCCCAGTAGGGATCTTGTGGTTCTACAACAAGAACTAACACACATATAGAAATGATCATGCATGCAGGGTGATACCATATTGTAAGGTGACATTTTGTAATTTCAAAATATTATACATACAGTACCATTATCTCAAAGTTTATTTAAACTTCTTAAAGAAAACTTTGAGTCATAAAAATTATCCCTCATCATTAGAAAGACCATAAATCCTCTTTGAAAAAAAAATATGCTTGAAGAACAATGTCATTTTAAATTTATTAACCCAATTCCACAATATTCCTCATTTCATTTCCATTATTCCCTTATACTATTTCCAGTTACTATAACTCCATAACATCAAAATCTAAATTTCCTTTATATTCAAAAAGACGATGCTCATACTTTCAACTCTCACTTGTCTAACAATTACATCACATTAACGTTTGCATTATCAATTAGAGTTCAAACATAACACAAGAATACCAATCTCTTTTTAATTCAATTTCTCAATTATTTACAAAACAAAACTCATAATCTTCCCTTATAGTCACAAGCAATCCAGTGAGTTTGTCATGACCCAAACCCGCCCGTATAGGTTTAGTGTTGTAACGGGCCAGTAATCCGCGATTACCAAAGGCCTGACTGAACAAAATAAATGAGCGGGGCTAGCGAAAGCTATTATATAAGAAAGTAAAACGTCCAATGAGCTGTGAACTTACATGAGATAAAAACGTAGCTATATATACACATGTACATCCAGGCATTACAAGTTTCTTATAATTACAACACAAACAAAATAGATAATTCATTCATATCAACAACAACTATGACACCCGTGACAACCGATTACAAGCGTGGGAGTGCCAAAAGAGGTAATCACTGGGTCAGCCAGTGCTCCGACAGATGGGACCTCGACGAGAGGCGCAAAAGGTGGCTTGACCAAAATGGAGGCAAGATCGTCAGCTATGTTCCCTCATGAATTGGATTACCTACATATACATATATACAAAACGTGAGCTAAAGCCTAGTGAATAATAATTGAGTAAAGGGATTCTAAATGATGATTATAATGTAAAATAAGGTATATACGAAGTAGGTTCGTGTTACATGAGAGAGGCATAATATGACACGGAGTATGTCCAAAAGCAATAAATACAGGCGGTCTAGAAGACCGAACAGACGGTCATGAAGATCGAACAGGCAGTTATGAAAATCAGAGATCAAATATGATAACCAACATTATAATAAATAGGAGTTCCATGAAATGGTACTGATAGAGGTTCTCTGTAATCATATGAACAGGTGCTAGGGTTGTCACAGTGGACAACGCAAACAGAGATAGAATCATCATTCATCAATATAAGAAACATATCAGAGCAATACATAACTTTGAAGCAGAGAAAAGGTAATTTAAATTAAACATATGTTTACAACAGTGTTACTCATAGTGGGTTTCGTGATGTAGGTGACTGGAACATGATGTTTCACCTACACAGATAGATATAAGCGTAACACACTTAATTTGTCATACACCCAACTAATTAGTTTCATTTCTTGGGAATTGGTTAGTCTAAATATTGTTTACTCCTTTTTAAATGCTTATGCAACACAAATGGGCATTAATTACGGATGTAAATCACGCTAAAGGAGGCCTGGGAGTGGGTAAATGAAGAGAAAAAGTGAAACCGAGGCTGCTAAACAGCCGCACGTGTGGAGCTTCTTGACCGCATATGCGGGCCTTTTATGCAAAATGTCCCCAACACCTCCCATGTTTTCTGCACGTGCAGGCCTATCCGCCGCACATGCGCCAGTACTTCCTGCATGTGCGGGCTCTCTAACCGTACGTGCGATTCCGGGTATTCCATAACTGTACGTGCGGTTCTGGGTATTCCACAACCGAATTTCTACTCTGTTTTTGGGGTTCCAAATTCCTCTAAATCAAACCCAAAGTTGATTAAATTAAAGGCCAAAAATTAACAAACATAGTATGTAAACAATTTCCAAGTTCAAATCAAGGATAGAATCTCAAATTCAAACTCAAGTTCCACAATCACACAAACAATTTCAAGATTTAAGAGAAACAAGACTCTATGTATATGAAAATTCTATAATACAACAAAACCATGGAAATCTAGCTTAGAGTCATGGAAGACCAAGTAATTCAAGCAAAGACATGGAAGAATTCCTCTTGTTAGGGTTTATAACACAACTTACTGTAATACCCCGACCCTCGTACATAATTCTGGTATCCTTTCAGTCCTCTATTCTGTGTCTTTGAATATCTATTGTGAAACTGTATGTGTAAGTATGAAAAATTGCATGGAACTTAGACAAATGGGTCTCTATCTGTTGAGTTGAAATCTTATCTGTTACACTTAAATTCTTTGAAGCTAAAATTGGGCACCTTAGAGACCTAATTCTCAGAAATTGATTTAATATTTGGAATCTGCATGATTTTTAAGCTCTAATGGGATTTTCTGTGAAATTTTCATTTCGGCATCATAAAGCGATTGATTTTTGTCTTTTATGCTCCTATATATTCTATATATATATCTAAGTCTTGATTGAGCTTATGGTAGAAAAGCGAGACGCTCTAAGGGGAACTAAGAGAAAAGAAGAGAAACATGGGTGAAGAATTGGGGGAAACTTGATTCACCAAGGAAGCTAAACAACTTATTGGATTTGTGTGATTTCTTTCAAGGTAACTTAAGTTCTCATGTTGTGATGGTTGAAGATTGAAATATATGTTTGTATTTGGTTCATGATAGATCTATGTTTGATTGTGAGGGTTTTTCATGAATTGGTTACTTCAACACCTTAATTGTGGGATGCATGAATTATACTTCAAATCTTTGGTTTATCTCATCATTTTATGCATCTATGTGTTGTGTTTGAAGAACTTAACTATAGAATGGAATTTAAGGGAGATTAATGATTTGTTGAAGCCTCTAAGTGAGGGTAAATTGCTATAATCAAGTTAGAATCCATGTTATGGTGATGTGAGGTTGAAGTATTGCATTAGATTCATCTTTGGTTGCATGAAAATTGGAATTTGATTGCTAAATTTTGGGTTGGAATCGTCTTTGCCTGAATGCAGGTCGAAGGTCCGCTCGGCGGAGACAGTACGCCTTCGGCGGGAAAATTTACCTTCGATGGTTTGCTCGGAATTACCCTGTCCGCTCGTGCGTAGAAATGTCCGCTCGAGCGTAAAAACCAACCTTCCAGTATTTTTGATAGCATTGTCTTTGTCTTTCGGCGCTAAATTAAGCGCTTCGGCGGAGGCATTTTGTGACAAGAAAATGTGTATGTTAGGTTTACATGCGAACTCTTTGGTACTTTTAGAATAATTTTCTGATGAGTTTATGATAGTTATAAATTCATACGAATTGCGGTAACACATGAATTGACTTCCTAAGAATTTAAAAAGGAAAGAATACTAATTTATCAGTCATGTGGTGTACAGGCACACTCGGAAGGAACTAGTGCGCCACTACAACACGTAAGTAATAATACGCTATATGTACATTTTACTTTCTGTTATAACGCTCTAATCCTTGTAAGTGATTTCACTTCAAATGGAAATACGTGTGAACGTTGAAAAAGCTGCATACAGTGGTGTAACTATGGAATTATTCTGCTCTGTCTATATTACATATTCACTTTCTGTCATCTGTAAGCAACTGGTATTATTTCTGGTTATTACTAGGCAACTATTTTGATGGATCAAATGCACATCGTTATCCGCAAATTAAGGACATTGATTCATGATAATAAGCAAGTGAAATGTGGGTACATTATGATACTATAGTATTTATGTACCCTTGGAATTAGTGGATGTTGTTGGCACTTTGTGATAAGTAACTTAAATATGCTAACTCCTCTAAATGATAAAAAGAAACTATGTGTCTCTATATGGCTGTAAGGCTAGTCTGTTTTGATGACACTACGGTTGTTCCGCTATGATACTCGTTTTGTTTATGATATGACATGATGAAACTTATTGACTTCTGGTGTGGAGCAAAGTGCTGTGCGGAACTAAGTGCTACACTTTAGTGGGAGCCACCTCTAGAATCCGTACGAGCCACCTCTTGAGTCCATGCACATTTCTGTATATTTCTGATATATTTGTGTGCCGAAAGACTACCTGTGCCGAAAGGCTATCTGTGTGCCGAAAGGCTATCTCACTACTACAAAAATAGTTAAAGATCACACTTTGACAAAAAAAAAAGATCTCATTTTTATTGGAAGTGTGATAAAAAAAATTAGATTGATATTTTAATCACACTTAATTTGATTGAGTGTGATAATATTTATTTTTTATGTCACTTTTCAATTAAGTGTGATTATATATATATTTTTTAATCACACCTTCTAATTAAAGTGTGATTGTTTATATATTTTTTAATCACACCTTTTAATTAAAGTGTGATTATATATATACTACTACTTTTTAATCACACTTTTTAAGTAAGTGTGATTATATATATATTTTTTAATCACACATTCTAATTAAAGTGTGATTATTTATATATTTTTTAATCACACCTTTTTAATTAGAGTGTGATTGTATATACACTACTACTTTTTAATCACACTTTTTAAGTAAGTGTGATTATATATATATTTTTTAATCACACATTCTAATTAAAGTGTGATTATTTATATATTTTTTAATCACACCTTTTTAATTAAAGTGTGATTATATATACATTACTACTTTTTAATCACACTTTTTAAGTAAGTGTGATTATATGTATATTTTTTAATCACACATTCTAATTAAAGTGTGATTATTTATATATTTTTTAATCACATCTTTTTAATTAAAGTATGATTATATATACACTACTACATTTTAATCACACTTTTTAAGTAAGTGTGATTATATATATATATATATATTTTAATCACACATTCTAATTAAAGTGTGATTATTTATATATTTTTTAATCACACCTTCTAATTAAAGTGTGATTATATCACTACTACAAAAACAGTTAAAGATCACACTTTGATAAATGAAAATATCTCACTTTATTAGAAGTGTGATAAAAAAATTTAGATTGATATTTTAATCTGGTTTGGCTTGATCTATATAAGCCAAAAAGTCAAAAAGTTACTCCAAAATCCAAAAAGGCATCACTATTCACCCCAAAAAAAATTAAAAAAATAATTTTTTTTCAGAAAATTTGACCACCGAAGTGACCATTTGCCGAGTCTTTGTCTTTATGACGATAGAGTCTTTGTAAATTATTGGGTGTGATTTGCACACACACCACTGTTCGTCCCATGGGGCTATCACGGGTTTCGTTTTGATAATCTGAACCGTTTAATGTGTAGAAATCGTCGAGTACTATATATTTGCAAAAAATCACATTGATCGGATATCGATAACTATATGATCAGATCAGTTTTGTACGAAAAATGGATGGTGTTATAATTAATGATTGAAAAATAAATAGATCTGATCAGATAGCTATCGATATCCGATTAACGTGATTTTTTATGGATATATAGCGTTCGACCAGTTACACATATTGAACGGTTCAGATTATTAAAATAGGACCCGTGATGACTCCCACGGACCAAACAAAACCGTGCAGTGCTTTGTAAAAAAAATAACCAATAACTTCCAAATCCCATTCACGCCTTCCGACTTGTACGGCTGGGGCCCACTTGTCACTATTCATCTCTTACACACTCTTTTTATACAATTTTTTAATACACATTTTTTCATAAAAATCCAAAAAGTTAACCCAAACCTTCATATTTTTTTCTCAACTTTTTTAGTCCAAAAAGACAAAAAATACACTTTTTTAGGACATCCCAAACTTTAATTGAGTGTAATCATATTTATTTTTTATGTCACTTTTTAATTAAGTATGATTATATATATATTTTTTAACCACACTTTTTAATTAAATGTGATTATATATATATTTTTTAATTAAGTGTGATTATATTTAGTATTTATTTATATATATGTATATATATATATTTTTAATTAAGTGTGATTATATTTTTTTAATGGTTTAAATAAATGCAACGGTATTTTTCTGTTACAAAAATAAATAAAAAAATAAAAACGACGTCATCTTACTATTTTGAACATTTCTCTTTTCACCAATTTTTTCATCTTTCTATCTCTCTGTCTCTGTCTCTCTTCTCTTTCTCTCTCTCACTCATAACTCTTCTCTGTCTCTCTCTCTCTTTCTCTATGTGTCCCTGTCTCTCTCTCTCTCTCTCTCTCTCTCTCTCTCTCTCATCTCTGTCTCTTTCTCTCTATGTCTCTATCTCTCTTCTCTTTCTCTCTCTCACTCATCACTCTTCTCTGTCTGTCTGTTTGTCTCTCTCTCTCTTTCTCTCTGTGTCTCTCGTCCATCTTTCTTCTCTTTATCTCTCTCATCTCTCTTCTCTCTCTGTCTCTCTTCTCTTTATCTCTCTCGCTCATCTCTCTGTCTCTCTCTCGTTTATCTATTTTCGCTCTTTCTCTCTCTCTCTTCATCCATTTTTTCATCTTCCTTTCTTTCTTCTCTTTCTCTCTCTCACTCATCACTCTTCTCTGTTTGTGCATCTGTCTATTTGTCTCTCTCTGTTTGTCTCTTACTCATCTATCTCTTCTCTCATCTATTTTCTTATCTCTTTTCTCTCTCTGTCTCTTTCGCTCATCTCTCTTCTCTTTATCTCTCTCGTTCATCTCTCAATCTCTCTCATCTTTCTCTGTCTCTCTCGCTCATCTCTCTTCTCTCTATCTCTCTTTGTCTCTCTCGTTCATCTCTCTTCTCTTTATGTCTCTCTCGCTCATCTCTCTTCTCTCTATCTCTCTGTCTCTCTCGTCTATCTCTCTTCTCTCTATGTCTCTTTTATGTCTCTCACTCTCTATCTCTTTCTCTCTTTTTTCTCTCTCTCTCTCTCTCTCTCTTTCTCCCACTGTGTTTGCGTTGCTCACTCTCTCACTCCCATCTTCTCTATTTACTGAGCTCCCTATCGATTTATCGATCCACTACAAGAAAATGCACTTTTAGCGACCACTTTGTCTCTCTCTCACTCATCACTTTCTCTCTCTCTCTCTCTCTCTCTCTCTCCTCTATCTGTCTCTCACTCATTTCTCTCTCTCACCACCCATCTCCTCTACCACATTCACCACTACTACAAACGCCATTCCACCGCCATCACTACTTCCACTGTCGCCACTTCACCTCTACGACTACCATTACTACTACCATTACCACCACTCCACTACCACCACTACCACTACTGCCACTACTACTACCATTACATCTCTTTCACCCCTGCCACTCTATTTACACTACCACTACCACAATTTCACCACTAATCTCTTTTGCCATCACCATCACCACCACCATCATCTCTTATCTACCACCTTCACCACTACTGTCGCTCCCTTTCCTCTACCACAAAAAATTAGTTCATAATTTTTAGTAACAAAAAAAAATAGGCCGCAGAAAAATATTTTTCATTGACTACAGAAAATTAACTTTTATTTTAGTGAAAAATATTTTTCATTAAAATATTACCCCTACTTCTACCAAAGAAAAAATAATAATATTTTTTTTCATTAAAATAAAAATGAAACAAATAAATTTTCAATCTTAGTAACTAAAAAAAAAGAAATTTTTTTAAAAAAATTCATTAACTATAAAAAATATATATATTTTAACAAAAAATAATTTTTTTTGATGACAGCAACCCCGTCGCAAAAAAAATAAAATAAAATTAAACGACATTATTTTATTATTTAAATTTCATTAACTCAAAAAAAAAAAATTTATTCCCGCCCCTTTTTTTTTTCCATTCCCGCTCCCTCCCCCCTTTTTTCCATTCCTCAATGTCAAACCCAAAAATCCCCAATCTCTACTTACCCCTCTCTCTCTCTCTCTCGCAATCGGAATGACGGCGTCGGGCAAAATTACCCTATCCTCAATTACCCTTATTCTTCTACTCACCCTAAACCCACTTCATCACTCGTCTATAAGCTTCTCTTCCACCACTTCTCACAATGTCTTCTCCACAGTACTACTCAAAACCCATTTCTCTATTTGGCTTTTCTCACTCAAATCACAAAACCCTTGTTCTTAAATAGTTTTAGAAAAAAAAAAATGGTAATATTTTGGGTTTGATTTGGTGAGCCTGTTGTGAGACCGACTAGATCACTCGATTGTTTGCGAGCACCTCAGAATAAGAAGGCCGATTGCTGCGAAGAGCTCGTCAAGCGAGAGGCGTGTCTACAACAAAGCTCGAATCGAGGTCAAGACTCGGATGAAGAAGGTATTTTATTTGTGGGTTTGCTTGTTTCTTAATTGTAGACTAAAGTGGTATTTGATTATGTTGAGTTTTACAGGGTTATTTCAGTTTTGAATTCATGTTTAGGCTTCTTATTGAATTTGCTTTTGTGTGGGTGTGTGTGTGTGTGTGTGTGTGTGGGTGGGTGGAGGGGGGGCGCTTGGGGAAGTAGATTATTGGGGGTTTTGGCTCATTTGCTTTATGCAATTAGAGTGATTGAATAATTGTGCATTTGTTATAATGATGAATTGTAGTTTTGAAGAAGTGTCTTGTGGGAGAAGGTTGGAGTCCTGCTTTTGCAGCAAAGCTGGTGTGTTTAATTGTACTGAATTCAGGATGCATCGGATTGCTCACTTTGAATTGCCTATAATGTTTGACTCTGGATTGGACAGTCACTGAACACAGTTGGATTTAATTTGTGCAGATCCAGGATGCACTGCAGAGGGCATCATATGATTCCAACTCTCAAGTTGGTGCCATTTTCCAGATTTTGCATACAAAAGAGTCACCGCCTACTTATTTTCAGACAAACAAATGTGGAGTAATGGAGTTGTAAAGCCAATGCTGTTTTCTTACAAAACACTGGCACAACTAATGGAGTTGTAATGTTCAGTAAGTTTTTGGTATATTATTTGGTAGTGGTTTGATTTTACCAGGTTGTGAGAGCTTCATTTTATACACCCACCTAAAACAAATTGTATGCTAAATAGGAAGTTAGTTTTCTCTCGTGCACATTTACATGAAGAGAAACTATCCTTTCTCCATTGATCTCTTTATTCAGCATAATTTGATATTGGATAACTTAACAACAAACAAATGGTCAATGTTCGTTTCTATAATTTTTGTTTTTCTGTTCAGTTCTTTGCTTTACTTTGTCCTCACAATTTTTTTTCCCTTTGGGTTGTCCTTTGGTATATATATGTTCATATTTACCTCTTTCAATAGAAATGAGAGACCAGATACAGAATGAGGATGGGGATATCCAGAATGTAAACTAGATTTTTAAGATGGTGGATTAAAGCATTGTGGTCCTCCTCTGTATTATTGCCATAAACTAGTGTCTCTGCCCACTGTGGCTAACATCTTCCAGAATGGGATGGTAATGGACCCAACATGATTTGGACTACATGTGTCTGTAATTGCTTAGGACATTAGGTAAATGTACATTGTGTAGCTGAGGAATTCTATGGTAGGGACCAGATTAAAAAAGGGAAAAAAGGTATAGAAATTGTAGAGCGGGATGTTTGTTTATAGAAACTAATTTTAAAAGTTTAGGAAAGCCAAATGGTTTATAAGTAGCAATAGTAGCACCAGGAAAGGGTGTGTTTATGTTCATTTTCTCATGGGGGTCGGATAAGGCAGGGGCAAAAGGGTTGTGATGGTGTTACTGAGTGAGTTCAAAATTTCTGACAAAAAGGCCTTCTAGGAAAAGGAAAAAGAGAAGCAAAAAGGAATGTAGCGAAGATTTCCTTTAACTAACCTCACTAAGATATATTGGTTTTTAGCACAATTTTAACATTTAGGTCCCTACTCTGCACAAGTTGTCTTTCTGCTTTATCAGTAAGTTCGAAAAAAAAAAGATGATTTCTGTCATTCTCCAAGATCTACATTTGGTCATTCAAGTCCTCTCAACTGAAATATATACCTAATATTATGGTACACTGTAAAGGGCATAGTCTGCGTTATGTTGCCTGAAATCCTGTGTGCTTTGGATGTACATATGCTACTTTTTTACTTGCCCATTGTTCATTTGCCAAATGTAATTATATATTACAGAGATATTCACCCGATGTTGATGCTATGTTCATCTAACTGCAGGGTGGCAAAATATCAAGAAGCAAATCCTGGTGTATTCACTGTTGTCACGTTCCCTTTTCTTTTCGCAGTCATGTTTGGTGATTGGGGGCATGGTATATGTTTGTTACTTGGGACATTATATTTCATAATCAGGGAAAAGAAACTCTCTGGTCAGGTAATTTCCACTTTATTTCTTTGGAACTGGCTGTAAGACTTCTATCTTTGTGCAGTGTCAAAGACTTCTATCAGGTAATTTTCACTTTGAGAGAAGACTTGTTCTAGAAGATAGGTCTGAAGTGGCTTTCATTTGTTTTGATTGTCTCATATCATCTCTTCCATGCTATTTCTCTAACTTCTTGTCTTTTGTGTGGCTCTCTCTCTCTATATATATACACATATATATTTATTTATTATATTTATATATCTATTGTGTTTAAATTGAATTTTTTTCCCTTGCTGCAGGGGAAGAGGCGTGATACCTGGTGCTTTGGTAATCTTTCAAGGGAGACTCTTGGGGAAGTAAGTGTTTATTTGTTACAAGCATATTGTATAGTTGGTTTTCAGGTGGTAGTGAGCCATCTTTGAACTAATTTTTGGAGTCTACCGAATTTTGAATACTTTTGATAAGTAGATGTTTTCCTCTTGTTTGTATTTCTTTGATACATTGGTGGCACTGCACCTTTGGTGCCTTTTTAATTTGTCCAAAAAAGACAAAAAGACTATAACAGTGGCATGGCAGTGAGCAAATGATGGCTCATAATGGTATAGAAGAATGAGAACTGTTTCTCTAAAGGGTTGATATTCTTCTATTTTTGTTCTTTTAATTTAGAGAAAGAGGTGGGGGGCTTGTTCCATGCAAACTTAATTTTTCCCTAGAGCATCTAGCTTTAAATATAGCTTAATGGCGGAGAAGATATGTTCACCTGACCTCAAGCTTGTTGGCATTTATTGCTTTGTCCAGATGAATTAAGTTGTATTGTATGTCATTGTGATCTATTTGAACAAGAAAGATTTGTCTAAAGCTGATTCTTACATTTAGAAATTTTCATATGCTGATATTTTTTCCTTTTTCGTTTTTTTAATTATATACATTCAATTATATTTTCATAAATATCTATAGGTATCTTTTTAATTTTTAACTTGACTTGTCAGCCAACTCTTAAATATACTTTTAAAGTAAATGTGGCATTAAAATATTTGATTTTTCTGAATATGCAATAATTTAGTTTGTCATAGATATAATCTAACGTTCATGCCTTCATGGTGCTTTAGTTGAATTCAATAGTCCATGCAAAGGCATCTGCTGTTAACTATTTGTGGGGCTTCTGGAGTAAAGCTATCTTCTGCTCTTCATGTTTATGCAATCTATAATTATTCTGTTTGTCAGGTATTTGTGCTAAATTTAATTGAATTACTTGATGTAGGTTTTGGTTGTAGGTGGTGGTGATGGTGGAGTTCTTAGGGAAATCTCTCGCCACAATACTGTTATATAATTCCGAACGCCATAAGTGATCCCATAGTCAAGCTTGAAGTTGCTCTTAAGGTAATTGAAACTCTTGTTGCAAATCACTGATCTGCCATAGAGATAGGTCACTGACATAGTTTTATTTTGATTATTTTAAGCTAAACTAACATATTTAAGTGCATTAAATTTTCAAGTCAAGTTTGATATATGTTTTTGCAGATTTTGTTGAGGGAATAGTTGATATGATCGAGCGGTTGATGTTGGGAGCCAAAGATTATGTTGCTCTTCTTTTTTTTTTTTGAAGACTTGAATTTTTTAGTACAGTGTATTTAAAGATGGATAATGTCTATTATAAATTTAATTAATTTGTTAATTTTGTTATTTTTCATTTACAAAAAATTGTTTGGTGTTTGTAATTGATTTTTTTGTTGTAGCAAACTCATATATGATTTTTTTTAGTAAATAATTATTTGCGACAGTAAAACAATGGTCGCTAAAAGTGTTTTTTATTTTTTATTTTTTTTGCAACGGCAAAATAGCTGTCGCAAAAAGTCTTTTGTGACCCCATGTGCAGTCGCATAGGCCGTCGCAAAAAGTCTTTTGCGACTGCATTTTTATTATTTGCGACGGCATGTGACGGTCGCAAAAACTATTTTTTTTAGTAGTGAATGTTATTAATCACACTTAAAAGGTGTGATCTAAATGTTATTAATCACACTTAAAAAGTGTGATTAAAAATGACCTTTTTTGATCACATTTAAAAGGTGTGATCTAAATATTTTTAATCACACTTAAAAGGTGTGATCTAAATGTTATTAATCACACTTAAAAAGTGTGATTAAAAATGACCTTTTTTTATCACACTTCCAAAGATCACACTTAAAAGGTGTGATCTAAATACTTTTAATCACACTTAAAAGGTGTGATCTAAATATTTTTAATCACACTTAAAAAGTGTGATTAAAAATGACCACTTTTAATCACACTCCCAAAGATCACACTTTAATAAAACTTAAAAGGTGTGATTAAATAACATACATCACACCAAAAAAGTGTGATCTTTATCTGTTTTTGTAGTAGTGTTCTGCTTTAGAAAGGCTATCTCAGTGTGCCGAAGGCTACACGTGTCTTAGTAAGGCTATCACAGGAAAGGCCAATCTGATAAAGTTGGGCCAATAGGTCAATTTGTTACAATTAGGTAATAGGCCAAGAGCCGTCCGAAGGTAAAACCGTATTACTTTTGTACTTGAGTTGATGCATGTACAGCTACGCATTATGATTTAATTGTTTAAGTACTAATATTCACTGAGCTTGTCTCATTCTGTAATTTTGTCTGATTTCTGTAGGAAGCCAGCTTGGAGATCCGTTCTAGCAATTGCATTTTTGTCAGCATAAGGATAACCAGGCACCTAAAGGAACCCTTGCATGATTGTCTATGTATTTTTGTACCCTTATGTGGTTGGTCAAGGTTATTGTACCTAATGTCTTGTATACCTAAAGTCTGAGCTGGGTTTATAGACGTATCTGTAACCTAATTTCATGTACATATTTACTGTAAGTTAAATTTCAAGATGGTCCTGGCATTTTGGTAGTTGCTCAATGGATATATCCGAATGTTGTTCTAATTTTACTGCTTCCGCACAAGCCCCAAAAATCAATTATTATAGGTCATTCTGTCTGTTTCTGAGTAGGTCATGCCCAAACCTTTTAGTGGCGGGTTAGGGGCGTGACAAGTGGTATCAGAGCACGAGTTGCTATCTCACACACAGATCCATTGAGCTCTAGGATGTCTAGAAAAGCTTTAGGCCTCTTGCATGACAGCCTGAAAGTATCTGGAAGATTGATAGCAACGTTAAGTATTCTGGTAAGGCTAACAATTGTGAATTATGTCTACTGTATAATGGTTATTGTGCAGATTGTGGCGAGAATAAGGACAAGGATCCTACCTCCGTTGGAAAAAAAAAAAAGGAGAAGAAGAAAAAAAAAAAATTGTTGGTAGACTGTATAAACAAGCAGGTGGAATTGGATCAACAAAGTTGCCGGTAGAAGTGGGGTAAGAGTTCGAGTTGATTGGTAAGATAATTTATGTGTCCACAATGAAGTACACTTTTACGTTATTGGTTGTTATTGATGGATTGATATAACAACGATTGTGCCTTCTAACACCTGTTCAACTAAATGGCTCACACATTAAATATGGATTATTCCTACAACTTAATGAGTAAACCAGATAATATATACAATATGTACATTTCGCAGTATAGTCACGTTCACTGTATTATAGCAATGTTCAAACCTGCGGGGTGCTTGTAATTAGACTTTCTGACAAGAATAAGTTTTACATGACGTTCTGTAATGTGTTGAGAAGGACTAACTGTGATAAGAAGTTAGGTATAGAGAGACTCTTATAATTATGTAAGGAAATAATTGATTATATCACATTTCCCTCTTGATAGTTCATACGAAATAAGGGAATGATGTACATATTAGTTATGTTTGGACATGTGAAGATTGACATTGAATCGATTTGTTCAAGTACTATGACTTCTGATTTTGGAATAAGATGTAAATACTACGAATTTGTGAGCCGACATATTTATTGTCAATGTCTGAAGGACTGAGGGGTTTGTTTACGAAAATTTGAAACCTGTAATATGTTTTGTTATGTATAATCGATAATTCGTGACCAAGATTTCTTATAAAGAATGGTTGGACGACATGAGGAATTTCACCCACATTACATCCTGTTTATATGAGTTCACGGTTTAGGATTATGAAAGCCTTCAGGTGCGAACCGTTCTGCATGACAATGTGAATTCGAACAGAAACAAATGGAATTGGGAATATGTTATGTTAATGATTTTTGCTTTTAGGTTCGAACGATATTTAATACATGGTTACGAATTGTTTTCCGATATTATTATCTGTTTAGTTTTGATATTATTGACTGTGCTAACTATGAATACGGCATGTTTAATGGGGATTTGCGATTTTGTCAATGCGAAGTTTAGATTCTGTTGTGTTACGTAGGGACCCGAGCTGTTTAAAATTTCGGCATGAAAGCAAAAATTTGACTCATTAAAATGTGAACTATTTATTTTGTTAAGTATACCCTAATGACATGATATGATAAGAAATATCTGATACGTTATGTTTCAAATTTGCTTGTTATACATAATTTGTGATCTGATCCCTGCTTTGTTTATGTCGAACCTGTAATCTGCCCTTGGGGCTTCGTATAAGGAGGAGTCGAATAACATAGGGAACCCGCCTATAATCCGGTTCGTCACATAATCTTGACAAAGCAATAGCTAACCACCAAGTAAATTGTTGGTAATGTGATAGGTTCTTGTAAGAATCAACATCCTATCTTTAAGAATAAGAAAAACAAATGCGTGATAAAATTTTGGGTGAATATGGCAAATTATCAAGCCAACCCCTATGTTGTATTTGACGGCAATAAGACAAGCTGTTCGGGGTGCCACTGTGAATTTTGACAAGTAAAAAAAATATATATATATATACAAAATAAGTAAACCCTGGAGTGATGATGGAAAAGGAAGAAAAGGGAAGCGACGCACTTAATTGTAGTAATGGCGAATAGAAGACTTAAGAAGAGTGGGTGTGGTACTACATCATTATGATTGAGTCTTTGTCTGATCCTAAATATGATTCCTCACTTATCTTTAATTGGCTCTTTTTGTTTGAAACGGCAACTGTCGTAATTCTATTTGTTACTTAGATTTGTATTCATGAAATGTGTCCAAGTTTTATGATGAGAAATCTGCATGAAGTTATGTAAATGTTAGTCTAATTGTTGGGGGTGTGATTTTCTTTCTAATTTGGCACTTACCAGTAATGTTATCAAAAACTAACAATGTGTATTGGGATTTCTTATTTTTGTTTTGCTGTTGTGCTAACTTTTGTTTTAAAGATGTGTCGTTCTTATAGATTTGTTAAAAACCAATGTACGTAATTCTAAACTACTATAATGGTATGCTTTTGGAATATTTGTGAACATTGAAGACTGTGAGACTAGTGGATATATACTTCAGCGGCTCCTTTGTAACGGCCGAAATAAATTATACATGTTTAGGTAGGGCCCTGCTGGGTGAACTTTGATGTCTGACTGAATTATACACAATCTGACTTGACTCTTACCACGAAAATGGGTAAAAAAAAAAAAAAAGTGGTTGGGATTAATGTATGCTACAAAAATATGATTTATGTGACTCATGAGTTGAAGGTAACAATGTCTATTATATTCTGTATTTGGAAATTGTATGCTTCTATCCGTGAAAATTTCTTGTATCAAACTTATGGATATGATTCGATATCCTGCCTATTGGCGATTATATATACGTAATGCCTGCTCGGATTCATGTAATCTTGTCTGTGATATTTTGTTTTTACGTGCCTTGCATATTAAGTCGACTGGTTAAATAAAACGGTAAGATATTGATTGTGGCGACACCTTCTGAATGATTACGGTAAGGACCGGAGTAATCTATAATCATTTGAACTGCAGCGTTATGTGAACCCTTATAAGAAAATGAGGCACTGAAATGAGATTAAGATTTCTACCTTATTATACGTTGAAACAAGTTTGGAGGACCAAACTTAATTAAGGGGGGGAGAGTGTAATACCCCGACCCTCGTACATAATTCTGGTATCCTTTCAGTCCTCTATTCTGTGTCTTTGAATATCTATTGTGAAACTGTATGTGTAAGTATGAAAAATTGCATGGAACTTAGACAAATGGGTCTCTATCTGTTGAGTTGAAATCTTATCTGTTACACTTAAATTCTTTGAAGCTAAAATTGGGCACCTTAGAGACCTAATTCTCAGAAATTGATTTAATATTTGGAATCTGCATGATTTTTAAGCTCTAATGGGATTTTCTGTGAAATTTTCATTTCGGCATCATAAAGCGATTGATTTTTGTCTTTTATGCTCCTATATATTCTATATATATATATATCTAAGTCTTGTTTGAGCTTATGGTAAAAAAACGTGAGGCTCTAAGGGAGGAACTAAGAGAGAAAAGAAGAGAGAAACATGGGTGAAGAATTGGGGGAAACTTGATTCACCAAGGAAGCTAAACAACTTATTGGATTTGTGTGATTTCTTTCAAGGTAACTTAAGTTCTCATGTTGTGATGGTTGAAGATTGAAATATATATTTGTATTTGGTTCATGATAGATCTATGTTTGATTGTGAGGGTTTTTCATGAATTGGTTACTTCAACACCTTAATTGTGGGATGCATGAATTATACTTCAAATCTTTGGTTTATCTCATCATTCTATGCATCTATGTGTTGTGTTTGAAGAACTTAACTATAGAATGGAATTTAAGGGAGATTAATGATTTGTTGAAGCCTCTAAGTGAGGGTAAATTGCTATAATCAAGTTAGAATCCATGTTATGGTGATGTGAGGTTGAAGTATTGCATTAGATTCATCTTTGGTTGCATGAAAATTGGAATTTGATTGCTAAATTTTGGGTTGGAATCGTCTTTGCGAATTGGTCGAAGGTCCGCCGGCGAGAGAGTGCCTTCGGCGGGAAAATTTACCTTTCAGTAGTTTGCTCGGAATTACCCTATCCGCTCGAGCGTAGAAATGTCCACTCGAGCGTAAAAACCAACCTTCCAGTATTTTTTGATAGCATTGTATCTTGTCTTCGGCGCTAAATTAAGCGCTTCGGCGGAGGACATTTTGTGACAAGAAAATGTGTTTGTTCAGTTTTACGTGCCGAACTCTTTGGTACTTTTAGAATAATTTTCTGATGAGTTTAAGATAGTTATAAATTCATACGAATTGCGGTAACACATGAATTGACTTCCTAAGAATTTAAAAAGGAAATAATACTAATTTATCAGTCATGTGGTGTACAGGGCACACTCCAGAAGGAACTAGTACGCCACTACAACACTGTGAGTAATAGTACGCTATATGTACATTTTACTTTCTGTTATAATGCTCTAATCCTTGTAATTGATTTCACTTCAAATGGAAATACGTGTGAACGTTGAAAAAGCTGCATACAGTGGTGTAACTATGGAATTATTCTGCTCTGTCTATATTACATATTCACTTTTTACGTCATCCTGTAAGCAAATCGGTATTATTTCTGTTATTACGAGGCAACTATTTTGATGGATCAAATGCACATACTGTTATCCGCAAATTAAGGACATTGATTCATGATAATAAGCAAGTGAAATGTGGGTACATTATGATACTATAGTATTTATGTACCCTTGGAATTAGTGGATGTTGTTGGCACTTTGTGATAAGTAACTTAAATATGCTAACTCCTCTAAATGATAAAAAGAAACTATGTGTCTCTATATGGCTGTAAGGCTAGTCTGTTTTGATGACACTACGGTTGTTCCGCTATGATACTCGTTTTGTTTATGATATGACATGATGAAACTTATTGACTTCTGGTGTGGAGCAAAGTGCTGTGCGGAACTAAGTGCTACACTTTAGTGGGAGCCACCTCTAGAATCCGTACGAGCCACCTCTTGAGTCCATGCACATTTCTGTATATTTCTGATATATTTGTGTGCCGAAAGGCTATCTGTGTGCCGAAAGGCTACACGTGTCTTATCTCCGAAGGCCAATCTGATAAAGTTGGGCCAATAGGTCAATTTGTTACAATTAGGTAATAGGCCAAGTGCCGTCCGAAGGTAAAACCGTATTACTTTTGTACTTGAGTTGATGCATGTACAGCTACGCATTATGATTTAATTGTTTAAGTACTAATATTCACTGAGCTTGTCTCATTCTGTAATTTTGTCTGATTTCTGTAGGAAGCCAGCTTGGAGATCCGTTCTAGCAATTGCATTTTTGTCCGCATAAGGATAACCAGGCACCTAAAGGAACCCTTGCATGATTGTCTATGTATTTTTGTACCCTTATGTGGTTGGTCAAGGTTATTGTACCTAATGTTTTGTATACCTAAAGTCTGAGCTGGGTTTATAGACGTATCTGTAACCTAATTTCATGTACATATTTACTGTAAGTTAAATTTCAAGATGGTCCTGGCATTTTGGTAGTTGCTCAATGGATGTATCCGAATGTTGTTCTAATTTTACTGCTTCCGCACAAGCCCCAAAAATCAATTATTATAGGTCATTCTGTCTATTTCTGAGTAGGTCATGCCCAAACCTTTTAGGGGTGGGTTAGGGGCGTGACACTTACACTACCCAATTCCTCACTCTCTCCTTAAATTCCATGAATTCAAGATGAAAATTAGTCTCATGCAAGAAATTAGGAAGAATTTTTACCTTAATGTGTTAATTGATGAAGTTGTCTCAAATTCTCTCATTCTTCTTCTTGATCACTCACTCAAGCTCAAACTCTAGAACACTCTCTCACTCTCTCTTTCAGATTATATCTCCCTCTCTCTCATCTAATTGAGGTCACACATATATATAAATATATCTCTAGTTTAATTTAGTTTAACTAAGTGAGAGCCTCTTTACCTACATTAACTAGTGAATTAAATTATTACTTGACCTAATTAAGGTGTATCAGCTTACCCACTTAGTCCACTAACTAATTTTATAACTCTACGATTTAACGAATCGGACAGGTCTTTTCATAAAGGAACATATCTATTAATAAACATAATGCACATAAATAAGCATATAAGGCACAGATAAATGCATAATTCAGATTAATCATGAAAGTAACAGCTAAGAAAATGACGGGTGTTACAGTCTCTCTCCCTTAGGGTGTTTGGTCCTCCAAACTTAGGTACCTTCTTCAGTGAAGAGTGCATGGTCTAATGGAAACAGTTCAGGGTATTTCGCTTGCATATATCCCCTTCTCTTTACCAAGTTGCATATAAGCCACTGTGGTTCTGCCAGTCCACCTTTACCAATAGAATTTCTTTATTTCTTTTTAATTCGACGACTAACAATCCAGATAGGTCATTTTGTATACGTATAATCATCACTCATAGGTATCTAAGTAGGTTCAACAACTTGTTGAGGGTCTAAGAGAGACTCTCTTAGCACGGAAATATGGAAGATGTTATGCATGTGTTCCATATATGAAGGTAGAGCTATTCGGTACGCCACTGGTCTCAGTTTCTCAATAATCTCAGATGGTCCGATGTATCGAGGTGATAACTTACCCTTGGCTCTGAAACGAGTGTGTCCCTTCATTGGCGTAACTTGGACAAAAACATGGTTGCCTACTTCATATTCTCTTTCTCATCTACGCACATCAGCATAGCTTTTCTGTCAGCTTTGTGTGATTTTTAACCGTTGCTGGATCAACTTTACTTTCTCAGTGGTCTCTTGCACAAGTTCAGGTCCCAATAATGGTCTATCTCCAACTTCTACCCAACAAATTGGCGATTGACATTTCCTGCCATGAAAAACCTCGTATGGTGCCATGCCAAGACTCGAGTGATAACTATTGTTGTACGCAAATTCAACCAAAGGAAAGTGTATTTCCCAATTTCCTTGAAAACCCAATACACATATACGTAGCATATACTCGAGTGTCTGAATTGTTCTCTCTGACTGGCCATCTGTTTGTGGATGGTATGCACTGCTCAACCTCAACTCAGTTCCATTGCCTTTTGCAAACTTTGCTAAAACCTCGAAGCAAACTTTGGATCTCTATCTGATACAATTGATACAAGGACTCCATGCAATTTCACAATTTCATTCATATACAAAGTAGCCAATTTATCCACAGTGTATGTCGCCTTAACAGGTAGAAAATGAGCAGATTTTGTCAATCGATCTACACTTACCCAAATAGAATCCATACCTCTATTGGAGCGAGGCAAGCCAACCACAAAATCCATTGTAATATGTTTGCACTTCCACTCCGGTATTGGTAATGGCTGAAGCAATCCTACGGGTCGTTGATGTTCCACCTTAACTTGTTGGCATTGCAAGCACTTAGATACAAATTCAGCAATTTCCCTTTTCATTCCCGACCACCAAAAATTCTTCTTTAGGTCTTGATACATTTTCGTGTTTCTCGGATGGATAGAGAATTTGGAACTATGGGCTTCTTAGAGGATCCACTTCTTCAAACCACTGTCATTTGGTACACATAATCGTCCCTGAAATTTGAGTGCAGCGTTCTCAAAATTGAATCCTGGTTTAGGGTTAGATTTCTGTTCTTCCAATACTTTCTTAAGGAACTTATCTTGCATTTGTTTCTCTTTGATCTCTTCAACTATTACTGGCTCATGCAATACTGTTTTCTTCCTGGTGAATAAACAGGCTAAATTTCCTATGGATTTTCGACTAAGGGTATTAGCCACCATGTTAGCTTTTCTAGGATGATACATAATTTGCAGATCATAATCCTTAATTAGCTTTAGCTATCTACGCTGACTCATGTTTAGCTCTTATGGGTAAAGAAATATTTTAAACCTTTGTGATCTGTATACACCTCACACGTAGCCCCATACAAATAGGGGCGCCAAATTTTCAATGCAAAAATCACTACAGCCAATTCCTGATCGTGAGTTGGGTAACTCTTTTCATGCGGTCTCAATTGATGGGATGCATAGGCAATTACCCTTCCGTTGTGCATCAACACGTACCCCAAACCTTTTTAAGAAGCATCACTATAAATGGTAAAGCCATACGTGCCAGAGGGTAAAGTGAGAATCGGTGATGTCACAAGTCTTGTCTTTAACTCTTGAAATGCTGCCCCTCTTTGATCAGTCCACTCGAATGGTACCCCCTTTTGTGTCAATTGAGTGAGTGGCAATTTAATCTTGGACAAGTCCTTCACAAATCTGTGATAGTATCCAACCAGGCCCAAGAAACTACGAACTTCTGTCACATTCGTTGGTCTTGGCCAATTTACAACGGCCTCTACCTTTTGTGGATCGACAGAGATACCCTCTTTCGTTATCACATGTCCTAGAAATGTCACACTATCCAACCAAAATTCACATTTTGAGAAATTTAGCATACAGCTTCTTCTCTCTCAACATTTGAAGAGCAAGTCTCAAGTGATGTTCATGTTCCTCTTTGCTTTTGGAATAAATTAGAATGTCATCGATAAAGACCACAATGAACTCATCAAGGAATGGCTTAAAAATTTTCTTCATTAGATCCAAAAAAAGTAGCTGGTGCATTAGTAACCCCAAAAGGCATAATGAAGAATTCATAATGACTGTATCTTGTTCAGAAGGCAATCTTCTCCATATCTTCAGCTTTAACTTTTAACTGATGATATCCGGATCGTAAGTCAATTTTAGAAAACACCTATACCCATTGTAATTGGTCAAAAAAATCATCAATAGGTGGCAACAGGTACTTATTCTTAATTGTCAGCTTATTCAACTCTCGGTAGTCAATACAGAGCCTTACAATTCCATCATTCCTCTTGACAAATAGCATTGGAGTGCCCCACGAAGATGTACTAGGCTTGATAAATTTCTTATTTAGCAACTCTTGTAACTGAGTTTTCAATTCTTTTAACTCGGTAGTTGACATCTGGTATGGGGTCTTAGAAATTGGTTGGGTACCTAGTACTATCTCAATAGTGAACTCGATTTCTCTATCAGTCAAATTTCCGGGCAAATCATCTGGAAATACATCTGGGACTTCTTTCACCACAGGAATACTACCTACATTTGGCTTAGTAATAGTTGGCACTATTAGTACCGAACATAGAAATCCCTTACAACCCTTATTAATCAATTGTAGCTCGCCTTTTTCACGCCCCCTTTCGAAAGTTTGAAAAGAAGCCCTATGTAGACGTCCCCGAACGTGCCGGGAGAAATCCCGTTTTGTTCATTGGGGCTTACTACAGTTTAGACTCAATGTCACGGTCCTGTATCTAATCTCGTGGAGTGCAATGCAAGACCGATGAATCATCAAAGAGTTCAAATCCGGCAAATCATTTTGAAAAACTGACTTTTAGAAAGAAGTGCCAAACATGGACTGCTTTGCCAGATACAGAGTCGCCACCTAAATATTTTATTTTGGGGGAATTTAGGAAACCCTGGCTCGTGCCTAAGGCCATGTGTCTGTCATCACCAAAGTTACCTCGGCTCGGGAACTTGGGTACGATTAGAGAAGGTCACTTCGTGAGCACCCCCGCTTGCCCGATCAAAGATCGGCCTCTACTAACCATGATATCGAGTTTTGAAAACATTATGTGCTCTTATTTCGGTTATTAGCCTAGAAATACTATGTGATGCACACAACATACAAGTATAGACTGGATTGTTTGAGTTGGAACAAAACATTTCATGTTTGTTTATTTGAAAGATGGTTTGATGGTGCTACTCGCAAGTAGGCTAAGACGTGGATTCACCACCCTCGAGTGGGCTTAAGAAAACATGATTTTGCCACTCTCAAGTGGGCTTAAAACTCTCAATTGGTGAATTGTTCCAATTCAAATAACCCAACCTTCACCCACAGGCATTCAGGCAGCTATATCACATAAGCAAATAGCCTCATGGTAAGCATGCTATTATGGCAGTCACTCACACGTATGCAAGGATGCTAAAGCATAAATACTTACCGAGTACTCCAAGCCAAAGAAAGAAGCTAATTAGAAATTATGCATGAATCCTAACTATGCTAAAATCCCTAATGCAACACATGCAAAAATGCAACTAAGATAGGCTCGGCTATTCTAAAATGGCATATGAAATGCAACAACTGATACACGTATTTAACTCGGAATTGAAATACAATGCAGTTAGTATGATGCACCGAGCCCGGTGCATGCAAGACAGATAAATGGATGCGAACATGCGAGCATAAGTATGCTAATTGAAACATGCCCTAAACTAACCATCATAAGCTGGTAAATAAAAGGGAGAAAGACGTGGGGTTGGAAGGCATGCATCACACACACACGCACACTTATTACAACATTGCCCTCCTCGGAGGGTCCGAATGAATAGTACAGAATAAACTAGCTAATCTAAGCTAATTAAGCTAATTATTACACAACATTAATTAATTAACAAATTAACTAAGTAAGTAAGGAAACTAGCATGCAAATTAAACAAAATGGACTGCCTCAGCTCTGTCCCGAATGATCGGGATGCATGCATGCTCAAGTCGCCTTGTCGGGAATCCATTGCGATGCCCCGATTTGCCTCTGTTTGCAATTTGTCTCAGAACACTGTACAAAGCTCCAGAAGGTTGCTGACTAGTTTTTGTTGCTGGTTTTCGGTTTGCTGCAACAGAGAGCGAGAAAGGGGCATGGCAAAGTATTTTCAACATATGTGTGCATGACCACTCTCCCCATCATTGCACAAGCTCCAGGGAGTGTAGTCCTCGATCCTTGTGCCACCGATCACACATCTCGATGCATGATGGCCAAGGAGTCGGATCGCATGACTCGATGTAAAATGAATGCACATATAAATACAACAAGGCCTAAACTCCATCATGGGTAATCCGGAGTGTCGGTGACTGAGAATCATGGCACGTTTCGTCACTTGGAGTACAAAACGTCCCTCGTTTCCCGTGTTTGGACTAAACCCTATTCCAAACACAATGCAATATACATGGCATACACAATACGACTAGCATGCAACCCTAAACACAATGCAGCCTAATCATGCTAGCATACGAGGGATGATATGCAAATATGCAACTAGCATACACAATGCTATGAACTAAGAATGGCATACTCAATGCACATGGACTATATGGCATACACAATGCACATACGAAGATGGACATGCATGAAGACATGAACAGGGCATACACAATGTGACGATCAAGCATGTGACAACATGGATATGGCATACATAATGCAAGATGGACTTAAACTAAAATGAATGGGCCTCAGCCACACTCAAATCAGTGGCCATACATGATGAAAATGATGCAATAACACACATGCAAACATGCACAAATGCAAGGGACCAAACCTAAGGCACAAAGTGCAACTCGACTAAAGTATGGTAAGCATGAAATATGGCATACAATCATATATTTTCCAACTCTGAAATGACATGCAAGATGGTCCGGAAACATGCAAACACCTCACATAATGCATGCTAGATGGCCCAAATATCGAAACTAGTGAAGTGGATTACACTATAGGCATGCAAAGCAATACTCAAATGGCCAAACCAGCCCCAAAAAGTACCCATGCAGGCCAAAATAGTAGCAAATATGGACTAAAATGATGGCTCGCAAAGCGTGGAAATGAAGCTCATGCAGTGGTCCAAAAATGAGGTATTCATGCATAACTCTCAAACACATTTAAAGAGTGGAAAACATGGGAATATGGCATACATATAAGCTCGAAAATATGATTCACAATGATGCCAAAACATGGAAACACCTCAAAATACGCATGCAATAGGCTTCAAAACTCAAAGCTAGGCAAGGGTATTGAACTACAACCATGCATAGCAAACATCATTTGACCATGAGGCCCAAAAACAGAGCTAAGTCATTCCAAAACATAAACAAAATTAGTTTAAGGCATGGCCAAAAAGTGCTAGAATCAAAGGCCAAAATAGCATGTAATGTAAGCTAGTAAAGAGGATTTGCACTACAAGCATGTGAGGCAATCAAGAGGCAACTAAACCAGCAAAATTCAGTGGTATGACATGCCAAATAAAGCCTAAAAATCCACTGAAACATGGTTAATTCATGCAAGAATGAGATGCTCCTTTGATATGCTATGAAAAAGGGTTATTCTACACATGCAAGATGGACATCCAATATGGCAAAACAAGCTCTGGAAAGAGCCTATGCAGGTCCTAAAACTCATCAAAAATGGCCTGAAACATGGCTTGGAAGCATGCAAATAAGGGCTCCTTTGTAAGGCCAAAAATGCTAGAAAACAAAATAAGGAGAGAAAGGGTCACCCCTCTCTGATTTTTGCACTCAAAATAGCATGCTAGCCACTAAAAATCCACTGGATTTTAGTGGCTAAAAGGCCAAACAAAGGCCAACACAAATGCTCTAAGGCATGGCTCAAAACCAGGTAAAATGAAGCATGCAAGGGGGTAGATGACCCCCAACAGAGAAACGATCTTAAACAAACATGTTAAGGACCTCAAAATAAGACTTTTTTTAGTTGATGATAAAGCTCAAATATGCTTGCAAGTATGGCTAAAAGATGAAGCAAAATAAAGCCTTAAAAGGGGATAGGGTGTTACCCTTGTAGCTTAGCAACTCCAGCAGCTTCTGGACCAAAAATGTAGCTCCTCAACCTCTGAAAAAGGCCTCCAAGAAGCTTAGGTTGGTGTTGGAGGGGTTAGGCTAGGAGATGGTGTGCAAAGGGCCAAAAACTTCACACTTTCTAAGCCTAAAGGGAGAGATATAGGGGGAGATAGATATATATGCCTTAGAGAATTTCAGAACCCTCTACAAGGAAGGGAAGGCCTTTCTTTATAGACAAGGGAGGCTAAAGCTTCTCCAAGAAGCTTAAAACCTAGGGCCAATATCCTCCATACATATGGAGGATGCAGTTTGTGCCTCCCAGCTGGCACAGCTGGAACCAACTTATTGAGGCAGAAAATGTGGGAGCTGGCCGACCAGTTCAGGTGGTCGGCCGACCACTTGCCTTGGCCGGCCGACCAGGTTCAAAAGGTTCAAGTCTCAAAAGCTGGTCGGCAGCCTCCTAGGGTGGTCTCCACATGAAATGCAAGCAAGTGGTATGGTGGGAGACCAGTAAATGTGGCTCAAAAACCAAGGAGACCGGCCTCCTATCAAGAAAATTGGCCGGCAAAGAAAAATGTGGTCTCCAAGAAGAAAAGGTGGTCTTCCACCCTAGTACCACCTTCCAAGCAATGAAAATGTCTATGCCAAAAATGAACCAAGACGAATGCAAAACGAGGGTTCGGGGGCCAAAACGCGCAACCGGGTGCCCCGAAAACTGACTATTAAGCATCGAAAGTGGCGTGCGACCACAAAGGTAGTCTCTCGGGCCACAATGTCCCTCTAGAGAGAGGAAACAAGGTGTGTGCCAAAAACCGAAGCAAACGGAGAAAGTTAAGCAGTCCCGAACCGAGGCGCGCGGCCAATGGCTCCGAAAATCAGAAACTGGTCTCCAAATGGGAACAGTGGTCTACAACCACGAAAAGTAGCCTACGACCACTGAGAGATGGTCTACGAGACCTCTCCCTCCCTTTGGAAAGAGAAAATAGAACCTAGTTCGCAAACCGAGGCAAAGCACAAAAGAGTCCCAAAGTCTAGAGGCAAGGCTCTCAGCCGAGACTCCGTAACCTCAGAACGAGCACAACATGCGCAATCACCGAGCGCTCAATCGATAACGTCTAAGTCATAAGGTTAGTCAAAAATGGGGTGTCTACAGTTGCCCCTCTTTGCCAGAACTCGAAAGTCATAAGTGACGGGAGTGAATGTCAAAGCCCAGAGATGACCCATTTTTGACAAGGCCGAAGACTTTGACAAACAGGCGAGATAAACAAGAGATGCGAACGCAGGCAGGGGCAAAATGCAAAACGTTATGCACAAAGCCGAACATAACTTATAATCATGCAAAGAAAGCTGTAACGAAGCACCTTATGCAACAGTTTTAAGCAATCATAGACAAATCTAACTACATTTCATGCAGTAAGAATGTAAGAGAATTATACAATTCTCGCTACATCTCATGCGGAGAACTCAATACCTGTCCGGTTCGTCTGGTCGCGCTAGCCTCAAATGAACTGTACATACAATATCGTGCCTGTAAAAGAAAGAAACTTAACTGGTACAATATCCTTAGAAACCTGCATAATCAATGCAATTTAAAACTGCGTGACAATGCAAGTGGAAGGGTGCAAGACAATGCAACCTGAGTGTGACGCATAACAATGCAATGCATTAACGAGTGCAGGTAAGGTGCGCAAAACAGCGTAATGCAATGCACTAACAGGTGCATATGATGTGCGCAAGATAGCGTGATGCGCAAAATAGCACGATATGAAATGCATGTAAAATGTAATGCAATGCACTGACAAGTGCATATGATGTGCGCAAGATAGCGCAATGCGCAAAATAGCGTGATATGAAATGCATGTAAAATGCAATGCAATATGTAATTGAATCCATCAAACCACAAGTAGTACAAAACCACACAAATATCATAAAGGGATGGAGATGAAAAATCAAACTATGCCTACCATAGAAAAGGTGCCGACACCCTCAAACCACAATTCCCTCAGTGGAATAGGTGCGTACACATGCAGAACTATGTGTTTTATAGACAGAACACAAGATACAAGTAATTGGGTGTCATGATATAAGTTAGGAATGATCTGTTGAGGAAAGATCGTGATCCTAAATGCTAGATGCAACAAACTAAAATACGATGCAGTGGATGCAATGGATGAATAGAATAAAGCACATAACCAAACCACATTTTGCCTAGGAAAGGCATGGACACAAACAAACCACATCTAACACAGAAATTGTGCCGTCACCCTCAAACCACAATTCCCTCAGTGGAATAGGCGCGTACACATAATCACATAACCATGTTTTAAAGCGAAAAGTATGGGCACATGCCAGGCCAAGCTTAACATGGAAAGGCGCAGGCGATACAATGGATATGCAGTACAGGCATTCAACATATTCTATATGCAATGCAATAGACACACTAAATGATGTAGTAGTTAGGAAGTGAAGGTACCTTACAGGGGCAATTGGCAATGACCTACCTCAGCAATGTCCTACCTCATGTTGATGTAGGAATCTTTCCCTTCTTCTTGGTTGAATCACAGGTACTACTTTTCTCCCTGACTATGGTCGCAGCTTTCCCTATTCTCCAACAAGGTGACAAACTAGGTTGGTTTAGTATCCCGAATTGAGGCGCATACATATGCTACCTCAATCTATGGGGTTGCCATACAGATTTCAAGCCAAGGATATACCCCTGGGTATTTAAACCAGACTTTAGTCTCGGAAATCCCGAACCTTTGCGTTCTAGGCATGAGCCATTTGAACTCTAGTTTCCACCGTCTCAGTTGGTCTCCTAGGAACTCACCGCAAACACAGGCAGGTGGCTATACCAGACCGCTGGAAGTCGTTCGGGCACAACAAACACCAAAGAAATTGCACCTTTAGAGGATTTAAGGTCTCTGTAGACACCCCATTTTTGACCGCCCTCAAGACTTGGGCATTACTGATGGTTTGCTCGGTGTTGAGAGATGTGCAGGGCACAGGTTCAATTCCTTCGACAAGGAGAGAGGCAAACCCTTCAAAATACTTTGTCTAGGGGGTTTGGAGTTGAAGAAAAGAGGAAAGGAGAGGAGAAAACTGGTTTGGGAGAAGTTCGGCATAGATCCGGGTAGAAGGGAATCGAGCAGCCCTCGCTAAATTGGGCTTATTCAATTCAATACTTGGAGTTAAGCTATGAGGCCACCATCATTGGAAATAAGACTTCCAGGGCTTCACTTTGCACTCAAGAATCTCCTAGAGCCAAGTCCGGGTGGAGGAGATATGATTGGTTGAAGCTGGGCATCATCCCGGTTGGATCGAGTCTGCGCGACTTCACGGAAAAGGGCATAACTTTTTGCACAGAAGGAATTTTGATGCAAGGTTTGCGCCATTGGAAAGCTAACTTCCGGGGCTTCGATTTGCATACCCGCCGGCCATGTTTTGACCAAGGAATCATCCATCGGCACTATATTTAGCCGACCGGCAGAAAAGAGTGCCGACCGGCACTTTATTTTGGCCGATGATCACACCTTCTGGCCGACCTGAACTCTTTGAACCCCCCAAGCATAGTGCACACCAGCTGTGCCAGCTGGGATGCACAGAACCAGACCCACGTGCATCCATGTGCCTATTTTGCACCATTTTGCACCTTTTGGCCCTTATTTTGCACCCTTTGCTCATGGCTTCTTGAGGAAGCCTTGACCCTTTTGTCTTGGCTTCCTCAAGAAGCCTTACCAGCTGTCCAAGCTTCCCTAACAAGCCTTGCACCCTTTGACCCTTTGAAACTTAGCCTCTAAGTCTTGTTTTGCTTGCCTATATAAGCACCTCTCCTCTCCCTTGAGCAAGGGTTGGAGTTTTGGAACAAAAACCAGAGATATATAGATATATATCTGAGATAGATAGATACAACCCTCTATCTCTCTCTATATCTCACTCCTTTGCCTCCAAAAGTCCATGATTCTTGGCCATTCCTTCACCAACCCATAGCACAACACCACCACTTCCATTTCCAATGACTTGGGGCTGTTCTTCAGAGCTTAGGAGCACCTAAACTTTGTCCAAGAGGTGATGGTTTGCTGGTCTTCAAGGGTAAGTCCTCATCTTCCCTTTTTTTGCATTTTCTTGCTTCATTTCTTAGCCCTAGTTTCAAGCACTTTTGGGCTCCGACCCAAACTTCAAACAGTCTTATTTTGGGGTCCTCTTCATGTTTGATTGAGGACCCCTTGCCGTTTGGTGGCTGCATCTAGCACCTATCTCAATATCCTCTTGTATGCCATGTTTCTTGCATAGAATATTTGGCTTGTGTATGATCTGTTTCAGAGCATGATGTAAGCTAAGAATAGGCTTATTTTGAGCCCTTCTTCAACATTGTTGAAGGGCTCAACATTGTTTGCATACTCCATGTGCTACTTGCTTTGAAATCCATGTGATTTACCGTAATCTTGCATGCTTTCTTAGCCTATCTTGCTTCTGTTTTTGTGGCTGGTCATACACTGAAAATGTGCTTATTTTGTCATGTATAAGATCTTTTTTTGGTTGTTTAGGTCATCCATGACATGCCTTGTATAGCCACTTTGCATTTTGGCTTGCTAGCCTTAAGTGCATGAGTATATAGCATGTGTTGCTTGCATCATTTTAGTGGTTTGGAACCATCTAGCATGCTATTTCAGTCCCCTTGGTGTGCTTGTATGCTTACCTTAGTTGTCTCTTTAGTGCTCTAAAAGTATGTGTTGTGTACTCCATGTTTTGGCCTTAATGCATGCCTTTGAATTTGAACCATCTAGATGCCATCTAGGGGGTCCTTTGGGCTTGGTTTTATGTGTTAAAACTCTGATTTTAATCGTTTAAGTATTGCCATGTGTGGTTGTACTAAGTGTGGTTCAAAGCCTCATTGGCTTGCCTTAATGATTGGACCATTTGTATGCATGCTTAGCCTACTTTGTTGCTTGATTTGGCATCATTTTGTAGCATGATTTCAGAGCTTTCTAAGCATGCCATGTATCCATGTTTACCCTCTTTTAAGTGTGCTTAAAAGTTGCTCTTTGATGCATAAGTGTTGGACCTTGTATGCATGCATGTTTGTGTGTACACTAGCCCTCATTCCCATGACACTATGGCCACTGTTTTAGGTCTATTTAGGGCTGCCTAATCCATGTTTAAGTCCATCCTTCATTTGGTTTGCATGCTCGCCTTGCATGTTTACTTGTATGTTTTGCATGAGTGCATTACATTGTTCACATTGCATGCTAGATGACATGTTTAGGGCTTCATTGTATTGACATGCATGCTAGGCCTCTTGAAGTGAGTGTGATAGAGGCTTAGCACCCTTATGTGCTTGTTTGCATTACATACATTTGAAATCAAATTTGCACACTTGGTTCTTGGGCCATCACGCATCGAAATGCGCGATTGGTGGTCCGAGAACCAAGGACTATACTCCCTTGAGTCACAAATATGATAAGAAGTATGGTTGGTGCAAACATTTGTCCCAAAACCCATGCCATGCACTGCTGTCTGCTGTTTGCTGTCAAAACTGTCTCCTGCAGGAATTTAGTGCCGACCGGCACTCTATAGTGCCGACCGGCAATCTTTTTGTGCCGATAAGCTCCCCAGCAGCCGGTGGCCACCTCAAGCAGCCGGTGGTTATTTCCTCTAGCCGGTGGTGCACTGCAGTGAACTTGGAAGGTGTTCTGGGACTTTGGCAATTTTCCAGGGAGGCAGGGCAGTAAAAACAGAGGCAACAGTGGCATGGTGCGGACTTTCCGGACGAGTCAGATCCGAGCATGCGTGCATCCCTCTTCCCGAGGCCTTTTATTGTTTTCAGTAGTTTAATTAATTTGTTAATTAATTAAGGGTCTGTAATAATTAATTAGCTAGGATAGTTGATTTATTATTTAGGACTGTATATTATTCTTTTGGTCCCTCCGTGTGAGGGCATATCTGTAATAAGTGTGGGTGAGTGGCATGTATGTCTTCCAACCCCCATTTCTTTCTCCCTTTTATTTACCCGCTTTCGGTGGTAGATTAGAGCATGTCTAAATTAGCATACCTTATGCAATGCATGCGTGCATTCATGCATTTGTTTACATACATCGGGTTCGGCACATCATGCAAACTGCATCGTACTTTCAATTCCAAATTGAATACGTGGTAGTTGCTGCATTTCATGTGCCATGCTTAGGATAGCCGAGCCCGTTTAGATTACATCCTTGTATGTGATGCATTAGCCACTTGACATGAATTAGGACACGCATGTTTGCTAACTAGCTTCTGTTTTGGCTTGGAGTACTAGGTGAGCTATTATGCTTTAGCATATCACATGCGTGTGAATGTTTACCATGACAGTATGCTTTCCATGCGGCTAAGTGCTTACATGATAAACTGCTTGAATGCCTGTGGGTGGAGGTTGGATTACTTGAGTTGGGAATACTCATTGAAATCCGTGTTTTAGCCTACTTGCGAGTAGCAAACTCCAAATGTTTTTCAAAACAAACGGATATGCAATGTTTATCTCCAAATTAGGCAATCTAGTCTATACTTGTTTGCTGCGCGCATAACATAGTAATTCTAGGTTAATAATTGGAACAAGAGCATGTAATGTTTTCAAAAACGGATATCACGGTTAGTAGAGGCCGGTCTTCGGACCGGGCGAAAGGGGGTGCTCATAGCTGACCTTCCCCGATCGTACCCAAGCTCCCGAGCCAAGACCACTTTGGTGATGACGGACATGTGGCCTTCGGCACCGAGTCAGGGTTTCCTAAATTTCCCAAAAATAAAATATTTAGGTGGCGACTCTGTAATCTGGCAAAGCAGTCCATGTTTGGCACTACTTTTCAAAAATCTGTTTTCTCAAACGATTTGCCGGACTTGGACTCTTTGGTTCGGATTTAGAACCGCAACAACAAAAGGGAGTCCGAACTGTAGAGTGAAGCCCACGGGCGCGTCTACAGTCTCCTAGACCAGAGAGTGCACAAGACAGTGCGAATGATACAACAATACAATGTTCACAAGACAGTGGGATACAGGGTGGATGCACAAGACAGTGCTAAGACAAAGGATGCGCAAGACAGCGTGAGCAATGTAATGCACTAACAAGTGCAGGTAAGATGTGCAAGAAAGCGCGAACAATGCAATGCACTAACAAGTGCAGGTAAGGTGCGCAAGAAAGCGCGAACACGTTCAATGCAAAAGATACAAGCATTTTTTTTTTTTATGCAAGATGAGAGCATGTAATGAAATACACAAGATAGTGCGATGCGCAAGAAAACGCGAGTGTAAACTGCATAAGACAGTGTGATACGCAAGAAAGCGCGAGTGATAAACTACACAAAATAGTGCGATGCGTAACATAGCGCCATAAAATGCATACACCATGCAAGACTCGGCACACAGCTTATGACATAGCATTCCATTCACTTGGCACACAGCTCACAACACAACACTTTGTTTGTTTGGCACGCGGCTCACAACACAATATTCTATTCATTCGGCACGCAGCTCGAAACACAGTACTCTATTTATCTGGGCACACAGCTCATTTCGGGCACACAGCTCGTTTTCAGGCACACAGCTCATTCTTTGGGCACGCAGCTCATTCTTCGGGCACGTTGTAGACACCCCATTTTTGACCGTCCTTAAGATTTGGACGTCACCATTTGAACGCTGGATGATTATCCATGTTTGTGTTCGTCCTGACTTCTCAGAGATTTCAGCCGCGTGCCTTGCCTCAAGACCTCTCGACTTCTATTTTTGCTTCTGGGGATAGGAAATGGCTTGTTGGCTACCCCAACACCTCACTGGCCATGGCTTGAGGCCACTGGCCCTCTTTTCTTGCGCCGGTCAGCACTTTGTTTGGTCGGCCGACCATTAATTTGGCCGATTGACTCCTTTTCTGGCCGAGACCTTTTCTTGATGGGGTTTGAACCTTTTGAACCCCCTGTTTTAGCTGCTTGAGGAAGCTTGAACCTTTTTAACCTCTTGAGGCAACTTGAACCTTTTTAACCTCTTGAGGAAGCTTGAACCTTTTGAACCCTTGGTTTAGCTTCTCCAAGAAGCTTGAACCCTTTGCACCTTTGCCTAGCTTCTCCAAGAAGCTTGACCCATTTGCCTAGCTTCTCCAAGAAGCTTGGCCCCTTTTTTAGCTTCTCCAAGAAACTTGCCCTGTTTTAGTTTCTCCAAGAAGCTTGACCTTTCTTAGTTTCTTAGAGAAGCTTGGACCTTTGGGTTAGCTTCCTTGATAAGCTTGACCCCCTTGAACCTTTTTATGTTACCTTCTCTTAGAAGCTTGGCACCTTGCCTTGGCCTATATAAGGAGAGCCTCTCCTTCCATTTCAAGGGTGAGAAAAATCTGATATATATCATATATATATCACTCCCTCTATATATCTCCCTCTCTCTCTACATTTGTGTGGGTTAGAGGGTGCAAAAAGGTCTAGTTCTTGACCATTTGAACTACACCTCCTAGCACAACATCTCCATCATCCATCCAAGCACCTTGGAGCTGATTTTCAGAGGTTGAGGGTTGCATTTTTGGGTCTAAAGGCTGCTGGTTCTTGCTGGTCTTCAAAGATAACTTCTTACCCTCTTTATTCCCCGTTTTTGCACACACTTTTAGCCTATCTTGTATGCTGTTTTGGGCTTTTTAATAAACTGAAAAAAGTCTTATTTTGAGCTCCTCTTGAAGTTTGTTTAAGACCACTTTTCTGTTCGGGGTAATTTACCCCCTCTTAGGCCTTGATTGGCCCCCATTTTGTGCTATTTTTGGTGAGCTCCGGGACCACTTTGTTTGGGCCTCCTCACCACTGGTTTGAGATCCTAAGAAGGAGAGGGTCATCCCCTCCCCTTGTTGCCTTCAATATGTGCCATTTTAGCCTCATGTGTGAGCACCATTTTTAAGTTCATGTTGGCCATGTCTTAAGTATTATATGTGCTTATTTTGCCATGATATAGCACTGTTTTTGATTGGTTTAGACACACCATGCTTAGCTTGCATACATGTCTTGTAATGCCATGATTTTCCTTAACATGTGCCTAGCATTTAGACTACCATGCCCATGTGTTTTGGCCTAGCTTTGTGAAGCTTTTATGCTTGTTTTAGTATGCTAAGGGACTTTTTTTGGTCATTTGAGTCATCCATGCTTTGCTTTGTATAGCTACCATGCAAACTCTCTTGTATGCCTTGAGCATTGACCCCTCTAGCATGCCATCCTTGCATCATTTCAGTGGTTTGGAACCACTTGCCACGTCATTTCAGTCCTTATGACATGCTTGTATGCTTGCATTTGATGCTCCTTTAATGCTTTAAGAGGTTGGTGCCTCATGCTCCATATTTGGCCCCTTTTGCATGCCTTTAGAATTAGGTCATTTAGATGCCATCTAAGTGGTTCTTGGGGCTTACTTTTGCTTGATTTAGGACTGTTTTAGTTCACTTTGGTCATTTGCTTCATGTGTCACATGACCATAGTTTAAGTCCTTAGGTTTGGTTGCATGCCTTGCTTGCATTGGTAGGTGGATTTGGTATCATCTTAACATGATTTTTAGAGTTTGATGTGCATGCCATTTGTCCATGATTATCCTCTTTTAAGTGTGCTTAAAAGATGCTATTTAATGCTTAAGTGTTGGGCCATGTTTGCATGCATTGTTTGTGTGTGTATTTGCCTCCATTCCATAGCATTTTGGCTTCCTATTTAGACATGGCCGAGGCTTGTCCATATTGGTCTACGTCCACCTTTCGCATGTTGTTCAAATGTGGTCACATTGCTACATGCTTGCATGCTCATTACTTGCATTGTTGACACATGCTTACCCATATTGCATTTTGTTGCATGCTTCCCCCACGTTCATGTTTGCATGCTTACCCTCATGTTCATATTGCATGCTTAGTTCACATGCCTAGGTTGCATTGCATTGAGCATGCATGCCTTGTCTCTTGATCAAGTGATAGAGGTTGTGCCTTATGTGTTTGTTTGTTTGCATTTCATTTGAAAGCAAAATGCATAACTTGGTATCTTTGGGCCATCACGCATTGAAATGCATGATTGGTGGTCCGAGAATTGAGCACCATACCCCTTTGAGTCATAAATATGATAAGCGATGTGGTGGTGCATACATTTGCTTGAAATGCCTTGCCATGCCTTCTTTTGCCCTCTGTTGCTGTCAAAACAAGTTCTCCAGGAAGCTTTGGCCGGCCGGCCATCTACACTACCGACCAGCCATCCATTGTTGGCCAATGGCTTTACAAATGGTCGATGACGACCATCCGAACATGGCCGGTGGTGTTCTGTCTTAGCCGGTGATGTTCCACAGTGTCCATAGAGTGCTCCCTGGGACTTGTGCAATTTTCAGAGGCGCAGAGCAGGGAAAACAGAGGCAAACTTGTGCATGGCGTTGGATTTCCGAGGAAACCCGAGCACTCGTGCATTGGACCCTCTTCTGAGGCCTTTTACTGCTTTCTTAGCTTAGTTAATTTGCTTAACTAGTGAAGTGGTTTGTAATATTTAATTAGCTTGTTGGTTAATTGATTTGTATTATTCTTTTGGTCCCTCCGAGCGAGGGCGAATTTGTAATAAGTGTGGGTGCGTGTGTGCATGTCTTCCAACCCCCACTTCTTTCTCCCTTTTAGTTACCTGCTTTTGATGGTTAGTATTAGGGCATATTTGAATTAGCATACCTTATGCTATGCATGCGTGCATCCATACATTTGTCTTGCATGCACCAGGCTCGGCGCGTCATACTATCTGTATTGTATTTCAATTCCAAGTTGAATACATGTTACTTGTAGCATCTCATATGCCATCTTAGATTAGCCGAGCCTATTCTAGCTGCATTTTGCCTATGTTGCATTAGCCATCTTAACATGAACTAGGATCATGCATTGATTACTAACTAGTTTCTGTTTTGGCTTGGAGTACTAGGTAAGCTTTTATGCTTTAGCCTCCTTGCATGCGTGTGAGTGTTGCCATGATAGCATGCTTACCATGAGGCTATGTGCTTATGTGATACAACTGCCTGAATGCCTATGGGTGAAGGTTGGGTTATTTAAATTGGAACAATGCATTGAACGCGAGTTCTAAGCCCACTTAATGGTGGCAAAATTCACGTCTTAGCCTACTTGCGGGTAGCACCATCAAACCATTTTCAAACAAACAAACATGAAATGTTTTGTTCCAATTTAGGTGACTTAGTCTATACTTGTTTACTGTGCGCATCACGTAGTAAATCTAGGCTAAGAACCAGAATAAGAGCACATGACGTTTTCAAAACAAGATATCATGGTTAGTAGAGGCCGATCTTTGATCAGGCGAGCAGGGGTGCTCATAGCTGACCTTCCCCAATCGTACCCAAGTTCCCGAGCTGAGGCAACTTTTGTGATGACGGACACATGGCCTTAGGCAATGAGTCAGGGTTTCCTAAATTCCCCCAAAAATAAATATTTAGGTGGCAACTCTGCATCTAGCAAGGTAGTCCATGTTTGGCACTTCTTTTTTAAAAATTTGTTTTTCTCAAAACGATTTGCCAGATTTGGACTCTTTGGTTCAGATTAAGAACCGTGACAAATTGAGTCCGAACTGTGGGGTGAGGCCCTCACGCAAGGCGCGTCCACAGTTTCTGGTGACTCTGCTGGGGAAATTAGAGAGCTTGACTCGAACTCGTGATAGCTTGTTTTGATTTCACTTATGTATTTCTTTGCATTGCATGTGCATTGGTGCGCCTAGGACACTGTGTTGGCCATCTGCTATTCCTGAGCAGTTTGTCGGAGGCTCGCTTTGAGAAGCGTGCCATAAGGCTGACCGGTTGCGAGCTCTGCCAGTATGGGAACACAAACCCCGGTTTTACCGGGGCACCCTTTTGACCATTCGAGCTAGTGCATGTTCGGAATCTATAGTGACCATTGCAAACTAGGACTAGTTGCTTAACCGATATAGGTTGTTTGAAACCGCTGTGTGCGTAGTGAAACCCTAGCTCCTGACAAAATAGGATAGGGAAACCATACCCCAACATAGGGGTGTTTTGGCTCTTTTTTACATGCTATGTGCTTTTAGAGTGTATCTCTACAGGGAATGAATGTATCAGTTTGCAAGTCTGGGTATCAGGCCTACGGGCATCAGTATTTGGGGAATCAGTTTTACCTAAGGGTATCAGTTTTGGGACAGTTATTTGAGGAACAGTGATTAGTATTGAGTACAGTCATTCCGCTGTGCTCATATCTGTTCCAGTGAAATTGAGCTGAGATGCTATCTGTTTTCTCTTTTGCTAGGTAGTCTTGGAACTATAGCTTCAGAAGGCTCCACTATCCCCCAGGTACATTGGACTTGTGCTGATAGACTTTGTCGTCGAATTGATTCAAGGGCAATCGGTGTTCCTTTGCGAGCGAGTAAAACGCGCCCGATCGAGCCTGAGATCATCAGTTCAACAGTCTTCGGATCAGCGGTCATTATCCATCTCACCTGTGCGCTGTTGGGTTGAGATATCTGTTTTTTACCTCAGGGAGATATACCGGTTGCTTAGTTAGACCAGGACAATATGTCGAGTCTGGAAGAGATGGTGCGCCAACTCCAGGATAGTATGAAAGCCATGCAGCAAGACGCAGTCTGTCAAGCAGAATTCGCCAAGCAACAAGCTGTGGTTATAGCCCAACAGGCAGAGACAATTGCCAGGCTAGAGCAGCAAACTAGAGTATCTACTTCACACCAGGCTCCTCCTCCACCAAGAGTTCCCATACTCGCGGAGGCAACCCACGTCCAGGATGATGCGGACATTCCAGTCGGGCCAGCTCCGCCCCCGGTTCTACCCCAGCTATCTAAAACACCCACCAACCTACCAGACTCCCCCTTTGAGTTCAAAACGGACCCCACAGCATTGAAAGTAAGCAAGCTTCAGAAATTGTTCAAACAGTCTCAGGGGGCCCACTCTATTCCTGATATAGAGGATGGTTATACCGACTCAGTGGTGACATTACCGGATCGGTTCAAGATGCCACATATCGATCGATTCGATGGCTCTGAAGACCCAATGGTGCACCTCCAACTGTTTTCTGATATCTTGAGGCCAATGGGTTTGACCACAGCCCAAAAGCTGTCACTATTCGTCCGAACCCTGTCTGGGATAGCCGTAATCTGGTATGCGAAATTAGAGAACTCTGTGAAACAGAATTGGGAAGAGATGACTGAGGCCTTCAGTGATCAATACTCCTACAACACACAGATTGAGGTCACAACTCGTGATCTTGAAGTCACCCGCCAAGAGCCAAAGGAGGGTTTTTCAGAGTTTGTGGCGAGATGGAGAGCAAAGGCCTCGATGATGGCTATAAGGCCTTCCGACAAAGACCAGATAAGGATGGTTATGCGCAACCTCCAACCCAAACTGATGTAGAAAATGATCGTGCTCCCCTTCCCTACCTTTTCAGATCTGCATAAGATGGGAGTACAGATCGAGGATGCTATGAAGCAGGGCCTCATTGACTAGGAGAAGGAGCAACCCAGGAGGGCGTTTACCCGCAGTTCGAATGCGACCACTAGCGATGATGCAACTACAAGATCTTCTGAAGTGGGCATGGTCACCACCACCACACCAAGAACAGCCACCCCCTTTGTTGGTGCATCCAATCCAAACCCCCGAACTTTGGACTATCTCCCCTGAGGCAAGAGGGTTTTCACCCCACTCTTTATGCCTTTGTCTAAAGCCCTAGGGGTCCTACTTAGGAAAGGACATCTGAAACCGTTAGAACAACGGCCTCTACCCGATCCTCTCCCTACAAAGCATGACCCGACTAAGTACTGTGCTTTGCATCAACAAACTGGTCATGACACTGACAGTTGCGTCCGTCTTCGTCACGAGATACAAAATCTGATTGACAAAGAGGTCATCGTCGCACCAAGCTTTGCAAAGTCTATCGGCACTTGATCAGTGAACCTGTGGGGGATAATGTGACTGTGATCGGGGGATGAACCACCTGCGGGCGGCATTCAGTTTATTTCAGATGTGGTGTATCGCACGCACTGTTTTGAGCATTTGTGAATGCTGGTTTTTGTACATTCTAACTTAGGTTTTGGGTCAGTCTTGTTCTATTATTTTGAGTCTGTCTCTTTGTTTTGAGTCAGTCTTTTTGTTTCTGGTCTGTCTTGTGGTTTCGAGTCAGTCTTGCTGCGTTGGAGTCAGGTGATTCCGGAGGGTGTTACCTCAGACATCACCATTTTTGTTTTGTGTTTGTCTTTTCATTTTCTTTTGAGTCTGTTTCTATCGTGGAGCCAGTTGCGCTAACAGATCTCAATGAAACAGCAGTGATTTTCACATTCTTATGTTCGCTTCAGCCGTGTGCCAGTTGTGCCAGAAAGTTTGAATGAAATGGCAGTGCTTTTCGCCTACTTTTCTGTGCCTTGAATTCATTGCATCGACCTAAGTTTTTCAAAACTTTTCAAACACTGTGGTGAAAACGAAGAGGAAGGAATTCCTCGGGTTTTGCAAAAATTTGATCAATTAAGAGAAAGAGAGGCATGCTAGGCCCTTAATGAATGAAATCATGCTTGTTAATGTGAGTACTGAGAAGGATCCTGGCTTGATCCAGATTGGCTACACACTATCTTCAGCGCGAGCGATTTGTCGCTTTCTTAGAAACTTTCAAAAACAAAATGTTTTGCGCAGTCCTATGAAGACTTGTGTGGAATCGCTCTTGAGATTGTGCAGCCTAGGATCGCTCACAGCCTCAAGATTCAATCCATTTGTTTGCAAACCTTGAACCCATTCAGAACATTCAACGGTCGACTGCCATGAGAGGCCTATGTAGCCAGATTTGAAGTAGCCCTCGAACAAGAGGCACCAAAGTCAGATCAAGAAGTCAGACATCGTCAACAAAAGCTTGCGAAGCTAGAACAGAAGCACCCCTCAAACTAGGGGCAAAAATGTCCGATATGCTTGAAGAGCTGAAGATGGGTCTTTCTGCAAATCAATAATAACAGCCACTCTCTTGGATACGAATGGCTTCAAAACCCTAAAACCATTTGGCATGGACTTGTTACACTTTTACCCTTTGAGAGGCTCACTGGGCCGAAAACCTGGAAGGGCGACCCAGGCAAAAGTTAGAGCAAGGAAAAATAAAAGCAGAAAAAAAATGAAAAAAAGAAAAGAAAAAAAAATGAAAAAATATATATATATAAAAAAAGAAAGCAGAAAAAAGAAGCAAAAAGAAAAGAAAAACAGATGCTCACAAGGTCAAAAACTCGCACCGAACGCCTTGACAAAAGTTAGAGCTCAAAAGGAGAGGTTAATACCCGAGTGTACCTTAATCCCCCCGAACTACGTAAGGCTTGATTCCTATGTTTGGGATATGTAGGCAACTTCATTTTGAAGTCCAGCCATGAACACTTCCAAATCAAGTGTGTCCATGTATTGGTTTTTGATGGTCCTCGCCTTCTCTGTATCCGAGAGTTCGGTTGTGATCATTACCATGAAGACTTATTATAATGCACTGCGGTGCTATTCAAACAAGGGGCAACTTTCCGTTGCCATTCAATGCACTGCGGTGCCATTCAAACAAGGGGCAACTTTCCGTTGCCATTCAATACACTGCGGTGCCGTTCAAACAAGGGGCAACTTTCCGTTGCCATGCAGCTCTCTTCGAGCAAGGGGCAATTTTCCTCCAGATCCGAGGTTGTGCATATGAAGAGTAGGTTCTGTGCTTGTTGAGCATTGGCCGTTTGCAAAAATAGTTTTTGAGAATTTTTATTGAGGTTGACTAATTCTCTCGAAAATTTGCTCCATTTTTTTTCCAAAAACTGGACCATTTCTTGGACCCAAAAAGGGAAAAATTTTAGTGCTCATAACCTAACTTGCATGATTTTAAATCAAAAATTGAACAAGCATGTTAATCTAACTCTCATTTTGGTCAAAATTGTTTTAGTAGAAAGCCAAAAACGAAAAATGGTCAAAATGATGAACTAGGGGCACAGTTGAGTCAGGTGTTCTGTCTTTTTCCCATGATCAACATACCTGCCAGAAAGGGCACTCTACCTGCCAGAAGGGGCACTCTACTTGTCGGAAAAGGGCACCACTGAAGCTGACCGCAAAAGGGCAAAAAGCTCTCACATTCTCCAAGCAACGAGGTATCAAGCCAAGTGCAAAGCACGAACTGGAACAGGGCAAGATATTCCACTCCATCATCTGGACAGATCTGATCGCGTCCAAACTCCCCAGCAGAGGATCATCAACCAATGTTGGCTGCAGATTTGCTACACACCCAATTGTAGCGCAGCCCCTCTGTGGAAGAAACTCACTGTTGTGAACAAGAAGAAGAATCTAGAGGAATGCTAGGGGCAAGACCCCACAACTTTCTGTTTATCCATCAACCACTCAGGGGGGGATTAAAAAATGAGAGATTGAAGAATAGAGAGATGTGCGCTGAGAGAAAAAGTGAGGAAAAGGGCTTTTTCAAAAAAATAGAGATTGAGTGCCAGAGTGATGTGAGAATCACAAATGAGAGAGGGTGGGAAACAATACCTGGAGAAACTGGCTCCTCGTGTACTAAGAGGTCTTTCATCTTTGTAACGCGTCTGTGTGTCCTGTCTTTTGTTTTGTCTCAATTCTTGCTTTGAGTCGTTTCGAGTGTTACTCGATGGGTTTAGGTTGTTTACCTTTGTTTTTCCTTTGTCGAGTCGTTTTGGCTGTGGCCAGTCGGTGGCTCAATACCCGGTTAAGAACTCATTTCTCAACTTCAAAAAAAAATCATCTTGTGCTCAGAGTGCTATGCCATTCTCCACATTTGTGCAAAACAGTATTTTTTCTTTCATAAAACCGCAGGGTTCAACCCAGGTCATGTGAGAACAGTAGAACAAGGACCTATCTGAAGCTATATAGGTTCCAGACTGCAAAGCAAAAGAAAAGAGGGAAAATTTGGAGCATCCTAGTGTGTTTCAACTTCGGCAAATTCTGAGACTGCATTCCAGGTGCACATTCTCAGGCCTCGCCATTTCTCTGGAGTATGAGTGTATCTCGACCCCAAGCTTAAGCCTACTTCAAGTCAAAACAGCAATTAAAGCAACTGCAGATATTATCTCTCGCCAATATAGACAGGGTGTCCCCTTTTGAGCTGAGCATGTTGCCAAGTCCTCTGAGAGGTAAATCGGAGGCACCAGAGTACATGTTTGATGCCCCTCTATTGCATAGAATATGCACTTTCATATACATTTTTGTTTCATGCGTGTCGCGCATCGTTATGATTCATTCATAGAATATGCTTTGCTTTCAATGTTGCATAGAATATGCTTGTCTTATGCACGGAACATGTCTTCAATATTGCATAGAATATGCTTTCCATGTTGCATAGAAAATGCCCCTATACTTGCATAGAAAAATGCATTTTATCTCACTTCTTTTGTGCACCGCACTTGCATTGTCATGCACACCTCTTCATTTGCATTGTCACACACATTCCACTTGCATTGTGATGCACATTTTAATCGCATTGTTATGCACACTCTTTTTTTGAAACACCGAGATATGTCCCTACGTTTCTTCCTTCTTTCTGAAACACCGAGATACGTCCCTATGTTTCTCCCTTCTTTCTGAAACACCAGGATACGTCCCTTTGCTTCTCCTTCTTTTTCCGAAACATCGGGATACGTCCCTACGTTTATCTCTCTTTTTCGAAACACCGGGATATGTCCCTACGTTTCTCTCTCTTTTTGAAACACCGGGATACGTCCCTATGTTTCTTCTCTTTTTCTGAAACACTGGGATACGTCCCTATGTTTCTCTTTCCTTCCGAAACATCAGGATACGTCCCTATGTTTCTCCTTTCTGCCGAAACAACGGGATACGTCCCTATGTTTCTCCTTCCTGTCTAATCACTAGGATATGTCCCTAATCACCGGGATACGTCCCCAAACCCTGGGATACATCCCTAAACACGGGATACATTTCGAAACATCGGGATACGTCCCTATGCTTCTCCTATTTGGTTAAGAGCATTTGGAATACGTTCCAATGCTTATACCTTTTCGAAACACCGGGATATGTCCCTACGTTTCTCTTTCTCATTTTGGAACACTGGGATACGTCCCTATGTTTCTCTTTCCTTCTAAAACACCAGGATACGTCCCTATGTTTCTCATCCTCTCTGAAACACCGGGATATGTCCCTATGTTTCTCCTTTATTCCGAAACACTGGGATACGTCCCTATGTTTCTTCTCCTTTTCCGAAACACCGGAATACGTCCCTATGTTTCTCATTCATTCCGAAACATCGGGATACATCCCTATGTTTCTTCTCCTTCATTCCAAAACATTGGGATACGTCCCTATGTTTCTCCTACCTTTTCGAAACACTGGGATACGTTCCTATGTTTCTCCTTCATTCCGAAACACCGGGATATGTCCCTATGTTTCTTCTCCTTTTTCGAAACACTGGGATATGTCCCTACGTTTCTCCTACCTTTTCGAAACACTGGGATACGTCCCTATGTTTCTCCTTCATTCCGAAACACTGGGATACGTCCCTATCTTTCTCCTACCTTTTCGAAACACTGGAATACGTCCCTATGTTTCTCCTTCATTCTGAAACACCGGGATACGTCCCTATGTTTCTTCTCCTTTTCCGAAACACCGGGATACGTCCTTACGTTTCTCCTACCTTTTCGAAACACTAGGATACGTCCCTATGTTTCTATTCATTCCGAAACACCGGGATACATCCCTGTGTTTCTTCTCCTTTTTCGAAACGCCGGGATATGTCCCTATGTTTCTCCTTCATTCCGAAACACTGGGATACGTCCCTATGTTTCTTCTCATTTTCCGAAACACCGGGATACGTCCCTATGTTTCTCCTTCATTCCGAAACACCGGGATACGTCCCTATGTTTCTCCTTCACTCTGAAACACCTGGATACGTCCCTATGTTTCTTCTTTCTTTCCGAAATACCGGGATACGTCCCTATGTTTGTTCTTCTTTTCTGAAACACCGGGATACGTCCCTATGTTTCTTCTCTCTTTCCGAAACACCGGGATTCGTCCCTATGTTTCTCATTCCTTGCGGAACACCGGGATACGTCCCTACATTTCTCCTTCCTTCCGAAACACCGGGATACGTCCCTATGTTTCTTCTCCTTTTCCGAAACACCAAGATACGTCCCTATGTTTCTCCCTCTTTGGTTAAGAGCATTTGGAATACGTTCCAATGCTTATACCTTTCCGAAACACCGGGATACGTCCCTATGTTTCTTGCATGATCATAAGTTATGCTCGGCTCTATGCATTGTCTTGCATTTTGCCCTTGCCTTCGGGCGCATATCTTTATCTGTAGCTTGTATGCTTTGTCTAAGTCTTCGGCCTTGTCAAAAATGGGTCATCTCTGGGCTTTGACATTCACTCCCGTCATTTTTATGACTTTTGAGTTCCGTCAAAGAGGGGCAACTGTAGACACCCCATTTTTGATCGTCCTTAAGACTTGGACGTCACCATTTGAACACTCGATGATTATCCATGTTTGTGTTCGTCCTGACTTCCCGGAGGTTTTAGCCGCGTGCCTTGCCTCAAGACCCCTCGACTTCTGTTTTTGCTTCTGCGGACAGGAAATGGCTTGTTGGCCACCCCAACACCTCACCAGCCATGGCTTGAGGCCACCGGCCATTGGTGATGGCCGGTCGGCCCTTTGTTTGGTCGGCCGGCCATTAATTTGGCCGAGACCTTTTCTTGAGGGGGTTTGAACCTTTTGAACCTCCTGTTCTAGCTTCTTGAGGAAGCTTGAACCTTTTGAACCCTTGGTTTTTAGCTTCTTGAGGAAGCTTGAACCTTTTGAACCCTTGGTTTAGCTTCTCCAAGAAGCTTGAACCTTTTGAACCCTTGGTTTAGCTTCTCTAAGAAGCTTGAACCCTTTGCACCTTTGTCTAGCTTCTCCAAGAAGCTTGACCTTTCTTAGCTTCTTGGAGAAGCTTGGACCTTTGGGTTAGCTTCCTTGATAAGCTTGACCCCCTTGACCCTTTTTATGTTAGCTTCTCTTAGAAGCTTGGCACCTTGCCTTGGCCTATATAAGGAGAGCCTCTCCTTCCATTTCAAGGGTGAGAAAAATCTGATATATATCATATATATATATATATCACTCCCTCTCTATATCACCCTCTCTCTCTATATTTGTGTGGGTTAGAGGGTGTAAAAGGGTCTAGTTCTTGGCCATTTGAACTACACCTCCTAGCACAACACCTCCATCATCCATCCAAGACCTTGGAGCTGATTTTCAGAGGTTGAGGGTTGCATTTTTGGGTCTAAAGGCTGCTGGTTCTTGCTAGTCTTCAAAGGTAACTTCTTACCCTCTTTATTCCCCGTTTTTGCACACACATTTAGCCTATCTTGCATGCTATTTTGGGCTTTTTCATAAACTGAAAAAAGTCTTATTTTGAGCTCCTCTTGAAGTTTTTTTAAGACCACTTTTGTGTTCGGGGTCGTTTACCCCCTCTTAGGCCTTGTTTGGCCCCCATTTTGTGCTATTTTTGGTGAGCTCTAGGACCACTTTATTTGGGCCTCCACACCACTGAAATCTTGAGGGATTTCAGTGGTGAGTATGGTGGTTTGAGGTCCTAAGAAGGAGAGGGCCATCCCCTCTCCTTGTTGCTTTCAATATGTGCCATTTTAGCCTCATGTGTGAGCACCATTTTTAAGTTCATGTTGGCCATGTCTTAAGTATTATTTGTGCTTATTTTGCCATGATATAGCACTGTTTTTGATTGGTTTAGACACACCATGCTTAGCTTGCATACATGTCTTGTAATGCCATGATTTTCCTTAACATGTGCCTAGCATTTAAACTACCATGCCCATGTGTTTTGGCCTAGCTTTGTGAAGCTTTTATGCTTGTTTTAGTATGCTAAGGGACTTTTTTTGGTCATTTGAGTCATCCATACTTTGCTTTGTATAGCTACCATGCAAACTCTCTTGTATGCCTTGAGCATTGACCCCTCTAGCATGCCATCGTTGCATCATTTCAGAGGTTTGGAACCACTTGCCACGTCATTTCAGTCCTTATGACATGCTTGTATGCTTGCATTTGATGCTCCTTTAATGCTTTAAGAGATTGGTGCCTCATGCTCCATATTTGGCCCCTTTTGCATGCCTTTAGAATTAGGTCATTTAGATGTCATCTAAGTGGTTCTTGGGGCTTACTTTTGCATGATTTAGGACTGTTTTAGTTCACTTTGGTCATTTGCTTCATGTGTCACATGACCATAGTTTAAGTCCTTGGGTTTGGTTGCATGCCTTGCTTGCATTGGTAGGTGGATTTGGTATCATCTTAACATGATTTTCAGAGTTTGATGTGCATGCCATTTATCCATGATTATCCTCTTTTAAGTGTGCTTAAATGATGCTCTTTAATGCTTAAGTGTTGGGCCATGTTTGCATGCATTGTTTGTGTGTGTATTTGCCTCCATTCCATAGCATTTTGGTTTCCTATTTAGACATGGCCGAGGCTTGTCCATATTAGTCTAAGTCCACCTTTCGCATGTTGTTCAAATGTGGTCACATTGCTACATGCTTGCATGCTTCGGTTGCATAATGTTTTGCATGTTCATTACTTGCATTGTTGACACATGCTTAGCCATATTGCATTTTGTTGCATGCTTCCCCCATGTTCATGTTTGCATGCTTAGTTCACATGCCTAGGTTGCATTGCATTGAGCATGCATGCCTTGTCTCTTGATCAAGTGATAGAGGTTGGGCCTTATGTGTTTGTTTGTTTGCATTTCATTTGAAATCAAAATGCACAACTCGGTTTCTTTGGGCCATCACACATTGAAATACGCGATTGGTGGTCCGAGAATCGAGCACCATACCCCTTTGAGTCATAAATATGATAAGGGATGTGGTGGTGCATACATTTGCTTGAAATGCCTTGCCATGCCTTGTTTTGGCCTTTGCTGCTGTCAAAACAAGTTCTGCAGAAAGCTTTGGCCGGCCGGCCATCTATACTGCCGACCGGCCATCCATTGTTGGCCGTTGGCTTTACAAATGGTCGATGACCATCCGGACATGGCCGGTGGTGTTCTGTCTTAGCCGGTGATGTTCCACAGTGTCCATAGAGTGCTCCTTGAGACTTATGCAATTTTCAGAGGAGCAGAGCAGGGAAAACAGAGGCAAACTTGTGCATGGCGTTGGATTTCCAAGCAAACCCGAGCACGCGTGCATTGGACCCTCTTTTGAGGCCTTTTACTGCTTTCTTAGCTTAGTTAATTTGCTTAACTAGTTAAGTGGTCTGTAATATTTAATTAGCTTGTAGGTTAATTGATTTGTATTATTCTTTTGGTCCCTCCGAGTGAGGGCGAATTTGTAATAAGTGTGGGTGCGTGTGTGTATGTCTTCTAACCCCCACTTCTTTCTCCCTTTTACTTACTTGCTTTTGATGGTTAGTATTAGGGCATATTTGAATTAGCATACCTTATGCTCTGTATGCGTGCATCCATACATTTGTCTTGCATGCACCGAGCTCGGCGCATCATACTAACTGCATTGTATTTCAATTCCAAGTTGAATACATGTTACTTGTAGCATCTCATATGCCATCTTAGATAAGCCGAGCCTATTTTAGCTGTATTTTGCCTGTGTTGCATTAGCCATCTTAACATGAACTAGGATCATGCATTGATTACTAACTAGTTTCTGTTTTGGCTTGGTTTTATGCTTTAGCATCCTTGCATGCGTGTGAGTGTTGCCATGATAGCATGCTTACCATGACGCTATGTGCTAATGTGATACAGCTGCCTGAATGCATGTGGGTGAAGGTTGGGTTATTTAAATTGGAACAATGCATTGAACGCGAGTTCTAAGCCCACTTGAGGGTGGCAAAATTCATGTCTTAGCCTACTTGCGGGTAGCACTATCAAACCATTTTCAAACAAACAAACAAATATGAAATGTTTTATTCCAATTTAGGCGACTTAGTCTATACTTGTTTGTTGTGCACACCACGTAGTAAATCTAGGCTAATAACCGAAATAAGAGCACATAACGTTTTCAAAACAAGATATCATGGTTAGTAGAGGCCGATCTTTGATCGAGCGAGCAGGGGTGCTCATAGCTGACCTTCCCCAATCGTACCCAAGTTCTCGAGCCGAGGCAACTTTGGTGATGACGGACACGTGACCTTAGGCAACGAGTCAGGGTTTCCTAAATTCTCCCAAAAATAAATATTTAGGTGGCGACTCTGTATCTGGCAAAGCAGTCCATGTTTGGCACTTCTTTTCTAAAAATCTGTTTTTCTCAAAACGATTTGCCAGATTTGGACTCTTTGGTTCAGATTAAGAACCGTGACAAATTGAGTCCGAACTGTGGGGTGAGGCCCTCACGCGGGGCGCGTCCATACACGCAGCTCACTTTTCAGGCACACAGCTCATTCTTTGGGCACACAGCTCATTCTTCGGGAATGCAGCTCACTTTTCGAGCACACAGCTCATTCTTAGGGCACGCAGCTCACTTTTCGGCCACACAGCTCATTCTTTGGGCACCCCACTCACTTTTCAGGCGCACAGCTCATTCTTTGGGCACGCATCTCACTTTTCAGGCACACAGCTCATTCTTTGGGCACGCAGCTCACTTTTCCGGCACACAACTCATTTTTTGGGCACGTAGCTCACTTTTCGGGCACACAGCTCATTCTTCGGGCACGCAGCTCATTATTAATTCTGAACACGCAGCTTATAAATTTTCATTTCTGAACACACAGCTCATTCACTTCATTTTGAATACGCAGCTCACACATTTCAATTCTGAACACGCAGCTCATACATTTTCATTTGCACGCAGCTCATTCTTAATTCTGAACACGTAGCTCATAAATTTTCATATTTGAACACACAGCTCATTCACTTCATTTTGAACAGGCAGCTCACACATTTCAATTCTGAACACGCAGCTCATACATTTTCATTTACACGCAGCTCATAACACAACACTGCTCGATCTGAACACACGGCTCATAACATAGTAGTCTTTTAATTTTGAACACACAGCTCATAACACAACTCTGCTCGATTTGAACACACGGCTCATAACACAATATTCTTTTAATTTTGAACACACAGCTCATTTTGAACATACAAGATGCGATGACGGAACTTGCAGAAGTTGAAACAAACTCAGATGCCCTACATTTTTCCTTTTTTCTTTTGTTTCGAAGTCTAGAACCTATATAGCTTCAGATAGGTCCTGGTTTTACTGTTCCCACATGACTCGGGTTGAACCCTGCGGTTTTTGGAAGCACAAAATCTTGTTTTGCAAAAATGTGAAGAACGACACAGCACTCTGAACACAACACGATATTTTTTGAAATTGAGAGTGAGAATAAGTTCTCAACTAGGTATTGAGCCTACGACTGAACACAGCACACCACGACTCAACAACAAATAGAAAGACAAGGTAAGACAACCTAAACACATCTATAGACACCCGAAACGACTCAGAACAAGAATCGAGACAAACAAAACGACTGACACGACACACAGACGTGTTCCAATGGCAAGAGACCTCTGAGTGCACGAGGAGCCAGTTTCTCTGGGTATTGTTTCTCACCCTTTCTCATTTGTGATTCTCACATCACTAGGCCCTCAAGCTCTATTTTTCTGAAAAGCCCTTTTCCTCACTTTTTCTCTCAGCGCACATCTCTCTATTCTTCAATCTCTCATTTTTTTATCCCTCTCCTGGGTGGTTGATGGATAAACAAGAAGTTCTGCGTTTCTTGCCCCTAGCATGTCGCTAGATTCTCTTTCTTCCACTCACTGACAAAGGTTCCTCCCACTGAGGGGGTTGCGCTTAAGACCGGTGTGTAGCAAATCAATCTGCGGTGACATCAGTTGACGATGCTCTGCTGGGGAGTTTGGACATGATCAAATCTATCTAGATAAGGGAGTAGAATATCTTGATCCATTCCAATTCGTGCTTCGCACTTGGCTCGATACCTTGCTGCTTAGAGGATGTGAGAGCTGTCTGCCCTTTTCTATTAGCTTCCGCTGTGCCCTTCTTGGCGAATAAGGTGCCCTTTCCGGCAAGTATGGTGCCCTTTTTCCCAAATGCATTGACAACGGAGGAAAGACAGGAAGCCTGACTCAACTGTGCCCCTAGTTCATTATTTTGACCATTTCTTGTTTTGGCTTTCTACTAAAACAATTTTGACCAACATGAGAGTTAGGTTAACATGCTTGTTCAATTTTCTGATTTGAAATCATGCAAGTCAGGCTACGAGCACTGAAAATTTTCCTTTTTGGGTCCAAGAAAAAGGTCCAGTTTTGGAAAAATGGAATAATTTTCGAGAAAATTAGTCAACCTTAGTAAAAATTCTCAAAAATTGTTTTTACAAACGGCCACTACTCGACCAACACGGAACTTACTCTTGAGATGCACAACCTCAGATCCAAAACAATGGAAAATTGCCTCTTGTCTAAGTGGCACCGCAGCACACTGAATGGCAACGGAAAGTTGCCCCTTGTTTGAATAGTACTAGTGCAAGTACGGCGAAGACATGCCAACGAGTCCTCACAGTGACAATTACTGCCAAATTCTCGGATACAGAGAAGACAAAGATGATCAAAACCATTACATGGACACAGTCGATTCGGAAGTATTTATGGCTAGACTTCAGAACGAAGTTGTCTACGTGTCCCAAAGATGGGAATCAAGCCTGACGTAGTTCCGGGTCAGGTTCACTCGTGTATTAACCCTCACCTTTTACGCTCTAACTTTTGCTAAGGCCGCCCTTTGCGGGTTTTCAACCTTGCGAGCTTTGTTCTTCTTTTCTTTTCAATTCTTTTCTTCTTTTTTCTTTTTATTTTCTTCATTTTTCTTCTTTTCTTTTTTTTTTTCATTCTTTGCATTTTTTTTTTTGTTCTTTTTGTTCTTTTTTTTCTTTTTCTTGCTTTAACTTTTGCCTGGGTCGCCCTTCTGGGTTTTCGGCCCAGCGAGTCTCTCAAGGGTAAAAGTGTAGCTTTGTCCATGTCAAATGGTTTTGAGATCCTGAAGTCATCTAAATCCAAGAGAATGGCTACTGTTCGCTGACGATGCAGGAGTCCATCTAATAGGGGGCTGAATTTGCTCATAGTATTGTGGATAGGAACTCGGTTATCCTTTAGCAATACTTTCTTCTTTCCTCCCTTCTAGGATTTGGCATTCTTACTGATCTTCATTAGCTCGAGCAATGACCCCATTTTTGACTCTTCGAGCACATTTGTTATTTTTTGCCCCTAGTTCGAGGGGTGCTTCTTATTTAGCTTTGCAAGCTTTCTTTTGATTATTTTCGACCTCCTTGGCCCTAGTTCGTTGGCTGCTTCAAATTTGGCCACACAGGCTTCACATTGTGTTTGATCGTTGAACATTTTGAGTCCGACTTTGAGGTTTGAAAGAAAGGGGTCGAGTCTCGAGGCTGAGAGCGATCCTAAGCTGCACAATCTCAAGAGCGATTCCACATAGGTCTTCGCAGGACCGCGCAAAACATTTTTTGAAATCTTTTAAGAAAGCGACAAATTGCTCGCACTGAAGACAGTGTAGAACCAATCTGGATCAAGCCAGGATCCTTCTCAGTACTCACATTAACAAACATGATTTCATTCATTAAGGGCTTAGCACGCCTCTCTTTCTCTCAATTGATCAAATTTTGCAAAACCCAAGGAATTCCTTCATCTTCGTTTTCATCACAATGTTCAAAAAAGTTTTGAAAAAATTGGGTCAATGCAATGATTTAAAGGCGCAGAAAAGCAGGTGAGATGCACTGCCATTTCATTCTAAACTTGCTGGCACAACAGGCTCAAAATAGTAATAAGCACAAAAACATGACAGCCACAGCTGTTTCATTCAGATTTCTTGGTTGCAACTGGCTCCATAGCAGAGACAGACTCAAAAGAAAGCAAACGAACAACAATGATGTCCAAGGTGACACCCTCGGAATCATCCGACTTCTGTACAACAGAACTGGCTCGGTAAAACAAGACAGACCTTAATCGAAAAGACTGACTCAAAACAAAGAGACAGACTCGAAACAAAACCACAGAACTAACTCAATACCCAAGTCAAAAAGTACAAAAATTAGCATTTGCAAATGCTCAAAATAGCGCGTGCCAAATGCCACATCTGAAATAAACCAAGCGCCGCCCGCAGGTGGACCAACCCCTGATCACATACTTGTATTATCCTCGAAGTCCAACAACTCAGTAGTGACAGACTTTGCCGAGCAAGGTGGGAGGACAACCCCGTTATCAAACAGATCCTGTACTTTGTGGCGACGTCGGAAGCAGTTGTCGGTGGTGTGACTGGTCTGTTGATGGTACGCACAGTACTGGGTAGCGTCATGACCAGCTGGAAGATGACTAGGGAGAGGCCGAGGCTTGAGGGGCTTGAGATGCCCTTTTTTAGCAAAGATCTAAAGCGCCGTGGACAAAGGCATGTAGAGGGCATGGAATACCCTGCGACCTCGGGGGAGATACTTCGAGTTTTGTGCATTTTTACTAGATGCACTAGCAAAAGGATCGGCAGGTACAAGCTTGGCTTGCTGATTTTTCCTGGATGCGGGATTAGGGTTGAAGGGAATGGTTCTAGTATGATGACCCTTCTCTCGATTTTCCCCTTGGCTTGAACTGCCCTCGGTCTGAGTAGGGAAAGTGTCATCCACAGTCTTAGCCACGACTACGAGTACTTGCTGCTTATTCAACCCTCTAACTTTCAGAGCCTCAACAGTCTGCTGGAGTTGTTCATAGGGATCGTTGTCCACCTTCACCTTGTTCATTCCACTAGTCTCAGCTTGGTGGACGGCTTAGGTTGCTACTTCAGTGCGAAGCCCCGTTGTCGTCGACATGTCATTGCCAGAGCTTGAGACAGCTTCAGGTTGGCTGAGCTTAATTACAATTCACCGTAGTAGCGGGGGCTTCTGCGGCACGAAGTTCTCGGCACACAATGCAGTTGGTGGCGGGGCCAACGTTCCATAGGTTAGATCAGCCACAGATCTTTGAAGGTCGCCAATCATTCTCATCAGCTCAAAGGTGGTGGCCTCACGGGTTTGAAATAACTGGGGTTCCTGGATCGGATGTGCGGCAGGCGACCTGGGCGGGTATGGCACCTCAACGTCAGCCTCACCCTGCAAGATGATTCCTTGGTTTAATGCGGCTGCCATAATCACAATTTCCTCTTAATTCTGTGCCATCATAAATCCGCTGAACTGAACGGAGGTGATGTGACCGGTGACTGACGGATCAGATGTCTGCCTTGCTTTAGCGAAGGAGAACACTGGCTATTCTGAACTAAGTCTCTGAACGGAAAGACAAAACAGGCAGCATTTCAGCCCAATTTCATCAAAATTGACATAGGCATAGCTGAATAACTGTACTCTACTGCTGATCACTATTCCCCAAAATCATTGCCCTAAATCTGAATCTGATACCTGTAGATATAACAGATTCTCAAAACACTGATACTGATGCCCGTAGGCCTAATACCCAAACTTGCAAACTGATATATGCATTCCTGTAGAGACACACTCTAAAAGCACATAGCAAGCAAGTGCGAGCTAAAACACGCCTATGTTGGGATAAGGTTTCCCTGTCCTATTTTGTCAGGAACTAGGGTTTCACTACGCACGCAACGGTTTCACACAACCTACAATCAGGTAAGCAACTTGTCCTAGTTTGGAATGGTCACTATGGATTTCGATATGCACTAGGTCGAATGGTCAAAAAGGGTGCCCCGGTAAAAACCGGGGTTTGTGTTCCCATCGTGGCCAAGCCCGTAACCGGTCAGCCATATGGCACGTAGCCTCCGGCAAACCGTTCAATAATAGCAGATGGAAAACACGGTGGCCTAGGCGCACCAATGCAGATGCAATGCAAAGAAACACATAAGTGTAATCAAAACAAGATATCATGAGTTCGAGTCAAGTTCTCTAACTCCCCAGCAGAGTCGCCAAAAATTGTAGACGTCCCCGAACGTCCCGGGAGAAATCCTGTTTTGTTCATTGGGGCTTACTAAAGTTTGGACTCAATGTCACGGTCCTGTATCTAATCTCGCGGAGTGCAATGCAAGACCGATGAATCATCAAAGAGTCAAAATCCGGCAAATCATTTTGAAAAACTGATTTTTAGAAAGAAGTGCCAAACATGGACTGCTTTGCCAGATGCAGAGTCGCCACCTAAATATTTTATTTTGGGGGAATTTAGGAAACCCTGACTCGTGCCTAAGGCCACGTGTCCGTCATCACCAAAGTTGCCTCGGCTCGGGAACTTGGGTACGATTGGGGAAGGTCACTTCGTGAGCACCCCCGCTCACCCGATCAAAGATCGGCCTCTGCTAACCATGATATCGAGTTTTGAAAACATTATGTGCTCTTATTCCGATTATTAGCCAAAAATTACTATGTGATGTACACAATATACAAGTATAGACTGGATCGTTTGAGTTGGAACAAAACATTTCATGTTTGTTTATTTGAAAGATGGTTTGATGGTGCTACTCATAAGTAGGCTAAGATGTGGATTTGCCATCCTCAAGTGGGCTTAAGAAAACATGATTTTGCCACTCTCAAGTGGGCTTAAAACTCTCAATTGGTGAATTGTTCCAATTCAAATAACCCAACCTTCATCCACAGGCATTCAGGCAATTATATCACATAAGCAAATAGCCTCATGGTAAGCATACTATCATGGCAGTCACTCACACGTATGCAAGGATGCTAAAGCATAAATACTTACCGAGTACTCCAAGCCAAAGAAAGAAGCTAATTAGAAATTATGCATGAATCCTAACTATGCTGAAATGCCTAATGCAACACATGCAAAAATACAACTAAGATAGGCTCGGCTATTCTAAAATGGCATATGAAATGCAACAACTGATGCACGTATTCAATTCGGAATTGAAATACAATGCAGTTAGTATGATACACCGAGCCCGGTGCATGCAAGACAGATAAATGGATGCGAACATGCGAGCATAAGTATGCTAATTGAAACGTGCCCTAAACTAACCATCATAAGCTGGTAAATAAATGGGAGAAAGACGTGGGGTTAGAAGGCATGCATCACACACACACGCACACTTATTACAACATTGCCCTCCTCGGAGGGTCCGAATGAATAGTACAGAATAAACTAGCTAATCTAAGCTAATTAAACTAATTATTACACAACATTAATTAATTAACGAATTAACTAAATTGTAACAAGTCCGCGAGGGACCTCGCTACAGTTCGGACTCAATTTGTGTCACGGTTCTTAATCTGAACCAAAGAGTCCAAATTCAGCAAATCGTTTTGAGAAAATAGATTTTTGAAAGAAGTGCCAAACACGGACTGCTTTGCCAGATACAGAGTCGCCACCTAAATATTTTATTTTGGGGGAATTTAGGAAACCCTGACTCGGTGCCAAAGGCCATGTGTCCGTCAGCACCAAAGTTCCCTCGGCTCGGGAACTTGGGTACGATTGGGGAAGGTCAGCTATGAGCACCCCCTCTTGCCCGATCCGAAGATCGGCCTCTACTAACCGTGATATCTTGTTTTGAAAACATTATATGCTCTTATTCCGGTTATTAGCCTAGAATTACTATGTTATGTGCACAGCAAACAAGTATAGACTAGATCGCCTAATTTGGAACAGCATTGCATATCCGTTTGTTTGGAAAACGTTTTGGAATTTGCTACTCGTAAGTAGGCTAAAATACGAATTTCAGTGAGTTGTTCCATCTCAAACAATCTAACCTTCACCCACGAGCATTCAGGCAGTTATATCACATAAGCAGCTAGCTACATGGTAAGCATGCTTGTCATGTTAACATTCACACTCATCCGAGATGCTAAAGCATAAAATACTTACAATGTACTTCAAGCTAAAACAAAGAACATGTCAATAATCATACATGATCCAAATCCATGTTAAGTGGCTAACGCAGCGCATACAGAATGTCACTAGAATAGGCTCGGCTAATCTAAGGATGACATGTGAAAATGCACAGCTAGCACGTATTCAATTTGGAATTGAAATACTTATGCAGTAATCATGATGCGCCGAGCCCGGTGCATGTAATAATGATGAATGATGCACGCATGCATAGCATAAGGATGCTAAAGTAGATATGCCCTAATACTAACCATCAAAGCAGGTAAGTAAAAGGGAAGAAAGAAGTTGAGGTTGGAAGACATGCACACACGCACCCACACTTATTACAAATTTGCCCTCGCTCGGAGAGGTCGAAAGAATAATACAATTTAACTAACTAACAAGCTAATTAAATATTACAGACCACCTAATTAATTAAGCAAATTAATTAATCTAATTTAAGCAATAAACAGCCTCGGGAAGAGGGTCCGATGCGTGCGATTTCGCTTTGAAGTCATCGCCATGCGTATGCCTCTACTTTGACTGTTCTGCACCTCTGAAAATTTCACAACTCCCAAGGTATGCTCTCTGGACACTGTGGAACACCACTGGCTGGAAGGGATGGCCACCGGCCATGTATGATAGTCACTGGCCACAAATTGAGTTATCGGCCACTGATGGATGGCCGGTTGGCACTGTATATGGCCGGTCGGCCAAAACTCCCTGCAGAACCTACAGTTGACAGCAGCAAAGTTCAAAGCATAGCATGGCAATGCATTTCAAGCAATGTATGCACCAACCACACTCCTTATCATGTTTATGACTCAAAGGAGGATGGGCCTCGATTCTCAAACCACCAATCGTGCATTTCCATGCATGATGGCCCAAAGAATCGAGTGTGCATCTTGATATGGAATGCAATGCACATAAACAAACCAATGGAACTCAACCTCTATCACAAACATTTCAAGAGGCCATGCATGCATGCAAATGGAATGCAACCTAGACATGGAGACTAAGTATGCAAAATTGACAACTATGCTAGTGGCAAACATGCAACAACATGTAAAGTGGACTAAGCATAGGAGCAATGCAAAGAAACTTAACCAATGAAATGTATGCCAAATGCATCATGATTTCAAGCAAGCAATAACATGTAATAGGCCAAGTATGCAACAATGTACAAGGCAAGCATGCTATAACACATGAAGGATGGACTTAGTCCAATTTAGGCAGCCCTCAAACAAGCCTAAAACAGTGGCCATAAGCTATGGAAATGGGGCCAAATGCACATACAAGCATGCATGCAAACATGGTCCATGACTTAGGCACAAAGAGCAGCTCTCAAGCACACTTAAAAGAGGCTCAACATGGGTATATTGCATGCATTATAAGCTCTAAAATAACATGGTAAGTGGCTCCAAACCATTGAAGTAATGCAAATAATGCATGCTCATGGTTCATGCACTTAAGGCTCACAAGCCAAGAATACAAAGGGGCTATACTAAGCATGCCACGGTCGACCAAAACGACCAAAAACAGAGCTTAAGCATGCTAAAACAAACACAAAAGCTTCACAAAGCTAAGCCAAAAGCATGCTTGAACAAGGGTTAAAACCTAGATGCATGTTAAGCCTACAATATGGCATTACAACACATGTATGCTAAACAAGCAAGGTGTGTCCAAACCAACTCAACACAATGCTATTTCATGGCAAAATAAGCATAAATATCAGTCAAGGCATGGCCAACACACACTTAGACTAGATGCTCCCTCAAGAGGCAATAAAGGCCCTTTTCAAGGACAACAAGGAGATGGGGTGGCCCTCTCCTTCCTAGGACCTCAAGGCACCATTCTCACCTCTGAAATCCCTCAGGATTTCAGTGGTGAGGAGGCCCAAACACAATGGTCCAGGATCTCAACCAAAATGGCACAAAACAAGGGCCAAACTAGCCTTAAGAGGGGTCAAACAACCCCAAAGCTTGAAACACCCTTAAGAAACTATTTAGAGCAAGCAGAAACAGAACTTTTCTATGTTATATGTTAATCTCAAAAATAGTTGTAAAGTAGGCAAAAATACAATGCAAAAATGGGGTAAAAAGGGACAAAAGTCTTACCTTTGTAGACCCCTTCAAGGATGGAGTTCCAGCTTCTTTCCTTAGCTCAAAACCAGCTCAAAACCTCTGGAAATAGCTCCTTAGTACCTCAGTAGCTCAAGGAAGGTGTAACTCTAGGTGTTTGTGTGCAAAAATAAGACTAAAACACCTTAACGCAAAAAGAGAGAGAGATAGAGATAGAAATAGATACAACTATGCTAACCCTAAAAACCAGAGCTCTCCTCCCTATTTTTTGCTAACCCTAAACCAAAGAGAAGAGGTTCCCTCTTATAGAGCTCAATCTTGTAAGCTTACAAGATAAGCTAAACAAGAGGGAGATCCCTCCATACACGTGTATGGAGGGGACCTAAGTGCATGCCAGCTGCACAAAAATATCTGCAAAAGCAGATGCACAGTAGTCGGCCAGCCAAAAGTGCAATTGACCAAAAAAAAGATAGCCGGCCGGCCATCTATAGTGCCGGCCGGCCAAACATTTGGCCGGTAGCAACAAAACACAGCCGGTGGCCTCAAGCCATGGCCGGTGGAGTGTAGGGATGGCCCACAAGCCATTCCTTGCCCCTCCAAGGCAAGGCACAAGTGTTTGGTGCAAAACCAGACACAAAACAGTCGAGTCGAGAGATCCTGAAGCAAGGCGCGTAGCCGAGACCTCCGGGAACTCAAGACGAACACAAACATGGATGATCACCGAGGGTTCAACCGGAGACGTCCAAGTCTTGAGGACGGTCAAAAATGGAGTGTCTACATAAGTAAGTAAGGAAACTAGCATGCAAATTAAACAAAATGGACTGCCTCAGCTCTGTTTTGAATGATAGAGATGTATGCATGCTCAAGTTGCCTTGTCGGGAAATCCATCGCGATGCCCCGATTTGCCTCTGTTGCAATCGTCCTGAACACCGCATAAAGCTCCGTATACACGACCGCTTTTTGTTGCTGGTTTCCAATTTGCTGCAATAGAGAGCGAGAAAGAGGCATGGCAAAGTATTTTCAATATATGTGTGCATGACCACTCTTACCATCATTGTACAAGCTCCAGGGAGTGTAGTCCTCGATCCTCGTGCCACTGATCACGCATCTCGATGAATGATGACCGAGGAGTCGAATTGCACGACTCGATGTAAAATGAATGCACATATAAACACAACAAGGCCTAAACTCCATCATGGGTAATCCAGAGTGTCGGCGACTAAGAATTGAGGCACGTTTCGTCACTTGGAGTACGAAACGTCCCTCGTTTCCCGTGTTTGGACTAAACCCTATTCCAAACACAATGCAATATCCATGGCATACACAATACAACTAGCATGCAACCCTAAATGCAATGCAACCTAATCATGCTAGCATACAAGGGATGATATGCAAACATGCAACTAGCATGCACAATGCTATGAACTAAGAATTTCATACGCAATGCACATACGAAGATGGACATGCACGAAGACATGAACAAGGCAAACACAATGCGACGATCAAGCATGCGACCACATGAATATGACATACATAGTGCAAGATGGACTTAAACTAAAATGAATGGGCCTTAGCCACACTCAAATCAGTGGCCATACATGATGAAAATGAAGCAACAACACACATGCAAACATGCACAAATGCAAGGGACCAAACCTAAGGCACAAAGTGCAACTCGACTAAAGCATGGTAAGCATGAAATATGGCATGCAATCATATATTTTCCAGCTCTGAAATGACATGCAAGATGGTTGCGAATCATGCAAACACCTCACACAATGCATACTAGATGGCCCAAATATCGAAACTAGTGAAGTGGATTACACTATAGGCATGCAAAGCAATACTCAAATGGCCAAACCAGCCCCAAAAAGTCCCTATGCAGGCCAAAACAGTAGCAAATATGGACTAAAATGATGGCTCGCAAAGCGTGGAAATAAAGCTCATGCAGTGGTCCAAAAATGAGGTATTCATGCATAACTCTCAACCACATTTAAAGAGTGGAAAACATGGGAATATGGCATACATATAAGCTCTGAAATATGATTCACAATGATGCCAAAACATGGAAACACCTCAAAAGACACATGTAATAGGCTTCAAAACTCAAAGCTAGGCAAGGGTATTGAACTACAACCATGCGTAGCAAACATCATTTGACCATGAGGCCCAAAAATAGAGCTAAGGCATTCCAAAACATGCACAAAATCAGTTTAAGGCATGGCCAAAAAGTGCTAGAATCAAAGGCCAAAATAGCATGCAATGTAAGCTAGTAAAGAGGATTTGCACTACAAGCATGTGAGACAATCAAGAGTTGACTAAACTAGAAAAATTCAGTGGTATGACATGCCAAATAAAGCCCAAAAACCTACTAAAACATGGTTAATTCATGCAAGAATGAGATGCTCCTTTGATATACTATGAAAAAGGGTTATTCTACACATGCAAAATGGACATCCAATATGGAAAAACAAGCTTTGGAAAGAGCCTATGCAGGTCCTAAAACTCATCAAAAATGGCCTGAAACATGGCTTGGAAGCACGCAAATAAGGGCTCCTTTGTAAGGCCAAAAATGCTAGAAAACAAAACAAGGAGAGAGGGGGTCACCCCTCTCTGATTTTGGCACTCAAAATAGCATGCTAGCCACTGAAAATCCACTGGATTTTAGTGGCTAAAAGGCCAAACAAAGGCCAACACAAATGCTCTAAGGCATGGCTCAAAACCAGGTAAAATGAAGCATGCAAGGGGGTAGATGACCCCCAACAGAGAAACGATCTGAGACAAACATGTTAAGGACCTCAAAATAAGACTTTTTTCAGTTGATGATAAAGCTCAAATATGCTTGCAAGTATGGCTAAAAGATGAAGCAAAATAAAGCCTTAAAAGGGAATAGGGTGTTACCCTTGTAGCTCAACAACTCCAGCAACTTCTGGGCCAAAAATGTAGCTTCTCAACCTCTGAAAAAGGCCTCCAAGAAGCTTAGGTTGGTTTTGGAGGGGTTAGGCTAGGAGATGGTGTGCAAAGGGCCAAAAACTTCACACTTTCTAAGCCTAAAGGGAGAGACATAGAGGGAGATAGATGTATATGCCTTAGAGAATTTCATAACCCTCTACAAGGAAGGGAAGGCCTTCCTTTATAGACAAGGGAGGCAAAAGCTTCTCCAAGAAGCTTAAAACCTAGGGCCAATATCCTCCATACACGTGTATGGAGGATGCAGTCTGTGCCTCCCAGCTAGCACAGCTAGAACCAACTTACTGAGGCAGAAAATATGGGAGCTGGCCGACCAGTTCAGGTGGTCGGCCGACCACTTGCCCTGGTCAGCTGACCAGGTTCAAAAGGTTCAGATCTCAAAAGCTGGTCGGCAGCCTCCTAGGGTGGTCTCCACATGAAATGCAAGTAAGTGGTATGGTGAGAGACCAGTAAATGTGGCTCAAAAACCAAGGAGACCAGCCTCCTATCAAGAAAACTGGCCAGCAAAGAGAATGGTGGTCTCCAAGAAGAAAAGGCAGTCTCCCACCCTAGTACCACCTTCCAAACAATTAAAATAGGGTCCATGCCAAAAATGAACCAAGACGGATGAAAACGAGGGTTCGAGGGCCAAAAAACGCAGCCGAGTGCCCCGAAAACTGACTGTTAAGCATCGAAAGTGGCGTTCGACCATGAAGGTGGTCTCTCGGGCTACAATGTCCCTCTAGAGAGAGGAAACAAGGTATGTGCCAAAAATCGGAGCAAATAGAGAAAGTTAAGCGGTCCCAAACTGAGGCGCGCGACCAACGGCTTCGAAAATCGGAAACTGGTCTCCAAATGGGAACAGTGGTCTACGACCACGAAAAGTAGCCTACGGCCACTGAGAGATGGTCTATGAGACCTCTCCCTCCCTTCAGGAAGAGAAAATAGAACCTGGTTCGCAAACCAAGGCAAAGCACAAAAGAGTCCCGAAATCCGGAGGCAAGGCTCTCAGCCGAGACTCCGTAACCTCAGAACGAGCACAACATGTTCAATCACCGAGCGCTCAATCGATGACGTCTGAGTCTTAAGGTCAGTCAAAAATGGGGTGTCTACACCCTATAGTTCGGACTCCTGCGGTTCTGAATCTAATCTCACAAGTGCAATGTAAAGTTGATAAATACCAAAGAGTCCAAATTTGGCAAATCGCTTTGGAAAATTGATTTTGAATCAAAAGTGCCAAAATTGGACTGCTTTGCCAGATATAGAGTCACCACCTAAATATTTTATTTTGGAAAAATTTAAGAAACCCATGACTCGTGCCGAAGGCCATGTGTCTGTCATCACCAAAGTTGCCTCGGCTCGGGAACTTAGGTACGAGAGGGAAAGGTCATGAATTGAGCACCCCCGCTCGCCCAATCAAAGATCGGCCTCTATAATCATGATATGATATTTTATAAACCTTGTGTGCTCTTGTTCCAGTTATTAACCTAGCTTTACTATGTGATGTGCACAATCAAATATAGACTAGTTTGCTCAAGTTGGAACAATTCAACTCGTGTTTGTTTGCGAAAATGGTTTGAATTTGCCACCTCATGTGGGCTTAAAGTTTGCGAATTTTTCACCAAACATAGTGGGCTTAAAACATGATTTGCCACTCAACAAAGTGGGCTTAAAACATACATTCGTTGAATCATTCCAATTCAAACAACAAGCCTTCATCTACAGGCACTCAAGCAGTTTAGCAAGTAAGCACATAGCCTCATGGCAAGCATGGTAATTATGGAAACATTCACATTCATGCAAGTATGCTAAAGCGTAAAAACTCACCTAGTAATCCAAGATAGGAAGATATGGGTTAGAAAGCTGTGCATGATTCCTAACAATGCAAATTGCCTAATGCAACACATGCAAAAAATGCAATTAATAGGCTCAGCTACTAATATGGCATATGGATTGATTTGATAACATGTGATTAAACACGTATTCAAAGATTTATTGAAATTACAATGCGGTTTGAATGATGTGCCGAGCCTCGGTGCATGCAATACGAATGAATAGATGTAAGCATAAAGTATGCTAATTTGAAACATGATTCTCCTAATCTAACCATTGAAAGCGGTTAAATAAAATGGAGAAAGACGTGGGGTTGGAAGACATACACACAAGCACGCACACTTATTACAACATTACGCCCTCGCGAAGGAGGGTCCGAATGAATAAGCTAACTAGCTAATCAAGCTAAGCTAAGCTAATTAAGCTAATTATTACAACACTTGAAATGAGTAATTAACTAACTATCTAAGCTAATTAAAAGAAATTAACTAGGCTATGCTAATTAAATATTACAACATCAACTAATTAGCTACAACTAATTAGACTAATTAAATATTACAACACAATTTGCTATGCTAATGAAAACAATTAAATAACCAAACTCATTTCATATGAGCATGACGGAAGATGGATGGAGGTTGCATGCACATCGCCTGAAAGTTGCTCTATCTACCCAGACTGCCTCTGTTTCACCTTCAGCCATTGCCTTTATTTCTGCAAAACTACACTGCTGGCCACACACCAAGGGCCGGCCATGCATTACTGATGGCCGACCGGGCCTACAGAGGGCCGGGTCATGCATTGATTTGGTGCAAACTCTGTTTTTGTGCTCTGAGGTGAAATCAGTGTAAATAGAGCATTTTCAAGCTCTGTTTTTCCGTCATTCATTCTCTATCATAGGAAAACCTCAAGAGAAGGTTGGGATTGACTTCAAAACCATCAATGAGAAATATGATCTCTTGATGATTTCAGAGATCATCTTGGACCAAAAATCAATAAATGTAATGCAAATGGACCACCCCTCCCTTTTTGTCATGGAATGAACTCAGAAAAAGGAAGTTGAGACGCTTCAAGTATATCAAAAACACCATGAATTAATGCTTGATAACCCTTGACATAAGGAACTTGGCATAACTTCCGGCCATTTAAGCCATTTTCTTTAGCTGTGTTGATCCAAGTTTTAAACCAATTGTTTTAGGCCTTGCCATTCATTAGTCCATTTTTCCATAGTGGTGTTAAAGTCCTCTAAACTAGAAATAATGTCAAACGGGAGGTCCTCCCAAAACATGAGAAGGAGACTACACCGTTGACGATGAATCTCCAAAGAGATTAAGCCATTAAGTGTAGGTCTCCTTTACATGCATTGAGCAACCTCGATTGGTTGAAACCATTCTCATGAATGAAAGATATGAAATGATTGATTGATTAGCAAACTTAGACTTCAAACATGGAAATGAACAAAGAAACTGTATTAAACAACAAGCAAACCAACTTATGAGACCTCAAGTGTATCAAACAAGGCATGAACCAATTGAAAAAGCTTAGGCAACCTCAAAACAGTTCTAAATACATGAAAATCAAAGGTGAAAAATAGTGTAAATACAAAAGGAAAAGAGTGAAAAGGCAATGATTTGAGTTATGAATAAAGGTGTAGAAAGAACAAGCTCTCTCTACCCTTTTGGTAACCCTTCAAACCCAACTTCAACACTTCAAACAAACTCAAAACCAACCAAAACATCGAGAATAATGAAGTAAAGGATGGAAATAAGGCAAGAAAAGACAAAACAAGCTTATACCTTTCAAGAAGTAAACTTGTTCTTGGAGTTTCAAACTTGGTTTCAATGCACTCTCAAGCTTGAATTACACTTCCTCAAGATTAACCAAGGCTTTAGGATGGTACGGCAAGGTTGTATATGATGTATATAGGTGGTGTAAGCAAGCTAGGTTAGCTCCAAGGTAACTTGCAATGGAAGAAGGAGGAATGAAGGGCTCTCAAGCTGTATATATCTCTTCTTGAATTTTTTTCAACCCTCAAAACAATCCGAGAGCTTCAGTTTTATAGAATTCGAGCTGAAAAGGTGATAAATATCTTCAAAAATGGACAGCTGGTGGCCTCCCGCCTAGAACAATGTTTATCGCCATCGAAGCCCGGTCGGCCGGCCATTCATAGCCACGATCGACCATCACTAAGGCACGGCCGGGCCTTGATGGCCTCCCTTGTTTTTTTGGTTCAAACTCACCTCAGGGTGAGAAATGGTCCAAAAATGAAACCCAAGGGTTCAAACAAGGTAAATGTTGAAGATGTGAGGTTATTTCGAAAGCCTGACTAATTCTGAATCGCTACGGATTCACAATTCAATTTTCATCATATTCGCTTTCATAGAGGAAATCAAATATGGGGGAGATATGACACTATCCCCACCAAATGTAAATTCAGGCCTTTCAGGTAAATGAAACACAACTTGTTTGGTTGAGCAATCAATTGTAGCACAATATTTCGCTAACCAATCCATTCCCAACATTACATCAAAATATGCAATGTCTAAAGGTAACAAATCCACATACGAATTCATGTCTCCAATAATGATTTCACATGCAGGATATATGGATGCACAGATCATAGCTCCTCCCGCTAGAGAGGTTACAACTAATACATATTCCATTGGCTCCAAAGGTCTAAGTAATTTTGGAGCAAAAGCATAGGACACAAAAGAATGTGTAGACCCCGAATCAATTAATACATGTGCATTCAAAGAACAAATAAGAAGAATACTTGACATAACCGTCTCTGTAGTCTGCACATCACCTGGCATCAAAGCAAAAACCCATCCATGCTTGAAAGTGTCTTTCCTCTTAGCTGCTTTAGAATTTACCCTTGGTGTTGACACTGATGCAGCTGAGTTAGCCCTAGGCTGGCTTGTGCTTTGAGATACTAAAGGACAATCCTTAATTATATGGCCTATTTTTCCACATTGGAAGCATGCACCGAAAATCCTGCGACAAACTCCCTTATTCCTTTTTCCACACTCCGGGCAAATGGGTGTATCATTCTGCTAACTTGAGCTAGTAAGTGATCCTGTATTCTGCCTCTTGTTTGGTGGAGTATTGAAGTTGTTTCAACCCTTCTTCAAATTAGATCCCAGCCTCCTACCTTTCCATTCAATCACTAGTGCCTTTGCTTGCCTTAATGCGACAACATTCGCCTCAGCTATGATGGATCTATCTAAAACATCGACATATTTTTCTAATTTGAGTACATTAACTCGATCAAGGACTTTAACATCCAAACCACCTTCAAACTTCTTGGCTTTCTTATACTCAGTGTCTACCATATGTGGTGCGTAGCGCGTAGGCTCTGTAAATTTAGCTTCATATTCCGTTACTGACATAGTACCTTGCTTTAGCTGCTCAAACTCTGCCACTTTGCGTTCTCTGACACACTGTGGAAAGTATTTTTCATAAAAAAACTTCCTAGAACTGTGTCCAAGTCATAGCGGTTTGCTGATTTCCGATGAGCATCCACCATCTTCTCGCTTCTTCTTGCAAGGTAAAAGTTGCTAACAGAACCTTCTGCTCTTCAGTATATGGAAATACTTCGAATAACTTTTCAATCTCCAAAATCCAAGCTTTGGCTTTCAACGGTTCTAGGCCTCCTGGAAAGGTGGGTGGTTTCAACTTGTTAAACTTTTGTGTCAAGGTAATAATGTCACCATTGTTAGGTGGTTCCACTAAAATTGGTGGCAGAGGAGGAGGTGGAAAGTGTAGTCTCGGTTGTTGTCTTAGTGCTTCTGTCAATAACTCCACCATTCGTTCTAGCCAGTCCATCCTTGCATCAGAAGACTATGATGTCTCTGTAGGTCTTGTTTCTTCCATTGGGCTATATAAATAGAATGATAATAAACATAGGACACATCAGGTTTACACATGCATTATTACCACGTAGGCACATCAGACAAACTACGCACACTCACACATACAGCTAATATGACCCAATTTCTTTTCTAGGACATCCTATAGCTCATTTGGATGTGTGTGTGCGGTACAACTCGTGCTCTGATACCACTCTGTCACGACCCAAACCCGCCCCTATAGGTTCAGTGTCGTAACCAGCCAGCAATCCGCGATTACCAAAGGCCTAACTGAACAAAATAAATGAGCGGGGCTAGCGGAAGCTATTATATAAGAAAGTAAAATGTCTAATGAGCTGTGAACTTACATGAGATAAAAACATAGCTATTTATACCTGTACATCCAGGCATTACAAGTTTCTTATAATTACAACACAACCAAAAGAGATAAGTCATTCCCATCAACAATAACTATGATACCCATGACAACCAATCACAACAAGTGTAGGAGTGCCAAAAGCGGTAATCACAGGGTCAGTCAGTGCTCCGATTAACGGGAACCTCGACGAGAGGTGCAAAAGGTGGCTTGACCAAAATGGAGGCAAGATTGTCAACTATGTTCCTTTCTAAACTGGATTACCTACATATACATATATACAAAATGTGAGCTAAAGCCCAGTGAATAACAACTGAGTAAAGGGATTCTAAATGATGATTATAATGTAAAATAAAGTACATACTGACTAGGTTCGTATTGCATGTGAGAGGCATGACATGACACAGAGTATATCCAAAAGCAATAAATATAGGCGGTCTAGAAGACCGAACAGATGATCATGAAGACTGAACAAACAGTCATGAAGACCGGACAAACAGTCATGAAGACTGAATAGGTGGACATGAAGACCGGACAGACAGTCATGAAGACCAGAGATTAGATACGATAACCAACACTATAGTAAACAGGAGTTCCATGAAATGGTACTGACAGAGAGTCTCTGTAATCATATGAACAGGTGCTAGGGTTGCCACAGCGAACAACACAAACAGAGATAGAATTATCATTCATCAATATAAGAAACATATCAGAGCAATGCATAACTTTGAAGCAGAGAAAAGGTAATTTAAATTAAACATATGTTTACAACAGTGTTACTCACAGTGGGTTCCATGATACAGGTGACTGGAACATGATGTTTGACCTACACAGATAGATACAAGCATAACACACTTAATTTGTCATACACCCAACTAATTAGTTTCATTTCTTGGGAATTGGTTGGTCTAAATATTGTTACTCCTTTTTAAATGCTTATGCAACGCAAATGGGCATTAATTACAGATGTAAATCATGCTAACGGAGGCCCGGGAGTGGGGTAAATGAAGTAGAAAAGTGAAACTGAGGCTGCCAAATAGCCGCACGTACGGGACCTTCTCCGCATGTGTGCCGCATGTGCCTTTTATGCAGAATGTCCTTAGCACCTCCCTTGTTTTCCGCGCGTACGCCAGTACTTCCCGCAAGTGCGGGCTCTCCAACCGCATGTGCGGTTCTGGGTATTCTAGAATCAAATTTCTGCTCTGTTTTTGTGGTTCCAAATTCCTCTAAATCAAACCCAAAGTCAATTAAATTAAAGGCCAAAAATTAACAAACATAGTATGTAAACAATTTCCAAGTTCAAATCAATGATAGAATCTCAAATTCAAACTCAAGTTCCATAATCTCACAAACAATTTCAAGATTTAAGAGAAACAAAACTCTATGCATATGGAGATTGTATATTACGACAAAACCATGGAAATCTAGCTTAGAGTCATGGAAGACCAAGTAATTCAAGCAAAGACATGGAAGAATTCCTCCTGTTCGGGTTTATGACACAACTTACACTACCCAATTCCTCACTCTCTCCTTAAATTCCATGAATTCAAGATGAAAATTAGTCTCATGTAAGAAATTAGGAAGAATTTTTACCTTAATGTGTTAATTGATGAAGTTGTCTCAAATTCTCTCATTCTTCTTCTTGATCACTCACTCAAGCTCAAACTCTAGAACACTCTCTCACTCTCTCTCTCAGATTATATCTCCCTCTCTCTCATCTAATTGAGGTCACACATATATATATAAATATATCTCTAGTTTAATTTAGTTTAATTAAGTGAGAGCCTCTTTACCTACATTAACTAGTGAATTAAATTATTACTTGACCTAATTAAGGTGTATCAGCTTACCCACTTAGTCCACTAACTAATTTTATAACTCTACGATTTAACGAATCAGACAGGTCTTTTCATAAAGGAACATATCTATTAACAAACATAGTGCACATAAATAAGCATATAAGACAAATAAATGCATAATTCTGATTAATCATAAAAGTAACAACTAAGAAAAAGACGGGTGTTACAGAGTTCATCATTACCAACCCCTAATTCAATTACCATTTCATTTTCCATTCTTTCAAATAATCTCATATCAAATATCAGATCTATTAACAAGCCATCTCCATGAGTCACACGCTTTATCAATCACAAGCCGAAAGGAATGCGGAACCTCACACTTTACCGGTCATAAGCTGGAAGAAACACAGAACCTCATGCTTTACCGGTCACAAGGCTGAAGGAACGCAAAACCTCAACATAACACACGCATTACCGGGTGCTGCTCCAAAAGGAAGACGGAACCTATTTTAAGCATAACGCTTTGCCGGCTCAAAATACAGTGGGTAATGGACCCTGAAACAAGATTACATTCCATAAATTTTCTCGAGTCATCTGTCATTGTGATTAGTGGGCAAAGCCGACACATCGTCCATTATTCCCGTAACATATTCATTCAATACACATCCACCATATGTTAAAATTTCATTTATATAACAATTACACAATATGTTCCACCACCTTTTCTATTACCCATCAAATCATCCATTTTTTTGTTACAACAATATAACAACACATCCATAAAGGCATAAAGATTCATCTTTGAAGTGTGCAAAATTTTTCATATTATTATCAAGTCTTCAAATTCAATTTTCACAACACATTGATTATCAATTACTACCCAAGGCTATAAATTAAATCTCCAACATTAATTTCTTTGATACAACTCCTTTATATAACACCATCATATTTCACAATCTCTCATTTATCATTACTCACACTCATCTTAACCCAACCTGGACTTAACATAATTTAACATAACTCAATGCAATTCAACATAACACAATAAAATTCTTAAATAATCACTTCATCATTTTATCACAAATCTCATATCCTCGATACCATTAACAAATCATTTACCCAAATTTGGTTTCATATTATTACATAATCTAAAAGATCAACAATAAGAGTTCAATCACAACTTTTACATAAATTTCCAAACATTCCAAAATTCAATTAAACTTATATATGTGCAATTTAACACCTCAATTTCATAATACTACTTTCAATTTAAACAAAACCATCATCTATCTTCATGAACCAAATTAGGTTTTTAAGAGAAATTAAAGATTTTCACAAAAATACATTTTATCCAACTCTTCTATTGCTTATACACCCAAATTCATAACCCAAAATCATAACCCAACAAGTAAACCCCAACACTTCAAACCCTAAACCCCCAATCTCATGATTTTTCATAATATGCTTAAAAATGAAAATTTTGTATTTGTATATGGAAAATACCACAAATCTATCTATAAATGAGAGTATTGAAGGAGACCTAGAAATCCCTACCTCAATGATCAAGCAATATACCAAAGCTTCTAGAAGAATCCTACACAAATCTAAATTTCAATTGGTAGAAAAGTAAGATCTTTAAGTCGTCTTCACTTTTTGGTAAGAGATCTTGGCCAAAATTTTAGGGAATGAAAGGTATTTCGGTCAAAAATCTAGGGTTTGGGGGGCTTAGGATGAGAGGAAGGAAGAGAGAAAAGAAAAGTGGAGAAAATGATCTAGAAATGTACTTTTTGAGTTGCTAAATTCTTGCAGTCCGCTCAAGCGCTACTTCCTATGCTCAAGCGCTACTTCCTGTGCTCGAGCGCACCTACTTCTAGCATAGATACTAAAACTTCAAATTGGCATAACTCTCTTATCCGAACTCCATTTTAGATTGTTCGTGTGTCCAAATCGAAGCCCCAGAAACAAGCTTTCCAATGGTTCTAGCCTCACACCCAAATTCAAAGTGTGGAAAAACAAAAGAGTAAAAGAGTGATGGTTGTTCATAGAAAAAATATCCGAATCGAAGTTTTTGGTCCAATTTTACTTTGCCATCATGTTACCACATCAATTCCATGTCCCAAAATAAAACAAGGAGGCTCCAAATACAATAATAAAAATGTCAACAACAATCCCACTAGTCCCAGAAATTCAGACTCAACCAGGCAGACCACTCAAGCATCCAATCTTGCGCTCGAGCAAACAAACTAACAAAGCAGACCGCTCGAGCGACCAGTCCTGTGCTCGAGCAAAAATTCACAACTCTCAGAATCTCAGACAGACAACTGTAGCTTGCTTTTCATGCTCCTTTCAGAAACAATAGCCCAATAGTTCGAACTCTTATGTTTCTAAATTTGATTCCAAGTGCAATGTGAAATAGATAAACACAAATGAGTACAAATCCGACAAATCATTTGTTAAATTGATTTTGAATCAAAAATGCAAAAAATGGACTGCTTTTCCAGATTATAGAGTCACCACCTAAATATTTTTGAAAAATTTAGGAAACCCAAGAATCGTGCCAAAGGCCACTTATCCTTCATCACCAAAGTGTCTCGGCTCAGGAACTTAGATACGAGAGGTGAAGGTCATGAATCAAGCACCCCACTCGCCTAATCAAAGATCGGACTCTACTAATCATGATGTGATTCTTATTTACATTATATGCCCTTAGTTCGATTATTAGATTATTTTTACTATGTGTTGCACACAAGTATAGACCAATTCACAAATTTTGGAACTCTTTGATTTTATGTTTGTTTTGAAAATGTTTTGAATATGTACACCACTTAAAAAAAAGAAAAAAGTGATATCATATATATAGTAATCAAATTATCCCAATTTGAGCAATTGGCCTTCATCTATAGGCATTCAAACAAGTATATCAATTAAGCACTTAGCCTCATGGAAATCATGCTTGATATGGAAACACTAGCACTCATGCAATATGCTAAAGCAATAAATGCTCACCTTGTACTCCAAGGCAAGCCGAAAGAAATAAAATAGTTAGGAAAAATGCACGATCCTAATGATGCAAAATGACTAATGCAAAAATGTAACTAATAGGTTTGGTTGTCTAATATGACATGTAAATCACTTTGATAGCATGCAGTGGCACACGTATTCAAGGAAGAAATGATAAATGACAATGTTGTTAGAATGATGAACCGAACCTTATTCATGCAAGACAAATGGATACTTTGGACATGGAAAATGCTAATTAAAACGTGATGCCTATTCTACCATCATAAGCAGAGAAATAAAAGGAAGAAAGAAATGGAGGTTGGAAGACGTACACACTTATTACACTGTTTGCCCTCATGCAAGAGGGTCCGAATGAGTGTCTGAATGTCTGAATTTAAACTAACTATTACAAAACCAAATGAATGAATTAATCTAATGAATAATAAATAATTAACTAGCTATCTAATTTATTACAACAAGGATGAGCTATCTAAGTTAACCAACTATGACAATTACAAATAAACATTAAACATTAACAATAATTACAACCGTAGTAACTACAACAATAATAATTAGTTATAACTAATTACAACAAGAACGGGAACATTTATTTACAATATTGATATAAACAAAGATGCACATGGATTGCATGCATGTGACTGTTTTCAAAAGCATCTCTGTCTGCCTCTTTGGGAATCTACCCTATTTCACCTTCAGCCACTGCCTTCTGTTTCTGTAAAAACAAACTGTTTACCAAACATTGGAGCCCATACAGGCCCCAATGAGGCCCGGCTGGGCCCAAACAAGGCCGTCCTTGCCCTGATTTCATGCAAAAGTCTGCTTCTATGCTCTGAGGTGAAAACAGTGCAGATATAGTTTTTCTGAGTTCTATTTGTCCCTTTAGCTCTTCTTTGTCATGGAACTTCAAGAGAAGAGCGGATTTGGTTCTAAAATCATCAACAAGCACATGTTGATGGCTTGATGATTTCGAACACACTTTGAACAAAAAATTAATGAATGCAATGAAAATGACCACCCTTCTCTCTCACCATGGGAACTCACAGAGAGAAACAGACACACCTCAAGTTTCATCAACACATCATGAATTAGTGCGTGACGACTCTTGACACTATGGACTCGGCATAATGTCCAGCCGAATCCAAGAAATCTTACTCATTTTCTTTACATCGGTTTCATTGGTTTTATGCCCATTTTGTTAGTCCTTTCCATTCTTTAATCAATTTTTCCAAAGTGATGGTTAAGTCCACTACCTGAGAAGAAATGTCAAACGAGAAGTGATCCGAAGCATGAAAAAGGGACTACACCTTGACGATGAACCTCTATAGAGGTTAAGCCATTAAGCATATGTCTCTTTCCCATGCCTTGAATTACCATCAATCTCTTGAAATAATTATCACACAAAAGAAAAGACAAGAGGGAAGTTGCAGACATGATTGTGCGAGATTGATTTTAAGAATGGAAGTCTTAATATATATAAAAAAAAAAAGCAAAGAAAAGATATTAACACAAGTGGCTTGATGTCTAAGGCCTAAACAAGTAAAGCTATGAGGACTTACAACATAATAAGCAAAGTATTCAAAGCATAAACTAATTACATGAATTAAAACAAGCCTGAACAGCCCCTAATATGTAAAAATTAGTGACTAAAACCATGTTTAAAGAGTACGAAAAAGATAGAAAATAGTAAGGAATCATAAGGCTAGTGAACAAGGGCAAGGAGAGGTAGCTAGCCCCTCCATTTTTGAGATCTCAAACCACGTTTTTTAGCCTTTTTGAGCTCTAAAAATCAGTTTGAAGACTAAAAATAAAGAGTGTAAAGACAAGGGTGTGAGCTATGAAGTAAGGTGCAAGTAAGGGTGTTAAACATTTCTACCTTTGGTAGCTATTCAAATCCAAGTTCCAGCACTTGAAATGGATCCAAAACAACATAGAGACACAATAAATTGATAATAAGAGACAGAAATGAAAGCAAGAAAAAAAGATGGTAAGCTTATACCTCTTAAAGAGGACAAGCTCTTGTTGTGAATCGAACTTGGTCCAAACACACTCTCAAGCTTGAATTGTGATTCTCAAGGCTCAACCAAGGCTCCAAGGTTAAGGTTTCAGGGTTTGTATGGTGTATAGATATAGTTCAAAGATGGTAAGCTTGCTCAAAGATGGCTTGGCAAGGAAGGAGCTCTCAAGTGTGTGTATATGCTCTTTGGAAATTGTTCAACCCTCAAAACAAAGATATAACCTCATATTTATAGAATTTGAGCAAAATAGGTTGAAAATATCTTCAAAAATAGATAGCTGGCGAGCTCTCGCCCAGAATAATGTTTATCGCCCACAGGGCAGGGCCAAGCCCTAATGTGCTCCTTTGTTCCTCTGTTCCAAGCTTAATGTAGGATGGCCTAATGTTCAAAATGGACCTCTGAGGTAAGAACAAGGTAAATATCAAGGTTTTGGGATTGTTTGTCAGGCCTATCCTCATATTCCTTTGTTGAGAAGTCGAATCAAACACAATGCTATTTTCATCATCGAGTGCCCAGTACGAAGTGCACAAGTCTTGTGAGCGATAAAAAATTGGGTGTCTACAGTTGTCCCTCTTTGACAGAGCTCACAGTCATGAAACGATGTGAGTGAATTCCAAAGCCCAAAGATGACCCATTTGAAGAGGCCGTAAGACTTGGGCAAGAAAATAAATAAACACACAAATGGTTGAACCCGGAGGTTGCTTGTGTATCCATTTGCAAGGAATCAAACCAACATAGTTCAAGGGCAAGATACAAAATGATATGCAGAAAATACATAACTTATGATCATGCAATGACACATCTAAATATAAAAAGCAATGAAACAATGCTACAAGCAAAACAAGAATACGACGTAAATGAAAGCATAAATCAGAGCATAACAAATCCAACCGCTTCTCACATGAAAAGAAGTGAGTAAAAAACACGCCTTATGCAAAAGGGACAAAGAAAGTACAACCCAAACTACATCTCATGTAGAAAGGATGTAAGAAAAAGGTAGGCCTACCTACGTCTCACGCAGGAAGGGTGAAAAGCTCCATGGGTGGTGTGAAAACCAGACGCACTTGATGCTTTTAACCGAGGAAAATAGCAACCTCACGTGCCTCACACGAAAGGAGGAAAGGTAGTGTGAACACTAGGCACACCTAATGTTTTTATCCGAAGAAATAACAAGCTAAGGTGTCTCACACGAAAGGAAGAAAGGTGGTGTGAACAAACAGGCGCACCTGATGTTTTTAACCAAGGAACAACAACCTAACATGTCACACACGAAAGGAGGAAAGGTGGTGTGAACACTAGGTGCACCTGGTGTTTTTAACAAGGGAACAAAAACCTAACGTGTCTCACATGAAAGGAGGAAAGGTGGTGTGAATACCAGGTGCACTAGATATTTTTAACCAGGTGAAAACGAGATCCTAACGCGTCTCACGCGAAAGGAAGGGATGAAATCAAAGAAAGGGCAAACAACACTCAGAACTCGACATAGCAAGATTGAAAGGCCTCATAAATTGAAGCTCACCAAGATAACCCAAAGCAAGGTACAAAATGTAAACACGAATTTGACAAATGCACTTTAACAAACTAAACAGATGTACAAAAACCAAATTAATTTAAACGAATCAACAACTTGAAATGAATTTTGCTAATTCTTTTCTTTTTTTCTCTTTTGAAAATAGACTTCATTTGAATGCAACATGAAATAAATTACGACAATAACGTATTTGACGAAACAAAACAAAACAAGAACAAAAACAAGCACCTTTTCTTGTTCTTTCTATTTTTTTCCTTTTCACTTTTCTTTGCTCGCTCTTTTTCTATTTCGTTTTCTGCTTTCTTTTCCTCTTTTCCTTCTCTGTTTTTTCTTTTTCCTCTCTTTTTACTTCTGTTTTTTCTTTCCTCTATTTTTACTTCTCTGTTTTTGTTTTATCCCCTCACAGTTTTTTTTTTTAATTTTGATTTTATTTTGCATTGATTTTGAACTGAACTGACTCCCTATTCAATGAAGTAAAAAACAAAACCTAGGTTGCATTTACAGCCGACCGGGCCCCAAAAGCCCCAGCTGTGTCGTGACGATGTAGACACCCCATTTTTGACCATCCTCAAGACTTGGACGTCATCGTTTGAACACTCGATGATCATCCATGCTCGTGTTCGTTTTGAGTTCCTGAAGGTCTCGGCCGCGCGCCTTGCCTTAGGATCTCTCAACTTGTCTATTTTGTGCTTGGTTGTGGACCAAGGACTTGTGGTTTTGCTTCTGAGGGAAGAGGGTGGCCTGTTGGCCAAGGCCTTGTGCCATCAGCCTTGTTTTCTTGCCATCGGCCATAAGTGTTGGCCGATCGACACTCTTTTTGGTCGATCGTCCCTATTTTCTGGCCGATACCTTTCTATCTGCTTTTTCAAATATTTTCATGCCAGCTGTGACAGCTGGTGAACACAATTCTCATCCTCTATACACATGTATGGAGGGATTGATTCAAGTCCTTAGCTTGCTCAACAAGCTTAGGAATTGAATTTCTATAAGAAGGGTGACCCCTCTCCCTTTCTAGAGGTTCTGAAAAATTGAGATAGAAGATATATATCTCTCTATATATTTCCTATATATATATATATTTGCACTCATTTGTGCTCAAAAGTGCAATTTCTTCATACTTTTGCACTAAAGCACCTACTAGAACACCATATTCTTGTTGCTGAGGCATTTGAGGTTTTTGCTTGAACTCAAAGGTTGGTTTTTGACTCAAAAAGTTGCTGGAGTTACCTCTTTGAATGTGTTCTACAAGGGTGAGTCTCTAACCCTCTTTTAAGCTTTGTCTTCATTGCTTACTTGGCCTTATTTACATGCTTATTTTGGCTTCACTCTTAACTGTAAAAAGCTTTATTTTCATGTGTTTGAAATGATTGTTTAAGGTATTGTTGGTGTTGGGGGTGATCTACCCCTTTGAATGCCTTGTTTTACCTTATTTTGGGCCATCCCTTTAGGCTCTTGTTTTTATCTTTGCATGACCTTTCTACCACTGAATTCCAAAGGAATTTCAGTGGTGGAAAGTGTATTTTCAGGTCTTAAATAGGAGAGGGTCATCCCTTCTCCTTGTGTCTTGTATGCTTGTATAGATGGCTCGTCAAAGTAGCATGTTTGTCTAGCATGTTTTGGCTCCATTTCAGCAAGTTTTTGGTGTTATTTTAGCATGCCTCAACTCTACTTTAGGTTGGTTTGATAGCATCTTGCATGATTCACATACTTGTAGTGTAATCTTGCATGCTAGCATAACACGCATCATGTGTTTGGACCATCATTCTTGCATGTTTTGGCCCAACTCCAAGAAGCTTTTAGCCTTGTTTTACCATGCTCAAGCTCTGATTTGTGTTGTTTTAGTCATGCATGCCATGCTTTGTATACCCATAGTGCATTCTAGCTTGTTAGCTTTAAGTTTCCAAGCCACTAGCATGCATTACTTGGACCACTTTCATTATTTGGCATCATTTGAAATGTGATTTCAGTACATATAGTGTGGTCATACACTTACATTTGTCACTCTTTCAATGCTTTGAGGAGTTGGTGTTTCATGCCTTTAGAATGGGTCATTGTGTATGCCACCATGCTTAGGCCTTTGGGCTATCATTTTAGTGTAGTTTTGGTCTTGTTTTTCCATAATATAGCTCTAATTTTTGTTGCTGAAGCCATCTCATGATTGGTTTTGTTGGGTGTAGTGCAATCCCCTTTGTTGGCCTTGTATACTTCATGCCTTATGTCCTTCATGCTAGCATGTTTTAGCCTTGGTTCATGCATGTTTTTGTCTCATTTTGGCATGCTCTAGGATTGTTTTGGGTTGCATTGCCATATGCTTCATGTATTGCATAGCTATAGTGCAAGTGTCTATGCTAATTTCGAGCTTTGAGCCCTCTTGCATGCCATGCTCGTGTTGTTTGGTTGATTTGGTATCAGTCCATGCATGATTTCAGAGTTTATAGTGTTGTCACACTTCCACATTTGTCACCTTTTGATCATGTTTGAGAGTTGTGCTCCTATGCCTAGTTAATGGGCCATTGCGTGTGAATGCATTTTCTCACTTTACATGTCATCATTTCAACAATTTGGCCACTGTTTTGGACCCTCTTAGGTCTATCCATATGCGGTTTAAGTCCACTAAGTGTTGCATTACATGGTCCATTGCTATTGCATTGTTGTTTGCATATTGTTGCATGACGTTATAATTTGCATGTTGTAGCATGTTGTTGCATGTTTGTTCCATTATATGGTTGTTGCGTGCTTGAGTTGCATTGCATGGTGCTTGCATGCTCATGTTGCGTTACATTGTTTGCATGCCATTAGCTTTGTTAAGTTGTGCATGCATTGCATTGTGTTTGGTTTGGGTGTTAAGCCAAACACGAGGAATGAGGGACGTTTCATACTTGAAGTGATGAAACGTGCCTCAATTCTCGGTCGCCGACCCTCTTGATCATGCACGATAGAGGTTAAGGCATTTATGTGTTTTTGTGTATTCATTTGGCATTGATTTGTGCAACTCGGCCTCTTTGGCCATCATGTATCGAAATGCGTAATTGACGGCTCGAGAGCCGAGCCCTATGCACCTTTGAGCCGATCGGCTATCAATAATTGGTCAATAGCCTCAAAATTGGTCGGTGACCGTTATCCTTTGGCCGATGGCCATACCTCTTGGCCGATGACCTCTCAGCATGTCCATGAGGTGGATCAGAAGTGTTTTGGAGATTGGCACAATTTTCAGAAGTCTAAAACAGTGCAAACAGAGGCAACATGAGGAATGGTAACGAATTTCTGAGCGAGGCGATCGAGCATGCATCTTCAAACTCTTAGAACTGAGCTGAGGCTTTGTAATTTGTAATTAGCTTTACTTGATTAGTTAGCTTTTGAATTTGTAATTAAACTAGTTAATTTGTTAATTAGTTAATGTGTTGCAATAATTAGCTTAGTGTTAACTAGTTATTCATTTGATTATGTAATAATTAGTCTAATTAGATAATTAGATTAGTTGTTTAGCTTAGCGTAGCTAGCTTAGTGTATTCATTCGGACCCTCCGTCGAGAGGGCGTATTGTTGTAATAAGTGTGCGTACGTGTGTGAATGTCTTCCAACCCCATGTCTTTCTCCCTTTTACTTATCAGTTTTTGATGTTTAGTTTTAGGGCATATTTCGATTAGCATCTTTATGTTTGCATGCATGCATCATTCATCTGTCTTGCATGCACTGGATTCGGCGCATCATACAAACCACATTGTATTTCAATACATTTACTTGAATATGTGTTCAACAACATGTTATCAAGTTGCACCTCATATGCCATCTTAGAATAGCCTAGCCTATTTCTAGTTGCATTTTGCATGTGTTGCATTAGTCATCATAACATGAACTAGGATCATGCATGATTTCAAACTAGCTCTCTGTTTTGGCTCGGAGTACACTGTAAGTGTTTATGCTTTAGCATCTTGCATAAGTGTGAGTGTTGCTATGATAACATACTTTCCATGAGGCTAACTGCTTGAATGCCCGTGGGTGAAGGTTGGATTGCTTGAATTTGAACAATTCATCGAAATGCGAGTTTTAAGCCCACTTGAGGTGGCAAAATCATGTTTTCTAAGCCTACCCGAGGGTGGCAAATTCACGTCTTAGCCTACTTGCGAGTAGCACCTTCAAACCATTCTCAAACAAACAAACATGAGATGTTTTGTTCCAACTTAGGCGATTTAGTCTGTACTTGTATGATGTGTGCATCACATAGTAATTCTAGGTTAATAACCGGAATAAGAACACATGTGTATTCAAAAAAAAATACCATGTTAGTAAAGGCCGATCTTTAGATCGGGCGAGCGGGGGTGCTCATTGCATGACCTTCCCCTCTCGTACCCAAGTTCCTGAGCCGAGGCAACTTTGGTAATGACGGACATGTGGCCTTAGGTACGAGTCATTGTTTCCTAAATTCCACAAAATAAAACATTTAGGTAGCGACTCTGTATCTGGCAAAGCTTGGCACTTCTTTATTAAAATCAGTTTTCCAAAATGATTTGCCAGATTTGGACTCTTTGGTGATTTATCAGCCTTGCATTGCATTTTGTGAGATTAGATTCAGAACCATGACATTGAGTCCTAACTGTAGTAGCTTCAGAATAAAATGATTTCGCACCTTCCCGCACGGAGCCGTGACATTCGGGCACATCTACAGTTTTTGGCGACTCTGCTGGGGATTTAGAGAACTTGACTCGAACTCATGATATATTGTTTTGATTACACTTATGTGTCTCGTTGTATTGCATTTGCATTGTTGCGCCTAGGATACCATGTTTGCCGTATGCTATTCCTGAACGATTTTCCAGAGGCTTGCTTTGAGAAGCGTGCCATAAGGTTGACCGGTTGCGGGCTCTGCCACAATGGGAACACAAACCCCGATTTTTACCGGGGCATCCCTTTTGACCATTCCACCTAGTGCATATCGGAATCCATAGTGACCATTCCAAGCTAGGACAGGTTGCTTACCCGATTATAGGTTGTTTGAAACCACTATGTGAGTAGTGAAACCCTACCCCTCCATAAGGGTGTTTTGGCTCTTACTTGTCTATTATGTGCTTTTAGAGTGTGCCTCTACAGGAATGCATGAATCAGTTTGCAAGTCTAGGTATCAGGCCTGCGGGCATCAGTATTAGTATTTGGGGAATCAGTTTTACCTGAGGGTATCAGATCTGGGGCAGTGATTTGGGAACAGTGATCAGTGGTTGAGAACAGTTCTTTCAACTTGTGTTTACCAACTTTGTGTTGTCTTTATTTAAGCTATTATGTTGTCCGTTTTTCTGCTCATTGTTTCCTTATTATGCTTTATTTATCTTTCTGCAAGGTAGTTTAGCACAATTGCATCAGAGCAGACAGATATTGCCCAAGCACTCTGGACCAGAGGTCTCAGACTTCATCGATCTAGGGATATGATAGACGGACAACCAGTGTTCCACTCATTACCCCCGGTTATTAGATGGAGGTTAGTAAAGCACAGTGTATTGGTACAACGGTTGCCAGATCAGTGGTCCTTGAGTAGTCAGAGATTTCGAGTCATCAGAGAGACAGATATACCATTTGCCGCCATTAAATCAAGACAATATGGCGAGAATAGAGGAGATGATCGTCGCTCGCAGAGAGTATGCAAGCTATGCAGATGTCGCCGCCAAGCAGAATTTGCCACGCGCCAGGCTGAGGTTATGGCTCAACAAGTGGAGCTGATTGCTAGACTTCAGCAACAACAACCACCACAGCAAGCTGGAGCATCCGCTTTGCACCCACCTCCTCCCCCATCTAGAGTTCCAATACTCGGGGAGACAGCTAACGTCCAGGAAAATACGGACTCCAACGGGGCCAACTCCGCCCCTAATCCTACCCCAGCTATCCAAAGCACAAACCAACCTAGGGGATACACCGTTTGAGTTTGAGGTGGACCCCATAGCACTAAAAGTGAGCAAGCTAGAAAAGCTGTTCAAGAAGTCTCAAGGCGTGAAATCCATTCTGGATATAGAGGATGGGCACACTGAAGCGGCCATGACTCTGCCAAACCGGTTTAAAATGCCATACACAGACCGTTTCGACGGGTCTGGAGATCCTATGGTACATTTGCGGCTGTTCTCAGATATACTAAGGCCAATGGGCCTCTCCAGATTGCAAAAACTTTCTCTGTTTGGCTGGACCCTATCGGGTGTAGCGGCTATTTGGTATGTAAAACTGGGGGACTCTGTTAAGAGGAGCTGGGAGGAGATGGCTGAGGCCTTTGTAGCTCAATACTCCTACAATACTCAGATCGAGGTCACAACTCGTGATCTCGAGACAACTAGGCAAGAGCCGAAGGAGAGCTTCTCAGACTTCGTGACCCAGTGGAGGGCCAAGGCCTCGATGATGACCATCAGGTCGGTCAACAAAGACCAAATACGGATGGCTGTGCGCAACCTCCAGCCCAAGCTCATGCAAAAGATGATCATCCTCCCCCTTCCCACCTTTGCGGATCTACATGAGATAGGGGTGCAGATCGAGGACGCCATGAAACAGGGCCTCATTGATCATGAGAGAGAGCATCCAAGAGGGCATTCAATTGCAGTACAAATGCAGGCACAAGCATTGCTGCAACTACCAGGACTTCAGATGTAGGCATGGTCATCACCACCACCCCAAGAACCCTTACAGCTACACCATTTACCGGTGCATCCGGAAGTAGCTCACAAACAATCAAGTTTCCACCCTGAGGCCAGAGAACCTTTATCCCGATGTATATGTCTCTGTCCAAAGCTCTAGGGGTTTTGATCAGGAAAGGGCATTTGAAGCCCTTGGAGCCACGGCCATTGCCAGAAAAACTTCCTCCCTCCCACAACCCAGCTAAATACTGTGCGTTTCACCAACAGCATGGTCACGACACTGATCAGTGCTTTAGATTGCGTCACGAAATCCAGGATCTCGTTGATAATAGGGTGATCACACCCCCAGAAAAACCAAATGTTACAACCAACCCTCTCCCACCACATAACCAAGCTCCACCTCCGAAACGCATCAACCTGATCCAAACTGGGGTAGTGTCATACCACCCTAGCATATATATCACTCTTTCCCACCTACTGAAGCCGAAGGTGTTCATTCCTGACAGTACTGACTTGTGCATGTTGGACATCTGCCAAACCCAACCTGAAACAGTGGTGGTGACTATCGAAGATAGAATTGGGTCGACTGTGGAAGCAGACGAGAATGATGATACAGAGCCTGAGGAATCTGCGAGCTTCATGTATAACCTGAGTGGTTACATCACACCAATGGATCAGCCCAAGCCGAGGGTAGGATTGCCAGTGGGGGCAGAGATTTGTGTGGTTCGAGAGGATGGACCTAATTCGGGGTAGGATGACCTTGCCAAACTGGAGGAGGATATCGCGAGTCTGTAATTCTTCAATGAACAGGATTCAGGAGACGTGACTATGAACTGGTTTGATTTGAAAGGGTTAGCAGAAGCTATTGGGTGGCTCATCGACGAGCTGGATGTTGTTGAGGCACCTCAGTCAGAACAGGGTCTGTAGGGGCAGGGACATCAATAGTGGCCAGAAGGGCCGGGAATCAGTTTGCACCACCGGAGAGCACCGGTGTTAAGAATTTTGCTCAGAATACGGGCAGTTTTGGTATAGAAGATATTGAACAGCAGGCTGCAGTGAAGTAGTTTGAGCGAGAAAGGATCGAAGATTCTCAGAGGGCCAGAAAGGCCAAGGCTCCTATGGGGACAAAACGTGCTGTGTGCACAAGAACAGAACGTGCTGTGTGCACAAGAACGGAACGTGCTGCGAGCATAGGAATGAGAGGTGCTGTGGGCACAGGAAAAGTTCTAACGGAGCCGGACAGGTTTCTGTCGGCTGCCGATGGCATGTGGTGAGAAGACGACGACTTATGTCTTGCCCACACAGATGAAGATTGGAGGAACAATCAGCTGGATGATACTGCACTTAGATCAACCAGAGGCGTTCAGAAAGGACAAAGAGGCAGAGAAGCAGAAAGAAAAACTACTCGAAGAGGAGGCTGTGCTGAAATAGCTTAAGAAGATACAAGCAGACATCTCCATCTGGGGACTGCTTATGGCCTCAATAGTTCATTGACAAGCTATCCTTTCTGCAATGGACAAGGCCAAACTTTCAATAGACACCACACCTGAACAGTTGGTAGGGCTGGTTTTTCCGGGGGGAGCTTCCCCGACGTTGACCTTCACTGACAAGGAACTGCCGCCTGAGGGCTTGGATCATAACAAACCACTCTACATCTCTTTGGAGTGTAGAGACAAATGGATACCAGTGGTTCTTGTTGACACGAGATCCGCCATTAACGTGTGCCCGTCAAGGACGGCATATGCAATCGGGTTGAAGGCCGCAGATTTTGTGCAAACTGCCCAGGTGATAAGGGCCTATGACAATACTAGCAGAGAGGTGATGGGGACCGTGAAGATTCGAACTCAGGTTGGTCCAGGACAACAGGATATTGACTTTCATGTCTTGGACGTTCCCGCAACCTTTAATCTACTCCTAGGGTGGCCGTGGCTGCACCAGGTGAAGGCGGTCTCTTCCACCCTGCACCAGATGTTGAAGTACCTCCACGAGAAGGGGGTGGCTATAGTTTTTGGAAATTCGTCAATACATCCGCCGCCAGAGGTTTCCACACCAGTTTTGGATATCGAGCATGGCGCGAAGGATGTTTTCCTGTCGGGATTTATCCTAGCCAAGGCTCGGGTTGTACAACACTTACTAGCTGTTGATGAGGGGTTATATGTCAGTGCCCAGTCTGTGTACCTCATGAACAAGCTCCAGCACATCCCCGGGATGGGATTAGGGAAAAGTGGCCCGAAGGGCATTACAGCATCAGCTGAAGTGCCGAACAACCCGCATAACTTTGGCTTAGGTTATGTGCCTACCAAAGAGGACTGGGTGAGGAAAGGCAAAGAGATAGCCGGAAGAGCCAGAGCCAAGCATGCTAGCAAGCCTTATGAGTTGATGCACCGGTCTATCCAGGCCATCCTAAACGGATGCTTTGTCCGAGAGGGGGAAGACTTCCCATTCTGCGGCTTCCCAGAGCCATGGCTAAATGCCGAGAGGCGGCACTTGCCGGGATTTGAGATTTTCTTCGACTTGCAGTTTTCCGGGGATGATGTTGCCAAAAAGCAGACAGACCCACCAGCTGAGGCTGAGCAGTGTAAGGAAGAGGATTTTGAGAGCACCGAGATTGAAATGGGGGAGGTACTGGCTTGTCTACTTTTAGATCCTCTAATCGTACATGAGTGCGTGGGAGATAACTTCTCGGTGTCCATGATTGGGAATGAAACGGTTGTGAGCCCATCTACAAACATTCTGGATGCATCCATCGCACCCTCCCTCGTCTGGCAATACGAGGAGGGCTTCTTATCGAAAGCAAAGACGGTCGTAGTGAGCTGAATCCGATTCCACCGAATCTTGGTCGAATTAGGTTCCACTGCCTGAAGTCTGAGTCCGGTATTCTCGGGGGTGACAACCCAGATTCCACAGTCCTGTCTAGGTCGTCTTTTTCTTTTTCCTTTGAGTCTATTATAACAGAGGAATCAGACGATTTGGAAGTGATTAATGAGAATGGAATGGCTGTGGCTTCTAAGTACTTTTCTGTACCCTTAATTTATTGCATTAATCAGGACTTTCAAAATTTTGATGAAAACGACAAGGAAGAAATCCTCCAATTTTGAAATATTTGCTTGATCAAGAGCAGGAGAGGTTTGTGAAACCCTTGGTTGATGAAATCACCCAAATTAATGTTGGTACTGAGAAGGACCAGCGGCTGGTCTAGATCGGGTCCACGTTGTCTTCGCAGGAGCGTGAGCGCTCAGTCGCTTTGTTAAAAGATTTCAAAGATGCTTTCGCGTGGTCCTACGAAGACATGCCGGGAATCGATCCTGAGATTGTACAACACCGGATCCCTCTCGACCCAGAGGCCCGACCAGTTAAGCAAAAGCTTAGAAGGATCCGTCTGGACTGGGCTCTCAAGATCAAAGAAGTGGTCACGAAGCAAATTGACGCAGGGTTCCTGCTAGTATCTAAATACCCAACTTGGTTAGCCAACATAGTTACAGCGTCGAAGAAAGACGGCAGAATTCGGGTATATGTGAATGTGGGAGCCGAATAAATGGAAGAGTCGGCAGGGATGTATCCCAGAAGTCAGAGACTGTTCGGCTCCGTATTAATCAACTAAGATACCGAATATGTAGAGATTGCCGAATAGATGGAGATAAATATGTTGGAATAAACAAAAGGGATAATAAGTAGAAAGTGGGCTCTGGACCTGAGGTCCAGAGAATGAGTATAAATACAAGAGCTTCAGATTTAGAAAGGTATGTAAGAATCACTTCACTAAACTTAGTAAAACAAGCTTTCTTGAGTATAGGAAGTGACTTGCCCATCGGAGTGCTAACCCGACACCCCGAGGAGTGTTTGTCCTTCACGGTGACGGTGAGGATCAAGCGTCTCTTGAGATCTGAAGCGCTCTTGATCCTCGGCTGGTCACTGCAAGGACAAACACTCGATCGAAGTGCGGGGTTAACAAAGAATGATATAAATACAAGAGCTTGATTTAGAAAGGTATGTAGAATCACTTCACTAAACTTAGTAAAACAAGCTTTCTTGAGTATAAATGACTTGCCCGTCAGTGCTAACCCGGCACCCTCGGCCAGTGTTTGTCCTTCTTGGTGACGGTGAGGATCAAGCGTCTCTTGGATCTGGGAGGCGCTCTTGATCCTGCTAAAGTCTGATCTCAGACCTCGGGTCCAGAGCCCACTTTCTACTTATTATCCCTTTTGTTTATTCCAACATATTTATTTCCATCTATTCGGCAATCTCTACATATTCGGTATCTTAGTTGATTAATACGGAGCCGAACAGTCTCTGACTTATGGGATACATCCCTGCCGACTCTTCCATTTATTCGGCTCCCACAATTGCCCAGGTGACCAGGCTGAGGATCAAGAGCGTCTCCCAAGATCTGAAGAGTATTTCCAAAACCACTTCCCCACAACTGGCGCCGTCTGTGGGAATACTCAAGTACATCCGTGTAAGGCGTAACGCAAGATCCTCCGATAACCACCGACGAGACTACACAGAGGGACGACATCACTCCGGAAAATATGCTCAAGAAGGAAATCATTGCTGCAAAACGAGCCTTGAATGTCGATTCACAAACGACTTCAACGCAGGAGACGATGCTAGCCATCATGGAACGAGCCAAAAAGACCAAACACAGTTTAGATAACACCATCACTGAGAACGAGCGCCTTCGCCGCGATCTGGCCTTGGAAATAGTAAAGTCCAAACAAACAATGCGCCAGAATTCTGAGCGACCCCCAAGAGCAGGCGATCTATGGTCTCGGGCCCGGCAACAAAACGCCAACACTAGCTGTGCTTCAACCTATTACTTTGAGGAGTTGACAAACGACGAACGTCTCTGGCGAGGTGTTCCGCCTGATAACATCCATATGATATACAGGTTTCCGAAAGCCCCGGCTGTACATGCAATCCAGTCTCCCCCAGGCCCTCAGCAGCAACTCACGCCAGCAAAGCGACCCCGAGAATCGCCAAGCATCACCTTCGATGACTCTGACTTGATCGGGGTAACAATCCCCCATATCGATCCATTAGTTGTCGCGCTTCGCGTAAACCGGTTCACGGTCGAACGCGTTCTTATAGACTAAGGTAGCACTTCGGAGGTCATGTATTATAAAACCTTCATCAAACTCAGGTTCACCGAATCGGACCTGACTCCGGCCCCTTATCCACTATTCGGCTTCAATGCCAACCCCGAATACCCACTGGGAAAGATCGACCTATCCGTTCGAGCGGGTTCCAGAACGGTGGATGTAGAATTCCTGGTCGTCCGGCTGCCATTGCCGTACAATATCATCATGGGGGGATCGTGGTTGCATACCTTACAGGCCGTCCCGAGCACCTACCATCAATTGTTACGTTTCCCCACAGAACACGGTATTGAGCAGATCCGCGGCTCCCAAAAATCGGCACAAGCATGTTACCTCCTGGCCGCCAAAATGCCAAAAAAATTGCAGGTAAACTCCATTGAGGTACCCAATCGGGAAATCCTGGATGATGTCGGGCAACAACCAAGTGAAAAGGCCACGGAAGGTTTAGACCGAGTTGACATCGATGGAAGCCCCGAGAAGTTCTTCATGATCGGCACCTCTTTAAACCAAGCCAATCGACAGCAGCTGATCTCCTTTCTACTCGCCAACCTCGACGTCTTTGTGTGGACTCCGTACGAGATGCCGGGTATAGACCCATCCGTTTTACAGCACCGCCTGAACGTCGACCCCACATGCAAGCCCATCATTCAGAAAGGCCGTCGGTCTACCGCAGAGCACACTGCCGCCGTCGTAGAAGAAGTCGACAGACTGCTTGACGCTGGGGCAATTAGAGAAGTCACCTACCCCACGTGGCTCTCCAACACTGTGGTGGTGAAGAAGAAAAATGGAACTTGGCGAGTGTGCGTCGACTTCATGGATCTGAACAAAGCTTGCCCCAAAGACTGCTTTCCCTTACCTAGAATCGACCAACTCGTCGATGCAACGGTGCGCCACCAACGCATGAGTTTCCTCGACGCTTACAGAGGCTATCATCAGATCGCCATGCATCCGGATGACCAGGACAAAACTGCATTCCTCACCCCAAGAGGAACCTACTGCTACAAAGTTATGTCTTTTGGACTAAAGAATGCAGGGGCAACTTATCAAAGACTGGTCACCGCTATGTTCAAAGAACAACTTGGCCACACTATGGAAGCCTACATCGACGATATGGTGGTCAAGTCCAAAAAAGAACAGGATCACATAGCCGATCTAGAGAAGACATTCGGCATCTTGCGTAAATACGGAATGAAACTGAACGCCTCCAAATGCGCATTTGGAATCGACTCCGGAAAATTCCTGGGTTATATCGTCAACCACCGTGGAATCGAAGCCAACCCGAGGCAAGTCACAGCAATCTTGGAACTCGGTTCCCCCCGATCAGTGAAAGAAGTCCAAAAGTTGATGGGGATGGCCGCTGCACTCAATAGATTCATCAGTTGGTCAACAGACCGCTGCAGACAATTCTTCCAGATGTTACGTCAAGGCAAAGCTTTTGAATGCTCCGCTGAGTGCGAAGCAGCTTTCATCGGGCTCAAGGCTTACATCCGATCAGTACCTCTCTTGACAACACCAACTGCCGGTGACCCCCTCATTCTGTATCTGGCAGTCTCCGATAGGGCCATTAGCGCCGCACTATTAAAAGAAGAGGAAGGGTAGCAACGGCCAGTGTATTACGTCAGCAAGGCAATGGTCGATGCCAAGACACGTTATCTTCCGCTGGAAAAACTCATCCTAGCCTTGGTCATGGCAGCAAGAAAACTGATGCATTACTTCCAGGGGCATAGCATTGGGGTGATAATAGATTATCCCCTCCGATCAGTACTACGGAGTGTAGAAGCATCAGGACGTGTTTCAAAATGGGCTCTTGAACTCGGCCAATATGACATTCAATTTTTAGCCAAAATCGCAATCAAGGGACAGGTGCTGGCCGACTTTGTTGCCGAATTCACAGGCGGGCTTTCCGACCTTAAGCCTGCCGACGTTCTTCCAAAGGCTGAAGTTCGATCAAAGGCAAACTGGTGAATTTATGTCGGGGATATCTGGTAGCTATACTGTGATGGATCGTCTAACCAACGGGGCTGCGGCGCCGGCGTAGTAATCATGTCCCCCGACGGCGCAGTAATAGAGCAGGACGTCAAGCTTGGCTTTGAAGTGTCAAATAACGAGGCCGAGTATGAAGCCCTCTTGGCCGGTCTACGGAATGCTCATATTCTCGGCGCTCGACGTTTGCTAGTGTTTTGTGACTCAAAATTGGTAATCAACCAGCTGAAGGGGGAGTACGCTGCAAAAAATGACCATATGGCGGCCAATATGAAAATGGCCAACTCTTTGCTAACAAAGTTTGACCATCACGAATTGAACCAAATAACACGTGATCAGAACACACATGCAGATGCCCTGGCATGCCTAGCCTCCACCATCAATTCTGAGCTCAAACGGACCATTGAAATAGGTTTCATCCCGGAGCCGAGTATTGGCCCTTCGGAGGAAATCCACGTCAACGTTATAGAATCCACATCAAGCTGGATGGACCCCATTGCTGGATTCCTCTGCTCTGAACAACTCCCGGAGGACAAAAAAGAAGCACACAAGCTACGCAATAAGGCCCTGCGATACTATCTGGATCCACAAGGAGGGCTTTATAAAAAATCCCTCTCCGGCCCCTATTTCGAATGCGTACACCCAGATAAAGTGGAAGAGCTTCTAACTGAGATACATGAGGGCAGTTGTGGTGCCCACTCTGGCGGACACTCCCTGGCCCATCAAGCTATAACACAGGGGTATTATTGGCCGACAATGAGAGCCGATGTAGAAAACTATGTTAAAAGATGCGAACAATGCAAAAGTTTTCCCCACTAACCCATTTGCCCGCCGAAGAGTTGAACTCTATCACCAGTCCCTGGCCGTTTGCTCAATGGGGGCTTGATATCGTAGGACCGTTGCCGAGGGGCCCAAGAAACAAGCAATTCTTAATCGTAGCAACAGATTACTTTACAAAATGGGTCGAAGCGGAGGCTCTAACACACATACGAGATGCCGACATAAAGTGTTTTGTATGGAGAAACATCATTACACGATTCGGCATCCCAAGAGCCCTCATCTCAAACAATGGCACCCAGTTCGATTGTGGCGTGTACCGAGAGCTGTGCAGCAAATACGGTATCATGCCTCACTTCTCTATGCCCACGTACCCTCAGAGTAACGGTCAAGCTGAAGCCTCTAACAAAACCATCTTGGACGGCTGGAAAAAGCAAAAGGCAAATGGGTTGAAGAATTGCCGAGTGTATTGTGGGCGCATCGCACAACGCCGAGGAGGTCCACCAGAGAAACGTTGTTCGCTCTATGGTTCGGAACCCAAGCAATCTTACCCCTGGAAATCGGCCTCCCGACTTTGAAATCGCAAGCCTTTGATACAGGCCGAAATGGCATGATGCTTGCCCTGGATCTGGATCTAATCGAGGAACGAAGAGACCGCGCCTTGGCCTCCATGGCACGGTATCAACGGCAACTCGCTAAGTCGTACAATCAACGGGTTCAGTTGCGTCGTTACGCCCCAAGGGAGCTGGTCCTGAAAAATGTACTTCCAACAGACCGGAGACCGGCCGACAGAAAGCTGGGTCCGAACTAGGATGGCCCCTATCAAATAGACTCCATTGCAGGAGCAGGAGCATATCGGCTCTCGGACATGTCAGGAAGAAGCCTGCCACGGCCTTGGAATTCAACGCATCTACGAAAATTTTACAAATGACCCGATCTATGGGCTTGGTACCTATACATACTCTGCTGTAATGCAAAAGTTTCTCGTTTTTGTTCCTCAGCTCATACGCCTCTTGATGGCCGAATAAGTCTCTGGATTTGGAGCGCCCTTCGTGGATATCACGATCGGGCAAACAAGTCTCCGAAGCCCTTCGTGGATATCACGATTGGCCAAACAAGTCTCCGAATTCAGAGCGCCCTTCGTGGATATCACGATTGGCAAAACAAGTCTCCGAATTTGGAGCCCCTTTGGGTGCATGACACCTGAGGGCCGAATAAGTCTCCAGATTCTGAGCACCCATCGTGGATATCACGATCGGCCAAACAAGTCTCCGAATTCGAAGCACCCTTAGTGGATATCACGATTGGCCAAACAAGTCTCCGAATTCGGAGCGCCCTTCGTAGATATCACGATTGGCCAAACAAGTCTCCGAATTCGGAGCGCCCTTCGTGGATATCACGATCGGCCAAACAAGTCTCTGGATTCGGAGCGCCCTTTGTGGATATCACGATTGGCCAAACAAGTCTCCGAATTCAAAGCGCCCTTCGTGGATATCACGATTGGCCAAACAAGTCTCTGAATTCGGAGCCCCTTTGGGTGCATGACACCTGAGGGCCGAATAAGTCTCCAGATTCGGAGCGCCCTTCGTGGATATCACGATCGGCCAAACAAGTCTCCGAATTCGGAGCGCCCTTCGTGGATATCACGATTGGCCAAACAAGTCTCCGAATTCGGAGTGCCCTTCGTGGATATCACGATGGGCGAAACAAGTCTTCGGATTCGGAGCGCCCTTCGTAGATATCACGATCGGCCAAACAAGTCTCCGGATTCGGAGCGCCCTTCGTGGATATCATGATCGGCCAAACAAGTCTCCGGATTCGGAGCGCCCTTCGTAGATATCACGATCGGCCAAACAAGTCTCTGAATTCGGAGCGCCCTTCGTGGATATCACGATTGGCCGAACAAGTCTCCGAATTCGGAGCCCCTTTGGATACATGACACCTGAGGGCCGAATAAGTATCCGGATTCGGAGCACCCTTCGTGGGGGTCACGATCTAACTAACCAACTACATGGTCCTTAATTGGAGCCTATCAATGCATGTTCGAATGTTTACATTATGCAACACAAAAGCTGACAATAAATTGAGATAGGGCGTTTAATTACGCGCCAAACATTTCCGAAGCTGCTAAAAAGGAAATTCTATTTATTAAAAAGCCGACATACACAACCATTTGATAAAGAAATTCCATTTATTTAACATTACGGCCCACTGAGTCGGCGTCTTCGTCATCGCTTTTCTCAAATTCGAACTCGGGATACGGAAGGTAATGCCGATGGTATAAGGGCGAAGCCGAATTTATGCCCACAAACCCAAGAGCTTCCATGGTTTGAAGGGCCTTGATCCAGCCATGCTTGAAACCACGATTTTCGCATGGGCAGACTTCCTCAGCCAGGTCTGTTTTGGTCTTCTTGATCCCGGCCTTCAAGCCGTCCCGATATCCTCTCTGGTAACCCGACGCCTCTCGGTTCGCCCTCTCCCTGGTGCTTTTCGCTTGACTGTCGACCACCGGATCGGCCGTTCGAGCACCCTTCAGCTCCCGAAGCTCACTCTCATCCTTTTTCGCGCGGGCCTCCAGACTACAATTCCTTTCGTGGTTTTTCTCACTCTCGCGTCGGGCTTCGCGCAGACGCATCCTGACTTCATAAGCGCTATACTGTCCCTTGACAGCCCCATGTATGCCATCCCGAAATACTTCGAAATCCCCACATCCGACCATCGACTGTTGGACCTCTGGCGGAAAAATCTACCGAGCAAACTCGACTGCCATATCTAGGTCTTTAATTATAGAATCCGCCTCCGTCATTGGTCTATTCTTCACGAGAACCGCAAAACTCAATGGTCGTGGCACCCCGTCAGGCTTAACTTGCGGTCGTGGGCGCGGGGAACCTCCTCGTTGCCCGTCCTTTCGGGGTGATCTGCTTCGACGACTAGGGGGCCTCTCTTTTTCCTGATCCATGGATGCTCTTCTTCCCGTGCGAATTGGCTCGCTTCTGCGATCCATTTTGACCGCTAAACCCAGCCAATATTGACCCCTGCCAGGTTTGGATCGAGCCTGAACAGATATAAGTCAAGTTGTTGGCATGAACTCACCCATTTATTTTGGGGTACATGCAGCTCCCCCAAGAAAACGTCAGAAAGACTGAGCGCCAAACATCGTGTGCCCCTCAGCCAGCCCACAATTCAGAGATATCGGCTCTTGCGCTTCCTTAGGCTCGTGCCCTGACTAAGGCAAGGGCAGATTCATTAATCTAGTCGGCTATATTGCAAGTGCTATCGCCGAATATGCAAAGATCGCTGGGGTAAGGGCAGATTCATTAATATAGTCGATCGCTAAGGCAAGGGCAGATTCATTAATCTAGTCGGCTATATTGCAAGTGCTATCACCGGATATGCAAAGATCGCTGGGGCAAGGGCAGATTCATTAATATAGTCGGCTATATGTTCAAATGCTAACGCCGAGTATTTTATGCCTCAGCCAGCCCACGATTTAGAGCCATCGGCTCATGCGCTTAAGCTCGCGCCCTGACTAAGGCAAGGGTAGATTCATTAATCTAGTCGGCTATATTGCAAGTGCTATCACCGGATATGCAAAGATCGCTGGGCCAAGGGTAGATTCATTAATATAGTCGGCTATATGTTCAAATCCTAACGCCGAGTATTTTATGCCTCAGCCAGCCCACGATTCAGAGCCATCGGCTCATGCGCTTAAGCTCGCGCCCTGACTAAGGCAAGGGCAAATTCATTAATCTAGTCGGCTATATTTTCAAACGATAGCGCCGAGCAATGTATGCCTCAGCCAGCCCACGATTCAGAACAATCGGCTCTTTCGGTTCTTCAGGCCCGCGCCCTGGTGTAGACACCCCATTTTTGACCGTCCTCAAGACTTGGACGTCACCGCTTGAACACTCGGTGATTATCCATGTTTGTGTTTGTTTGGAGTTCCCGGAGTTCTCGGCTACGCGCCTTGCCTCAGGATCTCCGAACTCGACTGTTTTGTGTCTGGTTTTGCACCAAACACTTGTGTTTTGCCTTAGAAGGGCAGGGAATGCCTTGTGAGGCATCCCCACACACCACCGGCAGTGGCTAGAGGCCACCGGCTAGTTGATGTTGCCATCGGCACTATATTGTGCCGGTCGGCACTCTTTTGTGCCGGCCGGCACTAAATTTTGTCAAAATGACATTCTTCTTGCGGCGATTCTTGTCGATTGCTTTTTCAGATATTTTGAAGCGGCTGTATAGCATTAGTTTCCCCTCCATACACGTGTATGGAGGGATGAGCCTTTGATTGACTTAGCTTGTAAGCTTTGTTGTCTATAAGAGAAGGCTTGCTTCTCTTGGCTCAAAGGTTAGAAGAGTTAGACATTTTTGGAGAGAAAAGACAGAGAAGAAGCTCTGGTTTTAGGGTTTGAATTCTATATCTATTCTATCTCTCTTTTGCTCTCTTGTTTGTACACTAGGTGTTTGTGTCTCATTATTGCACATCAACACCAAGTGTTTCACCTTCCCTTGGTTACTGAGGTTCCAAGAGGTTGTTCTTAGAGTTCTTGGCTGGATTTGAGCCCAAGGAAGCAACAACATCAACACTTGTGAAGAAGGTCAACAAGGGTGAGAAACTTACTTTCGATTCCCCATTTTTGCATCCTTTCTTTTACCTATCTTTGAACTATTTTTGTGCTTGGTGTTTAATACAAAAAAGTTATATTTTTTAGTCCTCTTGATAGTTTATTAAGAGTGTTTTGTGGTTTGGGGAGGTTTGACCACCCTTAGGCCTTGAAAAGGGCTCATTTTTGTGCTATTTTGCTGAGATCTGGGATTTTGGTGCTTGGGTCTCTTCACCACTGAAATCTTGAGGGATTTCAGTGGTGAAGATGATGCCTTAAAGTCCTAAGAAGGAGGGGGTCACCCCCTCTCTTTGATGTCCTTGAAAAGGGCAAGTTTTGCCTCTTGAGGGAGCATTATGCTTGAGTGTGTGTTGAGCATGTATGGACTGTTATTCATGCTTAGGATATCATGATTTGACAATGCTATGTGTTGGTTTTGGTCCCTTATGCATGCTTAGCATAGTTGCCATGTAATGCCTTGTATTGCCTTAACATGCCTTAGGTTGTTAGCCCTAGTTTGAGCATGCTTTAGGCTTAGACTTATGAATGTTTTGTGCTTATTTTGACATGTTTTAGCTCTGTCCATAGTCATTTGAGTTGATCTTGGCATGCATTAAATAGCCCCTTTGCATTTTAGGCTTGCTAGCCTTTTAGCATGCATGTGTAGCATGTGTTGTTTACCTGATTTTGGTGGTTTGGAATCACCCCACATGAAATTTCAGTCCTTTTGGTGTGCTTGTATGCTTGCCTTAGTTGCCTCTTTAATGCTTTAAAAGCATGTATTGAATGCTCCATGTTTTGGTCATTGTGCATGCCTTTGGTTTCAAGCCTCTTAGATGCCATCTAAGTAGCCTTTTGGCTTTATTTTAACATGCTAAAAACCTGTTTTTAGTTGTTTAATGCATGCCATAATTGTCTTGCATAAGTATAGTTCAATGCCTCATTGACTTGCTTTAAGTCTTGGACCATTTGCATGCTTTGTTTGGTCTATCTTGAGTTGGTTTAGCACCACACTTTAACATGATTTTAGAGCTCATGTTGCATGCTAATCATCCATGTTATCTCCTTTCAAGTGTGCTTGAGAGTGGTTTGTTTAATGCCTAAGTTGTGTGCCTTAACATGCGTACGTGTGCATGTGTGTTTAGCTCTCATACTTAGCATTTTGGCTACCGATTTTAGGCCTAGTTAGAGTTGCCTAAATCATGTTTAAGTCCACCTTTTATTTGGTTTGCATGCTTGCCTTACATGTTTGCTTGTATGCTTACATAAGCGCCTTGCATCATCCATATCGCATGCTAGCCAACATGCTTAGGATTTCATTGCATTCACATGCACATGCTTGGCCTCTTGAGATGAGCATGATGGAGGTTTGGCACCCTTGTTTGTTTACATGATTTGCATGCATTTGAAATTGAAAGTGCACATTTGGTTCCTTGGGCCATCATGCATGGGAATGCGTGATTGGTGGCCCGAGAATCGAGGCACATGTCCCTTTGAGTTACAAATATGATAAGGGGCATGATTAGTGCATACATTGTTGGAATTACATTGCCATGCAAGTTTTTGCCCTCTGCTGCTGTGAGTTGCAGGTTCTGCAGACATTCAGTGCCGACCGGCAGTGTTTAGTGCCGACCGGCAGTAAATTATCTGCCGATGGATGAATTTCGTGCCGATGTCCACACATAGCAGCCGGTGGATATTCTGTTTAGCCGGTGGTGATCCCCAGCATCCAAGGAAGTAGTTCTGAGACTTTGGCAGTCTTCTGAGGTGAAGAGCAGGGAAAACAGAGGCAGGCTTTGCATGGTAGTGCGATTCCGAGCAAGTCCCAAGCGCGCGTTGCATCCGGCCCTCTTCCCGAGGCGACTTACTGTTTTCCTATTTTAATTAGTTTGTCAACTAATTAAGAAATTTGTAATATTTAATTAGCTTGCGTAGTTAATTATTTGTATATTCTTTCGGTCCCTCCGAGCGAGGGCATATCTGTAATAAGTGTGGGTGAGTGGTATGTATGCCTTCCAACCCCCATTTCTTTCTCCCTTTTATTTACCCGCTTACGATGGTAGATTAGGGCATGTTTATTTTAGCATACCTTATGCTACGCATGCGTGCATCCATGCATTTGTTGACATGCACCGGGCTCGGTACATCATACAAACTGCACTGTATCTTCAAATCTAACTTGAATACGTGTTACTCGTGCATTTCACATGCCATGTTTAGGGTTAGCCGAGCCTATCCTAATCACATTCTGTATGCGATGCATTAGTCACTTAACATGGACTAGGTCATGCATGTTTGCTAACTAGTTTCTTGTTTTGGCACGGAGTACGATGTAAGTATTTACGCTTTAGCATATCGCATGCGTGTGAATGTTAACATGACAGTATGATTACCACGTGGCTAAATGCTTATGTGAGATAAACTGTTTGAATGCCTGTGGGTGGAGGTTGGATTGCTTGAGTTGGGAAAACTCATTGAAATCCGTGTTTTAGCCTACTTGCGAGTAGCAAATTCCAAAGCATTTTCAAAACAAACGGATATGCAATGTTTATTTCCAAATTAGGCAATCTAGTCTATACTTGTTTGTTGCGCGCATAACATAGTAATTCTAGGTTAATAATTGGAATAAGAGCATGTAATGTTTTCAAAATCGGATATCACAGTTAGCAAAGGCCGGTCTTCGGACCGGGCGAAAGGGGGTGCTCATAGCTGACCTTCCTCGATCGTACCCAAGCTCCCGAGCCAAGACCACTTTGGTAATGACAGACACGTGGCCTTCGGCACCGAGTCAGGGTTTCCTAAATTTCCCATTTTAAAATATTTAGGTAGCGACTCATGTCCGCAAAGATCCATGTTTGGCACTACTTTTTCAAAATCTGTTTTTCTTCAAAACGATTTGCCAGAGTTGGACTCTTTGGTTCAGATTTAGAACCGCAACACAAAAAGGGAGTTCGAACTGTAGCATAGAGGCCCCACGGGCGCTGTTACACCTGGCCAAGGCAAGGGCAGGCTCCTTAGTCCGATTGTCCGAGCACAAAAATTAAGTAATATCATTCTTCATTAGCAAAATTGAGCACAACTCACGACATTTTATATATATGCAAAATAAATAAGCTATAAGCTCGCACAAAAATGTCTAACAAAACGATTGTAACAATACATCAGTAAAATCCTAATACATTTGTGAAATCCTAACAATCCATTGCCCAACTCAATCTCTGGAGTCAGTCTCCAACGGCTCGACATCCACCTGCTCATACGGCACTGGCATAGTCAGTGAAACTCCAGCTGCAACAAGGGCTTTGTGCTAGCCATGCTTGAACCCCCTGTTTTCAAACCGCGGGACCTGGTCCACATATTCGGTGAGCCCAGCATCTTTCCCGGCTTCGAATACTTTGGAAGCAACTGCCTTCATGTCAGCCAACTCAGCCTGCAGACTGGCAACCGCCTGCTAAGACAATCTCCGCGCCACTTCGCTCGCGTCCGCCTTCTTCTCGGCGTCCGCTCGATATTGATCTGCAATACGAGCCTTTTCTACTTCGGCCTCGGCCCGAGAAGCTTCCTTGTTCGCTCTCAAAACCGCGTCTTCGGCCCTCTTCCTTTGGCCCTCCACTTGTTTGCGTAAGCGGTCAATCTGTTTAACGGCGTTGAGATGCCGCCGTCCCACGTCGGCTATCCTTCTGACGGTCTGCAAAGGAAGAACCCAAAAACATAACATCAACAGTACTTGGATAAAGTGTCGATTGCACGATTAGTGCCGTCGCATTCAGATCTGATTCCGCCCGGAAAGCCTCCATATCAGACGGCAACGACACGGATGTAGCCACACCGAATGCGACTTCTGGATCTTTAAGCGCCAAAGCGTTACAAGGAACCGGCATGTCCTTTACCATTGGACAAATCACAAAAGGAACAACCTCATCAGATCCCTCCAATCGAGGACGTTTACCACCTTGTTCATCTGAACCGGCCTTGAGGTCAGCAGAACGTTTCCCCACCCTTTCCTCAAATTTTTGGCCGACTTCCGACCAGCGAGATTCGCATTTCGACCTCTTCTGTCTCTTTAACCCCGGACGCCGATTAAGAATGGAGGAGAGTCGAGATTCGTGGCGGCATTTGACAACGAGCCCTCCGCTCTTCGCCGCGCGGCTAACCTCTCCGCGTTCGCCTTTTTACCAAGCTTCGTGAAACTCAATCCGGCCATATCCGCGACGTCTATGACGGGAAGATCCTCTAAGCGTTGAAAAACGTTGGCAGAAGGAAGATCCCTTGGTCCCGATGTAAATGGAAGATCGGTGGAATCCAATACCTCCTCGGTCTCTTATTGATCTGAGCCGGCGATATCAGCTACCTCATTTTGCTCCGAATCGGACCCTTCAAAGCCTACCTGCCTCAAGTTTTTTAAGTCAGACAGAATAAGAGCAGTAAGTGAATCTTCACCCTTCGGAATCGGTATGTTTTCCGCCGCCGAGAAGGTTGTGTATGTCGGCTCGTAACAAAGCAGAATGTGAGCCGCCCTCCCCTGTTTCTGAAGACTTCGATGGCTGATATACCTGAGAGCAACCCTAATATCTGAAAGGACGGCGTTGTCGGTTGAAGATAGCACCTTTTTCAAATCCCTCCCTGCACGAGACGAAGCCGTAAGATTTCAACGGAATAGGTTTTACAATAAAAATGAACACAAGGCAAAAACAAGGAGATACTCGGCGACCTGGCTCGCCCCTCTGTCTAGGAATAGGGTCAACATGATCCTCCCCTTCGCCAAATTCCTAGTTGCCCTGGACAACGACCATAACATCATCAACTCATTTCCCAGAGCTAGAAAGCATAGTGATTAGTTAATGGTCGGTATCCTTAGCTCTGAGGAAATAACGCTCTTGCCGACCGGAGGACTTAGCCAAGGCATAGCAGTGCCGGATAGCCGGAATGCCAAGGTTAATTCCAAGGCGACGATTCAACGCTACAATCCCATTATAATTCTAAAGAAATTCACGTTAAGTTGAGAAGGGATTAAATCCCAATGACGAAGCACAGCCCTCAGAAGTGGGTGCAGAGGGAAGCAGACTCCACCCTCTGTGATTGACAAGAGAGGAAAGACGATTGTGGTTTCATCCTCCCTCTCCGTGTCAAGGGTGCCGTCTGCCAAAGGTGACAGACGGACGTTACTAGGAATAGAGAAATAGCATCTAAAACCAGCAATTCGATCTAATGAGAGGAGGTCTTTCAAATGCTTCGCCATACTCCACAATTGGCACAGATATGCCAAAGAATAAAATGGGAATAGTTCTCGAAGCAAAGAAGTGGAAAACTTGCAGAGGGTGAAGATATTGAAGGAGACAAAATTGCAAGAACGATCCAAAGGGCAACCCAGCGACCAGTATCATGGAATGCGAATCCGGAGGGATGCCAATCTTTAAAAACGTAATGAATAGATATGTACGAAGAGGCGGGAAGTCGGTACGACAACCAAAAGGGGGTGTACTTAGATGCATGCTTTGTGGGCCCGATCACAAAAATTTTGGTTCGGTATTCAAAATCCTGAACCAAGCACCCCAGCCAACAAACGTTGGGAGAATGCTTGGGGGGCAATTATGGGAGCCAAATAAATGGAAGAGTCAGCAGGGATGTATCCTAGAAGTCAGAGACTGTTCGGCTCTAATATGTAGAGATTGCCGAATAGATGGAGATAAATATGTTGGAATAAATAAAAGGGATAATAAGTAGAAAGTGGGCTCTGGACCCGAGGTCCAGAGAATGAGTATAAATACAAGAGCTTCAGATTTAGAAAGGTATGTAAGAATCACTTCACTAAACTTAGTAAAACAAGCTTTCTTGAGTATAAGAACTGACTTGCCCGTTGGAGTGCTAACCCCGACACCCTCGATCGGAGTGTTTGTCCTTGCAGGTGACCAGGCTGAAGATCAAGAGTGTCTCCCAGGATCTGAAGAGTATTTCCAAAACCACTTCTCCACAGTGGACTTCAGGGATTTGAACAAAGCCAGTCCGAAGGACGAGTTTCCTCTACCTCATATCAATGAATTAGTGGACTTTACTACTAGGCATTGTAGACACCCATTTTTTACCGCCCTTAAGACTTGGGCACTACTGATGGTTTACTTGGTGGAGAAATGTGTGCAGGGCAAAAGTTCAGTTTCTTTAGCCAGGAGAGAGACAAATCTCAACTTCATACCCCTTTTGGACCAAAACAATCTTGATCAAAAGATTTTAGACCTTGAAACCCTCTCTTTCGAAATGTTTTGAAAATAAAGTTTCTACGATGTTCTGTCACTCGCATTTTGTTAAATGTCGTGCTTTTCGGTAAACCGAGCAAGGACAAAGTGGAAATGAATGAAAGAGAGATGAAATCTTTAAAAAATCTTTTAAAACACTTTGTTTGGGGGTTTGGAGTTGAAGAAAGAGGAAAGGAGAGAAGAAGACTAGTTTGGGAGAAGTTTGGCATGAATCCGGGGAGGACCAAAACTGCGCGGCTTCACCAAAAAAGGCATAACTTTTTGCACAGTTGGAATCTTGATGCAAAGCTGCCACCATTGGAAAACTTACTTCCTGGGATTCAATTTGGACACAAGAATGACCTGAAAAGGAGTCCATATGAAAGAGTTATGGCCATTTGAAGTTGGACCTAGAAAGCAGAATTTTTCTGCCGACCAGAAAAACTAGCTGGCCGGCCAGAAAAAGTGGCTGGCCGACCACTTTAACTAGTCGGCGGCCTTCCTGCATATTCTATAGGTGTTGTGGATGCCAGCTGTGCCAGCTGGAGTGCACAGATTGCATCCTCCATACACGTGTATGGAGGGATTGCATCTAGCTTCAAACTTCTTCAACAAGCTTGGTGCTTGTTTTTCTATAAGAGGAAAGGCTCTCTCTCTTGTCTCAGGTTCTGAAATTTGGTTGAGAGCCATACATACTCTTCCCCTCTCTCTCTCTATATTGAAGCCTTAAAGCGCATTTTCTTCACATTTGTGTACACAACTTCCTATCCAAACATTCTTGCCTTGTTGTTGAGTTGCTGGAGGGTCTTGTGGAGACTTCAAAAAGCTGGTTTTGGGCTGGAGCAAGTGCTGTTGTTGCAGTGCTTCAAGGGTAATCTATTTTTCCCTTTTTAAGCTCTATTTTGATTACACTCTTAGCTATATTTGCACGCTTCTCTTAGCTTAGCATTAAACTACAAAAAGCTTTGTTTTTCAGTCCTTAACATGTGTGTTTAGGCCTTGTTGGTGTTGGGGGTGGTCTACCCCCTCTTAGGCCTTGTTTTGCCTTGTTTTGAGCCATCTCTTTAAGCCCTTGAGATCACCTTCTCTTGGCCTTTTAACCACTGAAATCCAGTAGATTTTCAGTGGGGGAAATGTGGTTTTAAGGCCTGAAATGAGAGGGGGTGGTCCCCCCTCCTCTTGTCTTGTTTGTATGCATAGAAGGTCTATCAAATGAGCATGTTTTTGCACTTCTTTGTGGCTTTGTTTAAGCTTGTTTTGGTGACTTTTGGGACCAGATATGACTCTATTTTGGCTGGTTTGATGGTCTCTTGAGTGGTTCATACACTTGTAGTGTAATTCCATATTGCCAGCCTAACATGCTCTATACTTTGGACCATCATTTTAGCCTTTTTTGACTACACCCCAGCGTGATTTTGTCCATGTTTTTCCATGCTTAAGCTCTGTTTTAAGTGCTTTAGGTCATGCATGCCTTGCTTTGTGTAGCCTTAGTGAATTTTGGCTCACTAGCTTTGAGTTTCATGGTCCCTAACATGGCTTACTTGAGTTGTTTGCATGCTTTGGCCTCATCTCTAACATGATTTCAGTTTGTGTAATGTGGCCATACCCTCACATTGGTCACTCTTTCAATGCTTTGAAGAGTTGGTCTTTCATGCCTTAAGAATAGGTCATTGTGCATGCCATCATGCTTAGGCCTTTGGGCTATCATTTCAGTGTTTATTTGGGGTTATTTTAGCATGCCTCAGATCTGTTTTGACTTGGTTCAGTCATCCCATGCATGCCTAATACACTTGTAGTGTAAATCACACAAACTAGTCTTGTATGCTTCATAAAGTAGCATGTTGTGGACGCGCCCGCGTAGGGGCCTCACGCCACAGTTCGGACTCGATTGTCACGGTTCTTAATCTGAACCAAAGAGTCCAAATCCGACAAATCATTTTGAGAAAACAGATTTTTTAAAAGAAGTGCCAAACATGGACTGCTTTGCCAGATACAGAGTCACCACCTAAATATTTTTAATGGGGAAATTTAGGAAACCCTGACTCGTTTGCCTAAGGCCACTTGTCCGTCATCACCAAAGTTGCCTCGGCTTGGGAACTTGGGTACGATTAGGGAAGGTCAGCTATGAGCACCCCCTCTCGCCCGATCCGAAGATTGGTCTCTACTAACCATGATATCTAGTTTTGAAATCTTTATGTGCCCTTAAACCAGTTATTAGCCTAGAATTACTATGTGATGCGCACAGCAAAACAAGTATAGACTAAATTGCCTAAGTCGGAACAAAGCATCGCATTTTCGTTTGTTTGAAAAATGGTTTGAATTTTGCTACTCACGAGTAGGCTAAAATACGGATTTTGATGAATTATCCCAATTCAAACAATCCAACCTTCACCCACAGGCATTCATGCAGTTATATCATTTAAGCACATAGCCGCATGGTAAGCATGCTATCATGTTAACATTCACATTCATGCGAGATGCTAAAGCATAAATACTTACATCGTACTCCGAGCCGAAACAAAGAACATGTTAGCAATCATGCATGATCCAAGTCCATGTTAAGTGGCTAATGCAACGCATACAGAATGTCACTAGAATAGGCTCGGCTAATCCTAGGATGGCACGTGGAATGCAACAAGTAGCACGTATTCAAGTTAGATTTGAAATACTATGCAGTTAGCATGATGCGCCGAGCCCGGTGCATGCAATACTGATGAATGATGCATGCATGCATAGCATAAGGTATGCTACTTTAAATATGTCCTAATACTAACCATCAAAGCAGGTAAGTAAAAGAGAGAAAGAAGTGGGGGTTGGAAAACATACACACACTCACCCACACTTATTACAATTTTGCCCTCACTTGAAGGGACCGAAAGAATAATACGATTTAACTAACCTACAAGCTAATTAAATATTATAGACAATTAATTAGTTAAGCAAATTAACTAAGTTAAGAAAGCAGTAAACAGCCTCGGGAAGAGGGCCTAATGCAATGTGTGTTCGGCTCTGCTCGGAAGTCCACTGCCATGCACAAGCTGCCTCTGTTTTCCCTACTCTGCTCCTCTGATCATTGCACAAATCCCAAGGTGCACTCTATGAACCATGTGGGATGCCACCGGCCAAGGGAAATGATCACCGACCATGAGGGAGTGGTCATCGACCACTGGTTGAGCTCTCAGCCACCAATTGTTGGTCGGTTGGCACTAAAGATGGCCGGCCGGCCAAAGCTTCCAGCAGAAACCTGTTTTGACAGCAGCAGAGGACAAAACAAGGCATGGCAATGCGTTTCAAGAAAATGTATGCACCAACACATCCCTTATCATGTTTGTGGCTCAAAGGGGGTATGGTCTTTGATTCTCAGACCACCTATCGCGCATTTCAATGCGTGATGGCCCAAGAAACCAAGTTGTGCATTTTCATGTCAAATGAAATGCACACCAAACAAACGAATAAAACCCAACCTCTATCATACTCAATTCAAGAGGCAAGGCAATGCATGCCAATGCAATGCAATCTAGGCATGTGAGCTAGCATGCAACATGGGCATGAGAGCAAGTGTGCAAGTTAGCAAACATGCAAAGTGTAATCTTAACCATGCAAACATGCAAGATGCAACATGGACAACATGCTAAGTACAATGCATACCAAATGCATTACGACCTAAGCATGCAAATATGTAATGTGACAAACATGGAACAAGGCCAAATATGTAACAACACACAAGGCAAGCATGCAACCATATGCTAGGATGGTCTTAAACCGAAGTGGACAGCTCTCAACCAAGTCCAAAACAGTGGCCATTGCTATGGAAATGAAGGACAATTATACATACAAGCATCCATGCAAATGGACCAACATTTAAACATAAAGAGACAACTCTCAAGCACACTTAAGAGGATGCAAACATGGACAAATGGCATGCATATTAAGCTCTGAAATACACATGAGGGATGATGCTAAATCAACCTATCAATGCAAGCAAGACATGCAACCAAGCCCAAGGACTTAGGCTCACCAAGGAGGTATTGAACTACCCTTAACAAAACCAAACATGGCATGAATTGAACAACCAAAATCAGAGTTTTAGCATGTCAAAACAAAGCTAAGAACACAACGACATGGCATCCTAGAGGCCTAAACATGATGGCATGCATGAAGGCACAAACATGGAGCATAAGATGACAACCTTATAAGGCATTAAAGGGACAACAAATGCAAGCATACAAGCACACCATGAGGGCTAAAATAACATGACAAGTGGTTCCAAACCACTGAAATAGTGCAATTAAAGCATGCTAGAGGGGTCAACACTTAAGGCTCAAAAAGGGAAATTACATGGTAGCTATACAAAGCAAATCATGGATGGCCCAAATGACCCAAAACAGACCTCAAGCACATCAAAACATGCATATAAGCTTCGCAAAGCTAAGCCAAAAACATGCTAGAAACAAGGCTCAAAGCACAAGGCATGTTAAGGCAATTCATGGCATTACAAGACATGTATGCGAAGCAAGCATGGTGTGTCTAAACCAAGTAAAAATAGAGGTAAAACATGGCAAAATACTACCAAATACCTACTGAAACATGGTCAACATGATCTTAAACAAGGTGCTCACACATGAGGCTTAAAATAGCAAGTTTAAAAACAACAAGGAGAGGGGATGGCCCTCTCCTTCTTAGGACCTTAAACCACCATCCTCACCACTAAAATCCCTCAAGATTTCAGTGGAGAGGAGGCCCAAACAAGGTGGTTTTGGAGCTCACCAAAATAGCACAAAATGGGAGCCAAACAAGGCCTATGAGGAGGTAAACAACCCCAAAGCTCAAAACACCCTTAAACAACTATTTAAAGCAATGAAAAACAAGAATTTTATTAGTTATATAAAAAGTCTAAAAATAGTTGCAAGATAGGTTAAAAAGCTATGCAAAAATGGGGTAAAAAGGGCAAGAATCTTACCCTTGAAGACCTCCTTCAAAAATGGAAGGCCAGTGGCTTCCTTAGGTCCAAACCAGGCCAAAAGCTCCAAGAACAAGCCCCTAATGCCTCAGCAACTAAGGTGTAGTGTAATGGTAGGTGTTTGTGCACAAAACTAAAACTAAACACACCTAGAACACTCAAGAGAGGGAGAGATATAGAGATAGAGTATGAACAAATCCTAACCCTAAAACTCAAAGCTCTGGAAAATTTTTGTAACTTTAATGGAGGGAGAAGAGGCTCCCTCTTATAGAGATCCACTCTTGCAAAGCTTCCAAAACAAGCTAAGCAAGAGTGAAATCCCTCCATACACGTGTATGGAGGGGAGCAAAGTGTATGCCAGCTAGCACAACTAGCATAAAAATATCTGCAAAAGCAGATGCACAGTGGTCGGCCAGCCAAAAATGATATTTGACCAAAATAGATGGTCGACCGACCAAAGATAGTGCCGACCGGCCAAATATTTGGTCGGTAGCAACAAAACACAGTTGGTGGCCTCAAGCCATGGCCGGTGATGTGTGAGGATGGCCAACAAGCCATTCCCTGCCCCTCAAAGGCAAAACACAAGTGTTTGGTGCAAAACCAAACACAAAATAGTCGTGTCGAGAGATCCTGAGGCAAGGCGCGTGGCCGAGACCTCCGGGAACTCAAGACGAACACAAACATGGATAACCACCGAATGTTCAAGCGGTGACGTCCAAGTCTTGAGGATGGTCAAAAATAGGGTGTCTGCACATGTTATTCTAGGTTGTTTTGTTCCCATTTCAACATGTTTTTAGTGATGTTTTTCCATGTCATGACTCTATTTTGGTTCGGTTTGGTTGGCTCTTGCATGCTCCATGCACTTGTAATGCATTTCCATGAAATAGCCTAACATGCATCATGCTTTAACATGTCATTCTAGCATGATTTTGGCTTAACTTTAAGAAGCTTTTGTCCATGATTTACCATGCTTTCAGACTTTTTTTGGTTACGTTGGTCATATGCTTCATGTTTTGCATTGTTGTAGTACAAATGCATATGCTAGCTTCATGCTTTGGGTGCCATTGCATGCCTTATTTGTGTTGATTGGGTGATTTGGCATCATTTCCCATGATATTTCAGAGCATTTAGGCCTGCCATATTCCCACTTCTTTCACCCTTTGAGTGCCTCTAAGGGTTGTCTATTGTTACCTAGCTTATAGGCCAATGCATGTGCATGCATGCCTTACATTTTGCGCCTTCATTTGGTGATTATGGCCACTGATTTGGACATGGCTAAGGCCTATCCATTTTGGTTTAAGTCTATTGTGCATTGAGTATGCCATGTGGTTCATAGCATTGAGAATGCCATGTTGTTGCATGATTGATTATTGCATTTGTGCATGCCATGTCCGTTGCCTAGCTTATGCTAGTTACCATGTGCAGTGTGTATACTAGTTGTCATGAGCATTGTGTATGCCATGTAATTCATAGCATTGTGTATGCTAGTATGTTAGTTGCATGTTTTCATGCTTGTCCCTTGCATCATGTTCATATGCTTGTTTCATTGCATTGAATGTTTGCATGCTTGAGTTGCATTGTGTATGCCATGCCATGTTATTTGTTGCATTGTGTTTGGAACAGGAGTTAGTCCAAACACGGGAAACGAGGGACGTTTCATACTCGAAGTGATGAAACGTGCCTCGATTCTCGGTCGCCGACACTCTTGACTATACATGATGGAGTTTTAGGCTTTATGTGTTCGTGTGTGCATTCATTTCATATTGAGTTGTGCAAATTTGGCTCCTCGGCCATCATGCATCGAGATGCGTGATTGGTAGCCCGAGGGTCGAGAACCACACCCCCTTGAGCTTATGTAATGATAGGGAGGGTGGTTGTGCACACAGATGTTGCAAATACTTTGCCATGCCCTTTCTTGCTCTCTGTTGCAGCAAAGTGGAGTCTGGCAACAACAACTAGTCGGCCGACCAGTAGTACTAGTTGGCAGACCACTTTTTCTGGTTTTTCAGCACAGAAAGTGGTCGGCAGGTGGTCTCCAATGCCAATAACTGGTCGGCAGCATCCCTAGAGGTCTCCTAGGTGGAGTGGAAGCTTTGTGGAGCTTTGTGCAGTGTTCTGGAAACAAGTGCAAATAGAGGCAAGTTGGGGCATCGCGATGGATTTCCGAACAAGGCGACGTGAGCATGCATGCATCCTTTGTCATCCAAAGTAGAGCTGAGGCAGCCTACATCGTATAGTTTATATGCTTATTTAATTGCTAACTTAGTTCATTTGTTAATTAGTTAAGAGTTGTGTAATAATTAGCTGTAGCTTGTTATTCGTTCTGTTGTGTAATAACTAGTTTAATTAGATTAGCTTAGATTAGCTAGTTCGTTCTGTATTATTCATTTGGACCCTCCGTCGAGAGGGCACAACTGTTGTAAATAAGTGTGCGTGTGTGTGATGCATGTCTTCCAACCCCCATTTCTTTCTCTCTTTTATTTACCAGCTTACGATGGTTAGTTTTAGGGCATGTTTCAATTAGCATCCTTATGCTCGCATGTTTGCATCCATTCATTTGTCATGCATGCACCGGGCTCGGTGCATTATACTAACTGCATTGTATTTCAATTCCGAGTTGAATACATGTATCGAATTGCCGCATCTCATATGACATTGTTTAGATTAGCCGAGCCTATTCTAGTTGCATTCCGTATGCGTTGCATTAGCCATTGCTGACATGAACTAGGATCATGCATTGATTTCTAACTAGTTCTTTGTTTTGGCTCGGAGTACACTGTGAGTGTTTACGCTTTAGCATACTGCATGTGTGTTAATGTTGCCATGATAGCATGCTTGCCATGAGGCTAACTGCTTATGTGATATAACTGCCTAAATGCCTGTGGGTGAAGGCTGGATTACCTGAATTGAAACAATTCATTCATTGCAAGTTTTAAGCTCACTTGAGTGTGGCAAATCACCATGTTTTCTAAGCCCACTTGAGGGTGGCAAAATCCGCATTTTAGCCTACTTGCAAGTAGCAAACCGCTTTAAAAAACAAACATGAGATGTTTTGTTCCAACTAAGGTGATCCAGTCTATACTTGTGTGTTCTGTGCATCACATAGTAATTCTAGCCAATAATCGAAATAAGAACACATGTGTTTTCAAAAACAAGATATCATGTTTAGTAGAGGTCGATCTTTGATCGGGCAAGCAGGGGTGCTCATTACATGACCTTCCCCTCTCGTACCCAAGTTCCCATGCCGAGGCAACTTTGGTGATGACGAACACGTGACCTTAGGCACTAGTCAGGGTTTCCTAAATTTTCCAAAAATAAAATATTTAGGTGGCGACTCTGTATCTGGAAAAGCAGTCCATGTTTGGCACTTCTTTCTAAAAATTAGTTTTTCAAAACGATTTGTCAGATTTGGACTCTTTGGTGATTTATCAATCTCGCATTGCACTTTGCAAGGTCAGATTAAGAACTGTGACATTGAGTCCGAACTGTAGTGAGCCCAATGAACAAAACGGGATTTTCCCGGGACGTTCGGGCACGTCTACAGGCATGCGCTGCTCTCGTTCATGGATGGGTTTTCAGGCTATAATTAGATTTTAATGGCACCCGAAGATCGGAAGAAGATTGCTTTTACCACCCCGTGGGGAACCTATTGTTATAGGGTGATGCCATTTGGGCTGAAGAATGCTGGGGCTACGTATCAACAGGCTGCGACCACAATTTTGCACGATATGATCCATAAAGAGGTTGAGGTGTACGTAGTTGACATGATTGTCAAGTCCAAAGAAAGAGAGGGGCCACTACACCGCCTTGCAAAAATTCTTCCAACGGATCAGAGAGTATCAGTTGCGACTGAATCCTCAGAAATGTACGTTCGGTGTTACAGTAGGGAAAATGTTGAGGTTCTTGATCTCATAGAGAGGTATCGAGGTCGATCCTTCTAAAATCAAGGCCATCTTAGAAATTCCACCACCGAAGACTGAAAAGGAAGTGCGAGGCTTTCTAGATAAAGTGCAATTCATAAGACGGTTTATTGTGAAATTAACCTTGACTTGTGAACCACTCTTTGGTCTCCTGAAGAAAGGAAAGAAGTTCCAATGGGACGGCCGATGCCAAGCTGCCTTCGAACAGATCAAGCAATATTTACATAACCCACCTGTGTTGTCATCGCCTGAGCTAGGGAAACCGTTGATTCTGTACCTTTCAGTGACTGAAACTACAATAGGCTGCATGCTTGCACAGGAGTCTGAGGACAAAGTGGAGAGAGCTATCTACTACCTGAGCAAGAAAATGCTGGATTACGAGACCGGCTACACTCTGTTATAAAAGGCTTGTTTGGCCTTGGTGTGGGCTACCAGGAAGCTGCGGCACTACCTGTTAGCTCACTCTGTAATACTGGTTTCAAGATTAGATCCCATCAAATATCTCTTTGAGAAACCAGCACTTATGGGTACGCTAGCTCGTTGGTTGCTTCTGCTTTTCGAATTTGATCTGAAATACGTGACGCACAAGTCAGTGAAAGGAAGACCGGTAGCGGAGTTCCTAGCCGATCACCCAGTGGAAGGGGATGAAGCAGTTGAGTGTCTGTTCCCAGATGAGGCCATTTTGCACGTCGAAGAAGAAACTTGGACGATGTACTTTGACAAAGCGTCAAACCAATACAGGGCATGGGATAGGGGTGTTGCTGATAGCACCCAACAATTCCCGTATATCTTTAGCATTCAAACTCCAGTTCAAAGTATTGAACAATGAAGCAAAGTATGAGACATGTATTGCTGGTTTAGAAGCCGCCCTAGAACTAGGGGCAAAACGGTTGGACGTCATTGGGGACTCGAACCTTGTTGTATCTCAAGTTAAAGGAGATTGGAAAGATAAAGAAGAAAAGATAAGAATCTACTACCAGACCTTAGATGTGTTGATTCCTCGGTTTGAGAAACTGAACTTCGCTCATCTGTTAAGAGAGAACAACAGGTTCGCTGATTCATTAGCAACTCTATCTTCTATGATAGACATCCCTTTCGGAGTCCGGATGCGTCTGATCATCATTGAACAGAAATTCGTGCCGACCTCTGGTGATTCGCCATAGATGAGGTACAAGATGAGAATCCCTGGTATTACGATGTCTGGAACTTCTTGGAAAAGGAAGCGTATCCACCAGGGCAAATGCCAAAGATAAGAGGGCAATTCGAAGAATGATTGCTCAGTTCATCGTTTGCAGGGCTAAACTGTACAAGAGGGGTCATCTCGGGATGCATAAGTTGTGTGTTGATACTGAAGAATCCAAGCACCTGATGGAGGCCATCCATCGAGGATAGTGTGGAGTGCACATGAACGGGGTGATGTTAGCCCGGAAGATCCTTAGACAAGGTTGTTACTGGTCCACCATCGAGGAGGATTGTATTGGCTTTGTCCGACGATGCCACAAATGTCAGATCCATGCAAACCGCATGAACATTCCGCCGTCGAAGCTGTACAACATGACTTCGCCATGGCCATTTTTAGTCTAGGGAATTGATGTAATTGGGGCTGTCACTCCAAAGGGGTCCAATGGGCATGAGTTCATTCTGGTCGCAATAGACTATTTCACGAAGTGGGTTGAGGATCTTATGCAGTGTTGAAGGAATCGCACGTTGCAAAGTTCATCAAGAACAACATCATCTGTCGTTATGGGGTCCCGAATGAGATTATTTCAGATAATGGTTCCCACTTCAAGAAGGAGGCGATCGATTTGTTAGAGAAGTACATCGTGGCTTTTCATAAATCATCTACATATCGGCCGCAAACCAACGGAGCAGTTGAGGCCGCCAACAAGAACATCAAGCATATTCTGCAAAAGATGGTGGAAACCTACCGGGACTAGCCAAATAAGCTACCATTTGCTTTGTGGGGCTACCGGACTCCAATTCAAACTTCTACTAGAGCAACTCTGTATTCTTTGGTTTATGGGATGGAGGCTGTTCTGCCTATCGAAGTTGAGGTTCCGTCATTACGGGTACTGATTAAGTGTCTGATAGCTAAGGCAGATTGGCAACAAAGCAGGTTCGAAGAACTCATGCTGTTTGACGAGAGAAGGCTGAAAGCACTATATCATGTTCAGGGTTATCAACGAAGAATTGCGAGGGCTTTCAACAAGAAGGTTAAGTCTAGGAATTTGAAAGAGAGGGATCTAGTGCTCAAAGACAACCGAGCTCCCATCCACGACCCTAGGGGCAAGTTCAGACCCAATTGGACTGGCCCTTACATCATCAAGTCTATCTAGCCGGGTGGAGCTGTCGCTCTGATGGACCTAGATGCCCTAGAGTTCTCCCAACCGATCAACATGGACAAGTTGAAAAAATACTTTCCCTGAGTGGCTCTCTAGGCCGAAAACCCGAAAGGGCGACCTATGCAAAAGTTAGAGCATGAAAAATTTGAAATAATAAAAACTGAGCTCGCAAGGTTGAAAACCCAGAAAGGGCGGCCTTGGCAAAAGTTAGAGCGCAAAAGGAGCGTGTTAATACACGAGTGAACCCAAGCCGAACTACATAAGGCTTGATTCCCATCTTTGGGATACGTAGGCAACTTCATTCTGAAGTCCAGCCATAAACACTTCCCCGATCAACTTTGTCCGTGTGATCATGTGGGTCATCTTTGTTTATTCTGCATTCAAGAGCTCGGTTGTGATCTCCATTGCAGTGCTATTCAGACTACAGGAAACTTTCCAGTTGATGGGATCCGAGGTTGTACATCTCAGTGATAGATCTCGGGCGTGTCCAATTGTGATCCATATCGAAAATGGTTTTGAAAAGTTTTAATAAAAGTTAATTTTTGCTCAAATTAATCTTTTTACAACTTAGACCATTTTTGCACCAAACGAAAAAATTTCAATACCCACAACCTTCAATTACATTGATTTCAGTACAGAGTTCTCCTACTCTTGAATACAAATTGAAGTTGCTTTTTATTACATTCATAAAGAAAACTTGAAAGTATTGAATAAAGCAAATAAATTAGGGGCATAGTCAAGTGTTCTTGCGTCCCCTCCCAGAGCTGGTCGAAGCCTCTGATGCCAAAGTAGGCCCAACCTGTGCCTCTTCATCGAGCCAAGCTATGCACTCATTAGAGAGGATGCAACTGAAAGTGGGAGCGGGGGCCAGAAACTCTCTCGTCCTCCAAGTTGTGGCATACCGAGCTAGCTGTGTGCCTCGGACCGAAAATATAGCCGGATACTCTATCCCCTCCTCCGGGCAAGTCTGATCATGACCAAACTGGCGCTGGAATCGGAACAGGAAGTAAAAGACATAGTGTGTCAGGCCGATCAACTGAATCCCAGGCTGGGGGGTCATGCTATAGCTCATCGCCGGTAAATTAAGCCAGGGGCAGCGCCAAGCAATACTGGTAGCAGAGAAACTGCACATCCAGTCGCACCACCATCCCTCATGAGGGGCATCGATTAGGCGTCGACGGAAGAAACAGCTGCGAGCTGAATATGCTAGGCACGAGTCCACAACCTTCAATTTATCCATCAACCATATCTGTGAAGGGATGAAAAATGAGAGATTAAAGAGAGGTGTACGTTGAGAGAAAAAGTGAGAAACGGGTTTTGAGAGAAAAATCGAGCCTGAGGGCCGAGTGATATGAGAAATATATGTGAGATGGGGTGTTAATTCTCACTACGTCTCGCACGGAGAATATACAATACCTGTCCGGTTCGTCTGGTCGCGCCAGCTTCAAATGAACTGTACATACAGTATTGTGCCTGCAAAGGAAAGAAACTTAACAGGTACAATATTGTTAGTAATATGCATAACAATGCAAGTGAAAAGCTACGTGACAAAGCGAGTGGAAGGATGCAAGACGATGCAGCCTAAGAGGGATGCATAACAATACGGGATGGATGCAAAACAATGCAACCTGAGACAAATTCCAAACACGCTGAAAATGTGTAAGGAAAGGGAGAACCTCTCAGTGTAGCACACGCGAGAGAGGAAAGGGGATGGTACAAACATTGGAACGTATTCCAAATGCTCTTTAACCAAAAAAGGAGAAGAACAGGGACATATCCCGGTGTTCAAAATGGCATAAGCATTGAACGTATTCTGAATGCTCTAATCCAAAGAGGGAGAAACATGGGGACGTATCCCAGCGTTTCGGAAAGGTATAAGCATTGGAACGTATTCCAAATGCTCTTAACCAAAGAGGAAGAAACATAGGGACGTATCCCGGTGTTTCGGAAAGGTATAAGTATTGGAATGTATTCCAAATGCTTTTAGCCAAAGAGGAAGAAACATGGGGACGTATCCCGGTGTTTCGGAAAGGTATAAGCATTGGAACGTATTCTAAATGCTTTTAGCCAAAAGGGGAGAAACATAGGGACGTATCCCGGTGTTTCAGAATGGTGTGAGCATTAGAACGTATTCTGAATGCTTTTAACCGAAGACGGAGAAACATAGGGACGTATCCCGGTGTTTCGGAATGGTGTGAGCATTGGAACGTATTCCAAACGCTTTTAACCGAAGAGGGAGAAACATAGAGACGTATCCCGGTGTTTCGGAATGGTGTGAGCATTGGAACGTATTCCGAACGCTCTTAACCAAAGAGGGAGAAACATAGGGATGTATCCCGGTGTTTCGGAATGGTAGGAGAAACATAGGGACGTATCCCGGTGTTTCGAAAAGGGAGAAGAAACATAGGGATGTATCCCGGTGTTTTGGAAACGGAGAAGAAACATAGGGACGTATCCCGGTGTTTCAAAAACGGAGAAGAAACATAGGGACATATCCCGGTGCTTCGGAAAAGAAAAAGAAACATAGGGACGTATCCCTGTGCTTCAGAAACGGAGAAGAAACATAGGGACGTATCCCGGTGCTTCAGAATGAAGGAGAAACACAGGGACGTATCTCGGTGTTTCGGAATGAAGGAGAAACATAGGGACGTATCCCGGTGTTTTAGAATTAGAAGGTGAAACATACGAACATATCCCTGTGTTTCGGAATGAAGGAGAAACATAGGGATGTATCTCGGTGTTTCAAAATAAGAAAGCAAAACATAAGGACGTATCCCACTGTTTCAGAATGAAAGAGAAACATAGGGACGTATCCCGGTGTTTCGGAAAAGAAAGAGCGTGCAAAATGATGCAATTGAAAGGGTGCATAACAATGCGAGTGGAATGCGCGTAACAACGCAAGTGATGTGTGCATGACAATGCAAGTAAAAAGGTGCATGACAATGCAACTAGAGTGTGCATGACAACGCAACTAAAGAGTGTGCATGACAATGCAAGTAAAGAGGTGCATGACAATGCAACTAGAGTGTGCGTGACAACGCAACTAAAGAGTGTGCATGACAATGCAAGTAAAGAGGTGCATGACAATGCAACTAGAGTGTGCGTGACAACGCACGTTAAAAAGTGTGCATGACAATGCAATACAGGTACACAAGACAGTGCGATGTAGATTAAATGCACAAAACAGTGTGATGCAATGCACTAACAAGTACAGGTAAGGTGCGCAAGACAGTACGAGTGAGGTGCACAAAAGAAGTGCGATAAAATGCATTTTCTTTGCAAGTATGGGGGCATTTTCTATACAATATTGAAAGCATATTCCATGCATGAATCATAACGATTCGTGACACGCATGCAACAGAAGTGTAAATGAAAGTGCACATTCTATGCAATAGAGGGGCATCAAATATGTACTCTGGTGCCTCCGATTTACCTCTCGGAGGACTTGGCAACACACTCAGCTCAAAAGGGAACACCCTGTCTACATTGGCGATAGATAACATCTCCATGTGAAAACCACAAGTGCTGCTTGGACTGCCATTCTGACTTGAAGCAGGCTTAAGTTTGCGGTCAAGATATACTCATACTCCAGAGAAATGGCGAGGCCTGAGAAGGTACACCTTGAATGCAGTCTCGGAATTGCTGAAGTTGAAACATGCTAAGATGCTCCAAATTTTCCCTCTTTTCTTTTGCTTTACAGTTTGGGACCTATATAGCTTCAGATAGGTCCTGGTTTTACTACTCTTACATGACCTGGGTTGAACCATGCAGTTTTTATGAAAGAACAAATCTTGTTTTGCATAAATGCAGAGAACGGCACAACACTCCAGAGCACAAAACGATTTATTTGAAATTGAGAGTGAGAATAAGTTCCCAACCAGGTATTGAGCCTATCACTGACCACAGTCAAAATGACTCAAAGAAAAAGGAAAACAAAGGTAAAACAACCTGAACACATCTATTGACACTCGAACTGACTCAAAACAAGAATCGAGACAGACAAAATAAAACACAAGACTCAAATGTGCACAGGGAGCCTATTTCTCTGGGTATTGTTTCCCACCCTTTCTTATTTGTGATTCTCACATCACTCAGCCCTCAGGCTCTGTTTTTTCTAAAAAAGTCCTTTTCTCACTTTTTCTCTCAGTGCACATCTCTCTATACTTTAATCTCTCATTTTTTATCCCTCCCCTGGGTGGTTGATGGATAAGCAGGAAGTTGTGGGCTCTTGCTCCTGGCATTCCGCTAGATTCTTCTTCTTCTTCTGCTCACAACAGTGAACTTCCCCACAAAGAGGTTGTGCTACAACTGGGTGTGTAACAAATCTGCAGCTGGCATCGGTTGACAATGCTCTGCTAGGGAGTTTGGGCGTGATCAGATCTGTCCAGATGAGGGAATGGAATATCTTGATCCATTCCAATTCATGCTTCGCACTTAGCTTGATACCTCGTTGCTTGGAGGATGTAAGAGCTTTCTGCCCTTTTGCGGTTAGCTTCAATGGTGCCCTTGTCTGGCAAGTAGAGTGCCCTTCTTGGCAAGTATGGTGCCCATTCTGGCAAATGCATTGTCAACGGGGAAAAGACAGAACACCTAACTCAACTGTGCCCCTAGTTCATCATTTTGACCATTTTTTGTTTTCTTTTCTACTAAAACAATTTTGACCAAAATGAGAGTTAGATTAACACGCTTGTTCGATTTTCTGATTTGAAATCATGCAAGTTAGGTTATAAGCACTGAAAATTTTCCTTTTTTGGGTCCAAGATGTGGTCCAGTTTTGAAAAAACTGGGATAATTTTCGAGAGAGTTAGTCAACCTCAGTAAAAATTCTCAAAAATTGTTTTGGCAAACAGCCACTACTCAATGAGTACAGAACTTACTTTTGAGATGCACAACCTCAGATCCACAATAATGGAAAATTGCCCTTTGTTGAAATGGCACTGCACGGCAACGGAAAGTTGCCCCTTGTCTGAATGGCAACACAGCACATTGTATGGCAATGGAAAGTTGCCCCTTGTTTGGCTAACGCCACAGCGTATTGTAATCGGCCTTCAAAGTGACGATCACAACCAAACTCTCAGATACAGAGAAAACAAAGATGATCAAAACCATTGCATGGACACAGTTGATTTGGAAGTGTTTATGGCTGGACTCCAGAATGAAGTTGTCTAAGTATCCCAAGCATGGGAATCAAGCCTTACGTAGTTCGGGGTTAAGGTACACTCGGGTATTAACCTCTCCTTTTGCGCTCTAACTTTTGCCAAGGCCGCCCTTCCGGGTTTTCAACCTTGCGAGCTTTGTTTTTCTTTTCTTTTCTATTCTTTTCATTTCTTTTCTTCTTTTTTCTTTTTCATCTTTTCTTTTCATTTTCTTCATTTTTCTTCTTTTTTCCATTCTTTACACTTTTCTTTTTTTTGTTCTTTTTCTTTTTTTTTCTTGCTCTAACTTTTGCCTGGGTCGCCCTTCTGGGTTTTCGGCCCAGCAAGCCTCTCAAGGGTAAAAGTGTAGCTTTGTCCATGTAAAATGGTTTTGAGATCCTGAAGTCATCTAAATCTAGGAGAATGGCGGTTGTTCGCTGATGACGCAGGAGTCCATCCAATGGGGGGGCTGAATTTGCCCCTAGTGTTGTGGATAGGAACTCGACTGTCGTTCAGCAATACTTTCTTCTTTCCTCCCTTCTAGGATTTGGCATTCTTGCCGATCTTCATTGAGTTGTGGAAAGATCCATCTTTCGCTCTTCGAGCACAATCTGGCATCTTTTGCTCCTAGTTCGAGGGATGCTTCTGATCTAGCTTTGCAAACTTCTTTTGACGACATTTGATCTTCTTGATCTGACTTCCCTGCCCCTAGTTCGAGGGCTGCTTCTGATCCGGCCACACAGGCCTTACATGGTGGTTGACCGTTGAACATTCTGAATCTAAGTTCAAGGTTCGAAAGCAAGGGGTCGAGTCTCGAGGCTAAGAGTGATCCTAGGCTGCACAATCTCAAGAGTAATTCCACACAAGTCTTCGCAGGACCGTGCAAAATATTTTTTGAAATCTTTTAAGAAAGCGACAAATCGCTCGCGTTGAAGATAGTGTAGAACCAATCTGGATCAAGCCAGGATCCTTCTCAGTACTCACATTAACAAACATGATCTCATTCATTAAGGGCTTAGCATGCCTCTCTTTCTCTCAATTGATCAAATTTTGCAAAACCCGAGGAATTCCTTCCTCTTCGTTTTCATCACAATGTTCAAAAAGGTTTTGAAAAACTTAGGTCAATGCAATGATTTAAAAGTGCAGAAGAGCAGGTGAAATGCTCCACCATTTCATTCTGGACTTGTTGGCATAGCAGGCTCAAAGTAGCAATAAGCACAAAAACATGATAGCCACAGCTGTTCCATTCAGATTTCCTGGTTGCAACTGGCTCCACAGCAGAGACAGACTCAAAAGAAAGGGAAAAGACAAACACAAAACAAAATAACGATGTTCGAGGTAACAACCCCGGAATCACCCGACTCCAACGCAATAGGACAGACTCGATACAACAAGACAGACTCAACAGGACTGACTCGATACAACGAGATAAAGTCAACAGGACTGACTCGATACAACAAGACAGACTCAATACCCAAGTCAGAAAGTAGAATAAACAGCATTCGTAAATGCTCAAAATAGTGCGTGCCATCCATCACATTTGGAGTAAACTGAGCACTGACAGCAAGTGGTTCATCCCCCGATCACATAACAACACAAGTCCAGAGTACCCGGGGGATATCAGACCCTTCTAAAGCTATGGTTCCAAGACTACTTAGCAAAAAAGAAAACAGACAGCATCTCAGCCTGATTTCACCAGAACCATCATGAGTGAAGTTGAATGACTGCTCTCCCTATAGAATTCTGCCCAAAATTCTTCCCTGTAAACTGATACCCTCAGGTAAAACTGATTCTCAAACACTGATACTGATGTCTGCAGGCCTGATGCCCACACTTGCAAACTGATACATGCATTCCTGTAGAGGCACACTCTAAAAGCACATAGCAAGCAAATGAGAACCAAAACACCCCTATGGAGGGGTAGGGTTTCCCTGTCCTATTTTGTCAGGAGCTAGGGTTTCACTACGCACACAGCGATTTCAAACAACCTATAATCAGATAAGCAACATGTCCTAGTTGGAATAGTCACTACAAATTTCGATATGCACTAGGTCGAATGGTCAAAAAGGGTGCCCAGTAGAAACCGGGGTTTGTGTTCCCATCGTGGCAGAGCCCGTAACCGGTCAGCCTTATGGCACGCTTCTCAAAGCGAGCCTCCGGCAAACCGTTCAGGAATAGCATATGGCAAAACGGTGTCCTAGGCGCACCAATGCAAATGCAATGCAAAGAGACACATAAGTGTAGTCAAAACAAGATATCATGAGTTCGAGTCAAGTTCTCTAAATCCCCAATAGAGTCGCCAGAAACTGTAGACGTCCCCGAACGTCCCGGGAGGAATCCCGTTTTGTTCATTGGGCTCACTACAGTTCGGACTCAAATGTCACGGTTTTGAATCTAATCCCACAAAGTGCAATGCGAGACCGATAAATCACCAAAGAGTCTAAATCCAGCAAATCGTTTTGAAAAACAGATTTTTAGAAAGAAGTGCCAAACATGGACTGCTTTGCCAGATACAGAGTCGTCACCTAAATATTTTATTTTGGGGAAATTTAGGAAACCCTGACTCATGCCTAAGGCCACGTGTCCATCGTCACCAAAGTTGCTTTGGCTCGGGAACTTAGGTATGATTGGGGAAGGTCAGCTATGAGCACCCCCGCTCGCCCGATCAAAGATCGGCCACTACTAAACATGATATTGAGTTTTGAAAACATTATGTGCTCTTATTCAATTTTATTAGCCTAGGATTACTATGTGATGCATACAGCATACAAGTATAGACTGGATCGTCTAAGTTGGAACAAAACATCTCATGTTTGTTTTCGAAAACAGTTTGCTACTTGCAAGTAGGCTAAAATGCGGATTTTGCCACTCTTAAGTGGACTTAGAAAACAAGGTGATTTGCCACTATCTAGTGGGCTTAAAACTCGCAATCAATGAATTGTTCCAATTCAGATAATCCAACCTCCACCCACAGGCATTCAGGCAGTTATATCACATAAGTACTTAGCCTTATGGTAAGCATGCTATCATGGCAGTCACTCACACACATGCAAGGATGTAAAGCATAAACACTTACCAAGTACTCCAAGCCAAAGAAAGAAGCTAATTAGAAATCATGCATGAATCCTAACTATGCTAAGATGCCTAATGCAACACATACAGGTATGCAACTAAGATAGGCTCGGCTATTCTAAGATGGCATATGAAATGCAACAAATGATACACGTATTCAACTCGGAATTGAAATACAATGTAGTTAGTATGATGCGCTGAGCCCGGTGCATGCAATACAGATGAATGATGGCAAACATGCGAACATATAGATGCTAATTGAAACATGCTCTAAAACTAACCATTGTAAGCGGTTAAATAAAAGGGAGAAAGACGTGGGGTTGGAAGACATGCATCACACACACGCACGCTTATTACACAATTTGCCCTCTCTCGAAGGGATCGAAAGAATAATACAAATTAACTAACTAACAATCTAATTAATTATTACACAACACTTAACTAATTAAATGAATTAATTAAGCTAAGAAAGTAGTAAAGAGGCCTCGGGAAGAGGGATGAATGCATGTATGTTCGGTTTCGCTCGAAAATCCATCGCCATACTCATGCTGCCTCTGTTTACACTGCTCTGCACTTCTGAAAACTGCACAAGTCTCCAGGATGTTTTTGAACCACCTTCTGAGCATTGTGGAAGGTCATCGGCCAAAAGGCAAGGCCACCGGCCATGGGAAATTGGTCATCGACCATGTGTGAGGCTCTCAACCAACAATGCATAGCCAGCCGGCACTGAAGATGGCCGACCGGCTATATCTTCCTGCAAAATCCTGTTTTGCTGCAACAAAAGGCAAACAGAGCATGGCAATGCATTTTCAAAGCAATGTTTGCACAACCACCCTCCTTATCATGTTTAAGACTCGAAGGAGTATGATTTTCGACCCTCGGACCATCAATCACGCATTTCAATGCATGATGGCCAAAGAAGCCAAGTGTGCAACTCAATATGGAATGAAATGCACAAAACACATAAAGGGCCCCAACCTCTATCATGATTGATCAAGAGGCAAGAGATGCACACACAATGCAATGCAACCTAGGCAAGCAGGCAAGCATGCAAATAACTCAAGTGTGCAACAAATCTAATGCAACATGAGCATGTTAACATGCAATATGCAATAGGCATACAACCTAAACATGTGGACATGTATAGCATGCAACAACATGCAAAATGAAACAAGCATGCAACAACATGGTCAGATGGACTTACACTAACATGGGTAGCTCTCAAGCATGCCAAAATCAGTGGCCAAAATCAGTGGCCAAAATGTGTTGGGATGGTGGCTCGGAATGCACAAAGATGAAACTCATGCAATGGTCCATAAATGAGGCATACAAGCACAACTCTCAAACGCATTTAAAGAGTGATAAATGCATGTGCATGACCATGAAACATGGACTGAAATTACACTACAAATGATGCCAAATCATTGAAATAGGCCAAGTAATGCATACTAAATGACTCAATACACAAAGCTTACAAGCAAGATTGAACCAAAGCTATGCAAAACAAGTCATGGGTGACCAAGACAATCAAAATCAGACCTCAAGCATACCAAAACATGGATAAAATCTTCTTGAAGTCAAGCCAAAAGCATGCTAAAAAGACATGTCACAACATGACGCATGTTAGGCTATTTCATGGGATTACATGGCAAGTGTATGGAGCATGCAAGGGCTAACCAAACCAAACCTAAACAAAGGTATGACATGATAAAATAAGCCCAAGAACATGCTAAAATGGACACAACATAGGCTAAAATGAGATGCTACTTCAAGGAGCATACAAAGCTAGTGTGTGTGATTTACACTACAAGTGTATGAGGCATGCAAGGGCCAACCAAACCAAGCAAAAAATGATCTAAGGCATATTAAAAATACACCAAAAATCTACTAAGATGGCCCAAAAACAAGCTAGAAACACATGCTCAAACATGAGGCATACAAGACTAGTTCGCAAAATTTACACTACAAGTGTATAAACCATGCATGGAATGACCAAGATAGGCAAAAACAGTGGCATATGACAGAAAAATAACCACAAATACCAGCTAAGAGATGGCCAACATGAATTAACAAAGGTGCTCACATATGAGGCAAATATGACAAGTATTGAAGACAACAAGGAGAGGGGATGGCCCTCTCCTTCTTAAGACCTCAAAACACCACCCCCACCACTAAAATCCCTCTGGATTTCAGTGGTGAGAAGGCCAATACAAGGTGGTCCCGAAGCTCACAAAAAAGGCACAAAAATGAGGCCAAACAAGGCCTAAGAGGGGGTAAACAACCCCAAACACAAAAGTGATCTTAAACAAACTTCAAAAGTATGCAAAAATAGAACTTTTATCAGTTATAAGTTAAGCTCAAAACAGCATGCAAGATAGGATAAAAGTGTGTGCAAAAATGGGGAATAAATAGGGTAGTTCTCACCCTTGATGCACAGCTGCAAAACCAGTAGGTTCTTGGACCAAGAACCGACTCTTTAACCTCTGAAAATGACCTCCAAGAATCTTAGATGAATGGTGGAGGTGTGTGGCTATGAGGTGTGGTGTAATAGGCCAAGAACAAGACCCTTTTGAACCCAAGATATAGAGATATAAAGAGAGATATATCTTGGAGCCTTAAACAAATTTTTTGGAACCTCTCTAAAGGAGAGAGAGGCCCTCTCTTATAGAGAAACTAAAGAGGTTCAAGCTTCTTCAAGAAGCTAAAAAGGTTCAAGCTTCCTCAAGAAGCTAAAAAAAGGTTCAAAAGGTTCAAGCTTCCTCAAGAAGCTAAAACAAGGGTTCAAAAGGTTCAAACTTCCTCAAGAAGCTAAAACAAAGGTGCAAATCCTCCATACACGTGTATGAAGGATAGAGACTGTGCCACCTGGCACTAAATATCTGCATAAAGTAGATGAACAGGGTTCGGCCAGCAAAAAAGGCCGATTGACCAACATAAAGGGCCGGCCGACTAAAAACATTGCCTATCGGCCAACACTTTTGGCCAGTAGCAATAAAATAGGGCCGGTGGCAACATGCCAAGGCCGGTGGGGTGTGGAGATAGCCAACAAGCCATTTCCCGCCCTCAGGTGCAAAGATCACAAGTCCTTGGTCCAACCAAGCACAAAACAAATAAGTTGAGAGATTTTGAGGCAAGGCACGCGATCGAGACCTCCAAGAACTCAAGACGAACACGAACATGGATGATCATCGAGTGTTCAAACGATGACGTCCAAGTCTTAAGGATGGTCCAAAATGTGGTGTCTACAGTGTGTTACCGCATTCTTTGATTTGATCCATATGACATGTTAAATAAATCGAACCTAGTAGTTGTAGACGTCCCTAAACGTCCCGGGAGGGAAATCCCCTATTTTGTTCATTTGGGCCCACTAGAGTTCAAGACCCAATGTCACGGTCCTGTATCTAATCTCGCAGAGTGTAATGCAAGACCGATGAATCATCAAAGAGTCCAAATCCAGCAAATCGTTTTTGAAAACAGATTTTTTGAAAGAAGTGCCAAACATGGACTGCTTTGCCAGAAACAGAGTCGCCACCTAAATATTTATTTTGGGGGAATTTAGGAAACCCTGACTCGTGCCTAAGGCCACGTGTCCATCATCACCAAAGTTGCCTCGGCTCGGGAACTTGGGTACGATTGGGGAAGGTCACTTCGTGAGCACCCCCGCTCGCCCAATCAAGGATCGGCCTCTACTAACCATGATATCAAGTTTTGAAAACATTATGTGTTCTTATTCTGGTTATTTAGCCTAGAATTACTATGTAATGCGCACAGCATGCAAGTATAGACTGGGTCGCCTGAATTGGAACAAAACATCTCATGTTCATTTTGAAAAATGGTTTGAAGGTGCTACTCGCAAGTAGGCTAAGACGTGGATTTTGCCAACCTCAAGTGAGCTTAGAAAACATGGTGATTTGCCACTATCTAGTGGGCTTAAAACTCACAGTCAATGCATTATTCCAATTCAGATAATCCAACATTCACCCACAGGCATTCAGGCAGGTATATCATATAAGCAGTTAGCCTTATGGTAAGCATGCTATCATGGCAGTCACTCACACACATGCAAGGATGCTAAAGCATAAACACTTACTGAGTACTTCGAGCCAAAACAGAAACCAGTTAGTAATCAAATGCATGATCCTAGTTCACGTTAAGATGGCTAATGCAACGCATGCAAAATGCAACTAAGATAGGCTCGGCTATTCTAAGATGGCATGTGAGATGCTACAATTAACACGTATTCAACTTGGAATTGAAATACAATGCAGTTAGTATGATGCGCCGAGCCCGGTGCATGCAATACACATGAATGATGCAAACATGCATAGCATAAGGATGCTAATTGAAATATGCCCTAATACTAACCATCATAAGCGGTTAAATAAAAAGGAGAAAGAAATGGGGGTTGGAAGACATGCATCACACACACGCACGCTTATTACAATTGTGCCCTCGCTCGGAGGGTCCGAAAGAATAATACAAATTAATCAACTAACAAGCTAATTAATTATTTACATAACCACTTAACTAATTAAACAAATTAACTAAGCTATGGAAAGCAATAAAAGGCCTCGGGAAGAGGGATGAATGTATGCATGCTCGGCTCAGCTCGAAAATCCATCACCATGCCACAGTTGCCTCTGTTTACACTACTCTACACCTCTAAAGACTGCACAAGTCCCAAGGTTGGTTCTAGACCACTTCCTGAACACTGTGGGAGGTCACCAGCCAAGAGGAATGGTCACCGGCCATGGAAAAGTGGTCATCGACCAGTTGTGAGGCTCTCGGCCAACAATGGATAGCCGGCCAGCACTGGATATGGCCGACCGGCCATATCTTCCTACAGAATCCTATTTAACAGGAGCAGAGGGCAAACAGAGCATGGCAATGCATTTTCAAAGCAATGTATGCACAACCACCCTCCCTATCATGTTTAAGACTCAAGGGAGTATGGCTCTCGACCCTCGGGCCACCAATCACTCATTTCCATACATGATGGCCCAAGAAGCCAAGTATGCAACTTCAATGTCAAATGTAATGCACACAAGCACATAAGGCCCCCAATCTCTATCATGATTGATCAAGAGGGATGGGATGCATGCAATGATATGCAACCTAAGCATGCAAACTAAGCATGCAATATGAGCATGTGAACAAGTATGTAAACATGCAAGCATGTAACAAGTATGCAAGCTAACAAGCATGCAAAGTGCAACTTAAACATGCAAGTATGCAAGACATGTAACAACATGTTAAGTAACTTAATCAAAGATGCATGCCAAATGCGATATCACTTAAACATGCAACAACATATTAATAAGCCAAGTATGTAACAACATGCAAGGCGAGCATGCAAGAACATGCAAAGGATGGACTTACACCAAGATGGACAACTCTCTAATAGGTCCAAAACAGTGGCCATATGAGATGAGAACAAGGCCCAAGATTCATGCAAACATGCGCAATGCAAGGGCTCCAAGCCTAAGGCACAAAATGCAACTCTCCAAGAGCAATGCAAGGATGAAACATGGCATACAATGACATACATTCCAGCTCTGAAATGGCATACTAAATGATTCCAAAATGACTCCGAAGCACGCAAACACTCATGATATGCATGGTAGAGGCCTCAAAACCCAAGACTAGCCTAAGCATTTACACTATAGCTATACAAAGCATGAGTGATACGGCCATGGCAACCCAAAAAAGTCCTAGGATAGCCCAAAATAAGCATAAAATCATGTTAGAGTAAAGCCAAAATATTCTAGGATGATGAGTCAAAACATCATGCACAAGAGGCTAGTAAACAAGATTTGTTCTACACCTATATGGAGCATGCAAAGGATGACCAAACAAACTATGGATAGGGTCATGATATGGCAAAACATTACCAAAAACATGCTGAAATGTAAACCAAACAAGCTAACAAGACATGACAAAGCATGAAGCATGTGAAGCTAGTTTAGGGGATTTACACTACAAGTGCATGAAGCATTCAAGGGGTCACTAAACCAGCCCAAAAAAGATTCATGACATGCCAAAGTATGACCAAATACCCACTGAAATGTATCCAATACATGCAAGAATGAGGTGCTACTTTGAAAAGCTATGAAGGGGGTTGCTCTACACATGCAAGAGGCAAGCCTTAAATGACAAAAAAAGCTCTGGAAAGAGTTCAAGCAGGCCCTAAAACTCACTGAAAAAGGCCTGAACTGAGCTCAAGAAGTGTGCAAATATGGGCTCCTTTGGAAGGCCAAAAATGCTAGAAAACAAGACAACAAGGGAGAGGGTCACCCCTATCCTTCTTAGGACCCCAAAACACCATCCCCACTACTAAAATCCCTCTAGATTTTAGTGGTGAGAAGGCCAATACAAGGTGGTCCCGAAGCTCACAAAAAAGACACAAAAATTAGGCCAAACAAGGCCTAAGAGGGGGTAAACAACCCCAAACACAAAAGTGATCTTAAAAAAAATTAAAAAGGAGCTCAAAATAAGACTTTTTTTAGTTTATGACAAAGCTCGAAAATGCTTACAAGTAAGGCTAAAATATGAAGCAAAATAAAGACTAAAAGAGGGTAAAGTGTGTTACCCTTGTAGCCAAAAGGGGACAGCAACTTCTTGGTCTAGAAAACTAGTCCCTTAGCCTCTGAAAATGGCTTCCAAGATCCTTAGGTTGATGATGGAGGTGTTAGGCTAAGAGTTGGTGTCCAAAGGGGCCAAGAACTATGGACTTTGGAGCTCAAAGTAGTGAGATATGTATGGTTTTTGCCTTAGCAAAATTTTGGAACCCTTGCAATGGAAGAGGAGCTCTTCTTTTATAGAGGAACAAAGGTGCAAGCTTCTCTTAGAAGCTTGAGCAAAGGGGCCAAGCTTCTCTTAGAAGCTTGGAGCAAAAGGGCCAAGCTTCTTGAGGAAGCTAGAGCAAAGGGGTCAAGCTTCCTCAAGAAGCTAAGAAAGGGTCAAGATTCTCTTAGAAGCTTGGAGCAAAGGGGCCAAGCTTCTTGGAGAAGCTAGGCAAAGGGTTCAAGCTTCTTGGAGAAGCTAAAAGGGTTTAAGCTTCTTGGAGAAGCTAGAACAAAGGTTCAAAAGGTTCAAGCTTCCTCAAGAAGCTAAAACCAAGCGTTCAAAAGGTTCAAGCTTCCTCAAGAAGCTAAAACCAAGGTTCAAAAGGTTCAAACCTCCCCAAGAAAAGGTCTCGGCCAAAAAAAGTGGCCGATTGACCAAAATCACTGGCCGACCGACCAAACACAATGCCGACCGGCCAACACCGTTGGCCGGTAGCAAGAAAACAGGGCCGCTGGCCTCAAGCCATGGCCGGTGAGGTGTGGGGATGGCCAACAAGCTATTTCCCACCCTCAGAAGCAAAACAACAAGTGTTTGGTGCAAAACCAAACACAAAACAAACAAGTTGAGAGGTCTTGAGACAAGGCGCGCGGCCGAAACCTCCGAGAACTCAAGACGAACACGAACATGGATGATCATCGAGTGTTCAAATGATGACGTCCAAGTCTTGAGGACGGTCAAAAATGGGGTGTCTACAGTAGTCGCAATTTGTATGTGTTGCATTAGTCATTTGCATATTTAGGAACATGCATTTTTCTAATTATTTTATTTTCTTTGGCTTGCCTCGGAGTACTAGGTGAGCATTTTTTTCTTTAGCATATTGCATATGTGTTTATGTTGCCATATCAAGCATATTACCATGAGGCTAAGTGTTTATTTGATATACCTCTTTGAATGCCTGTAGATGAAGGCTATTTCACTTAAGTTGGAATGATTCTGATAAATGTACGTGTGAGCTCACTTTTTCAAGTAACACATATTCAAAACTCTTTTCACACAAACCTAAAATCAAAGTGTTCCAAAATGGGTGACGTAGTTTATACTTGTGTGCCTCACACAGTAAGTTAGTATAATAATCAGAACATGAGCATATATTGTCCATAAAATTCACATCATGATTAGTAGAGGCCGATCTTTGATCAGATGAGTGGGGTGCTCAATTCATGGCCTTCCCCTCTCATACCTAAGTTCCCGAGCCAAGACACTTTGGTTATGACAGACAAGTGGCCTTTGGCACGAGTCATGGATTTCCTAAAATTTCCAAAAAAATATTTAGGTGGCGACTCTAAAATCTGGCAATGACGACCATTTTTTGGCATTTCTGATTGTGAATAGATTTTCCAAAGATTTGTCAGATTTGGACTCTCATTTGTGTTTTTCTATTTCACATTGCATTTGTGAAACCAGATTCAGAACCACAGGAGTCCAAACTGTAAGGCTATCATATCCGAGAAGACTAAACCCCTCCAAGGAGCACGAAAAACCAACTACACCATCATGCCACACTGGAATTGAAAGAAGTTAAATGCAAGGTTTCCAAAACAAAGGGCAGCCGGGATAAGAAAAGGGTCCTCACGAATGACAAACCTAGAAAGGCGAAAGGCATCGAGAATGCAGAGGTTCTCCAAGTCTTGTTTCTAAGCTCTGACTACTCTATCATACCACTCTTCTCACTCAGTCTTCAATGTGGGATAGCAACAGTGAGGTTGGTTAACCCTCCAACTTCTCTAGTTATAGCTTCCTTCGTAGAGAAGGTAGTGTTTCTCCAAACATGGCTATAAAGGAGGAAGTGTAGCAGAAGCCTTCTTAAAGATGGGGCCAAGGACGTATTCCCCTCGAGCGTGGTGACGAGGGACGAAGATTCCCTCATCAATCGCGCTTTGGCCCTTTGGTGTCTCGTATTTGGCTATCTCTTCAATAATACATCTCCTCAAAGCCACTGAGGGACGTAAATGCTCGACAACCGGTACTTTCGTAGAGGAAGAAGAAGCCATCGGTGAAGGATGGAAAGAAGGGTGAGTAAAAGAAGAGTAAGAAGTTGAAGATAGCAACAATGGGAGTAAAAGTAGAGATTGGACAAACAAATAGGTAAGAGTGCGAGAAATCGGAGCTTTAAACCTTCCTATCCAAAATTACCCATTTAACCTAGTGGGTCAAATAAGCCCAAGTTATTTGACTATTTATTCTTGACACATGTGGGAGTAAGGCCTTTATTTTAAAAGTCTTGAAAACACATTTTTTTACCTTCTATAAAGAAGTATTCCTTCAAACACTACAACAAAAATTGCTTATAACTACGTTTTTTAAACAACATTTTTTTGAAAAACACTGTGGAAGAGGTAAAGTGAAATTAAGACACGTGTGTTTGACTTTATAACGGTGCTCCGTCTCCTCTGTCCTCATTTCTCTTTCCGTCATTTTGTTTTCTCTCACCAATTCCCTCTATTGTTTTCTCTCTCCGTCCTAGATCTAGGGTTTTCTCTGTCCCCTCATGCTCCTTGAGAGATTCACTAGGGTTGATTTTGATCACTTGTTCAGATCTAATTCTAAATCCATCGATTTTTGCATCAATTTGGTTGACATTTCTTGATTTTTTTTTTTTGTTTTGTTTTTCTTGATTTTGATTCTGATGATTTTGTAGAGGAAGATGGTTCGGTTGAGTTGCACAAATCGGCAGGGTTACGAGACCAAGGAGTGAAAAGGGATCTCGATCATCGGGAATCAAGATCATCGGGAAAGAGACAGGGACCGAGACTGATCGAGTCAGAGCAAGAGGAAACCAACCAACGAAATTATAGGCTTTTCTGTTCCAAGAAAAGCTCGAGCACGATAGCGTTGGATGCGCTCTACCTGTTGAAGCTCTTCCTCAGGTTTGGTCCTCCCGTTGCTACCATTCCTCAGGTCCTGTCACACCCCAAACCTGTCCCTAAAAGTTTGGGCATGACCTATTCAGAAACGGACATGTAACCTGGTAATATAACATACGAGGCCTCATCGGAAGCACGAAATATAAAAATAATGATACAAAGAAACTCCATTGAGCTACTTCTATATGTCAGGATCTCATACATCACATGCATCATAGTGGATAGATAGAGTCCCAAAACTATATCCCGGAGCATTGGTTATATACATACACATATACAGTCCCAGCCCTGTAATTGGGCATATACAAAACATGAAAGCTATATACATCAACCTTAGGTGGGCACTCAAATAGCAAGCCAACATCTTAACAGCTTAACAAAATAAATGGCCTTGTATAGTGCCTGGACACACAAAGGTTGACAAAAGAAAGCAGGCGTCATGGCTAGGACTGACCACCTGATTGGTGACCTACAGAAAAAGACATAACAGAAAGTGAGTTAGGCTCAATGAATAGTAATACATAAATAAAACAATGCTTAACTTGAAACCTAATACATAACAATGCATATAAAGATGCAGAGTTCACATAGTTAGTCTGATTCTGTGCTAAGTACATGACGGCCTTAGGCCCAATCTTGCAACATAAACATGATGGCTATAAGCCCTTGAACATATGGCATGAAGCCCTTGAAACATAGTGGCTATAAGCCCTTGAAACATGGTGGCACAAGGCCCTTGAAACATGCAGCATTAAAGCCCTTGAAACATATGGCGTAAAAGCCCTTGAAACATAGTGGCTATAAGCCCTTGAAACATGGTAGCACAAGGCCCTTGAAACATGCGGCATTAAAGCCCTTGAAACATATGGTGTAAAAGCCCTTGAAAGATTGGCATAAAAGCCCTTGAAACATGTGGCATTAAAGCCCTTGAAACATATGGCGTAAAAGCCCTTGAAACATTGACATAAAAGCCCTTGAAAGATTATGTGTATGGACTCAAGAGGTGGCTCATATGGATTCTAGAGGTGACTCGCATTGCAGCACTTAGGTCCGTACAGCACTTTGTTCCATACCAGAAATCATTAGGTCTTAAAGGCCGATCAATTCATATCATGTCATAACATAGCATAAACGGAACGGACAAACAGAAACATGTTCATACATATTCTTAATTATGCTTGAATCATAAACAGAAATCAGAGTTCATGTTTGATCATACATGGTACATTCAATAGCTCTAACAAATCAATATAAAGGACATGTGTTAGTTTCATAAAGACATCTTCGGTACTGGGAACTTGTGACATACTTGAACCACAGTATTATTACCCCCGGGCAAGGGCCATAAGACCACGATATTATTACCCCGAGTAAGGGCCTTGTGCTATGGGGGTCTTGAGTACTCTTATATAGATGGGCAATCACTCATTGATTTAAAACATAACATATCAGAAAACAGAGCATTTCTTGTCATATCATGTCATTATCGTACACTTAACAAAGATAGAATAATTCACATTCTCATATGGGTCATATAATGATGTTAACCTTTTTCATTTATGTCGTACGTTCTGAATAACTTCAAGTTCATGTGTAACACAACAAAATAACTTCATATTCATATTCTGATTCTTCGAAGGTGTCCACACTTAATAACTTATAACTGAATGGCCTGTGGCCTATTAATAACAAAACAACATGCTTTCATTTTTACACAAAATCCGTTCTTCAAGAATGCACACAAATTCTCTTTATTCGTGAAGAAATGATGTAGTTCACTTGAGCTATTAGTCAGTGCATGCAGAAGTGCACACATTCGTTTAATCGTTCATATATATTAACATAGTTGACTTGCAATTAACAGAGTACTAATCGTAACCGTTGCATCATTCTCATAAGTTAACATGGTTAATTTAAGTTTAATGGAATGTTGCTGATAATTATTAGCGTAAGGCAAGCACATTTTACAGATTGAAAGATTTCAGAGATACGTGGATACCATAGTTCCATGATACTCATACGTCTATTTGATCGTCATGAATCACATAGCTATCTTGCCAATAACAGAATGTTAGTATTCATTGTCAACAGTAAACAGAACATACTGCTCCATAATACCTCTGAATTTTCTAAGCAACATATTGTTAACATAATCGCTTGCAAGGAATAAAACGGTAATAACGAGAATTATTAACGGTAAATAAACGTACGATTACAGTACTACTACTCACAGTGCATGGATGAAATAATAGTCCTTCCAGTAGGTGCCCTACATATGCATGCCATTCAAGAATTAGTTCGTTTCATTCTTTTTAAACTATTTCCTGACTCGTTTTGCTTTGAATAAACTTACAAACATCAAAAGGCATCAAACACTAATTCAAAACATATCAGAGGGTTAAGTACGCAAAACGGAGCATACGAGGTTTCCCGACATGCGCCGCACGTGTGGCCGGACATTCCGCTCGAGCGGCCATGCACCGTACGTGCGGTCCTCCCCCTCCGCTCGAGCGGCCCAAAGGAGTATGCATTTCCAGTTTTTCTCCTCTTGTTCGCACGTGCGGCCATGACCTCCGCACGTGCAGTGGTGACCCTTGTTTTGGGGCAGCTCGGTTCCAACTCAAATTTCAACAACACCAAGTCATTTTACATGCAAACCAAGATGAAATTAAGGCAATATATTGACCCAACTTCACTATAACATGCACTATCATTTGAATATCACAAGGTAAACATGATTAAAAGCTTGATCAAGTCACTATTCTTATAATTTCCATCCTTTAATTCAAGTTCTCCATGTTCATAAAACACAACACATGACATAAACATAATTTCATGGGGTTTATTGAAATATAAACATAATTAGGTGTCAAAGCAACCAATTGATGAGAACCCTCTTTAATCAAACATAAATCATACACAATTCTCCATTACAACCCTAGTAAGATACATATGAAACTAATAAACCTTTCTTCCCAATTGAAAGGAGAATTCTCATATACAATAAATTTAACATACCTTGAGCTTTAAAAATTTCAAAGATCCTTCTAATTTAATCCCAATTCCCTTCCTTGTTGACTTTGCCTTTGTTCCCTTTTTCTCTTTTTTCGTTTTTCCTCTCCAGGAGATATTTCAAGGTTTGATCAAGCTTAAGAGGTATATAGGTTCATATATAAAAGCATATAGGACAAAATTCAATCGTTTAATCATTCCGAAATTGAAATTTTGTAAACATGCTTAATATTACTTAAAAATTATGCTGATCACAGATATATAATCACTTTCAGGTAATTAAGCCGTTAAGGCTTCCAATTTCTGATTCAACCATTCGAGATGTAACAGATACTTTGCTTGTTAAACAGATAGACATCCGTAAACATGGATTTCACTTACTAAACCTTAATTTCTCATGGGATTTTACAGTAAACATTTAAAAGCACAAAACGAGGACTGAAAATATATCAAAAAAGCATGTGCGAGGGTCGGGTTATTACAGGTCCTCTCTCTCTCTCTCTCTCTCTATTGCTCCATCAGATCTTCGATCTAGCCTCTCTTTAGTTGAATTTTACTCTTTTTAATCTTTCCACTTGCTATTTTTGGTCTGCTCTTTTTTCAATAGAATCTCATTCACTTTGATCTTTTTGTTTTTCAATCTCACTATTTTCAGCTTTTTCAATCTATGTTTGTATATTGGTAGAACATAATTTTATGTATTTCTAATGAACATAGATAATTAGACTACGTTATTCCTTTTTTGTCTTGAAGGAAGAACATTAGAATCCTTGATTTTTTTTCTTAAAAAAATGCGATGTTGGTTGTAGGCCATTGGGCTCAGGATAAGTGGGTTTGTGTTTGCTTCCTTGGAGCTTCAATTTTGGGCATCTTATCATGGCCAAACTTTAGCTAGGACAGGTTAGATTCAGTTGATGCTTATTCATATTACTCCCTGAATCTTATGTGAAAACTTTGTATATTTTCAATTTCATCCTTTGGAAAGTGTACACGACATAGATATTTACTTCATATTCTAATAGTGTCCATTATCATGGCTAGAATTACAGTGTGTGGTATGATGTACTGTAGAAGGGCATTCTAATAGTGTCCATTATCATGGCTAGAATTACAGTGCATGGCATGATGTACTATAGAAGGGCATTAATGTTATAGAGTTTCCTGGAAAGAAGATCTCTGGGAGATATTTTGTTTTGTGAATTCTTATCAGTCCTTGTGGGAGCCGAATATATGGCTAAACTTGAAGGGGCATGTTTTAGTACTGACACTAACCGGTCGTCCAGCAAATATTAATCGGCCCCATTCTGCAAGACTAGGATGGGCCGAATACGATACGTAAGCTGACTAAGCCGATTAAAAGAGATCGTTGGGGGCCAAATATAAGAACGGGTAATGATTGAAAACTAAGCCCAGGCCCCGAGGCCTCAGGAGGAACAGATATAAATAAAGAAGCAACGTTCTTGGAATGGTATGTAAAAAAAACACTTCACTAAATTTATAAAACAAGCTTTCTTGAGTAGAAGAACTGACTTGCCCATCGGAGTGCTAATCCCGGCACCCCCGACCGGATTATTTGTCTTTGCAGGTGTCTAGCTGAGTATCAAGAGCGTCTCCCAGGATCTAAAGAGTATTTCCAAAACCACTTCCCCACAACTGGCGCTGTCTGTGGGAATACTCAAATACATCCATGGAAGGCGTGACGCAAGATCCTCCGGTAGCCACTGACGAGACCACACAGAGAGACGACATCACCCCGGCAGATTTGCTCCGGAAGGAAACCATCGCTGTGAGACGCGCCTTGAATTTTGACTCACCAACGACTTCAGTGCAGGAGACGATGCAAGCCATCATAGAACAAGCTAAACAGAATGAGCAAAGGCTGGAAAATATGCTCGCAGAGAATGAACGCCTTCGACAAGATTTGGCCCTGGAAGTAGCAAAATCCAAAGAAGCTCCGACAATTGCCTTCAACGACTCCGACCTCAATGATGCAACGGCTTCCCACATTGATCCGTTGGTCATTGGATTACGCATAAACCGGTTCATAATTGAACGAATCCTTATAGATCTAGGGAGTAGTTCAGAGGTCATGTACTATCAAACTTTCATCAAGCTCGGCCTCAACGAGGCGGATCTATCTCCGGCGCCTCACCCACTGTTCGGCTTCAATACGAACCCCGAATACCCATTGGGCAAGGTCACATTACTTGTTCGAGCGGGGTCCAGAACGGTCGAAGTGGAATTCCTGGTCATGAAGCTCCCCTCGCCGTATAATGCCATAATGGGAAGAACCTGGCTACATATCATAAGGGCCGTCCCAAGCACCTACCATCAGATCCTGCGTTTCCCAACAACCCACGGCATTGAAGAAATACGTGGTTCCCCCCAATCGGCACAAGCAGAGTTCTGACAAAAACCCCATCACTGACCCGACCTGTGGGCTCTGATACCTGTAAATATATTTCGCCTCTGCAATATGAACTGTTTTTCCTCGATGCCAAAAATCATATGTCGATTCCCAGTGGGGCACATGCCAGGATTGGCTAGATTAAGTCTCCGAATTCGGAGCGCCCTTCGTGGATATCACGATTGGCCAAATCAAGTCTCCGGATTCAGAGCGCCCTTCGTGGATATCACAATTGGCCAAATTAAGTCTCTGGATTCGGAGCCCCCTTTGGCGCATGCCGCCTTAGGGCTGATTAAGTCTCCAGATTCGGAGCGCCCTTCGTGGATTTCACGATTGGCCAAATTAAGTCTCCGGATTCGGAGCGCCCTTCGTGGATATCACGATTGGCCAAATTAAGTCTCCGGATTCGGAGCCCCCTTTGGCGCATGCTGCCTTAGGGCCAATTAAGTCTTCGGATTCGGAGCGCCCTTCGTGGATATCACGATTGGCCAAATTAAGTCTCCGGATTCGGAGCCCCCTTTGGCACAGGTCGCCTTAGGGCCGATTAAGTCTCCGGGTTTGGAGCCGATTAACCTCGTTAAGGCCAAATGGGCCCTGGGTTCAGGAACGGATCATACGCTGCTAAGTGCTAATCGCGTCTCCGAATCCGGAGCAAACGTTGGCACGAACAAAAGATATTGATAATTGATCCTATGTAACATACTAGAACAGATCATGCATTTGAAGTGATGAGCTTTAGTACACAAGCAAAATTCAGAATAACACGCAAATAGACTTAACATAAAACCATTTATTTGATTAAATAGTTGTTACATAAATACAACCCGCATTCGAACATTACAATATCGAAAGCAAAAAAGGGGACAAAACGCGTCGGTAAAGCAGCATCGCCGGATCAACGACCGTCGCCCTAAACCCCTCCACGGCGTGCACTACCTTGAGCCAGTTTTGCTTAAGCCCACGACTTGCATAACGCCAAACTGCCTCTGACACCATTGACAATGTCAAGGCCAAGATCCAGGACAAGGAAGAATGAACTTGACAGTTGTTGACTCTTCTTTCGGGGTGATCCGCTTCGACGACTTGGAGACTCACAGATCTCAAGCCCTTCGCTTGAAGACTCACAGATCTCAAGCCCTTCGGACGACCTAACTCCCTCACGGATAGGTTTTCCTCCGTAAGCCATCTCAACACCAAACTCGACCGAAAGTTGAGCCTTTGTAACCAAAATCACCATCCCAGACAAAAAATGATGAGTCAAATGGGATTATTGGTGCGAAGCACCCACTTCTCTTTATTCTCAGCAACGACTGCGATCTCGAGGTCCCAATCCCGAGAGAATTTTATCAAACTCCCAAAAACGCATTGGTTGAATAAACCAAGCGTCAATTGACATTCGCCACGACCGCCATCACGACGGCAGGCCAAAATGCTCACTGGCTGGGCCAAAGCGAAATAGCTTTATTAAAATCGGTCGGCCAAATATTCACATACCGATCACCACCGACCAGCCCATTAGTCCAACTGCTCAAGCGTCAATACGCTCACCCAAATCAAAGACAAATGGCCATTGAAATAGCCTCAATAAAACCCTAACGATGCATACGGACGTGTCGACCACCCATGTCGAGATCCTGCCGATAGGCCCGTCTTCTTGCAGGCGATGAGCGACTAGCTGGGTTGGGCAATATTTAGACAAACATTTAAGCAACACGAAATACACATATGCCGAATATGAATGACAACGAAACGGTCATAATCAAACAATCTTTATTCAATAAAACAATAAGTTACATAGTTTCGAACACGCCCTGCGTTCCAGTCTTACAACTATAAAGTTCATACGGCGTCACCCTCATCCTCACTCTTCTCAATCTCAAAGGCAGAAAACGGAAAATCTTTACTCCTGTAGCGTGGTGATGCCGAATCAATCCCCGACGCTCGAAGAGCTTCTGCGGCTTGAGATGCCTTGATCCAACCGTTCCTGAACCCGTGGTTTTCACATCGGCATACTTCTTCAGCCAGCGTTTCCCTGGTTTTCTCGATTCCCACCTTTCGGCCCTCATGGAAACCTTTTTCATAGGCCCTCCCTTTCGCACTCTCTATTGTGAACATACTAGCCGTCTCTCGATCGACGAGTGCGGAGCTGATAAGCCGACTCGTAACCCTCTCTTCCACAATTGGGTTCGCGTGCGCGGTGGGTTGTGCCTGAGCCGCCTTGGTCTTCCTTAGTTCCCGCTCGACCGCATCCACGCGAGCCTCCAAACTTCGAATACGTTCGTCCTTCTTCTCCATCTCTTGACGGGCAGCGCGCAGACGCATGCCGACTTTGTAAGCAGTGTAAAGCCCCTTCACTGCGCCGTGAATGCCCTCGCGAAACACCTCGTAATCCTGTCGACCCAGCATTGAATCCAGAACCTCGGGCGAAAATATTTGTCGAGCAAAGTCGATCGCTACATCTGGGTCTCGAACGATCGAATCTGCCTCTGTCATGGGTCTATTCTTCACGAATACCGCAAAGCTTAATGGGCACAGTTTCGCTTCGGACCTCCCCTCGACTCGGGCCTATGGAGCCTTACCCTGCGACTGCTTTTCTCGCCTGGGCGATCTACTGCGACGTCGGGGAGACTGACGCCTCTCTCGACCCCTGGCACTCCTACTTCCTGCTCGCGAGGGTTCACCACCTCGATTCATATCTCCGCCAAGCTCAGCTAGGGTCTTTGCTTCTCCTTTACTGTTAAAGAAAAGTCGGTTCGACATTCGCGCAATCAGTCTCCCCCCAAGAGCTCAGCTCAGTTGTCTACCAAGCTCATACAGGATGTACGTTTCCTTATTTATCCATCACGGAGGTAGCACGTTCGAGGCAATCTCATTAATTGGAGATCCTGAATCGCCCGACGCCGGCTAAGTCGACGGCGGGGGCACGATTCTACCATAATCACGCACCGCCTGGGGCAAGGGCAGATTCATCAATCTATCCGGCTCAAGTACCCCAGCCGGCCCTCGACCCCGCAAGGACCGACTGGGGCAAGGGCACTCATCAATCTACACGACTCAAGTACCCCAGCCGGCCCTCGACCCCGCAAGGACCGCTTGGGGCAAGGGCAGATTTACCAATCTATCCGGCTCAGATACCCCAGCCGGCTCTCGAATTGACAGTTCATAATTCGAATCCAGTCGGCATGAAGAAGACGAATCTGTTGACACAGGATATTTATACGGCTCAAGTACCCCAGCTGGCCCTCGACCCGTGGACCGGGCAAGGGCACTCATCAATCTACGGCTCAAGTACCCGGTAGGCCCTCGACCCATAAGGATCGCACAGGGCAAGAAGGCGGTTACCAATCTATCCATTTCGATACCCAGCCGACTCTCGAATTGACAGTTCATAATTTGAATCCAGTCGACATGAAGAAGACGAATCTATGTTGACACAGGATATTCAATCCCTAAAAGCTGAAACTCAAAGCTGAAACTCAGCAACAATTTTACGCAAAGTAGCAAAAGGCTTTGAGCCAAACTCAGCAAAATGTTTCATTAACATAACCACACAAAGTGTGCACAAGAAGTAGTGACATTACAAGGAAATGTTCATTAATAAATTGCGTACAAGTTAGTAACCAATTTATACATGAAAACTACCCTGAACCAACAAAACTCTACCAAGCAAAAAACTTACAAAAACCAACAAAACCCTACCAAGCAAAAACTTAAACAAAATTAGGAAACGCCTCCCAAATCACTCCTCGGTGTCAGATTCGAGTGGCTCAACATCCACTTGCTCGTAAGGAATTGGCAAATCCGATGTAACCCCAACGGCAGCAAGGGCTTTGAGCCACCCATGTTTGAACCCCCGATTCTCAAACTTGGGAACTTCATCAACATATTCCGTGTAAGAGGCACTTTTTCCCGCCTCGAAAGCATCGGATTCGGCTTTCTCCTTGGCCGCCTTCAGCTCCTCTAGCTGAGTCTCCGCCTTGGCTAGTTCGTCATTCGAGAGCTTGAGCGATTCCTCACTCGCGTTCGCTCTAGCCTCAGCATCAGATCGAAGCTCTTCAGCAGTGCGAGCCCTCTCCTTCTCCACTTTGGCTCGCACGCTCTCCATTGCGGCCCTTATTTTTTCAAACTCCACTCTGCTCTTCTGACCTTCCACTTCGGCATTCAAACGGTCAATCCTGCCAAGAGCATCATGCAGGCGGCGACCCAAGTCGGCAATCCTGCCGACAGTCTGCAAAAATAAGGGATCATTAGATACCTTTATAAAAAATAAAAAATAAATTCAGAAATAAATATAAGATTCCTACCAGGAGTGCCAACTGCACAGATAGGGCTATGGCCAAAATATCCGGCACGGCGCAAAAGGCTACAGTGTCAGCCGATAAGGAAATCGAAGCCGCCAAGCTCAACGCAACGGCCAGATCCTCAATGGCAGAAGCATTGGAAGAAATCGGCGTATCTCTGATCTTTGGCTGAACAACAAAGGGAGCAACCACATCCAATTCTTCGAGGCGAGGCCGTTTGTCAAAAGGACTAGCTTCTGAACTGGCTTCCCCCTTGGCGTTGCGTTTTTGACTGCGCTCCTCTGGAATTTGCCGTTCCTCACCGGTCCGCTGTTCACCCCCTTTTTCCATTTCAACCGGCGTAACCTGAACCATCCCTTCGACAATGGGCACGGAGGCCTTAGGCAAGCTGGGATCAGATTTGCCGGCCTCGGCTTTTTGTCGAGCAGCCATTCGCTCGGCGTTTCTCCTACGCGCCATTTGCGTAAGGCTTTCCTTCGCCATGCCTTCAAAGAAATCGCCGGGTAAGTCGCCCAAATTCGCGAAAATGTCTCCGGAAGAGACTTCTGCCCGACTCGACGCGGATGGTGAAGCCTGATCGAGTCCGGCAGCTTCAAACATCGAGCGCACGGCCTTGTCAACTTCTTCGGCCTCCTCAGTGAACTCTCCAGCCGGATCGCCAACTACTTCTATTGCCGGCTCTGCGTCTCACCCCGAATCAGAATCATCGAGACCAATTTGCCTAAGGTTCTTGTAGCTGGGGAAGATAAATGAGAGGCTGGCGATCAGGATGGAATCGGAATGTTGTCCGCAGCCGAGAACGTGGTATAAGTAGGCTCGTACCGAAGTAAAATGTGGGCGGCTCTCTCCTATTTTTGCACGTTTGGGCGGCCAAAGTAGTCGAGTGCAATCTTAATATCCCTAAGGACCGCTTCGTCAACGCAAGTCAAAATCTTCTTCAATTTATTACCTGCAAAAGAAGAGTGATTAAGTAAAGAAAGCCGACTAAAATATAAATCATTAAACACAAGGTACTACGTGGCAACCTGGGTCACCCTTATGTCTGGGAATGGGGTCTAGGCGATCTTCGCCTTCAGCGAACACCCAATTACCTCGGACATCGACCATTACATCGTCAACCCTCTTACAGGCGGCAAGCATAGTCACCAAATGATGGTCGGTATCCTTGGCCCTAAGGAAGTACCCGACCAAATTACCGAGGATTTGGCTAAAGCGTGGCAAGCGATCTTAGAATTTTGAGATCGATCCTAAGACGTCGATTCAATTCTATAACACCCATGATGATTAGAAAGAAATTTACATTTGGCTGAGAAGGGATCAGACCCCAATAGCGAAGGACAGCCCTAAGTAGTGGATGTAGGGGAAAACAGACTCCGCCTTCCGCTATGGATAGGAGGGGGAATACGATTGTATTCCGATCCTACCTCTCCATATCCAGAGTACTGTCCGTTACAAGAGTTAGATGGACGTCGTCGGGAATGAAAAAATGTCGCCGGAATCCGGAAATGCGACTTTCAGAAAGGAGGTCCTTCAAGTGTTTAGCCATTTCGACGGGACCCAAGAATTCGCCGAAAGTAAAAATGATAAACAGAAAATAGGGCTACAAAGAAAAGAGAAGAAAACTTACGAAGATCAGATGAGGCAAAGGTAGACGGGCGAAAGTTGCGAAGCCTTGAATGAGAGAAGGGATCTTGTATTTGGCGGTCCAAACGTATCAGATGATTGACGAAACGTGCACCAAAAGGGACTAAAGTTTCAAATCGCAATAAATGCGAGAGATGCATGAATAAAGCGGGAAAGTGTAATGATAAACGAAAAGGCGAGCACCTTCTGACATTTTCTGACGCCTTGGGATGTGCGAAGCCGCCCTATCTGTGGACTCTTTGAATTCTAAACCAAACACGCCGATTAACTACCGTCAATAGGGAGTTCGGGGGGCAATTGTGGGAGCCGAACATATGGCTAAACTTGAAGCGGCATGTTTTAGTACTGACACTAACCGGTCATCCAGCAGATATTAATCGGCCCCATTCTGCAAGACTAGGATGGGCCGAATACGATACATAAGCTGACTGAGCCGATTAAAAGAGATCGTTGGGGGCCGAATATAAGAATGGGTAATGATTGAAAACTAAGCCCAGGCCCCGAGGCCTCAGGAGGAACAGATATAAATAAAGAAGCAGCGTTCTTGGAATGGTATGTAAAAAAAACACTTCACTAAATTTATAAAACAAGCTTTCTTGAGTAGAAGAACTGACTTGCCCGTCGGAGTGCTAATCCCGGCACCCCCGAACGGAGTATTTGTCTTTGCAGATGTCTAGCTGAGTATCAAGAGCATCTCCCAGGATCTGAAGAGTATTTCCAAAACCACTTCCCCACAGTCCTCAAGTACTATTTGAAACAAAGGCATAGATATTCTTTCTCATCTATTTCTTGTATCAACATATGATGATTATTCTCAAGAAAAAGTCCTAACAGCATAAGGTTTTCAGTCTTCCTTTGAAGCACGGGCACAAGCTGACTTAAAGTTCACTTATTTTATTTCTTGCAAAATTTATGGGCAACAAAAACAGTGCAAAGCTCCAAAGTCGGCTGATCTTGCTCTTTTGTTGCAAAGGTACTTTTCAATATTAACTTTTAATCTTATATGAACTTGCTAGTTTCTTTTTTACCTAGACGCCTTTGTGTTCATAGACTATAATAGAATTTTTGGTGTGAATTAAAATAGTCTTATATTTGATCTTGTAGCTCAAAGGTTTTCAACATCGAAATTTTGAGGCTTACTAGGATAGTGGCTCCATAGCGTTAGGGGGAATGCAGTGTCAATGCCATGTGCTCAGGCTTCTCATCTGAAGTGCCTTTGTCTTGAATATTCTAGTACATGAAAAATGAAAAAAAAATTTCATATAATTCTAGAAACAATATATATACACAATTCAATAAGCCTTTGTGTCAGTTATTTTGGGTCTGCCACTTGCATTTATTTCCTCCAGCTGACTATTAGAAATGAATAAATCAAATTTAATTAAAAACATATAGCATTATAAGAAATGAATGGCATGAATTCACAATTGATGCACACAAAAAAATTGAGAATTAAGGAAGCTCTACTGAAACTGGGAAATCAGATGGCAAAGGAGCATGTGAGGGAACTGAAAAGAAATTGGTTGTCATGGATCCTGGAGGTGAAGGAAAACTTTCTGTTTACTAAGGGAGTCTGGGAGCTGAAATAACTAATAATCATGGAGGTGGTTTCACGTTGCTGCCATCCTAGTGGAGCCCTTTCCTTATTGAGTGATCAGGCACTGAAGGTATAATTCAATTGTGTGTGCTGGAATGTTTCTAGCACGTGCCTTTCTTAATGTTATATCATTGTAAATCATGTTGATCTGGCCAAGAATAATAAGCAATGGATCCAAATTTTGCTGATGGATCTAGCTGTACCATTGTCTGTGTTTGTCTGATATATATGTCTATGTAAGAGAGATCTAAATCTTGGGTTAAATTCAAATGCCGTGTTATGTTTCTCATTTATCTCTTTTTTAAATATCAAGAACTCATTTTTTTTTATTTTTCTTCTAAATACAGGAACATGAGTTGATTATGGGTTTCAAAAACAGGACTTGCTGATGAATTTCCTCATCTAATCATTGTAGTCTTTATCTGTAAAATAAGTTCTTGTGATGGTTATACGGGTTAATTTTGAAAAATTTCAAACACTTTTGTGGGTCAAAAACACAGATTTTGGTTTTCTTTAGTGTTCACAAGAGTTAATATGCGATCCACTGGTTAAGAATTATAATTTTTATGAATGTGTCTCTGTAAGAGAGATTTAAATCTTGTATTAAATTCAAATGATGTGTTATGTTTCTTGTCTGTCCTTTCTTTTTTTCTTTTTTTCTTTTTTTTCTTTTTTTTCAAAATGTCAAAAATTCAATTTAGCAAATTTACTTCACTTTGATTGCTCATGTTCTCTGTCTCTCTTTGTCTTTGTCTCTGTCTCTTGTTTTCTTCTTCTTCTTCTTCTTCTTCTTCTTCTTCTTCTTCTTCTTCTTCTTATTTGATTTTATTTGGTTTTTATTAACATGTGCAATTCATCTTTTATTAACATATGGATATATATATACAAGTCTCTAGATCTAGTTGCTTTTGTATGTATAACATGTCAATCTCTTTGTGCAGCATTGGCGAGATAACTGATTTGAGATGTCTCTTTTGTTATCTGCTTTGTTCTTAGCCAATTCTTATCGACGTTGAGTTGAGTAGAAGCAATCTGGAAATCATTTCCTCAGGTTAGCTTTTTCTTAGCTATTTCCTCTTTTTTTTTTTATTTTCCCTTGTTGATTTCAAGCTATCAATCTACTCTGTGCTCTTTGTTTTGTATGCACTTATTTTTTGTTTTTAGAAAAAAATAGTTTTCTCATCTCTAATGTTTCTGTTATTGGTAACTAGATTGGATTCTCGTTCATGCTTTTGCCTTCTCATCTCTAATGTTTCTCATCTCTAATACTTTTGCTTTTGCCTTCTGTCTGTGCTTGTTCTACTTTGTTTGGTTTTTATTTTTTTGATAGGATATATCTATGGGAGAGGAAAATTGGGAGGATGATGGGGTATTCAAATGGGTTGCCTCCTTTGCTGCTATGTCAGTTCACTTTGGTTAGCATTGTTAGGCTGGAAATCTATACCACAGTGCATTGATCCCTCAAAAAATAGTTGATTAGTTGGCTTTTTAGTCTCTCTGGTATGGTATGGATGAATAGTACAATGAAGTTGATCTTGAGTAAAAGGCAGTCATCCAGTTAATTTGTGGGTTCAGCCTTCTTATGTTGATTTTTTGCTAAATGCTCATTGCTCATATTTTGTTGGAGACAGAGATGGGTCCCAAAACTTGCAGTGAGCTGGGTTGTAAGTCAACCAAAGCCCTTGATTGAGTATTTAATATATTGTTCGAAATCCTAGTACCAAATTAACCAATTTGTTTCAAATAACATGTTTTGATAAATTTCTTACAATTCATTTATGTTAGATGATGATGAGAAAAATATGTGAAAGGAAAAGTAAACCCATAATAAATCACATGTTCAAGGTGTAGTAGTTTTCTAGGCTTTTCCGCCCTTTGCTTTTGCCATTCCTGTTGTGATTCAATACTGAGAGCTTGACAAACAATCTTGTTTGGCCAATGTGGGTAAATCAACGTTACAAGTTCCTTCTTGTTGAATGATGGATTAGACAAAATCCACTACCTTAAAAGCTGCAGTTATGCTTTAGTCATTTTATCATTCACTTGCTTATTCACTTTCCCATTTGTATATATACTGGAATATTTCGTAAATAATTTCTGGTCAGGCTTTATATATGAACTACTGCGTTACATTTTTACTATAGTTGTTGATTTTGGACCGGACGAATTGGAGAACAAACATGCTGACTTCACTTCTAGTCCCTTATATTTTCTTTAGTCTTCCTTTGGCTTTGTTCAGCTTCTTAGGGTGATTACCTCTAATTTGATGGTCAAACAAGTTTATTCCAATATACAAACATAATATGCATAAGCTTATTAGTATGAAAATTCATGGTTTAGGCAGATAGACAAGTTTATTCATTGTGTCAACCTTGTAATAATTTTTATAGACCTTGCTCAATTTGAGTGAATTAGAAAGACAATAGCCTGTATTTTCATTTTCCCTTGTGCGAAGAATTACTCCATTTATAGTTCTTTGACAGTAGCCTGTATTTATAGCTATATTCTAAATGATAACTTTTTGCCCAAATGGATTATGACAATGACTATTCAACTTTTGAATGGGATTTACTGGTTGAATGAAGCATTGCACAAAATATGATCTCAAAATTAGTAATGAGATTGTGTATTTTTGCAGTTATAAATTTGTTTATGTTAGATGTTAAGTGATGCTGTGTTGTGCTTGACGTTGAGGGAAATGATGGATAATGATTTATTGGTTAATGATGGATAATGCCTATATATTAATTGCTAGGTTGCATGATGAGTTAGTGATAGATTTTGCAGATTTACTTACTGGGTTGTATGACAAATCATTTTTGTGCAATAGCACTTTTAAGACCATAATTTTTTAGTCTTCAATAGATAATGGCATACTCAATGGCTAATATTTTGGGTTGATAGTAGAATCCAACTATCCAATCAATTTTTTTCTCCCTATTTTCTAATCAGATTGAGTTTGTCTTTTTTTCCTTTTGATTATAGTGAAAAAAGCTTTTATGATCTTGAGAATGACAAAGAACGGGAGGGCGCACTCCTTATTTTTTTATTTATTAAAATGTAAAAATATTTGTAATTTGTAATTTGTAATTTTTATTTTTATGAGTTAACATATTGTGTTTTAAGGGGTTTTCTTTTTCTTTTTTTTTTAGTTATGAAAAATTGAAAAATGGATACTAACTCACATTATGGTATATATTTTGAAAATGGTGATGGTGATGGAGAATAGATTTGCTTTGAACAAAAGTTAAAAGATCATTAATTAAGAATTTTTTTTTAAAAAAGAAAAAAAGAAAAGGTGGCGTTTTTATAAAAACGTCGCAAAATATCGTCATGATTACATCATGGTTAATCCTTCTAACAGACAATGTTAACGGAGGTTAAGAATTAGTAGCGCTTTATAAAAACGTCGTCTAAACTCTTTAATGGCGTTTTTAAAATGCCACAAAGATATGACGGCGGCCACATTGGCGACGAATTTTGAAAACGTCATTTTACCTTTTTGCGGCGTTATTGTGGTCTATTGAGGCGTTTTACAAATGCCGGTAATTCCCCATTTTCCTATAGTGAAAACAACATTTTGATACCTTGTAAAGGAAGAAAATATGCTTCTAAGTGTTTAGCTTGGCTTCGAAATAAGTAGTTGGTTTCAGAGCCAATTTTTTGTTAAAAGGGCTTACAACTATACCTTAACTCGAGTAAAGTTAGAGCATGTTTAACAATTCGAAGGTCTGAAAAGCATGATCCTAGGTGTTCTGCCAAAGAAGATTTCCTTCAAAGGAATATTTTATTATCTTTTGAGGAAAGGAAATGTACTTTTAAGTGCTTTGTTGGGCTTCGAAATAAGGAGGTACTGTGAGGCCAATACTTGCTGGAATAGTGCGAAAGTTTGTGCGGATTATAAGATTTGCAAATTGGCAAAAAATGAAACCTATGCCTAAAAATTTCATAAATACGAAAGTCCATTCTTGGACTTTCTTTTAAGCAAAGCCCTTCAAAAGAGTATATTATCACTTCTTAAGGGAAACCATGCAGGCTTCGAAATAGATAGGTTACTTCGAAGCTAATATTTGTTAATTATATGAACAAGTTGAGTGACAAAAATCATGTATATTGACAAATATGAACCATTCAATTAGAACACAAAAACCAAATTTTATTGATGTAAACATCTACATTGGGAAAGCCTATTTGGCTACATTCTCAATTTCATAAAAGTAAGGAATAGACAAGGTTACAAGGTCATAAAACTTTGCCCAGCAAAATTCAATAAATACATGTTCCTTCTCTAACCTTTCCTCTATTATATCTAAGTTTGGCTTGTCTAATTGGTGAGCCCTTATTTGGTAGAAAAGTTGTTGGGTTCTCATTTCAAATTCCCTTTGCTTCATATTGAGTTTGGATGCGAACAGCGAAAATCTCTTCCAATGATTCACTGGTGACCAAGGCACTCTTGTGCTAGTTGAACAGCAAAAGGAGCTGGTCGAGAAAAGTGTGAAGTTCTATTTAGGCCACAGGGTTGAGACTGTGACTTTGAGAGATACTGTCACAAGCCCATAGAAAATTCTTGTGAGGAGTGTGTAGCTTGCTTTTTGTGCTCCTTGAAGGGGTTTAGTCTCCTTAGATACATAGCCCTACAGTTCGAACTCCCGTGGTTCTGAATCTGATTTCATAAGTGCAATGTGAAATAGGTTAAACAAATGAAAGTCCAAATCCGACAAATCTTTGGAAAATCAATTTACAATCAGAAAATGCCAAAAAAATAGACTATATTGCCAGATTTCAAAGTCGCCATCTAAATATTTTGAAAAATTTAAGAAACCCGTGACTCGTGCCAAAGGCCACTTGTTCGTCATAACCGAAGTGTCTTGGCTCGGGAACTTAAGTATGAGAGGGGAAGGTCATGAATTGAGCACCCCACTCACCCAATCAAGGATCGGCCACTACTAATCATGATGTGATTTTTATGTACATTATATACTTTTGTTCTAATTTATTAATGCTAACTTTACTATATGAGGCACACAAATATAGACTAAGTCACCCACTTTGAAATGCTTTGATTTCATGTTTGTTTGCAAAGAGTTTTGGATATGTGCTACTTAAAAAAGTAAACTCATATGCCCATTAATCAAAGTCATCCCAATTTAAGTAAAATAGCTTTCATCCACCGGCATTCAAAGAGATATATCAAATAAGCACTTAGCCTCATGATAAATATGCTTGATATGGCAACATAGACATTCATGCAATATGCTAAAGTAAGAAATGCTCACCTAGTACTCAGCCGAGACAAGTCAAAATAGAAGATAATAGTTAGAAAAATACATGCTCTAACATGCAAGTGACTGATGCAACACATACAAAATAAAAAACTACTAGGTTCGATTTATTAACATGACATATGGCTCAACTCAAAGCTTGTGATAGCGCATGTATTCAAGTAAGTAGGAAATGACAAAGATGTTAGAATGATGAACCGAACCCGATGTATGCAAAAATGGATATTTACACATGGTAATGATATGAAACCAAAATATGATACTACATGCAACCATCATAAGCAAGTAAATAAAAGGGAGAAACAATGGAGGTTGGAAGACATACACAATATTACAAGTGTGCCCTCATACAAGAGGGTCCGAATGAATGTCCTAATTAAACTAAATATTACAATACCAAAATTAGCTGAACTAATTAATTATTACAAATTCGAATGGAGCCAACTAGTTAATTACAACATTTTAATATTAAAGCACTAAATTAAAGGACGGGAGGCGAGGAGCCACATACGCGCAACCGAGAACATCCTCCTAGAAACCTTTCTGTTTACTGCCAAATTCTACTCTATTCACAATCAGAAAATTATTCTGTTTTGGTCTCAATTTCTGTTCTGTTCTGCCACCAAAATGCCACTGCCTGTACAAAAAAATGTGGTCAGCTGACCTTGAAAAGTAGTCTGCCAGACAAAAAGGTGGCCGGTCAGCCATTGTTTTTTGAGATTACCTTGCTGTAACATATCTGAAACATAGCAAAACAGAGTGTTTCCAGGATATGTTTATCCTCTCTACCATTTCCTATCATGAAGATGATCAAGAAGGAGTAGATTCGGTTCGCAGATCATCAATATTTGCATATTTGTTGCTTGATGATCCTAGAACCGATAGGACAAAAGCTTAATAAAAGAAATAAAAGACCAACAACACCTCTTCCCTATCATGGAGTTACCTCAAGGAAAAGGGTGGACATTGCTTCTTGAATCACTAAACATCACCAAAAAGTATGTAATGATTCAAGATGCAATGGGTTCAATATAACGTCCAATTGAACCTAACTTAATTTTATTACCTTTTTTATATTACCTTTCCATTTCCTTTTTTTTTTTTCATTTTGTCCAACAGTGATAATTACGTCCACTAAGTGCAAAAAGCGATAAAGAGTAGTGTCAAACAAGAGGTTGTGCTTAGCATGAGAGAGATGCAATGCCTTGATAATGAACCTCCAAAGAGATTAAACCATTAAGCATGGAAAGTCTATTTCTTATGCTTTGAGCAACAATCTAGTGTCGGACACAACTCTTAATCAAAGAAAGCAAAGAAATATACAAGCATAGTATTCAAAGCATAAATTAAATAAATACACTAAACAGCCCCTATGAAAATCGGTTTGAAAATGGGAGAAAACTTGAACAAAATAAAATAAAAGAAGCCTGGTAAACAAACCAAAGAAAATGTGGCTAACCCCTCCTCATTTTATGACTTAAAATCACATTTTTAAGCTTAAAAACACTCTGAAAAATAGTGGCTAAAAGCAAAGAAACAAGTGGAAAGAACAAGGATATAAGCTATGGAATAAGCTTCAAGAAAGGGTGGTTAACCCCTCCACCTTTCGTAGCTTTTATATCACAGGTTTCAACCCTTAAAACTAGTCCAAAATATTGTATATACAACAAGAAAAAGAGAAGAGAAGTGCAGTGTAAATAAGGCAAAAGATGGCAAAGGTTATACCTCTTGAAGAGAAGATACTCTTTGTTAAGCAAACCACAAGGTGAACACTCTCAAGAGCTAAAATTTAAGGTCAAGAATCTCAGCAAGAGGCCTTAAGTTTTTGGTGTATGAAGTGTATGGCTAGTGTATGTGTAATGCAAGAGAGAGAGAAAGTGTGTTGGACAAGTTTTTGGTTTTGGCCAAAATTTTCTAACCCCAAAGCATGAGGGGTGGTCATCTATTTATAGAAAAACACTATCTCACATCGAAAATATCTATAATAAGCCAACTGGTGCAACACATGCACTGGAGGGAACAGCTGGCTGCAAAATGTCTGTCTGACACTAAACATGGCCAACCAGCCAACCAAAAATGGCCTGCCGGCCACTTGTTGGCTAGCACACTTGTTGGCTAGCAGTTTTTGGTTCAAAGGGGGTGCAAGGTTTAAGTTTTGAAGCTTGAAAACCGAAGCTTTTTGTTGAAGAATTTGAATGATTTGCACGGTGTAACATTTCATCATCGAGTGTTCAACATGAGGTGCCCAAGTCTTAAGGGTGGTCAAGATAGGGTGCCTACAGAGTGTCATCTTAAAGGGCTTCAAAAGATAAATGAGAAAATGTAGCAAGCAGGGTCTAGGCTTTATACTGCTAATAAGCAATTAGAGGAATTAGAACCTGATAGGGAGCAAAATGCTGGCTTTCGAAGAGGGTAAGTTTCAATTCCTCAATCCAATTAAGATTAGGAGGAAAGGGAGGAGCAATGGGGTCCCCTCAAAAAGAAGGTGGAAACCGAGGCTCATTTACACACTCTAGCCAGTCAGAAGAACAAAATTTTGCTCTTTTGGCCAAAAGTGAGGGGCTCATTCCCAAAGCCTCAATGGGGTGAGGTCTTTCGCACTATTTTGGTTGGCAAGGAAGTGGTATACCATGCCGAAAGCAAGATGTCTTTGAGACAGCAAAGGCGATCGAATAGGATATAGGGCTATACCACAAAGTTATGCGAAGAGAGAGGAATTGTAGTGGGGTCATCGAATTTAACAAATCTGTGATGAATTCGCTCCCTTGTTTATGGTTGGGTTGGTGTTGGCCAAGCATTCCAACCAGTATTTCCAGTAGAAGGTGAGGCAGGTTTATCCCATGCAGAAGGTTTTGGAGCAGATGAAGGACTTCCAAGATCCACTTGGGCAAGTTTTTGGTCTAAAGGCTCGTATTTTGCGAAAGCCTCCACAACTTGTATAAATAGAGGAGGATAAATATAGCTAATAAATGCATGGAAGTTCTTTCAAGATTGATCATCATTGTCCAAAACCTCTTCATATGCTTGATCAATAAAAGAGAGGTTTGATTAGCCATTAGCCATCATAGATGTATCAGTCCCTTCGTTTACACAAATAGTGGAGGTAGTGTTCAAGCACAAGGGAGAATTTAATGAAGTTCAGTGTTTCATTGTTTGGACACTGTTACACTTCCAAGATAAATAAATTCCATGCACGTCCTAGGACATGGGCAAAGCGCATTGATCCACTAATATTACCAAGTATTGGCTATATTAGTGTGATGGGTAATGTTGGCTGTATATTTTGTACAAACCTATCATAGCTTGACACGTGGATCATAAAGGGCAATTTGGAGAATAAGTAACGGTCTCCATCATCAACAAATGTGTGGCAACTTATAGTAGTGGCAATAGATCTGCGACATATGGGAACAGTCAGGATACTCAGTGTGGCGTGGTCAAATAGTTGCTTACAGTTTAAATTCAAATTCAGGAAGGCAGCACAACCATAAGAGTGGAAGCGAACTGTTCAAGGCCGCATTCAGTGATCATGGATATCATTTTGATAGTTATCACCTACTTCGACAGTTATCTTTAGAGCCTATAAATAGAGAGAGTGTTGATAATGCAAAGGCCCCAGGGACCAGATCCAAAGACTAGGTCATTTACTTTATATTTTCCAGTCCTTTAAATTCTAGTCTTTACATTCCTATACTGCACTTCAAATTTCTAGGAGTAATTCTAAGTTAGTCTGTTGTTGTAATCCCCTTTGAAGCTGTGAAAGCGTGAAGGTACAATTGTAAACTTCTGTTTACTTAATGAAAGATTGATTTCTGACACTGGTGTTCTCTCTTTCTTTTATTTCACTTAGTCTTCTTAATTTTCTCCTAAAAACTAAGCCACCAGTAAAGTCCTCTTCATTGAGGCTGAAAGAACTTCAAAGTAATCGTCTAACTAATTGGTTGGCATTTATTAATTTTTGTAAGGACTTATTGATCCTTGTTGGCAAGCTCGAATTACAATTCTAACCTTCGAAAGCCAAAAAAGCCAATAGATGCATAGCCAATACCAGAACTACTAAATATTTACCCTTGAGAGCAAAGGCAATCAAGGCCAACTTAAAAGTTGCTGGTTGGAGATTAGGAAAATAGAACTTAGTGAAGATGTACAATTTACAACCCCAATTCTTTTATTAGTAGAAGTCCTTGTTCTTTTTCTTTCTTTATCCTTTGGTGTTTTCTAAGTCTACATGATGTTCATGTTCTATTATTAGGAGTTATTCCCTTTGGATTAGCCGAAGATCTAGTAAATATATGCCAAGATGGAACATTGTACCATCAATCTTCAACTCTCAATTCTTTTATCCATGGAAGTCTATTATTCCTGCACGTGATTTCTTTTCTATTTGCATCTTGTTGGAGATACTCCTTTAAATTATGCAAAGATTGAAAGTTGTGTTTGGATCATGAATTTTGATAAAGATTTGGAAAATTCCTTTCTTTTTTTTTTTTTTTTCTTTTTTGTTCAAATTCATAATCCAGCCTTAATAGTGTTTGTCCAAACTACAAAAATCTTTCCCTCAATGGGTTCAACTAATTGGTAGTGACATACTTAATTGTCTCAGGGTATGTACTGGAATCTTTATGAATATTGCTAATCTATTAATAGTACTCATCCTCAATTCTTGATAAAATCAAAACATTTCAATTATGTGTGAACTTGTTCCATTTTTTTAGTGGCATTTCTACGAATATGCTACATAGAAGATGTGTGTGGCCACAAGAAATGTCTCGAAATGAAATTTATCAAAGCCAACTGTCTATTGTAACAATGATTTCCGTAAAGGGACTCTCATCCATAGTAGTATACAATATACCTAAAGCTTGTGCATAGTTATCCTCTCGCTTGCACACTTTGATGTATAAAAGCAATTGAAAGTTCACATCAGTGGGTGTCACTCTAAGAGAAGCAAGCAATACTTGTTGATCTTGTAGAGCAATCCATGACCAACACATGTGAAAATACATGTAACAAGTCCAAACTAACAAGTTATGCCCAAAACAAGTCGGTGACAGTCTCTACGTATGATTGCACTTGTATTAATGTACTTATATACACCAACAATTGCTCCAAAAGTTGTGGCATATTTGATCTCGCAGTTTTATGTACCACTTTCTATCTATGATGAGTATTATAGATTGGCTTCGTTGTCATTAAATTTAAGGCATTTCTTTATTTCAAAATAACAAATATCTTTTTTGGTTGCACAATATTCTTTAACATATCAACTAACAACGATATTTTCTCCTAAGATTTCAAAATGCCAAACAATTGTGCACTCTACATAAGACATGTGACATTTAATCATCATATGTGGGCAATTTTTTGCCCTTTAATACACAGATGGGTTATCGACACTTTTTAAAATTGGTATGACTTTCAATTATTTTCTCTTGTTCTTTTATTGCCTTTATAGTAACTAACCCTTTTACAATTACGATTAAGCCTTGATTTTTACAATCGCAAACTCATTTTTCTTTCCAACCATGTAGGTACATTTGATTAAGAACCAAATATTAAGGCTCAATTTATTTTTATCTTATTCAATAGAATATAATTTGCCGTATCAAAATTGACCAAAAAATCACTTAGATCATCTCTAACCCAGACTCAAATTTTTCATCAAATTTAAATTTGATAAAATTTTGGTAAAAATGGTGTTCCAACTGTTTCACCAAATTGGTATTAAATAAATGGAGTCCTACTTTTTTCATCAAATTAAATGAGTGTTTAACCTTTCATCAAATCTCCTAGGTGACTGTTGGCAGACAACTGAATGAATGACTGGCCAGTAAACTACGTGGACGACGGGCCTAACAACTGGGTGGATGAATTAGAGAAAATTTGAAGAAATTTACACTAGGCCAGTCGACCACCTATGTAGCTCAACTTTTCCGTGCCCCCTTTCGGGAGTCGAAATAAGCCCTACAGTTCGAACTCTCACGGTTATGAATCTAATCTCACAAATGCAATGTGAAATTGATAAACACCAAAGGGTCCATATCCAGCAAATCTTTTGAAAAATCAATTTTGAATCAAATTGCCAAAATTAGACTACTTTGCTAGATACAGAGTCGCCACCTAAATATTTCATTTTGGAGAAATTTAGGAAACACATGACTCGTGCCAAAGGCCACGTGTTAGTCATCACCAAGATTGCCTTAGCTTCGGAACTTACATAAAAGAGGGAAAGGTCATTAATTGAGCACCCCCGCTCGCCCGATCAAAGATCAGCCTCTACTAATCATGATATGATTTTTATCAACATTATATGCTCTTGTTCCGATTTATTAGGCTAACATTTACTATGTGATGCGCACACACAAGATATAGACTAGTTTGCCCAAATTGGAACAATTCAATTTCATGTTTGTTTTTCGAAAAGGGTTTGATTTTGCCACTTAATAAAGTGGGCTTAAAGTTTGTGAATTTGCCACATAACAAAGTGGGCTTAAATGTACATTCATTGAATCATTCCAATTCAAGCAACAAGCCTTCATCCATAGGTACTCAAACAGTTTAACAAGTAAGCACTTAGCCTCATGGAAAACATGCTAGTCATAACAGTCACTCACACTCATGCAAGTATGCTAAAGCACTAAAACAAACTCACCTAGTACTCCAAGCTAAGATAAAACGAAAGAGTTAGAAAAATATGCATGGTACCTAAATTATGCAATATGACTAATACAACACATGCGATATGCAACGAATAGGCTCGGCCACTAATATGGCATATGAGGCAATGAAATAACATGCGGTCTAAGCATGTATTCAAAGAAATGTTGAACTAACAATGCAGTTAGAATGATGAACCGAGCCTCGGTACATGCAATAAAATGGATGCAAACATAAAGTATGCTAAACAAAACATGATGTCCCTAAACTAACCATTGTAAACTAGTAAATAAAAGGGAGAAAGAAGTGAGGTTAGAAGACATACACATTATTACATTGCGCTCTAACGAAGAAAAGTCTGAATGAATAAACTAAGCTAACTAGCAACTAATTAAGCTAAAGCTATTTAAGCTAACTGTTACAAAATGAAATGAATAACTAGCTAAACTACTAATTAATTACAACGCATATCAAAATTAACTAGCGACAACTAATTATTTACAACAAATAACTAAGCTATGTATTTAAACTTCAAACAAGCTCGGAATGCGAGGTATGCTCATGCACGTGCTCGGTTTCTACCCGAAAAGCCACTATTTTGCTTCTAGAGAGCCTCTGTTTGCACAATTGAACATCAACAGAACAACTTTGCTCCACCTTACCAACACTTTGCTGAGTTTTGCATCAGTGGCCAACTGACCAAAGATGAAGGTTGCCGGCCATGGAGGTGGTCTGCCAGCCATGGAGAGTGGCCTGCCGGGCACTAATGCCTAAGTTCATCTTGCTGCAACAAAGGGCAAACAGAGCATACATAGGACATTTTCAAGGATTGTTTGCACAACTTACCCCTCCTTTTAATGAATAAATCCAAGGAGTGGTGAACCTAAGCCACAAACCACATATTCAAGCAATTTCATTACATGATGGCTTGTGAACTCAAAAGTGCAAGTTCAATAAATGCAAGAAAAAAATACACAAACCTCCTCCCTTTCATGAAAGATCAAGGGAAATGGTTAACCTTGGAGACTTGGATCATTTCATCACTAGCAAGTATGAAATGGTCCAAGTTCCATGTGTTCAATTGACGTCCGATGGAACACACCAAGACGCAATCAAATTCTTATCTTTGCACAATTTTAGTTTCAACTTTTAGTTACTTCTTTTCACTACCCTTCCATTCTTCAACCAATTAACTCCATTGGTGAGTTGAGTCCTCTAAAAGAGAAGGGAGTGTCAAACAAGGGGTAGTTTAAGGCAAGAGAGAGGTGCCATGCTGTTGATAATGAACCCCCAAAAGAGGATTAAACCATTAAGCATGGACCTCAATCTCAAACTTAAACAATCCCAAGGTTGAAACAACCCTCAAAGAAAACAAAAAGTGAAGAAATGAGGGAGGTTGCAGAGATTATGCTTGCTGAAATTAAGTGAGAAAAACACTAAAACAATGCAATCAACTCAAACAAGTGGTGTCTAAAGGCCTAAAACACCAAGCTTGTGAGGACACTTACACTAGAAGCATGCAAAACAAGACTCAAATGACTTAACCAACCCAAAACAGAGTTAAAACAGTCCAAATCAGAGGTTAAAACATGCTAGAATTAAGCTATAAATAGCTAGAAAATTAAGCTTACACATAGCATAAATGAGGCTAGTAAACAAAACACAAGGAGGGGTGGCTAACCCCTCCAAATTTGGACTTCAAAACATGATTTTGGCCACTGAAAAAGCTCTGAAAATCAGCCTTTAAAAGCTCAAAAACAAGTAGTAGAAGGGTGGAAAACACAAGGGCAAAGGCCTCAAAGTAAGGTACAAAGAAGGGCTATCAACCCCTCAACCTTTAATGGCCTTAAACCCAAGCTTCAGCCTAAAAAACACAAAGTTTTAACAACCCAAAAATAGTAAAAAAATAATAGTAGAGAAAGCAAGCAAAGAGGGAAAGCCTTATACCTCTTAAAGAGAAGAGTAATTCCAAGCAACAAAACCAAGTAAGTACACCCTCTAGAGCTCAAACCAAGCTCAAGAACACCTCAGCTCAAAGATGAGAAGATTTGGTTAAGGGTATATAGGCAAAGGTTAAGGAATTGGAGGCTAAAGTGTAGAGATTTGCTAGAGAGAGAGAGAAAGAGAATTGTAGAGAGAGGAAAATTTTTGAGTTCAAAATTTTCTAACCCTAAAATATAAGAGAGAGGTCCCCCATATATAGAAAACATGAAATTTCCTCAAGGAGATCCAGCCCTACACGTGGGGATAGATGCATGTATCTGTGCAAACAGCTGGCACAACTAGCATAAAATATCTGCAAAACACACTAGTGGCTGGTCGTCCATCACTAGTGGCTAGCAAGCCACATCAATAGCCGGCACCAAGTCTGCAAGCAAAAAGTGATGGCCGACAAGTCTCTAGCAATGGCCGGCAGGTCACCAAAGATTGCAAACTGATAAAGATAGGCTTGGTCCAAAACTGGGTTTGAAAGGCTATCAGGGTTTATGAGGCTCAAAGTTGTGGCATTCTACCGAGGACTTCGAGCCTTTGGCAAGCAAACAGACTCATCATCGAGTGTGCATGCGAGGATGTCCAAATCGTAAGGGCCGTCAAATATGGGGTGTCTACAGTTGCGCCTCTTTGACAGAACTTGGAGTCACGAAATGATATGAGTGAATGTCAAAGCCCGAATACAATCCATTTTTACAAGGTCGTAACACTTAGGCAAACAAACAAAATGTAGATGTAGTTAGTTGAACACGACAGTTGCCTATGTATCCCTTTGCAAGGAATCAAACCAACATAGTTCAGGGACAAAATGCAAAATGATACCCAACATAACAAAACAATGTAATGATATATAATGTAACGAAATAATCAAACCACAAGCAGTGCAAAGCGCACGAATACCATAAAAGGATGGAGATACAAAATCAAACTACATTTTATATAGAAAAGAAGTGGGCACAGCCAAACGACACCTAACACAGGCTAATTGCCTACATCCTCAATACTGACCTCAATGTAGCATAGATGCTTATACATAACAAAACCATGTTTCAACGTGAAAAGGGTGTGAGCACATGCAAAACTATGTTTTTCGTAGAAAAAGAAATGTACAAGTAATTGGGTGGTATGATATAAGTGAGGAATGATCTGCTAAAGAAAGATAATGATCATGAATGCTGAATGCAACAAGACGTACAATGCAATGAATGCAATGGATGAAGTGAATAAGGCATAAGCCAAACCACATCTTACCTAGAAAAGGCATGGACACAAAATAGACCATGTCTAACATAGAAAAGGTGCCGACACCCTCAATACTGGCCTAAGTGCAGCATGGGTACTTGCATATGACAAAACTATGTTTCAATGAGGGAAAGGTATGAGCACATACCAAACTAAGCTTAACATGGAAAGGATGCAGGCGATAAAATGGATAATGCAGTAAATGTATGCAATAGATAATGTAGTAGATGCATGCGATAGATGTAATAGGTAATAATGGACATGATGTAGCAGCTAGGAAGTGGTGCGTTAGAAAGTACCTGGCAGGGGTAATTGGCGATGACTCACCTCATGCTACTAGGGATCTTCCGCTTCTTCTTAGTTTCAAGACTTCTTCTTTCATCTTGCACTTCTAAACCACAGGTACTACTTTTCTCCCTTGCTATGTTCGCAACTTTTCCTATTCTTCAACAGGGTGACAGACTAGGTTGGTTCAGTATCTAGAATTGAGGCGCATACAATCTACCTCAACCTATGGGACTTCCATACAGATTTCAAGCTGAGGATACACCCCTGGGTATTTAAACCAAACTTTAGTCTCGAAAATTCTGAACCTTTGTGTTCTAGGCCTCAGCCATTCAAACTCTAGTTTCCACCGTCTCAGTTGATCTCCTAGGAACTCACCGCAAACACGGACATGTGGCTATACTAGACCACCAGAAGTCGTTCAGGCACGACAAACACCAAAGGAATTGCACCTTTAGAGGATTTAAGGTCTCCTAGACCAGAAGAGTGCACAAGACAGTGCTATACAGGTGCACAAGATAGTGCTAGTGAGGGTGAATGCACAAGACAACGCGAAATGAGTGCACAAGACAGTGCAATGCAAGTTTGCACAAGATAGTGCGATGTAAAGTGAAATGCACAAGATAGTGCGATGTAAGGTGAAATGCACAAGACAGTGTGATGTAAGGTGAAATGCACAAGACAGTGGTTGAAATGCACTAGACAGTGCGATGTAAGTTGAAATGCACTAGACAGTGCAATGTATGTTTGAAATGCACTAGACAGTGTGATGCGAGTTGAAATGCACTAGATAGTGCGATGTAAGTTGAAATGCACTAGACAGTGCGATGTAAGTTGAAATGCACTAGACAATGCGATATACGTTGAAATGCACTAGACAGTGTGATTTAAGTTGAAATACACTAGACTGTGTGATGTAATTTGAAATGCACTAGACAATGCAATGTAATTTGAAGTGCACTAGACAATGCGATGTGAGTGGAATGCACGAAATAGATGTGAATGCACAAGACAGTGCGATACGGGGTGCACAAGATAGTGCCATGCAAGTGCACAAGGTAGTGCGATGCGATTTGAATGGTTTGTAAAGGAAAATGAACAGTACATAGAGTAGTGCATCATGTAACTTACGAAATGAGTGCAGGGCAACTTACCACAACTTATTGAAATGTAACACAAAGTGAGGCAACTCGACAAAACTCCGTTAAGTACAGAACAAAGTTAAGAGCAAAAGCTACCAATCACGCAGTTCAACTCAACCAGAGTGTATAAACATGCAAGCATAATACAAAGCACATGTATTAATCAGAGGGAAGATGGCAATCCCAAGAGAGTTTTGAAATGGTCAAAAACAATTTTCGAAAGCTGAATCATATCAAAATCAACATGGGGGTGAGCCCACCCCAATCCAGGGGAAAGTGCCCAACGAATGGCTCTAAGCAGATGGAGAGAAAGGTTAGGTTCATGCCCCTTGTTCAATTGATGGCCCGATCAGATATACTGAAAATTGCCCCTAGTGCCCAGCCATTAGCCACCTTTTTCAACATTATATAGGCATATGTAATGGGGATCATCAGATCCTGGAACAATTTCCAACCAATCAGACTCATGCTTCTCTTCTATTCCAGCATGTTGAGAACTTATTATAGTCCCCTCCGAAGCAATGACAGATTCCTCATATACACTTTGCAATGATCATGAATGCGATGCGCCTTGTATGGGCACTCTCAACTCATTTATGAATTCCACACATGACTTCTTTTTGAGTTTAGAGCAAACACTCCTGTATGGAATTTTGACCATGCCATTCTATTGAACTTTTGAGCGATAAACTCACTAGGGTGACTCGATGAAGAGCACTTTCGAGCGACAAACACATTATGGTGACTCAATGAAGAGCGCAAACTAAAACAAACACCAGGCACAACACAACTGAACTTACAATTGACCCAAAAGCATAAAAGGACTCAAGGTAACTGATCATTCATAGTGCCCCTAGTTTTACTTATGTTCTCTTTAGAAATCAATTTTGCAAAACCCAAGTTTCAATTCCTTTTTTGCTCAAGATAAAGATTCTATTGATAAGTTCAAGTATTGAAAATTTCTCCACTTGTTGATTCAAGCTAGTTCTTTCTTACCCAACGCAAGTATGTGATATACACAGCAATCGGTGTAGCTTATGGATTGATGCGAAGCTAACAATGAGAATCAGGCAAGATGATTGGGTTGAAATGAATGAGATAGATATGGTTGAGACCGAACTTCAGAATGAAGTAGCCTACGTATCCCAAGATGGGAATCAGGTCAACGTAGTTCATGGCTAAGGTGCACTCGGATGTTGACACTTTCCTTTTAGCGCTTTAACTTTTGCCAAAATTGCCTCTTCGGGGTTTTCAACCTTGCGAGCTATATTTTTTTTAAATTTCTCATTTTTCATGCTCTAACTTTTGCCTAGGTCACCCTTTCGGGTTTTTGGCCTAGCGAGCCTCTCAAGGGTAGCGTGACAACACTTGTGGTGAATGTGATCAATTGTCATCCTTGCCCTAACATTGGAACTGACTTCGCCTTGATTTGAGCTTGGTTCTCCATTTTTTTATGCATGTCTTCTTCTTCCTTTATTTTGCTCCATTTTCAAAGTTGGTTCTTCTCGCAATGTGGTACCTTCTTGCATTAGCTTCCCCGAATTCAGACAGAAGTTCCCCTTCTCATAGTTGATTGGATTTCATTCCAATGGATGCCTCTAGCTTGATGAATGACTCCTTTTTCCTTTTCTTTCTTTTCTTTTTTTTTTTTCCTTTTATTTCTTTTCTTTTTCTTTTATCTTTTCTTCTTTTTTTCTTTTTCTTCTTTTTTTTCTTTTTTCCTTTCTCTTCCTTTCTTCTTTTTTGGTTTCTTTTATCCATTTCTTTTTCTTTGAAATAATGAAAACACCAGAGGAGAAATTCTATGATTTAAGGTCTGAAAGTCGCCTTGTACTTATAGGTCTGAAAGCCGCCTTATGCTTACCAACATGACCGCCTAAAGGCGAAGAGAATCCCCAAGACAATGTAGAATACCACGCACAATTCTAAACCTATCTTCGCAAGTTTTGCAAAATAAATAACTTAAAATTTTTGTAATCATGAATGACTTTGCGCCGATAAGTCAGAATTCACTCAAACCATTCGGGAGATCCCTCTTAACACTCAAGCTTATTAACATAATCTCATTCAAAAAAACAAATTCAAAACCAAATTCAAAGCCTTTTTCTATTTGTAAAAGGTCACACATGCAGCGCTATAGGCACAATAAAATTATCAAAAACTTCACTCCCACTTTTTTATAAAGATGAAGAACTGAGGGTACACAAGAGCGCCTTAAAGGAAAAGACTCAACTGACACGGCAACGTAAGAAAAGACAAAGAAAAAGAAAATAACACTCAAAACACAACTATTTGCAGGACATGACTCAAAACAAAACAAGCATTTCTAAGACAAAAAGGGGGTTTCCCTTCTCCAAGTCCATCTATAGAATTTCAAAAACAACTTCAAGTAGCCCACGGGAAGGTCCAGACCTGCCTTCAATTCAGTAATACACATCCACACCCAAAAAGATTAATTTCTGACTTTCAAATCGAGTCTCACAAATTGAATCTCATAATTACGTTGTCCCCACACATCTTCTTGACTGAAAGAATTGCTATTTCACAACATGTCCCTAGTTTAGAAGGTCCTTCCGAAGTGCTTTCGACAATTCTCCTAGCTGAGACTGAGGTTCATCATTCTAACCACCAATGCTACCATCATTGCTTCATCAAGCTTGAACTCGCCAAGATCACATAAACTTTCCATCTCTGCAAAGATTTTGTTCTTTTTGCTCAGATCGGAATCAGAAGATTCAAGAATAAACACAATGGGTTTGGGCTCATTGGCAGGTATAATGTGTTGGCTAGGGTAATGGTTGGTTGGTGGCAAGCTGTGTATGGGTTTTATGTTATGTAGTGGCAATCTATTGCGATCAGGGAAAGGGTTATTGACAGCTTTGGAATTTTCAGGTGGGGTGATGACCTTTATGTTAATCAAGTCTTGAATTTCATGGCAAAGGCGAAAGCAACGGTCGGTATGGTGACCGTACTGCTGGTGGAATGTGCAATTTTGGGTAGAATTGTGTTTAGGTGGGAGAGGATTAGGGAGAGGTCAAGGAATGAGCAGTTCGAGATGCCCTTTCTCTATCAGTACTTTTAATGCACAGGTTAGGCTCATATGGAGGTGGGCAAAGGTTCGTTTTTGAGAGGATGAAACATTAGGTTTAGAAATATTGGCAAATGGAGTGGCGGGTGTTGGTCAGGTATTTATAGGATTGGGACTGGAATTAGGATGGGTGTTTCAGGTAAAGCATCCATTTCCATTGTTTGCCCTCTGATTCAAAACGCTCTCATCCTAAGCGATAAAAGTGTTATCCATAGTCTTTGCAACAATTGCAAGCACTTGCTGCTTGTTCAACCCTTTGACCTTCAAAGTCTTAATAGCCCATTGAAGTTATGCATAGGGATCAATACTTGTTCCAACCTTGTTCTTGCCACTTGCTTCTGTTTGGCCAAGGGCTGGGTGGCCATATCAAAGCGAGACCCATTTGTTATTAATCTGCCATCACCTAGACTTGAGATAGATTCGGGTTGGCCCTTTTCAACTGCAGCTCGCCCCAAGATTAGGGAGCTTTTTGACGGGATCGAAACCCTAAATGTTAAATCTGCCACCATTTCTTAAAGGTTTTCAATCATTCCCAACATCTTAGCAGCAGTGGTTTGGTGTCCTTGGTGTACCTGAACCAGATTGGGTGCATCCATCATGCACAAATCAGTACATTCTAGAATAAACACCTCATGCTTGGGTAAATGGGCCAAGGTGATGTATATGCTAGGATTGAAGGTAAATGGGAGTATATGGATAAGGTTAAGGTGGGCAGGAGATATTTGGTCATGGATGGGAAGTAGGTTGGTGGTAACATTGGGGTCTTAAGGTGGAGCTATTATGGTTGTCAATGAGATTCTAAACCATGACGAAGGCGATAGCAACGATCGGTGCCTTGACCACGTTGTTGATGATACACGCAGTACTTGGTGAGGTTATGTTTGGCAGAGAGTGAGTCAAGAAGAGATTGGGGATCGAGGGATTTGAGATACCCTCTTTTCATCAGGATTTTTAGTGCACTGGTTAAGCTCATATAGAGAAAGGTGAAAGTCCTGCCTTAAGCTCGAGTCAGCTGGCCGTTTGTGGGCTTGGATTGGCAAATGGGTCGGCAGTTTTGGGAGTGGCGGCAATGGTATTGATTTCAGTGGGTTTGGGAATAGCATTGGTACTCCCGGAAAACACCCTCCTTGTTGGTTCACTTGTTCTGGGAATAATCCCTCTGTTAAATGCACTCTTAATCTAAACCCCTAATTCATGCAAAGTTTTGAAAGTGAATAGTGGAGCAACTATTAACTTCTACAACATATTAGCTTCAAGGTTCTGTACCACTATCAGCACTTGATCCCTGTTAGAAGGTCAATCTGTCATTTGTGCTGCCTTTGCTCTCCACCTTGCAACAAATTCCACAAAAGGTTCTATAGAATTCTGGTGGGTTGCTTCAAGCTCTTGAGTAGTCATTTCAATTTGGGTATTGTAAGAATACTGATTGACAAATGCCTCAGCCAATTCTTCCTAGTTCTACTTCACTGTATCCTCTAACTTGGTGTACCAAGTGGCTACTATACCCGACAGGGTTCTTCCATACAGAGAGAGTTTCTGAGGCTTAGTCAGACCCATCGATTTCAGAACGTCTAAGAAAATTCGAATATATACCATAGGATCTCCAAACTCGTCGAAACGGTCAATGTATGGTATTTTGAATCTATTTGGGAGTCTTACGGCAGCCTTGATGTACCCGTCCTCAATGTCAAGGATGGAGTTAAGACCCTGTGCCTTTTTGAATTACTTCTCAAGTTTAGCAATTTTTACCAAGGTCGAGTCGAGATTATTATTATCAAGGGGATAAAGCCCCTCATTAGGCTACACTAGGGGTCTGAAAACTCGAGCTTGAGCCAACCCTTCTCGAGGATCTGGGTTGTGCAAATCTTCAGCTAGCAAATGTGGATTACAACTCAGCTGGGGGCCCAAGACTGATGTGTAGTAGATGCCCTAGGTGGGTTGCATTTCAGCATTGGTCTCATCATGCATGGCAATTTCCTGGTTTAAGGCCGCTATCATGGCCACAACTTCTTCTGGACTCTATGCCATCATGGGTCTGCAGAGTTAGCGATCAGGGAAATTGATGGATATAAGCTGAGAGTTAACCAACGAGGCTTTCGACCCAGTTATATTTGATGGATTTGAACTAGATTGGGCTTTTTTAGAGTGGGTCTTTTGTCATTGGCTGGATCTTTGTTGAATGGGTTTTTTTCCTGGGATTGGATAGACTGTGATGGGTTAAGGCGAGTACTGCTCCTTCTATGGCTCAGACAAACCTAACATTAAAAAAAATGCTCCATCAAATTGGGATATCGGATTTGCTAGTCAAAACAATGTAAGATACAATTTGGGTCCTGGCTCTAGTTTTGCTGAAAATTCACCATATCAAACACAACCCCAGGATTTCAACCCAAATCTAATTCTGATATGATCCTCAAGTTTGAAAAGGAATCGCCTCAATATTAAGACTCTCCGAGGATTACATCATTCATTCTCAAAGAGTTCACATTTTGCATAAAAGTATTCAAAACACCCCTATGAGAGGATAGGGTTTCCCTGTCCTATCTTTTGGAGTGATCTACAGCTTTACTACTCAAACAAAACGGTATCACATCATCCTGTATATGGGAGAGTATCCTGTCCTAAGTTGGAATAGTCATTATGGCTTTACTATATGCAGCTAGGCCAAATGGTCAAAAAGGGTGCCTCAACAAAACTACCAAAATATACCTCTCATACCTAACACCGAAAAGTGAAAGGAGAATTAAGCAGTACAACGATAGTGCAAATCCAAAGGTTGTGTTCTCATCATGGCAGAGCACGTGACTGATCAGCCTTTTGGCAAGCTTTTAGGCAAGCCTCTGGAAAACCATCCAGGAATAGCAGATGGCAAATACAGTGACTTAGGCGTACCAATGCAACTGCAATGCAAAGAAACATATAAGTGTAAATAAAATTTCATATCATGAATTTCAAGTCAAGTTCTCTAATTCCCCAGTAGAGTCGCTAGAAACTATAGCTCGACTTTTTTGCACCCCCTCTCCGGAGTCAAAATAAGCCCTACAATTCGGACTCTCGCGGTTCTGAATCTAATCTCACAAGTGCAATGTAAAATTGATAAACACCAAAGGGTCCAAATCCGGTAAATCTTTTGGAAAATCGATTTTGAATCAAATTACCAAAATTAGACTGCTTTGCCAAATACAGACTTGCCACCTAAATATTTCATTTTGGGAAAATTTAGGAAACCCATGACTCGTGCCAAAGGCCACGTGTCAATCATCACCAAGATTGTCTCGATTCAGGAACTTAGGTACGAGAGGGAAAGGTCATGAATTGAGCACCCCCGCTTGCCCGATCAAAGATTGGCCTCTACTAATCATGATATGATTTTTATCAACATTATATGCCCTTGTTCCGATTTATTAGGCTAGCATTTACTATGTGATGCGCACACATAAGATATAGACTAGTTTGCCCGAATTAGAACAATTCAATTTCGTGTTTGTTTTTTGAAAAGGATTTGATTTTGCCACTTAATAAAGTGGGCTTAAAGTTTGTGAATTTGCCACTTGACAAAGTGAGCTTAAACATACATTCATTGAATCATTCCAATTCAAGCAACAAGCCTTCATCCACAGGCACTCAAACAGTTTAACAAGTAAGCACTTAGCCTCATGGCAAGCATGCTAGTCATGGCAATCACTCACACTCATGCAAGTATGCTAAAGCACTAAAACAAACTCACTTAGTACTCTAAGCTAAGATAAAATAAAAGAGTTAGAAAAATATGCATGGCACCTAACTTATACAATATGACTAATGCAACACATGCGATATGCAACGAATAGGCTCGGCTACTAATATGGCATATGGGGCAATGAAATAGCATGCGGTCCAAGCACGTATTCAAAGAAGTATTGAACTAACAATGCAGTTAGAATGATGAACCGAGCCTCGATGCATATAATACAAATGGATGCAAACATAAAGTATGTTGAACAAACCATGATGTCCCTAAACTAACCATCATAAGCTAGGCTAGTGAACCCAAGAGTGCAAGTTCAATAAATGCAAGAAAAAAAGACACAAACCTCCTCCCTTTCATGAAAGATCAAGAGAAATGGTTAACCTTGGAGACTTGGATCATTTCATCACTAGCAAGTATAAAATGGTCCAAGTTCCATGTGTTCAATTAACATCCGATTGAACACACCAAAACACAATCAAATTCTTATCTTTGCACAATTTTAGTTTCAACTTTGAGTTACTTCTTTTCATTACCCTTCCATTCTTTAACCAATTAAGTCCATTGGTGAGTTGAGTCCTCTAAAAGAGAAGAGAGTGTCAAACAAGGGGTAGTTTAAGGCAAGAGAGAGGTGTCATGCCGTTGATAATGAACCCCCAAAAGAAGATTAAACCATTAAGCATGGACCTCAATCTCAAACTTAAACAATCCCAAAGTTGAAACAACCTTCAAAACAAACAAAGAGTGAAGAAATGAGGGAGGTTGTAGAGATTATGCTTGCTGAAATTAAGTGAGAAAAACACTAGAACAATACAATCAACTCAAACAAGTGGTGTCTAAAGGCCTAAAACACCAAGCTTGTGAGGACACTTACACTAGAAGCATGCAAAACAAGACTCAAATGACTTAACCAACCCAAAACAGAGTTAAAACAGTCCAAATCAGAGGTTAAAACATGCTAGAATTAAGCTATAAATAGCTAGAAAATTAAGCTTACACATAGCATACACAAGGCTAGTAAACAAGACACAAGGAAGGGAGGCTAACCCCTCCAAATTTGGACTTCAAAACATGATTTTGGCCACTGAAAAAAGCTTTGAAAATTAGTCTTTAAAAGCTCAAAAACAAGTAGTAGAAGGGTGGAAAACACAAGGGCAAAGGCCTCAAAGTAAGGTACAAAGAAGGGCTATCAACCCCTCAACCTTTAATGGCCTTAAACCCAAGCTTCAGCCTAAAAAACACAAAGTTTTAACAACCCAAAAATAGTAAAAAAACAATAGAAATAATAGTAGAGAAAGCAAGCAAAGAAGGAAAGCCTTATACCTCTTAAAGAGAAGAGGAATTCCAAGCAACAAAACCAAGTAAGTACACCCTCTAGAGCTCAAACCAAGCTCAAGAACACCTCAGCTCAAAGATGAGAAGATTTGGTTAAGGGTATATAGGCAAAGGTTAAGGAATTGGAGGCTAAAGTGTAGAGATTTGCTAGAGAGAGAGAGAGAGAGAGAGAGAGAATTGTAGAGAGAGAGGAAAATTTTTGAGTTCAAAATTTTCTAACCCTAAAACATAAGAGAGAGTATATATAGAAAATATGAAATTCCCTCAAGGAGTTCCAGCCCTACACGTAGGGATAGATGCATGCATCTGTGCAAACAGTTGGCACAGCTGGCATAAAATATCTGCAAACCACATTGATGGCCGGTCATCCATCACTGGTGGCCAGCAAACCACATCAATGGCTGACACCAAGTCGGCAAGCAAAAAGTGATAGCCGTCAAGTCTCTAGCAGTGGCCGGCAAGTCACCAGAGATTGCAGACTGAAAATGATAGGCTTGGTCCAAAGTTAGGTTTGAAAGGCTATCAGGGTTTGTGAGGCTCAAAGTTGTGGCATTCCGCTGAGGACTTCGAGCACTTGGCGAGCAAATAGACTTATCATCGGGTGTGCATGCAAGGACGTCCAAGTCATAAGGGCCGTCAAAAATGGGGTGTCTACAACCTAGTACACCGATTATTTGATGAAAATTGAAAATTTAGCATTGGAACGCTTGGTATTAGATGAAACTTTTAACCCAAATCTTTACTCAAATTTGATAGGAAAAAAAAAAGAGTAAGTGTTGGAGATGCTCTTAATTATGAAATAGAAAGAATTTTTTTGGGTAAATTATAAATGCACCTTTCTAGATTTACTTAAAATACGGATTCACCCCTGTACTTTTGAAAATTACATCTTGTGTTTGAGTCAATTTACAATTTTTAATGATATGAAAAATATATTTCAATTAACAATTATGATAATTTTATTGTTGTGTAGAAAAATAAATTAAAATTTTATTTTTTTTACTAAACCAAACCAAATCAAGCCTTAAGTCTCATAAAATGGGGTTGGCTACAAGAATCATTCTTTTCTACTCGATTCTATCCAAGGTTATTCCGTTAGCCAAATTAAGGAGATTTATATCTCTATTTATTACACTAATCCATATCAATCTAGGTCTACCCCTTCCCCTAACACTACCATCTACCGTCATTGTATCGTATCTTTTTATTACTGCTTCTGCTAGTCTTCATTGTATATGACTAAAACATCACAATCTATTCTCTCTCAATTTGTCTTCTATTAATGTTACTTCTACCTATTCTCAAATATATTCATTCATACGGTGTGTGTTTGTATTTTACCCCCCCCCAAAAAAAATTATAAAATTGGTTCACTATGATTTAAGTATCCATTGCACAATATTTATTTATTTTTAGGTAATTTGGATATGTTCATAACAGTAAAAAGAAAAACTAATACTATATTTAGTTAAAATATTTGAAAAGTGATTTAAAAAAAATATTAATAAAATACATTTACATTCCTTCTAATTTCACCAACTTTTTCATTTTCTCCTTATTAAATCCCCTAACCAACAATGACTTAAAAGAAACAACAAACAAATAACGGTGCAATCCGAGGGGTTTAGACCCTCACCTCTCATCTGAGCCATCTAATTACATGAGGGGGTTACTTATTTTTGAACGAGGAAGAAAGAAGACTCAAACATGGACGGTCGTGGTGTAGCTGTCATAATTCCAAAAACTGATGGTTGCTGTGAGATTAGCCTAACGGACCATTAGAGAATTCAAACCTTTTTTATTTTTATAGCCGTTACAAACCCAACTCCAACATTTCAAGCAGATCATAGTAACAGTTTAGAGTATGTTGATTTCATTTGAAAAAGAAACAATGGAAGGCTTAAATCAAAGAACCACTATGAAGCCATCACAACTGCTCAAATTCTCCACAACCAAGTCCCTCTCTCTCTCTCTCTCTCTATATCATTTTTTTTGGGGTTTCTCTGCATTTTGATTGTGCGATTGTTGATATGAAATGAAGAACAGGCTCGATTGGCATCGATGGGATTGCGAAAGACGATCTCAGAGCTTCGATCCATGAAGAAGAGTCATGTCAGGAAATACCAAAAAGTCGATTATGGAAGCACTCCTCAGCGCCGTTCTGCTCGGTTGAATCGATTAATCGATGACTCAATCGCAACATCTGATCATCACATTCGATTTCGACGATCCAATCGGTTAAGAGGAACACATGGTGAACCAATTTCACCCCACAAAGGTATACATGTGTATTTTGATTTGAACTGAAAGATGGGTTGTGTTGATTTCAACATTGTTTTTTAGGCTCATTTCTTCTTGTTTTTGATTTGTGGGTTAGGTAAATTGGGGCTTTTTGGTAAGAGTGAAGAAATGCCGAGTAGTGAAAGGGAAGAGAAGAGGCCGGAGGTGTTGGATCGGCCTTGCGCAAGCGAAATCAGGATCAGTGTCTACCCCTCTGTTTCCAGGTTATGTGCCTTCTCTTATGTGGGTCTCAAGGTACTCTTAATTTGGTCATGCCATGTCCACTACTCTCTCTCTCTCTCAAATTTGAGTGAAACTTTGGTTAAAAAAGATCTTTTGAAAAATTCAAGAACTCATCACAAAATGCCCTGTTAACCAATCATTGCTACTTGTAAAATTTCATCAGATTTGAGTCAAAAATATGGCCGTTGTAAATTTGATTTATCATTTATTTGATTTGATGAAGGATTTGGGGCTCATTTTTAGCCCCTTTCATTTGATGAAGGTTTTGAGATTTTCTTCTATAGTCTAGTTGACGATTGTATACATCAGATAACTGTTCATTTTTAGCCCCTTTTCACTTCTTTTTTCCTTTGTCTCTGCTCTCTCTCTCTCTCTCTCTCTCTCTCTCTTGTTTGGGTTTGGGTTTGGGGGTGAGATCCAAAAGGAAATGACTGTTCATTTCTTGATTTATAAAAGTTTGAACATATTGTTTTGGATGATTAGAAATGGCCACCTTGAATCAGATAAGCATCTCTGTCTTTCTCTTTTTAATGAATTAATTAGTTATAGTTTCCATGTTTACAAGTTGTACCGGATCATTTATCTTTTTTGTTTTGTCTCTTTTCTTTTAATTGTTTTATAATGAGCTATGTGTGTGTTCAAGGTGTTACTATTTTCAAATTCATTGTAATGCAGTTATATGAACTGGTTTTAGGTTTAAATCTCTTGGTTTGCAAAGATGCAACGTCTATGATTGCAGATAGATTATAGGTGAAGAAATGAGAGGTGATCACACCATAATTTGGTGGACCCTTTCAAACCCTTGGGGTAGTAGGAACCTTCCTGTAACATTGATGGGAAGGGCTGGGGATGGTTTGAAATCAAAACAAACTTCACATGACACAACTCTTGTTTCTAGCACTAGGGCAAAATTTTACATTCCTTAATGAGCTAAGATTAGCTCTAATATCACCCATTTCTATCTTCTTGAATAGTCTACAATTCCTTTCCCTTCCAAACATGATACATAGTACCAGCAAGGGTCAACCTGTAAACATAATCTGTAGTAGCCTTACCTCCACAATTTCCAGCAGCCCAACTTAACTCTTCAGCAAAAGTCAGGCATTCTTCTACCAGGAAGAATTCTCCACAAAAGAACAGTCCAAGTATATGCTGAAAAATCTTAACCAAAAAAATAAATGATCGTGATCGGACCCATTGCACAATACACTTGTTTTCAAAAACAATCCCCCACTTAAACAACCTACCCATTGTGGCCAATCCTCTCTGAACAGCAACCCATTACACAAAGCTCCACTTAGGAACATTTTGAGGAAACCATGCCAATTTATGTCAAGGGACAATAGGGTATACTGTTTGAATTGCTTGCCAAGATGAAGCCACAGTATATTCACCATTACTAGAGGGTAGCCAAAACACGGAGTCAGGCCTATTAGGATTCAATACGAAGCTAGCAGGGTATTAGCTTCAATCTCAGAACAGAAATCCATTGCACAAAGCTCCACTTAGGAACATTTTGAGGAAACCATGCCAATTTATGTCAAGGGACGATAGGGAATACCATTTGAATTGCTTGCCAAGCTGAAGCCACAGTATATTCACCATTAGTATAGGGTAGCCAAAACAGTGAGTCAGGCCTATTACGATTCGATACGAAGCTAGCAGGGGTATTAGCTTTAATCTCAGTAATAACCACTCTTCTACCTCTAGGCCACTTCCAATTTCCAAAATTAATGATAGAGGAAACTCTGTTATTCACAGCCATGCCCATATGAAAAGCAACCCTTTCCCCATATTTCTTATTCAAAGTACCCAAGGGATGCCAATTATCAAATCGCGGAAATGTAACAGTGCCATCACCAATGATATATTGATCAAAGGCTGCCCCAGAGCTCTTAGTTCAAAAAAGTTCCTGACAGTCCAAGATGCCTCGGTAGGAAGACACTTGCCCTTAATTACACAAGTATGGACCCACTTAACCCACAAAGAATCAGCTTTCTTACTTAAAGCCCACAAAGGTTGTCTTAGCATAGTGGCCTTATTCCACTCTCTCAAATTTTTGAATCCCAAGCCCTCTTCAGCCTTTGGTGCACAAATATGCTTCCACGTCACTTTTGCACTGTAGTACCTAAACTCACTCCCTGTCCGCAAAAAATTCTTCAGAAGTTTGTCAATACTACACAATACAATTGGCAATTGAATGCTGAATAAAATGGAGATTACAAGTTGTACTCGGCCCCTATATGATAGACATATTTAGTGGTCCAACTCTTTACCTAATATTTTGGACTTCAACAATTCACAGTCCTGGGAGGTTAACCTTGTAGATGCAAGACGGACTCCCAAATACTTAGTAGGGAAATGCCCTTCAGGAATTGGTAAGATATTTTTTTAAACTAACAGTCATAGTCTCAGAAACCCCAGCAAAAAATATGGCAGACGTCTGAAGGTTAGGCTTCCACCCTGACATATAGAATAATTCCTGCAAAGTATCCTCAATTAACTGAAAATAATTCTCATTAGCACCACAAAAGATGAATAATTCATTAGCAAAAGCCAAATGTGATGTTTCAAGCCTCTGATGTTTAGAATGAAAGCTTAGACTACCATTTCCAACGTCCCACTTTAACAAAGAACAGAGAGATTTTATTACTACCAAAAACAAATAAGGGGACATAGGGTCCCCTTGCCTTAGACCCTAGCCGCCCCTGGAAAATAACCCTCCAAATCACCATTAATCACAACAGAAAACACTACACACTGCCTGATCCAATCCACAAACAGCTCAGGAAACCCCATGGCCACCAAAGTATCAAACAAAAAATTCCAATCAACTGAATCATATGCCTTCATGATGTCAATTTTAATAGCACATCAAGGCATACCATCATCTCTAAGATAGTTCTTCACAAGTTCCTGCATTAACAGAACATTATTCAAAATTGATCTGCCTTTAATAAAAGCTGATTAGGCCACACCAATCACATAAAGAAACTCTGAATTGCTAAAACTAAATCCCTTCCAACAACATCCCAATTTTTCCATAAAAATAAATAAATAAATAAATAAAACAGCATTATACCCATCAGGTCATGGGGCTTTATCCCCGTTGATTGAAAACAAAGCAGCCCTTATTTCTTCATCACAGACAGTCTGAACTAAGCCAGTTCTTATAAAAATCAATGATGCCATGCTTAATCTCTTTAGGATCATCCAGCCTGTTTCTAGAAGCACCAACCAAGCTTAGAATCTTGTTTTGCATCCTATAAATATTAACTTTGTGATGAACAAACTTGGAATTTTGATCCCCCCAAAGCAAGCCATTTTACCCGAGCCTTTTGTTTTCTAAAGGACTCTTGAATAGCAATTCAAGGTATGTGCAAAGAAGGTCCTTCTCTTGACTCAACAAAACACCTCCTGAACTTTGTCTAAAGCTCTTTTAACTTCCAACCCTTTATTATCTATATGAGAATACATTCAACTGTTTCAATTTGAGATATAGTCTAGCCATAGGCGAACCAGCCACATCAGCCAACCATGAATTAGCAAGTAAAGAAGGAAAACTCCAATGTCTCATTTAAAAATCAAAGAATTTAGAGGGTTTCCTTCTATTTGAATCATACAAAACAATCACAGCGATAGGGCAATGATCTGAAATACCTGGAAATACCTGGAATAGGGCAAGTAAAGAAGGAAAACTCCAATGTCTCATTTAAAAATCAAAGAATTTAGAGGGTTTCCTTCTATTTGAATCATACAAAACAATCACAGCGATAGGGCAATGATCTGAAATACCTGGAACATGCATAACAGCTTCACAAGTAGGAAATTGATCCATCCAAGCCATATTCACCAAAGCCCTATCAATCCTACTTTTATTATGACCCAAGCCACCCCTTTTATTTGACCAAGCAAACCAGCACCACCCTTTAGCAGCCAATTCTTTCACTTCAATATCCACAATACATATATTAAAATCAGCATCAGCAACAGCTTCAAATCCCTCAGTTCATCCAAGCATTGTCCCCAAAACAAACATGTAAATATCGTAGCTCAGACCGCAATCTTCTCCGATCCACAATGTTCTTAAAAACCATGACAAAGTTTTTTTACTAACTAAACTCTCAGTCAAAACAGTAACGACTTGGTCAGACTTCATGAATTCAAAAACCTACAATCTATCAGGGTTCCAAGCCAAAATTACTCTAGCTGTGGAAGAGATCCCATATTATGAACATTTACCCAATGACAAGGAACACAATGACTAATAGTAGTATCCAAGTTCGCAGACTGAATTTTGGTCTCCACTGTACCAACAAATCTAATTGATGATCAAGAATCAAGGATTTAACACCTTGCTGCATAACAGGGTCATTAAGACTCCCTAAGATTCCAAGAACCAAACTTCAGCCCCACGTTTAGGCACACTTTAGGCTTCAATTCCTGCAACTGATCCTTTTCAATCATTTGAGCTGATTACTTCAGCATTGGAATCCTCCAAAACATCATCTTCTCCTTCCACAGACCCATGAGAAGGCCCGCGTGTAAAGACGAAGATTCTCCATTCAAAATAATTCAAAAGCATAATCATTTTTCCGCCTTTGCTTTATGTCAATCATTCTGAAAATATCTTTACTCTACAACCACGCAAACCACCAGAAACATGACACGTGTATAGCACTATCCAGCAAAGGAATCAAAAGTACTCACACCTGGGTCCGAGTGTGACTTCCTTTTAACCCCATCCATACACGTGTCCACAAGTACAACAATGGACGGCCCAGATTAGTGCGAAGGGAAGGGGGGGTTGCTGGTAATATTAATATAGTGCACCCCCAATCACACCATTCATACCATGTTTTTTAACTAATAGGGAGCCCTTGTACAGCCGATGTGAGTTTACTATTTACTAAATGCCTCGCCAAGCCTCTTTTCGTTACCCACAATGCCCTTGCCCAAAAGAACATCTCTTAGAACTCCTCCAATCCCTTCTCCAAGGGAGCTCCACGAAGATGGAAACCCTGACCTTCATGCCATGGTTCACCCCAGGCATCATGATTAAGCATACAATCGGAAGCACTATCCAAACAATTGTCATCTTGCCCCATAGCAGTCACAATAATAGGTAGAGTTGGCAAAACCTTTGCACCAGAACTAGACACATCTCCAACTACCACATTCAAAATTTCAAACACGTTAGAAACCTGAGACATGCTCTGCTTCTTGCCAAGAGAAGCATTAGAACCAACTAATTTCAACATAGATCCTTGCCAAATATCACATGCAGATTTAGGACAAATAGTAGTGGAAGAGGAATCACAATCAGAAACTGCCTTCTTATCCAATCTGAATCTCTGTCCGCAAGGGCCTCCCCTTGTACCTGTACCTTCTTTCCACAATCAACCTCATTATGCCCAAACACGTTACACACTCCACATCTACTAGGATGTCATGGATACTTCAAAGTAACCTTAGCAAAACATAAGTCAATGGAGTCAGACAAATCAACATTGACATCTACTTCAATGCAAGTCATAGCAAAATTTAATTTTTGACAATTTTCCATGAACATATCTGCATACAAAGCCCTTCTCATTCCATAGTTCCAAGGGAACATTAAAACATTGAGCCCACAAAGGTACATGAGTAGATCCTTCTCTAACTTCATAGGAGGCTACCATTGCTTCAGAATTATCAATTTCCCTCCAAAGTGCCATGGACCAGCTTCAACAACTTGTCTGTAAGCTCCATCCTTCTTGAATTGAAAGAAGAAAGACCACTGTTCATTAGAAAAAAACCTCAGCTAAACCATACTTAGCTCATATTTTAAAGGAAATGTGCTCAGCCAAAAAATGCAACTTCTTATCCAAAAAGCAGCCCACTATGCATTCATTCCATCTCTCAGCACCAAGGCTTTTCTCTTTCCCCAGAAGAGACCATGGACCAGCTTCAACAACTTGTCTGTAAGCTCCATCCTTCTTGAATTGAAAGAAGAAAAAGCCCTGCTCATTAGAAAAAACCTCAGCCAAACCATACTTGGCTCATATTTTGAAGGCAATGCTCTTCACAGCCAAAAAATGTAACTTCTTATCCAAAAGAGACACAACTTCTGAGCAGGAGAGGACATTCTTTCGTACTTCTGTTCCTTTGTAAACAACTTCTCTTTCCATGAAACAGCACCAAAATCTTGGCCAGTCGTGAACTTATCAGGTTTATCAAAACCTGGACTCCAGTCCACTTGCAAGTCGCAACACTTTACATGAGAATTCTGTCAGTTCTCACTGGGATTTCTTCTCTCTCTGTTCTCTTTAATAACTTTCATCTTTGTGCATGATCAATACTCTTGCGGGAGCCATTGTTTTAAAATAGGGACATTGTTAGTGATTATTATCTAGAATGAATTAGTCCATCTTAAGGCTAATGACCATTGGAACATAGAAAGGAATAAGTAGAGCATGAGAATTCTATTAGTTCTCACCGGAATTTTTTCCCTCACCGTTCTCTTCAAAACTTTCATCTTTGTTTGTGCGTGATCAAAATACTCTTACGGGATCACTTACGTTATTCTCCATTGTTTTACAATAGGGACATTGTTAGTGATTATTATCTAGAATGCCAATCATTTGATCCGTTCTGTTGAAGGCGTTAAATGGTGACTTTTAACATCCTGAGGAACTCCACGACACTAGTAGATGGAAAGATATACCCATCTTTACTTCGGGGTTATTAGTCTAGCTCTTTCATTCCATAGGCATAAAGGATATAACCTGTTGTTTCAAGAATAGCAATTCTTGACACCAAATTCCTCGAAATACCTAATGTGGGTATCTATATTACGCTTGACACATGGCGAGCCCTACGGGCGTCACGTCATCACCATCACACATCCACGTGGCAAACCCTTGAGGCACCACAATGACTTGGGGTTGTATGCCTAGCCTAAACGGGGCCATGCACACCACCAAGTATGAAAATAAGGTCACAGCTCACTTTGATAGAGCTGGCTCACCTAGAGCTCTCCATGGCCCCATCATAACTCAAGGAAATATATTCTTTACCCACTTACCCCAGCTCCATAGCAACATAGTTAGACTCTTGGCTCACCTATGTTTGGCTCACCTACGCCACGTAGTCCTAGGTTAGGAGCAGGACCTAGGCACTCCTGCTTGGGATCATTGGAGGATTATGGATTAGAGGCTAAGACCTCGGGATCGTCAAGGTCGTGTAGCTGTCTCCCTGCAGTGGCAGCTCCCCCTTTGACCTAGCTTAGAGAAAGGGACGTTGACCTTATACTTACGTCTGATGCACATATGATACGCCTCTCAAAAGATATCATACCTATAGCTGTAGCTTCTATGATGCAACCTGAATCATAGGACATAGCTAGTAGGACTGATATCACCCTTCTGTCGAGTCGAGGAGAACTCGCCACCTTTTCTCTCTAAGCCTGCCTTGGTCCTCTCCTCATCCTTCTCTGGTGCTCTCAGGCCATTGAAGTACCTACCATCTTCCCGAAGGTCAACGACCCCCTCTAATCTCTACAACCCACATTATACTCCACTGGGGAAGAGTGCTGCCCACTTTACGTGACACCCAAAAAGAACACCGGAACTGGCACGGTGACATCCCAAGGCTTCCATGGTGGCAGTAGGGAGACTCTGGTGCAGACCTCGGAACACAACCCCGATGGCTTTCTGGAGGAATAATCCTCTCAATCGGCCATAGCGGAACAACTCCATGCATTGGTTAAGAGCGTCACCTCTCTCCAACAGAACTAACAACTCTTAATGGATGCCCTACTAGCCTTACAAAGGGCACCCACACTTCCATCATCATCTAACCCCTTTTCATCATCATCTAACCCCATCATCACAAAATAGCTTTCTGCCATCAGCTCAGAATGGCTCAGAAGCTAACCCCGCTCCTCAAAACAACTTGCAAAACTGTCACGCCCCTAACTTGCCCCTAAAAGTTTTGGCATGAACCAGAAACAGACACTTAACCTGCCTTATAGAATAATCGGGGCCTGAATGGAAGCGCTAAAACAATAAAATAACGTGCAGATACATCCATTGAGCTACTACAAATATGCAGGACCACGATCTGTAATTAAAACTCATAGTGGACATGCGTCTGTGATTAAGTTACATACACATCTACAAATTTAGCCCAGAGATTGGGCATTCAACAAAGTACTCGATACAATAACTGGCTAACAAGCATTAGTACAAAATGACATGGTTTACCAAAATTGCCCTAGCATGAAAAAGGCTTCCCCAAGTGCCTGGTTGTCCTTAGGTTGACAAAAGACATACGATAACGGTGCGAGGACTGACCCCCAAGTTGATTTCCCTACAGAATCAAACAAAATAACAGAATGAGACTAGCTCAGTGAATAATAATACTTAAGCAGTTTAAGTACCAATTGTAATTACAATGCATGACAGTACGTTCACAAATTGAGATCCCAAAAATGCGTCTGATATGATTTTACTTTTCGGTGACCTCCGCCCAATATTACGCTTATATGAACGGCCTATTGGCCCGTAATTATCGTAATGACCTTATGGCCCGTAATGTACCTTCGCCCCTTTTTGATTCACAGATTCACAAATTCACGTTTCACATATCAGCCCTTTGGCCTCATAACTTCTTAGTTCACAAATTTACGTTTCACATATCAGCCCTTGGCCTCATAACTTCTTAGTTCACAAATTCACGTTTCACATATCAGCCCTTGGCCTCATAATTTCACAAAAGGCTCGTAGCCATATTAATTCACAAATGGCTCTAAGCCACATTGATTCACAGACGGCTCTAGGCCACATTGGTTCACAAATGGCTCTAGGCCACATCGGTTCACACATTCATAATTTCCTTGGTACAGTCCAAAAGTTCACAAGATTTCACATATGACGTGCATAACTTCACAACCTTTTTGATGTTTCCACAAGTTCATAATGGTTCACTTATCCACAGCTTTACCATTTACATCCATAACTTCATAAAGATTCTCATTCATAGTGTAGCTATGTTTTGTATCACCACAAGTTTGACAACAAAGTGTGTAACGTCAAGACATAACGTCAATACATAATAAATTGCGTAAAGATTCATTGAGGTACTATTACTCACAGTGTTGTTGCGGAGAGGTGGTTCCTCCCGGAGTGTGTCCTGTACACAATCATAACTTATAAGTTAGTTGTCTTCTCTCTTAAATCAGTGAGAAACCATTCCCTAAGTCATTACACTTCATACGAATTTATAATCACTTTAAAAGCATCAGAAAATATTCTAAAGAGTCAAGCATGCAAAGCTAAACAACACACTTTATTTCTGAAAATAAGCCTCCCCGCTCGAGCACCACTTTGGCCGCTCGAGCGGACTGTAAAATCCACCAAACTACTGGAAGGCCGATTTTCCCGCTCGAGCGGGCTTTCCTACGCTCAAGCGGACCAAGCAAAGTTCCGAAAATCTGGACTCCCAATGTGAGGTTCTCCAACTTCTCCTTTGCAAAACAACTTCAAATGTGGGAGAGTCAAGGCCCATAACACTTGAAAACAACTTAAATTTCCATTTAAACAAAATCCACATGCAACAATACAAGATCAAGCCTGAAATTGAGATGAAGACCATGAATATACACATACAAGCTTCATTCCTTAACATTTATGGTGATCTCCCCCCAAATATAACAAATATAAACATGATACCATGGGGTAATGATACAAAATCAAAGATTGAAGTAGAATTTCATACAACACCTAAATTTGGTGTCAAAGTAACCCCTTGAGGAGAAACCCTCATTAAGCAACATGATTCATACATAATCATCAATTATAAACCTTAAGTTACCTTAACAAGAAGAACTTGAACTTACTTTGATTTAAATTCCACAACACCAACAATTTGCCAAGCTCTTTGTTGAATTGCTTCTTTCCCCTAATTCTCTTCTCCCCTCTCTCTTATTTTCTCTCTTATTTTTCTCTCCCAAAAAGGGTCTCACGTTTTTTGATCCTAGGCCAAAACAAGACATAAATATCTAACAAAATATCAAAGCATATAAGACAAAAATCAATCGTTTTATCATTCCAAAATTGAAATTTCGTAAACATGCCTAATATTACCAGAAAATTATGCTGATCACAGATATATAATTAATTTCAGATAATTAAGAGCCGTTAAGATGCCTAATTTCTAAGTCAAACGTGTTAATGGTGACAGATAGTTTTCTTGTGAAACAGATAGACTTCTTTTAAACTTGGGATTTACTTACTTAGCCATAATTCCACATGGAAATTCACAATAAGCATATAACTATACAGAATAAGGAAGCCGAAAGTATACCAGGATCATAGACGAGGGTCGGGTTATTACAAAAACCAACCAAAAGGACAGATAGCCGCTCCGCACCCCCTATCAGCTCCAAGCCAAGCACCCTCACCACAAGTCGGTTTGGTCGGCGGAACTCCCACCGCAGTGGTTTCAACTTGCTCTCTGGCTCTCCCGCCAAACCAGGTTCTTTTAGTCCAACCCCTGACATTAGACAAAGTGAAAGAACATACTTCAGACATACAAAGGTCACATCCCTACCTCTCCAAAACTGGACCTCTGTCCCCCTTACCCTATTCATATCGCAAGTCTTCCATATCCGGCAAGGTACACTGTATCAAAGTTTATCCGTTTTGACGGACGAAAAGGAAACACTAGGGAACACGTTTTGCGCTTTCTCAACGTCTTTGGTGCCCACTGATAAGACCGAAACCTCCGCATGAGAGAGTTCTCCAAGTCCCTCACAAATCGGGCGTTCTCATGGTATGTATGCCAAGTTCGTCGCTGGCTCTATCTCTTCGTGGGAGGACTTGGTAAAAAAGTTTTATATCAAGTTCTTTTACGTCGAATAAAGGCTAACCACTCTTCATCTTATGAGGGAAACACAACGACTTAGGGAGGACATTCTTGTTTATGTTCGCCACTTCAGCGAAAAAGTAGTAGACATTCAAGACCTGATAGAAGAACATCAATTGGTGTCAATGTGCATCAAAGGAATGCTCACGACTTACAAGCTCCAATTGGTCAACCATCATTTCCCTGACTTTTCCGCCTTATGCACGACAGCACGAAACATAAGTGAAACAGTAAGATCAGGGGTACGAAAAGAAGCTCCACAGCCTCATTCATGGTGGGCAACAACACCTCCACCTTCGTCATGGAGGCCTAACCAACACAACCATGCGGTATATGTAGCAAAAGGTTCCTTTGGAGGAAGAACAAATCTCCAAGCAAAAAAGAGAAAATTTGATCAAGTTCCCCCATCACTGTCGTCTCGGTGGATGAGGCACAAGCACTCCTTAATGCCTGGGTAGAAGATGGAAAAGTTCATCTCCCTGAACCAAGGCGACCTACCACCGAAAAGGATCAAGCATGAGCAGACTATTGCATATACCACCATTCCGTCAAACATCCTACCATGGAATGTTAGGTGCTCAGATCCCTAGTTCGAAAGATGATGGCTGACGACGCTTTGGAGCTACCTTGTCACCAAACAAAGGATGTCTTGAAAGATACTCTCCCCCGTCACAAAGACAATGGCAAAACCAATGGTGTGTGAGCTCTCTGAGCTCGCAACTCCCACTTGTCCAAACTTCGAGACCAGGCATGCGATAGCGCTTAAGAAATCGACAAAGTTCAAATGGTTCTTCGACCAATTCGCTTGCGAAGCAACACGTTTCGAATCTACCAAGGCCTTGCGGAGCAAAATGGTGAGGCATGCATGAGTAAGTGGATCGGTTTGTTTCAAGATAACTCCTTGGCAATAATATAACCTTTACCGAGGCAAATATGCAAGTATCGTTCTGACATAACTATCCCCTCTACGTCCCAGTGTTAATCAATGGGATAGAGTTTCAAAGAGGATTCATGGATGGAGGGGCTTCACTCAATGTAATTCTACTTTCCAGGTAGCTGGGATCTCACAAAAACACCTAGTCAAACAATCCATTTCCATCACTGGTTTTGGAAATCAAAAAATCAAAACCATAGGGCATGTTCAATTAGACTTATCAGTAGGACCAATCCGCTCCACCACTAAGTTCCATGTCATAGAAGCAGAAACGACCTATCTTAGGGAGAACTTGTCTCCACAGATATGCTGTGATCCCCTCCACCTACCATCAATGTGTCAAAGCAATTTACAACAATGGGGTAGTAGTCATAACTGGCTCTCAAAAACCCTTTCGGGTAGATGGAGCTCACATGGCGGACGCAATGTTTTACAATCATGTTGACGGGGATGAAACCCTTTTGCCACTTCGAGGAACTCCAATACCAAACTGGGATGACCTCTCTGAAGAAGATGTATCACCACCTCGCAGAAAGACGTTTGCCAGGTCAGGGCCCTCAAAAAAGCTCCCTAAAGTGACCAGGCTTCAAACAGAGGATGGTAGAGTGGTATACCGTTTATGATGGTCCTTGGGGTTGGCAAACGCTAGATGCAGTAGTAATCGTTTATCACGAACCAAATGAAAAAGATCACCTTTGCTGCGTTCTATCTACACTGGCCCAACGCCCTCGAAGGGCAAAGAATAAAAAAAGCAAGGACAAGAGAAACAGAAAGAAAAAGAAAGCCATGGTTCCTTCAGTAATAGAAAAACATTTTGACAAATCCAATGGTCCTTCAATAAGTCATTTGGATAGAGTTAAAGGCTCAAATGTTGAGTCCCTCACTAAGGTAGCCACTTCACCCCCTGACCAAGCCCCCACCAGCTCGATTGCAATCCCAAAGAAAGATGGATTACAAGAGGTTAGGCCTAGTCCAGAGTGCTTACGACACGGCCCCCGGCCCTAAAAGCAAGAACTGGAAGAAATCAACATAGCCCCTGAGGGAAAACCCAAGCGTCTATCTTCATTTGCAAAGATTTGCCAGAAGAACAGAAAGGGCCCCTTGTCGAGTTAATCAAGAAGTATTCGGAGGTTTTTGCATGGGCATATGAAGAAATGCCAGGCCTAGACAAAGACTAATGCCGCTTGAACGTCATCCCCCTGGCTCACCCAGTCAAGCAAGGTGTAAGATTTTATAAGCCTGAGGCAGAGCTTAACATCAAAGATGAAGGGGAAAGCTGTTGTGTGTCCGTCAAAGAAAGCCATCAAGAAGTTACCAACTAAGGCAAGTGGGGAAAAAGCTTCGGTGCCTTCTTCAAGCAGTTCCGTGCTCCTTACTTTGGAGCACAATGGCACTGCTAATAGCTCCTGAGTCTACTCAGAGTGCTTCGCAACAGTTGGATGATGGGATCGCTAATAGCTCTGAGTTTATTATCTTGTGATTTGCACATAGAGCGCGACCTCTACGTGTGTGTATGCATTTCTAGCTCACGCTTTCACTAAGAATGGTGGGGGTTTTGATACTTGGGCTGAGGTTTCAAGGTGATTTTAAAGAACGCCAGCGTGTGCCATAGTGGCAAGTATTGGATTGAATGTGAGGAGAGAACCATCATGGTTGAGTGTATCATTTTCCCATTGGAGTTCCAATTCTCACACCTTTGTTGCTTAGTAAGGGAAATTGACACATTGGAGGATGTTTGCACTTTGATGGGTTTACCTCTGCTTGGTATGGCGGATCCTCTTGCCAATATATTTGTCCCGAGTCATCTAAAGATTATATCCACTCTGAAAGCCTCATTTTCAAAAGCGGTATTCCTATTGAGCGGCTATGACAAAGGAGGGGAAGTACATTGGTCCGCAGCGTCAAGAACATTGTAAAAATACTTTTGGGGGGGTGGCTACGATACTAGTATCGAGACTTGCCACTATGGCACCATCGCCGGCATTCTTTAAAATCTCCTTGAAAGAAGGATCGGTTAGCACCTCCTCAGCCCAAGTATCAAAACCCCCACCATTCTTAATGAAAGCATAACTATCATGAACTGGAAATGCATACGGGGTCACGCTCTATGTGCAACCGCATAATAGACTCGGGAGCTATCATCCCCTCCGCCACGGTTTTTTACCTCAGGTACTCCCAACAAAATCTGAGATAGATTGATAGTCCCATTGTCCTCACTCAGGTACTCGACAGAAGGCACTTCGAAAGTTTCTTCCCCACTTGCCTTGGTTGGTAACTTCTTGACGGCTTTCTTCGACAGACACGCAACAGCTTTTCCCTTGTTCATCTTAAATAATCAATCTCTACCTGCATCATGCCAAATTGCAACAAGTAAGTTTTGTATACATGATTCATATTTACACAAAAAAAAAAAAAAACTCCCTTTGATCCAAAAAAAATCAAATTTTATTAATTGCATGACCTATATTTTCGACATCTTTGTCATACATGTATAGACACTCATGAGAATATCTGTACAGAGGGGCATTAATGTGGGTATATATATTACGCTTGACACATGGTGAACCCTACACATCCATGTGGCAGACCCCTGATGCACCACGATGAGTTGGGGGTTGTATGCCCTTGACACACCCATGCACTCACCCTCAAGACCTAGGCACTCCGCTTGGGATCATTGGAGGATTGTGGATTAGAGGCTAAACGGGGCATGCACACCACCAAGGATGAAAACAAGGTCACAGCTCAATTTGATAGAGCTGGCTCACCCCAGCTCCATAGCAAAATAGTTGGACTCTTGGCTCACCTATGTTTGGCTCACCCATGCACTCACCCTCTTGGTTGCCTAGGTTGGGAGCAGGATCTAGGCACTCCCGCTTAGGATCATTGGAGGATTGTGGATTAGAGGCTAAACGGGGGCATGCACACCACCAAGTATGAAAACAAGGTCACAACTCACTTTGATAGAGCTGGCTCACCCCAGCTCCATAGCAAAGTAGTTGGATGCTTAGCTCACTTATGTTTGGCTCACCTACGTTTACTTAGTTGCTCAGAATGAGCCCTTGGCTCACCCCATGCACTCACCACCCTCTACCTAAGCACTACCCGCTTGGGATCATTGGAGGATTGTGGATTAAGACCTCGAGATCATCAGTCACACGTTGTCTCCCTACAGTGACAGAGCCCCTTTGACCTGACTTAGAGAAAGGGACGTTGACCTTACACTTACATCTGATGCACATATGATACGCCTCTCAATATATCATACCTACAGCTATAGCTTCTATGATGCAACCTTCCCAAGGACCTGAATCATAGGACACAGCTAGTAAGGCTGATATCACCCTTCTGTCAAGTCGAGGAGAACTCGCCACCTATCTAGAGGTTACTTGGGCTCCAATACTCCTGGAGTCTATATACCGGCATCATAAGTGCACCCAAAAACACACAACAAGAGCGACAAGAATTGACATAACATACACCAAGTGTTCAAGGTCTCTCACTGCCACCCCTTTTCTCTCTCTAAGTGCACCCTTGGTCTTCTCCTCTTCCTCCCCCGGTGATCTCAGGCCATTGAGATCACCATTGAGATCACCCTTGGTCTCTTCTCCTCTTCCTCCTCTAGTGATCTCAGGCCATTAAAGTGCCTACCATCTTCCCAGAGGTCAACGACCAATCGCCTCTAATCTCTACAACCCACACCTAAATGCTTGAATTGCAATAGTTCATATAATTTTAAATGTTGACACTATTCTTATCACTCTTCTCCCAAATTTTATGCCTTTAGTTGATCCCCATCTTCTCTGAACTTTGAAACTTCAGCTCCAAATTGGCGGAACAAGCTAACCAGGCCAATACTGCAACTGTTCACTACCAGGTGGCCTATCGAGTGTAGAATCGTGCTTTTAATCAAGCTTCTTATCTAGCTTTTCCCAAAAATTAGGAAGAAACTTTGCTTTTGATTATTGATTCTCTAGAACACCCATCTTGTGTCTCTCTCCTAAGACATATCCACATATCCAAGCTCTTTAGCTTCTTCTTGATTCTTGGGTTATACAGACTATGAAACAACTCACTAAATTAGGGAGAAGCTTTGCTCTTGATTATTGATTCTCTAGAACACCCATCTTGTGTCTCTCTCAAGACATAGATCCACATATCGAAGCTCCTTAGCTTCTTCCTGATTCTTGGGTTATACAACTCACTAAATTAGGGAGAAAGCTTTGCTCTTGATTGTTGATTCTCTAAGAACACCCATCTTGTGTCTCTCTCAAGACATATATCCACGTATCGAAGCTCCTTAGCTTCTTCCTGATTCTTGGGTTATACAAACTATGAAACAACTCACCATATTCCTTGTCCGATCCAGTCCACCAATCCTATATTTATTTGAAAAAACAAGATGGTTCTTTAGAGATTTCCTTCAAGAAAGTAGGCATTGCCTCTTCGGTTTTCACTACAAAAATCAACATGGAACCTGTTAACTCTTTTTTATGCTTATGGTTCTGGCAAACTAGTTTATGTGTTCCAACAAGATAGATGGACACTGCTCCTTTGATGCATGTGACTGTGGATGAATCGACAGTTATGACGAAGAAGACTCTTCCAGAAATAAGAGAAAGAGCAAGTCTTCCCAAAAATGTCTTAATGTCTTTGTGAAAGACATTTAGAATGAAAGGCTAAATTGCCATTTCCAATGTCCCACTCCTACCTTAACAAAAAAGAGAATTTTTTTACTACCAAAAACAAATAAGGGGGGGCGACCTAGGATCCCCTTGCCTTAGACCCCTTAGCCTTGGAAAATATCCCTCCAAATCACAATTAATCACAACAGAAAACATTGAAATAGACACACATTGTCCAATCCACAAACAGCTCAGGAAACCCCATGGCCACTAAAGTATCAAACAAAAAATTCCAATAAACTGAATCACATGCCTTCACTTGTTAAGATATTGGAAAATGCCTTAAATACCATTACTATTAAGATAATTGTAGCTGTCAACAGGTGGTTTTGCCTAAGCTCTCATGGTCTTAACATTGGGTGCTACTTTGGTTATCTTAGTAATAACTTAAACAAAATTTAAGAACCCCAATATAAAAATGGTTTTGATACCTAAAGGATTCATGAGCATTTAAATGACTCTTGAACCATATTATATCTCTTGGCCCTAACTTCCATATTCTTCCAGAACCTTTACAAGAATCTTTTGAAATTTACCAAAAAAAGGGCGGCCCTCCTTTCCCTCAAAAATCTATATTTTATTCTTGACTTTAAAATTCCTTGAATCATGGCTTTAGCAATACACTACTTCATATCCTCATAATACAATGTTCTTAACCCCCCAATTTGCTACCAAATGGTGGAAGAATTATTCCATTATAGACAATCATTATTCTGGGTCTCCTTCAATCTTGTGAACAGCGTGAAAAGGAAACATCAATGCATCCTACCCCTATCTATGACTTCTTAAAGTCCAAAATCTAAAAATTCATTTGATCATGATAATTTTAAGTCAAAATTAAAACAAAAGTTAAAGGAGAAATATCCCTCAATTTCTAAGAAAGATCTAAAATCATTTGATTATGATAATTTTAAGTCAAAATTAAAAAAAAAAAAAGTTAAAAGGAGAAATTTCTCTCAATTTCTAAGAAAGATTTTAGATCAAGTATAAAAAAGCAATTAAAATGAAGATGATCCAACTCGTTGTGACTTATTGGACCCAGTCCCTTAATGTTTATCCAAATGCAGCATACTTATGTCCCAAACTCACCACCAATGATACCTACTCAAAACCTTGATGCTAACACTACCTTGACACGTGTCAAGGTGTTGATCTCAATAATTTGTGATTTCAAACCCAACGCAAATATCTCACAAGACAACAAATAACTTTTGGGTACCAACACATTCTTTATCAAAAACATATTCCCAACAAAAGCAAGTTATTCCAAAGCAAAAGTAGCAAACAAGGCCATGTGATAAAAAAGACTCTAGCATTATCTCTTCGGACTTCAAGCAATCTTCAAAACGAATTTATTTCCTAGGTCTATATGAGTGATAGCCCAAAAGAAGAGAGGGCATAGAAAAATTTTACTATCAATTTTATATTTGTGAAATTAGTGAAGTGTGATAGTTTGTAAGTATTTTATGTATTATTTCTATTATGTATAATATAATTACGTTTTATACCAGTTCTTAATCATTTTTACTGTTTACGTAGATTAAGATATTATCAAGAATTATTACAAAAACTAGAAATACAATATCCTCAATTACGCATTTGGAAATGTCGCATTTGGAAATGAACAACAAAGAATTTGGAAATGTCAAGAGACCTTTTAGATATGTTGTCTTCAATATTAAGATTTTATTTTACAATTATTAAGATTGACTACATGGGACTCCTTTTGGTATCAGAGCCATTTCTATATTGGAATTCTTAAATGTTCTTTAAATGATTAGTAAGATAACCAAAGACCGTGTTTAAGATGTTTTCCAATATCTTAACTGGTGAAGCTTCCTCTCGTAAGCCCTTAGTGGTTAATCAAAGTGATTTAGAAATAGAACACATTGAAGAACAATTATCACTATGTTGGGCTCGAATTTAACTACTTTGGAATATCAGATGAATTTAGAAATCAATTGGAATCAATCTTACAAAACAACTATTATATTAAATATTCAAACAAAAAGATATACTATGGATTCAATTGCTTTGAATTAAATGGCTATTTATCGTATTTACTACAAAGCTATGACAACTTCTTGTCCTAGATTCAAGGATACAACTAGTCTACAAGGGATCTACAATCCTTTTCCAATCACATCAAGCTAGATCTGAAAGTATAGTCCTTAGTTATTAACACTTGGATAACACTTGGGTCATCGATAATGCTATACCCATACATAATACTCTAACACAAACTAATCCCGACCACATTATACAAAATCCAAATGGATCTATAATATTGCAATTTTAGAAGTCTCGCTTCTTACGAGCTAGATCATTAAGCTCTTCCAAGTCCACCCAATTTCACCTACACAAACACCGTTTACTTTACATCATCATTCCATAGACACACACCTCTACAGGTTACTAGGCCACAACCAAATCACATTGCTCACACTGTCTACGAAGACTTTAATCACTTCACAAATGATATTGGTTTTGATATCGATTCCCTATCAATTAATAATATTGAAGAAAAATTTCAAAGAAATCATAAGACACTTTCAAATGAATATAATGCACCATATAATTCAAAAAATTGATTACTTTTCAAACGATCCCACTCTCAATAGGAGTCCCAAATAGTCAAATCTTAATGGTTGTGAAATAAAATCTATTGAAGACAACATATCTAAAAGGTCTTGATATTTCCAAATTTGATATAATATAGGCTCCGTTTGGTAGAGCTGTGGGAAAGTGATTATAGATTATAACTTAACAAATTATAGATTATAGCTTTAAACATAAGCTGTTAACCTCGTTTGGTGCAGCTGTGGGATTATGGATTTAAGCAGCAGAGTGGTATTTGGTTGATAAGCTGTAAAATAACCTTTTGCTGTGTAATTGTCATTTTTTTTCAGTTTTAATTTGAAAAAAATTATTTCATTAATAAAAGTTATTACAAAAATTGTTATTTCCATTTTTTCATTATAAATTAATTAGTATAAAATTATATTATTTTTTCATTATATATTAATTAGTGTCAATTAATGGCTTATTTTCATTTTTTCATTATAAATTATTATTTTCATTTTTCAATTAGTATAAAATTATCTCATTATAAATTAATTAGTGTCAATTAATGGCTTATTTTCATTTTTTCATTATAGATTATTATTTCCATTTTTTCATTATAAATTAATTAGTATAAAAACACTAAAAAAACTCCCAAAAAAAAAGAAAAGAAAAAGAAGCTGAAAACCCTAGCTCTGAAAGCACAGCGGTGACGAACCGGCGCTAGGGTTTGAAATCGCCTCTCACGGCCGATCGCGATGGGAGATGGGGGACGACGACGGAGGCACATAGGGAGAGAGAGACAGACAAAGCTTCACGATCGCGATGGCGATGAACCAAGGTTTCGCGATGAACCAACGGCAGAGAAAGAGAGATAGAGAAAGAACAGAGCAACGAACCAACGCCGGAAATCGCCGCTGGAGAGAAAGAGAGAGAGCAACAAATCTTAGCGAAATCGCCACGAATCGCTCTCGGGCCACCGGAAATCGCCTCACTCTCTCTCTCCGGATGTGAACAGTGTTTGATTTTTCAAGTTTATATATTGGTATTTTGGTAATTTTTCAATTTTGAAGGGGCATTTAAGTCATTTTGCCCTTCCACACCCAACTACGCGCTTAAGCTTAAAAAAAAAGCACCTCCGAGGCAGCTTACAACTTTTAGCTCAAAATCAATTAATTTAAGCTAACCAAACACTCCAAAATGGCTTATTTTAAGCCAAAAGCTGATTTAAGCTGAAATTAAGTGCTATGAAACACCACCATAGTCAATCTTAATGATTATAAAATAAAATCTTATGTTGAAAGACAACATATCTAAGGTCTCGATATTTCCAAATTTGATTTTCTTTGATGTTCATCCCAAGTTTCAATCGGTAAATTGCGTAACTAAGGATATTGTATAAAGTTTTTGTAATAATTTTTGATAATATCTTAATCTTTGTAAATAGTAAAAACGATTAAGAATCGGCATAAAACATAATTATATTATATAGAATATAAATGGTACAAAAAATACTTACAAACTATCATACTATCATACTATATATACATATTCACTAGCTCATACTCACTAATTTCACAAATATGAAATTGATAGTAAAATTTTTCGATGCCCTCTCTTCTTGGCTATCGCTTATAGACCTAAGAAATAAATTGGTTTTGAAAATTGCTTGAAGTCCGCTAGAGTCTTTTCATCACATGGTCTTCTTGTTTGCTGCTTTTGCTTTGGAATAAATTACTTTTGTCGAGAATCTACTTTTGATAAAGAATGGGCTGGTACCAGCAAGTTATTTGTCATCTTGTGAGATATTTGCGTTGGATCTAAAATCACAAATTATTGAGATCAACGCCTTGACACGTGTCGAAGTAGTCATCATCAAGGTTTTGACTGGGTATATTTGGTGGTGAGTTCGGAGGGCTAGTGGACATAGGTATCCTACTTTTGGGTAAACACTGAGGGATATAAGTCATCTTTTTCTTCTGAGGAAACTTGTTCAGCCTCGAGTTAGATCATCTTCATTTTAAGTGCTTTTTTATACTTATGATCTAAATCTTTCTTACAAATTGAGGGATATTTTAATTCTGACTTAAAATTATCATAAATGATTTTTGAGATTTTAGACTTAAAGAAGTCATAGATGGAGCAGGATGTATAGACGTTTCCTTTTCACGTTGTTCATAAAATTTATGAAGAAAAACCAGATAATGATTGTCCGAATGGAATAATTCTTGCACCATTGGGTAGCAAATTGGCGGGTTAAGAACATTGTATTATGAGGATATGAAGTAGTGTATTGCCAAGCCATGATGAATTTTAAAGTCGTGAATAAAATATAGAATTTGAGGGAAAAGAGGGTAATTTTTTCTAGTTAATTTCAAAAGTAAAGGTTTCCTGGGAGAATATGGAAGTTAGGGCCAAAAGATATAATATGGTTCAAGAGTCCTTTAGAAAACAAAAGACTCATGAATCCTTTAGGGTATCAAAGCCATTTCTATATTTGGGATTCTTAAATGTTCTTTAAGTTATTACTAAGATAACCGAACTAGCACCCAAGTCGCAAAAGTCTGTAAGCTGGTCATTATTTAGATAGGAAGCCATGTTAAGACCATGATCTTAGACAGAACCACCTGTTGGCAGCTACAGTTATCTCAATAGTAATGGCAAGAATATTTATGACATTTTTCAATATCTTAACAAGTGAAGGTTCCTCTAGTAAGCCCTTAGTGGTTAATCGAAGTGATTTAGAAATAGAACACATTGAAGAACAATTATCTAATTGGACTATGCTAGAGAAACAAACATATAAAATTAAAACAGTTGAACAAAATTTACCTATAACACAGAATAATCAAACTTTTCAACTATTGGACACATAAAGTAGTACAAGTTCGTATTAAACCATTAACCAGAAACCAATTAAATAAATCAATAGTATGTAGACATCATGATTATGAGGATTCCTTATTGGGATTAAATGTGGCTTCTTCTTGTAAAGAAAAAACAGATTCAACGTCAACATCATCAAGATCTTCAAGCTGAGACAATGAATTGACTAATTTGTCCTTTATTTTTATTTTTTCCCTTCTTTTCTCTGAAGACATCGCTTTGCATATCATAGCTTCATTTTTTCTTTTGAGAAGAAGTGCCAAAAGAGTTCATAGCGGAGGATTTATGCTACCATTTCTTAAAGTGATTTTTCTTTTTCAGTTGGCAATAAAAAGATTGGCTACCTTTACTTTTGATCTTGAAATCAGATATTTCACAAGCAGAACTAAGAAGTTTGCATTGTTATTCTAGTTGCTTAGGAATTTATGATGATTACACTACATTTCCAAGTTTTCTTCATTTCTTAAGCAGCAAGAGTTTTTTATTAGTGTTGCAACTGGAATGTGGATGACATTGTTCTTACAAGGAATAATGCTCAGTACCTTCATTCATTAAACAGCTCAATTCGGCTTTTGCAATGAAAGATCTTAATCTCTTGGTATTGAAGTTCTCAGATCCTTTTCAGGCCTGTTTCTATCTCAACCTAATACGATAAGGACCTGCTGTCTAAAGCAGCTATGACTGATTGTAAGCTTGTTGCTTCTGCTGTCAAAATTAGTCTACAATTGGATTGTGATGATCTGTTTCCTGATTTAGACCTCTATCAAAATCTTGTTGACTCTCTGAAATATCTTACTTTGATTAGATAGATCTGAGAAGATATCATTTGCAGTTAAACGAATATAAGATACATTCAAGGCTATTTGGTGTGTCCCTTTGTTCCTGGTCCACTTCGTATTTCTGCATTTTCGGATGCAGACACTGTGGATTTTTGTGTTTATTTTGGACACCATCTTGTTTCTTGTTCTAAGCAACATACAGTGGCAGATTATCTTCACTTTTCATCGGTTGCTCCTCCAATTCGTTGGTGTGACAAATATCTATGTGATTTCTCTTGTCTCATAATCCTGATTTTTCTTGCTTGCACAAAATGGATTGTGGTTTCTTATGTTGCTTCTTTGGACCAAGTTGCTGATATATTTACCAAGCCCTTACATGTCTCTTGGTTCCAGATGTTGGTTAGTAGTTAGTTACTCTTCTCTTTCTTTAACTGTTATGTGTGTGTGTGTGTGTCTAGTGTAAGTGAATGGGCTTAGAGCTGAGAAATGAACTTCATTAGAGTCTGTTCTTTTGTTCCATCTTAAAGTTCAATTTCAGAAAAAGTTTTCAGTGTTCTTATTATGCATTTGGAATATTAAATTCAGGCAAAAAACATTAAAAGGTGAAGAAGATTGTAAGCAGTGTGGTAATCTAGAAATGGATCAACCAAGCATTGGTTAGTGACATACTGCAAATTCATTTTTTTTACATTCTGAAGTTACTTAAATAGCTTTAACATACAAACATTTCCTAGACAGGTAATGGTGTTTGTCTGTTCTGGTAATGGTGTTGTCTGCCAAGCTTTTCTTAAGGCTACAAATGCTCAGAAATGCTCAAATCATCATGAAACAAAGAGTGACTATGAAAGTATCAGAAATGCTCGAATTCTGGAGAACCAGGCCCCCCTCCCCCCCTCTCTCTCTCCACATATATATACACACATATATCTCTTTATTTCTTTATTTATTTATTTTTTTTGGGGGGGGGGGGGGAGGGGGGGTTCTATCTGCATTTTGATTATGTGACTCTTGATAAAGAACAGGCTCGATTGGCATCGCTGGGACTGCACAAGATGATCTCAGACCTTCGATTGGCTTCGTCAGTGAAGACTTATATCAAGAAATACCAAAAGTCGATTAGGGATGCACTCCTCGGCGCTGTTCTGCTCGATTGAAGGGAATAACTGCTGACTCAATAACATCTGATCAGCACATTCGATTGCGATGCTCCAATTGGTTAAGAGGGACATCTAGTGAACCAATATCACCACAGAAAGGTATGTGTGATGTACTGAGAGTAAAAGAATGGGTTGTGTTGCTTTGAACTTTTGTAATGAAACTCGACTTTCTTGAAATATAAATACAGAAGAGAACTCCAAAATCATTCTTTTTTTTATTATAAATACAGAATAAGATAGGGAGAGAAGAATCTAACCAACCCACTAAGACATTCCGCTAACTAACTGCCTGGCTCAGCTTCTCCACTTGGCATAACAGAAATTAACTGAGCTAACTAACTTTCAGTTGTATCTGAGGTTAACAGGGAAAGTGAAGCTTTTTGGAAAGAGTGAAGAGAAGCTGCATAGTGAAGGGGACGAGAAGATATCTGCAAACTGACCTTTGGTGAGACTAGCGGTGGGTACAAATATGAAGCTAGAGCTGTCACCTGATGTGTTGGGTCGGCGTTGCTCAAGCAAAAGCAGGAGCACTGTCTACCAACCTGTTTTCGGAATTTGCTGCCACTTTTGCAGGTTCTGTGCCTTTTCTTATGTGGGTTTCAATTTTTTTAGCCAATTAATAATACTATATTACTATTCCACCTGACAATTGTCTGCATCAGATGAACAAATAAATCAGAATACAGTCTTGCTTTATTTTCCCAATTTTCTATTTACTTCTCCCCACCTTTTTCTCTATGGGTTGGGCTGAGATTGTTTCTTGTTACTCTCATCATGTTGACATATTTCAGAAGGAAATGAAAGTCAACTTGATGATTGATTTTGTAGGGAAATATTGCACATCGATGTTGCTTGTTTTGGATGATTAGAATCAATGGCCAGCATAAATTAGATGAACATCTCTATGCAACCTTTTATTTTTTTTTCTCTTCTTTTAATTGTTTTATAATGAACTATGTGTGAGTTCAAGGTTTCTATTTTCGAATTCTTTCAAGTGTGGTCAAGCTTCAATATGAAATGATTTTAGGTTTAAATCTCTTGGTTTGCTAAGTTGCAACAGCTATCTATGATGGCAGTTTGATTACAGAGACATTGTTAGTGATACTCATCATCAGTTTGAAATAATAAAATGCAGGCAAAAGACATTGTGTGTTGAAGAAGATTGTAAGCGGTGTGGTGATCTAGATATGGATCAACCGTGCTTAGGTTGGTGTTATACTAGAAGTTTTTTTTAACATTTTAAAATTACTGTAGTTGTGACATTTACAAACATTTTGTACACAGGCAAGACAGACTGTTCAGTATGTCATTCTAGCAGTGGTGTTCTCTGCCGAGCTTGTCTCAAGGTTAGATACGGTGAAGGTAAGCTGAAAACATAAAAGACTCAAGAAATGGTTAAAGCCACATTCTGATCATGATCACATTATCCTATTATATTATATAAAAGCTCACAACTCAGCACAATTTTTTGATGCATTGTCTGCCACAATTTTGATTTCAAAAAATGCCCATAAAATTGCTAACTGAATAGATAAGCGTGTCCCAAACCAATATTTCTCATCCCATCCAAAAATTTAGATATAAAATTACACATGCATAGCATGTCCCATCCAAAAACATAACTAAGAATCTACTATTTTTTTTACTTGATTATCTGCCAAAAATGGAGGTGGTGAGAAGAAATAAGCAATGGATGTGCCCTCACTGCATAGAGGATAAAGGAATTAAACCATATTGGATATGTAACAGGTACATCTATTTTGCCATACAATCTTGCATTATATTTGTGGAATTTCTTGAAAATCATATGTTCTTGTGCTCTTTTGTTGAATAGTTCATTGTGCTTAAGGAAGAGAAAGAAGGTTCCAACTGGGGTTGCTATATTCAAAGGTGTGTCCCAGTTAACATTTTTCAAATTCATGTTTTTGCTATCATTCAAATTCAACTCCTATTAATTGTATAATTTCTGTTTGGTTGGATTGAAAATGTAGCTCGTGAGACGGGATACAGATCGATTGCACATCTACTAATGGATGAGCTTCAACGAACATTGTAGATGAAGAGGAAGATAACTATGCGCATGGGCGGAGGAGCCATGCATGAAGTAGTGGGTTCAATTGAAACCACTGGACTTTGAATTTTTTTTTTTAAGAAGTATGTAGTAGTGATACCATTAAAATTGTTCAAATTAATTCTATGTTTATTATATTTTTATACTATTTTGTTTTGCACGCATAACTATTAATGGTTGAATATAAATATGAATATGATGTCACACGTAAAAATATGGCGAGTGTAGGCCTTATTGACATAATAAATATCATGACATCATTTTTTTTAATAATGATATAAAAAAATACATACATAATTTTTGTATAACATGATGTAATGTAATATGGACCTTTCACAATAATTTTGTGATTTTTTTTTTTTAAATAAATTTTTGGAATATTTAGTCTAACATTCCTCTCTAATTTTTAGTAATAAGAGAGGTCCACAATATTTTTTTTGTAGCCTAAGGTCCCTCACCCACACCCACATATCACGCACTCTCTCTCTACCACAGTGACTACCTCGTCCACCACTGCTAAAAATTCAATTAATTTGGGCTTGGTCATTCCTCACACATTCACAAATACATATATACACATAAGGGAATTAATATACCTGTAATTGACTATGATGTGAATTGACATGATGATAAACTCTAGAAAAAGAGCTAGAGAGATTAAGAGAGTTCCGTTTGAAAAGCAGATGAAAGCAACATAATGGTTGCAGTTTGGACCAAATTTGTTTCTATTTTTCATTATCACACACAGTCTCTAACCCTACTTTCATTATCACCATGACTGGTTTTGGTCAAAACACAGAAAAAAAATTTGTGAGCAAACTAGAAAAAATCGGTCAAATGTAGAGAAATTTGTGAGGAAATCAGAGAAATTTCAAAACACAGATCAAAATTTCTTTGAAAATTCCTCTAGAAAAATATTGAGGGTCCACAACCACTATGAAAATATTGCATGTCCTTTATCCTATAAAATCTTAATATTAGGAACTTAAAAAAAAAATTCCCTAAATTTTATATGTAAATAGAGCTTATCTTTCTCTCTCTCTCTCTCTCTTTGATTGATTGAAAATCATAATCTCGTCGCCTTTAATTTTATTGAAAAAATAATATATTAGTATACCTAAGTATTGTTGTGTAATTTGACTAGTTGGAATTATTTTGTAATATTATTATATACAGGCAAATTCTCTCCAATCTAAAATGGCACAGTTTGGGTCTGTGGGATCCATTACGAGCTCCATTTCAATGATTTAAATTGTTCATTTTGTCAGATACCCATAAAAAAATTAGGTCGATCTGATAACTGTAACTCGTTTAGTTTACCATTTTTTCACCATTTTTTTTTTTTTGGATAGGAAACACGATAAATTAGATTACTGTTGTACAACCAATATGGCCCATTTGGATGATTTATACTATCACTTTTTAGATTAAATTGAGTATAACACACTTAAAAAAAATTAACTTGACATCAACAACTCTTTTATTAAATTAGATGTGTTCAGTTTTGTATTTCAAATCTTATTTAATATTTATCATTGTTAGATACAAATGCAATTCGACGAAAAGGCTACTGATATCCGATCAAGTTGATTATTTGCAAGTATATTTCACTTGATGTAATCTAAAAAAAGTAAACGGTTCAGATTATCGAAATAGGCCCTGTCTATTGCACAACATTAATTGCTATGCGGAGCACTGTTGACACCCCAATTATGGATTCCTATTTTAGAAAAATGCAAGTCATTTAAGTGTAAAACAAATGGAGAATTCTACAATATACATCCCTTATCATATGCATCCTTAATTATGTTATTTTCTTCTTTCGTTATGACCAATTTTATTATTTAGTTATGGCAGTATTTTGATATGTTTGATTATGCCTTATGTAGTGTTAGGTTATTATATCTTTTTTTAATAATAAAATGTATATGATACACATCCTTTAAAGGATGTACCATAACATTCCCCAAAACAAATAGACACCCTTAAATTCATGTAATCATACCAACATTTGATACAAAATTTTATTATCAAGGTCCCGTTTGGCATGGATTAAAAAGTTACTTTTTGACTTGAAATCTGAACTTGACCACCGTGCATGTTATTTATATAAAAAATTAAATTGATTTAATAATCATAATATTTTTCATTTTATAGCGTTTGTCTCTAAAAAATTAAATAACAAGATGATTTGACACACACAAAAACAAGTGCAATAAAATGAAAAATATTATGATTATTGGATTGACTTAATTTTTTTCATAAATAATATATATGGAATCTAACGATTCTAGTTTAGACCCGACCTATTTATTGTTTTGGATCCGGAATTCACTGTCTTCTTTGGTTGTTCATATCCATATTCATCTTAATCTTGATTGAGTTTGGTTGTTTGGATGTCTTGGTTGCATTTCAAAGCAATTCGGAGGTTATTTCTCAATTGAACTGTTGCCTAAATTTTGGTTAATTCACTCGAGAGGTCCTTTGGTTGCTCGAGCGGTCTTTAAGAACTTTTGCAGTTCTGCAAATATCTTGGCATTTTTTTTTCGCTCAAGCAGTGTTTCTTGCACTCGAGCGATCCTTCTTGCATTTGTGCGGTCTTTGTGAACTCTTAGTACTTTTGTAAGCCTGCAAAAGTAATAAAGGGTGGTGTTGTTCGCTCGAGCGGTCATTTGTTTGCTCGAGCGGTGTTTTGGTTGCTTGAGCTATCTGCGCGTATATCAGTTCCGAAAACTCACTTTTTGAGTCACTTTTTCATATATATCTCTCTCTCTAAATATTTTAAAATCTTAGATCTTCTTTCTCTCTGTAGAAGCCATCTCTAAACCTTCAAATACACCTTGATCCGTTGATTTCTACACCATTGTCCTTTAGAAAAAATAGTAAAGCTTGCCTAGAGCATCCTTTTGATTGAAGCAAAACTCGTTCTAGGCTTCATCAAGTTCCAACCTTTGATCTTCCTTGTCTATAACTTTGAGGTAGGGGTTTCTCTGAACTTTAGTATGATTTTTAACTTGGTTATTTGCTTTTCTTAACAATATGGCGATTTGGGGATTTTTGGATAAACCTAGGGTTTTGGTTTTGAAATCAAAAGCAGGGTTTTCAAAATGGGTTCTTAAATATAATCATGGGTTTGTAAATGTGGTTGAGTTGTGATAAAATGGTGGATTTAATCCTTGGAATTGATTTATAAAGAAAAGGAGATAAATTGCTAATATTTGATTTGTAAAGAGGAAATGGAAATAATGTTGGATTTTATGAAATTGGAATGACGATGATGGTGGTAGTGGAGTCGGATATGTATTATCGCTCTCATCTTGAAATTTTAGAAAGTTTATCTTTATTGAAAAGTATCTATCTGTTTAGAGATATCTGTTTTGGGCAATCGGTGGAGGATAGCTATGATTGTTGTAAAAATTGCATAAGAATTAGGAGAATTAAAACTAATTTCTCATCCATTTGCATTGAGCATTGTTGTATATTTAACACATTGAATATGTATATCGTTTTGAGAAAAAATAAGTGAATACTTTGGTGAATTTGGGTAGGGGGTGTGGTTGTGGTATTATTGTTGGCCTATGTGTCTTTGGCGAAAGTCCAGAAACTCGCGTGGTTAAGTACCGAGCCTTCCAGTTAGTACCGGTAAAAATGGCAATTGGCAGTGCTTATATAGCCTACTTACAGACACATACCTAGAGATTCCCAATGTTATATCCATTCCCCTAGTTTCTATTGTAAAGGAAATGATTTGATGAATATAAACTTGGCATTGCATGGTTTTAAAAAGAGATATAAAATGTTTTTACACAAGCATTAGATATGCATTCACATTATAGCTTTGTTAAGATTTATACACCGTGTTAGAGTATCTTTACTAGGCTTTGGCTCACCCTATATGGAAAATCATTTTCAGGTACTGATGATATGCCTCCGCCAAGACAGTAGCTTGGGAGGACTTAGAGCCAAGAGCTTCTCTTTTTGTTATTGTTGAATTTATTTTGTACAAGCCTAGGGCTTTAGTTGTATTGAGTTTAAACTCACTTTTGTTGTAACCAAACACCATCTTGGAAAGTTGTAGCCAATAGGGCATTAATTTATCTATTTTGACTTTTATTTCATATGTTTTGTTTATGGCACATGCTATAGATTCGGGTTAGGGTTTATGAATGTATAGTTCCATGTGCCATCTTTGTAATCATTGATTCATATGAATGTAAAGATTGTGTTTGTTATTTAATTAATATCACGAGTTGAGTTATGGTTATTATTTTCGGGGTGTTACAACTTGGTATCAGAGCTACCGAGTTTGAATACTTTGGGATCATGGGATGTGGTTTTTACCACAATGGGTTATCTTTCTTGTTGTGTTAGGAGTAAAATCGGTATGCTATGTGATAGCATGCTTATATGACTAAGTGAGTATGGAATTTAATTTTTAAGATATTGATTGGGTCTATGAGTTCTAGAAGTCTTGTTAGAAGAGCACTTGATCAACGCTATTTCTAACTGGAACTCGCAACAACGTCGCAAGACAATCATTATCTAGAAAGGGAATTCATATGTGTTTATATGACTATGTGCTTATTTGGAGTGAATTAAAATGTTGTCCACTACATTAGGACGTGAGTGAGTTAGCTTCGGCACATTTATAAATGTGTTAATCTCTTATATTACCTTCATTAGGATGTCAAGATGTAGACGTGATGGTGGTAGGGGTGGTAGGCGTGGTAGGCCTAGACGACAGGAAGAGCCGTTACCGGATGATATTCTAGTGCAGGAGGAAGGGGTAGTCAGGCCAATATGGCCGAACCAATTGGTCAGCAGGCTATAGGTGCTTTAGCTCGTGAGATGGCTGGAGCTTTGCGGGAATCCATGGACATTCTAAGGGTTGAGAATCAAGTCTAAGCCCATGTTGCTAAGACAGGGCCATCATTTTTGAAAAGAAAGTTCTTCTGGTTGAATTCGGATGAGTTTTTTGGGGATCCAAAGGAGCCATTAAAGGCGAGAATGGTTGGAGCAGATGGTGAAGAAGTTCGAGATGCTTGGCATCGAGGATGATGGGCTAAGAGTGACCTTGGCATCCTTCTAACTAAAGGGAGATGCAGGTTAATGGTGGAAGTACGCTCGTGGGCACATTGGGGTGACTTGGGAGGCCTTTTGTCAATGCCTTCCAGGACAAGTTCTTGCCTCTCATTGCTAGGGAGAAGTTGAGAGAGCATTTTTTGAAGCTCAAGCAGCTTAATACACCAGTGGTTGAGTTTAAGACTATCTTTACTAGTTTGTCGAGATTTGCACCAGAACTTGTGGCGATGGAGGAATGTCGTTGCATTGAGTTTGAGAAAATGTTGAGGATCGAGCTTCTTTTCAAAGTGACTGGGTCCATGATTAGGGACTACTAGCGCCCTGTGGAGGTGGCAACGGCTCATCTTGAGGCTATGGTTCAGTTGGAGAAGGAGCAGATAAGGGGCTCCAAGCAAAGGAGTCAAGAGGTTCAGGAGGAGACTTGAGACAGTAAGAGGCAGAAGGGTTCCACCCCACAGCAGTCCCAGGGAGCATAGTGTAGATCCACTTTTCCTGTATTGAGTTCTGGGTCAGGGAGAAGTGGTCAGGATGGGATCATTTGTTTCAAGTGTGGTCAACTAGGCCACAAGTCTTTAGTTTGCTTGTAGAGAGAAGGAGAACAACCGTCTACACTGCCTGCAACTCATCCTCAGAGCTAAAGTCAGGAGAAAGGCGACTCGTACTGTTATCGCAGACAGTTAGGACACGTGAGGAGGTTTTGCCCTTAATCGGGTGGCACATCTGGTGCATCTGGTTTAAGGAAAACACAAAGCCATCAACCTAAACCATTAGCTCAGGCCTTGAAGGCCAACCAAGGAGCCTCTTGGCTCGGTCGATTATTAGACTCATGCTTTGAGAGGTGACCAGGTACAACAGAGACCTAACGAGCGTGTGTATATTGTTACCATGCCAAATTTGTTGCCAGCACCTTTAGTGGTAAGAGGTAACTTCTTGTTGTGTAATTCTATTGCCAATGTATTGATTGATACTGGTGCATCCCATTCTTTTATTTTGCCTGCATTCGCATTAACATTGGGGTTAGAAGTAGCTCAGTTAGCGTCTCCACTCAGGATAGAGTCACCTATTGGTGGTGAGGGTTGTGTTGGACCAGGGTGTCGAGGTTGTGAGATAGAGGTTGCCGTCATGACTTCCTTTTGCTTTTGTGTTGATTGATATGTTAAGTTTTAACGTCCATTTGGGCATAAATTGGTTGTCATCCTATCGGGCCATTATAGATTGTTACCATTAGAGAGTTACGGTGTGCACCTTAAATGGTGATTGTTTTTATTTCCTTGGGGACCGAGTCGATAGAGCCTTGTTGCCAGTGTGTGATCCGCGTGATCGGGGCGAGCTTAGTCTCATTCTTGCTACATTCTTGGGTATTGAGAGTGATGTAGTCCGAGTTAAGTTGCCGAGGCTAGTTTGTAAATACCCGGGCATCTTTCCCGAGGATCTTACTAGTTTACCACCTCACCGTAAGATTGAGTTCTCCATTGATTTAGTGCCTGGCACGACACCAATTTCCATGGCACCATATAGATTTGCACCTCCTGAGTTAAGTGAGTTGAAGATTCAAGTCCAAGAATTGCTAGATAAGGGTTTTATCCATCCTAGTACTTCGCCTTGGGGAGCATCGGCTCTCTTTGCCAAAAAGAATGATGGTATTTTGCGACTTTGTAGTGATTACAGGAAGTTGAACCGAGTAACGGTTAAGAACAAGTACCCATTGCCTCGTATAGATGACTTGTTTGACTAGTTGAAAGGGTCGTTGTAGACACCCCATTTTTGACCGTCCTCAAGACTTGGACGTCGCCGTTGGAACGCTCGGTGATTATCTATGTTTGTGTTCGTTTGGAGTTCCCGGAGTTCTCGGCTGTGCGCGCCCTGCCTCAGGACCTCCGAACTCGACCAGTTGTGTTTGGTTTTGCACCAAACACTTGTGTTTTGCCATGAAAAGGGAGGGAGTGCCTTATGAGGCATCCCTACACACCACCGGCTGGCTATAGTTGCCACCGGCACTTTATTGTGCCGACCGGCACTAAATTTTGCCAATTGGCACTCTTTGCCGGCCGAGCACTGTACAGTTGCTTTATGAGATATTTTCTCACAGCTGTAAAGTTTGTTGCTCTCCTCCATACACGTGTATGGAGGGATGAGGCTTTGGTTTGCTTACCTTGTAAGCATTCTTTGCTTATAAGAGAGGAGCTTCTCCTCTTGGCTTAGGGTTAGAATTTTTTTGAGACAAAAAACCAGAGCTCATATATATATATTTCTGCCATATATCTATATCTCCCTCTCTCTCCTCTTGTGTGTGTGTTCTTGGGTCCAAGTAGTGTGTTTTACCTCACTTTTGCACCATTACACACACTATTACACCTAGCTCCGAGATTGGGAGACTTGGAGGTTTGTTTTGAGTGATTTTGGACTGGTTTTGATCACTTGAGGAGGGCTGGACCACCTGTTCTTCATTGGATCTTCAAGGGTGAGCTTTTCACTTTAGTTTCCCCATTCTTGCAACCATTTTCTACCCTCTTTACTTTGTGTTTTTGACTTTGTGTTTAACATAAAAAACTCTTGTTTTTACTTGTTCTTGAACCTTCATTAAGGTCATTTTATGGTTTGAGTAAAGCCTCATCCCATTAGGCTTCATTTGGTCACTTATAGTGCCTTTGTTTGAGACCTCCTTTGCTTGGTGTTCTTGGCCTTCTCACTACTGAAAACCAGTGGGTTTTCAGTGGTGAGGAAGATGATTTTAAGTCACATGTAGGGGAGGGACACCCCTCTCCCCTTGGTTCTTTGTTTGCCTTTGTTTTAGGCCCAAAGAATAGCATATTTGTATAGTTGTTTTGAGCCTCATTTCAGAGCATATTTGTGGTTCATTTGACATGATATTATTCTGTTTTAGGTTGGTTTCATAGTCCTTAACATGTCTCTTGTGTTTGCTTTGAAATGTTTTCTTATGCCTAGAAGATGCCATGCCTTGAGGTCATGTTTCCTTGCACGTTTTGGCTTAGTTTCATGAAGAGGCTAGCATTATTTTGTTATGTTAGAGGGCTGTGAGCCGCTGATTTAGTCACATTTGAGGTGCTTGACATGGTTGTTTTACATTGACGCTTGTAGGCCTTGAACATATGACCCATACATATGCATTGGATAGGATGTTTAGATGATTTGAGCTCATTTCATGTGTCATTTCAGTCCCTATTTCATGCCTCTATGTCTCCATATATCATCCCATCCATGCTTGGAATTGTCGGTTTCTTATGCCATAAAAAGAGCATTGTGTGCTTCCATGTTCATTGCATTTTGGAGTTGCCATGAGGGGGAGTTTTGGGCTCATTTTGCATGCTAAAAATCTGTCCTTGCTTGCTTGGTATATACCACGTTTGGTCTTGTTAATGGTAGCAAGGTGTGCCCATTTTGGTGCCTTAAACTTGGCCTTATTTGGTTCGCACATTGGCATGCTCATTGGTCACTACTTTAGGCTTGCTTCGCTACTGTTTTTGGGGTTTTGAAGGTTGCCTCATTGTAGTTAAATCCATAGCATGCTTGCTTTATGATTGTTGCATGTTTGATTAACTAAGTATTGTGAAAGGTTGGCCCTATTGTTTGGCTTGTTCATGTTAACATTGCATGTTGCATCTTGTATGATTGGCATTGCATACTTAATATGATAGTTGCATTGTTAGATTGCATCATTGGACCATGTTGCATACATGCATTTCATTGCTTGGTTTGGGGTGTCAAGCCAAGTGTGGGAAGAGAGGGGTGTTTGCACTTCAAGTGGCAAAACACACCTCCATTCCCCAAGTCACCAAGGCCTTTGACTTAAGGATGATAAAGTTTTGGTTCCATTTGTTTGTTTGCATGCATTTTTACATTGAAAATGCAACCTTGGTTCTTAGGCTATCATGCACCAAAGTGCACAATTGATAGCCGGGCGAATTTGTAATAAGTGTGTGTGAGTGGGTGTATGTCTTCCAATCCCCATTTCTTTCTAACCCTTTTATTTACCTGCTTATGGTAGATTAGGGCACGTCTATATTAGCATACCTTATGCAATGCATGCGTGCATTCATGCATTTTGTTTACATGCACCGGGCTCGGCACATCATACAAACTGCATCGTACTTTCAATTCCAAATTGAATACGTGATAGTTGTTGCATCTCACATGCCATGTTTAGGGTTAGCCGAGCCTACTCTAGATTGCATTTCACTTTGTGCGCATTAGCCACTTAACATGAACTAGGTCATGCATGTTTGCTAACCAGTTTCTTGTTTTGGCACGGAGTACAATGTAAGTTTTACGCTTTAGCATATCGCATGCGTGCGAATGTTACCATGACAGTAGGATCACCATGCGGCTAAGTGCTTATGTGATATAGCTGCATGAATGCCTGTGGATGGAGGTTGAATTACCTAAATTGGGACAACACATTAAAACTGTGAGTTTTAAAGCCCACTAGATAGTGGCAAAACCGTCTTTCCTAAAAGCCCACTTGAGAGTGGCAAAACCTGCATTTTAGCCTACTTATGAGTAGCAAATCATTTTTCAAAACAAACACGTAATGTTTTGTTCCAACTTAGGCGATTTGGTCTATACTTGTTTGCTGTGCGCATAACATAGTAAATCTAGGCTAAATAACCGGAATAAGAACGCATAAAGTTTTCAAAAACGGATATCACGGTTAGTAGAGGCCGGTCTTGACCGGCGAGAGGTGCTCATAGTCGACCTTCCCGATCGTACCCAAGCTCCGAGCCAAGTCAACTTTGGTTATAGCGGACCGCACGGCCTTCGCAGAGTCGTGGTTTCCTAAATTTCCCATTTTAAAAAAAAATATTTAGGTGGCGACTCTGTAACCTGGCAAAGCAGTCTATGTTTGGCACTTCTTTTCAAAAATCAGTTTTTCTCAAAATGATTTGCCAGAGTTGGACTCTTTGGTTCAGATTTAGAACCGTAACACAAATCGAGTCCGAACTGTAGAGTGAAGCCCACGGGCGCGTCTACAGTCGTGTTGTTTTTCTAAGATAGACTTGAGATCAGGTTATCACCAATTGAGAGTGGAGGAAGATATCCAAAAAAACAGTATTCCGTACATGGTATGGCCATTATGGGTTCCTAGTGATGCTTTTTGGGTTAACCAAAGCACTGACCTTGTTTATGGATTTGATGAATCGATTCTTCTGTGAGTTCTTAGACCGTTTTGTGGTTGTCTTTGTTGATGACATCTTGATTTACTCACCTTCTAAGGAGGAACATGATGAACATTAGCGGATTGTACTTGAGTTGCTTAAAGCCCACAAATTGTATGTTAAGTTCGGGAAGTGTGGGTTCTAGTTGAAAGAGTTGAAGTTCTTAGGCCACATGATATCCAAAGAAGGGGTGACTGTAGATTCTTCTAAGATAGAGGCAGTGCAGGATTGGGAACAACCTAAGAATGCCTTTAAGATCTAGAGTTTCTTGGGATTAGCCAGGTATTATCGACGTTTTGTGAAGGATTTCTCTAGATTGGCCTCACCTTTGACTAGACTTATGAGGAAAGGAATCAAATTTGTGTGAAGCAAGACTTGTGAGAAATCATTCCAAGAGCTTAAGGTTAGACTTACCACTGCTCTAGTGTTGACTATGCTAGAGAGGAGTTTGGGCTATTTTGTGTATTGTGATGCGTCTCAAAAAGGTTTGGGTTGTGTCTTAATACTAGAGGGGAAGGTAGTAGCTTATGGCTCACGGTAGTCAAAACACCCAAGAGAAACTATCTTACTCATGACCGAGAGCTAGCAACTATGATCTTTGCCTTGAAAATTTGGAGACATTATCTTTATGGTGAGAGATTTGTGGTCTTTTCCGATCACAAGAGTCTGAAGTACCTGTTTTCACAGAAGGATTTGAATCTAAAGCAAAGAAGGTGGATGGAGTTTATGGAGGATTACGACTTTGAGTTGCATTATCATCCCGGAAAGGCCAATGTAGTGGCCGATGCCTTTAGTAGGAAATCCATTAGTAGTATAGCTAGTATTGCCATATGGGAATGAGAGATGTTTGGTGCTATTGGTGAGTCTGACTTGCACCTTGGTGAGTCCATCGAGTCTGCAGCCTTGTTTACTGTAGTTGCATAACCTACATTTGTGAGCCGAGTTATAGAAGCACAACGGGGTGATCATGAGGTAGAATCTATCCGAGAGAAGATATCTATTAGGAAGGTAGAGAAGGGCTTGAACGTGTATTCTGACTCGAGTGTTAGATATGTTAACCGACTTTTCATGCCAAAGTCTTATAGAGAGGAGGTACTCCGAGAGTTTCACCATTCGTGCCTTGCGGTACATCCAGGAGACACAAAGATAACCATGAGATTAGTTGCCAGTTTTCGTGGAGGGGAATGAAGAGAGACGTAGCCTTGTTTGTATCGAGGTGTCTTACTTGTCAACAAATGAAGGCTGAACATCAGAGGCCGACAGGTTTGTTACAACCCTTGCCTATAGCCGAGTAGAAGTAGGAGCATGTCATGATAGATTTCATTGTGAGTCTTCCGATGACTCAATGGAGTAATGATGTCATATGGGTGATAGTAGATCGGTTAAAAAAGTCAGCATATTTTGTACCTATGTGCACGAGTGACTCGGTAGATTACCTTGCCGACCTTTATGTTAGGGACATGTTTCGACTTCATGGGATCCTTGTGACTATTGTTTTGGATAAAGATCTGCGCTTCACGGCTTGGTTGTAACAAAGCATACAGAATGCTTTAGGCACTAGGTTGACTTTTAGCACTGCTTATTATCTTCAAACTAACAAGCAGTCAGAACGTACTATTCAAATCCTAGAGTATGCTTCGGAGCTGTGTTCTTGACTTTAAGAGGTCGTGGGAAAGACACTTGCCTTTAGTGGAGTTTGCCTATAACAATAGCTTTCAGGTGAGTATTGGCATGGTGCCGTTTAAGGCCTTGTATGGCTGACCGTGTAGATCACCAGTGTGTTGGGCCGACGTGGGTAACGCACCTATGTTGGGTCTTGAGTTAGTCTGGAAAATGACGGAGAAGGTTGCACTTATCTGTAAGAGGTTGGTTTCGGCTTAGAGTCGTCAAAAGAGTTTTGTCGACTACAGGAAGAGACTGTTATCATTTGAGATAAAAGATCGTGTCTTCTTGAAGATATCACCGAGACGGGGTTTGATGAGCTTTGGGAAGAGCAAGAAGTTGTCTCCTAAATTTACTTGTCCTTTTGAGATCCTAGAGCGCATTGGGGAGGTAGCTTATCATTTGGCCTTGCCGCCACAGCTTTTCGGGGTTCATGACGTGTTTCATATATGTATGCTCTGAAAGTACAAGCCGGATCTGTCAAATGTGTTGGATTGGACCGAGTTAGAGGTAGATGAGAATGTTACGTATGAGGAGAGACCAATTAGAGTCTTAGATACACGGGACCAAGTCTTGCGAAGCAAGACAATTCCTTTGGTAAAAGTGTTGTGGCGACACCACAGGGTTGAGGAGGCGACTTGGGAGTGCGAGACGGAAGTCTGTGAGAAGTATCCAGACCTTTTTGTTAATGTTTGAAACTTGTAATTAAAATCTTGTTATGTTGATTAAATGTAAACATTGCATATGTTTTGAGAAAAGTGAATTGCATATTCAGTATTGAAAACTTGTTTATCATTGTTGTGAGAATGAATAAATGGTGGATAGGTCATGGCTATGGATTCGGCTTGTTATCATTGTTGTAATTGATGTAACACGGTGTTGTTATTAATTTAAAATTTCGGAGACAAAATTCCTTAAGGGGGAGGTTATAACTATTCCAGTTTAAACCCAATCTATTTATTGTTTTGGATCCGGGATTCCCTTTCTTATTTGGTTGTTGATATCTTTATTCATCTTATTATTGATTGAGTTTGGTTGTTTAGATGTCTTTGTTGCATTTGGAATAGGTTGGGAGGTTGTTTTTCAATTGAACTGTTGCCCAAATTTTGGTTAGTTCGCTTGTCACGCCCCAAACCTGCCCCTAAAAGTTTGGGCATGATCTAAACAGAAAGGGACACTTAATCTGATTTCCTATAGGGGCCTAACCGGAAGCTGTAATAATAATTAACATAAACCAGAAAATATGACATCCATTGAGCTACTAAGTTATGCCAGGATCATAAGCATCTCATGGGACAAGTACATCAAGGTTAAAATACGTTTGCAAGTTAGTTATTTACATGCCTCCACAAAGCCAACCCTGAGGTGGGGTATACAACAAAAATATTAAATACATGACACCCTAAATCAAAAGTAAAAGGATAAGCCATCATCTAATGCACTCCGCAAAAGGAAGGTCCCGATCCAAAGCTTGGTTGTGCCTAGGCTGACAAAAGTTTGACGATGCTGGGTTATGGTCGACCTCCTGATTGGTTACCTACAGAAACAGACATAATACAGGGTGAGCCGAGCTCAGTGAACAATAGTACTAATATGCATGTAAACATAATTAATACTGAAATCATGTAAGCCGTCTATCTCTGTATAGCTTGCCGGGATAATGTGATCGGTTCATACTATTCACATCTTGGCCCTTGGCCTAAGAACTTCACACATTCAGAAAAGAGCCCTTGGCCACATTAATTCACAACTCACAAATGATCTCTAATTACATAGTTTCACAAAAGGCTCGTAGCCTGATTGATGCATAAATGGCTCCAAGCCACATTGGTTCACAAATGGCTCTAGGCCACATTGGTTCACATTCATAATTTCCTTGGTACATTCCAAAAGTTCACAAGATGTCACATGTGACGTACATAACTTCACAACCTTTTTGATGTTTCCGCAATTTCATAATGGTTCACACATCCACAATTTCATCATTTACATTCACAATCTCATAATGATTCACCCGTAGTATATATATATTTCGTACCATCACAAGTTTGACAACAACATTTGTAACGTCAAAGACATAACGTCAATCCTAATCACAACGTCAACAATAACAAATTGAGTAAAGATGCATTGAGGTGCTATTACTCACTGCGTTGTTATGGCGTGCTAGTTTCTTCCGAAGTATGCCCTGCACACAATCATAACTTATCAATCAGTTTATTTTCTTCTTAAATCATTGGGGAATTATTTCCTGCGTCATTACACTGCACATGAATTGATAACCAACTTAAAATCATCAGAAACATATTCTAAAATCACTAGGGACTCAAGCACGCAAAACTGAGCAAGCATACTTTTTTTCTAAAAATTAGGCCCTCCGCTCGAGCGCCAATTTGTCCGCTCGAGCGTCTGATTAATGCTATCAAAAAATCTTTGAGGGTCGATTTCACGCTCGGCGAATTCCTCGCTCGGCGACAGAGTAATTCGAAGCTTCTTTGGGATGGTGATTTTCCCGCTCGAGCGTCCATGACCCCGCTCGAGCGGACCACGCAAGTTCAGAAAATCTGAACTTCGAATTTGAGGTCCAACTTGGTATCTTAAACCTTAATATCTTCTTTACAAAAACTACTTCAAATTTGTACTGACCAAGGCTCAAAACTCTTGTAAAACAACTTGACTTAATCTCATGAACCCATTGATTTGAACAAATGTTAACACTCATCAACATGATTTCATTCTTGCATTCAATTTCTTCATACACATCAAACATGACACTTGGTATTAACATAACTTCATGAAGAGATGATATAAAAACATAGAGTGAAGTAGAATTTCATACAACCCCTAACCTAGATGTCTAAGCAACTAAATGAGAGAAACCCTTATTACTCAAACATAAATTAGACATAAATCATACATGCACATCACCTACAAACTTTAAATTGCCATAATAAGGACTTGAGTTTACCTTGAGTTAAATCACCCAATTCCAACAAGTTTTGCTTAGTTCCCTTGTTGACTCACGTTTTCCCCCAATTCTTCTTCTTCACTCCCTCTTATTTGATTCCTTAGTGTCTCACGTTTTTTTTTTTTGATCATAGGCTCAACACAAGTCTTATATATATATAGTCATAAGTAAGGCATATAAGACAAAAAGGAATCGTTTAATCATTCCAAAATTAAAATTTCGCAAACATGCTTAATATTACTTAAAAATTATGCTAATCACAAATATAAAATCAATTTCTGATAATTAAGCCGTTAAGACCTCCAATTTCTGGTCCACACATTCTAATCAAACAGATACATTCTTGGGCAACAGATAGACTTTCTTATCATGGCATAATAAACATATAATCACACCTAATAAAGGACTACAACTGTATCATAAAACATGTACGGGGTCGGGTTATTACATCGCTGGAGCAATCTTTTGGTCGCTCAAACGGTCTTTGAGAACTTCCAATATATTTGCAGGTTTACAAAAATACTATAAGGGTGTTATTTTTGCTCGAGCAATGTTTATTGTACTCAAGATGTCTTGGCTCGAGTGGTCCTTCTTGCGTTCGAGCGATCTTTGCGAACTCCAAATGTACTGGAGGGTGGTGTTCTTCACTCGAGCAGTCACTTTGTTCGCTCAGCGATCTTACTTATTGTGAATGGTTGCTCGGCGATGTTTTGGTCATTAAGTGAGTCTGCGTGTATATCAGTTCTAAAAACTCACTTTTTCAGTCACTTTTTCATATCTCTCTCTCTAAACATTTTAAAATCTCAAATCTTTTTTCTCTCTCTCTAGAAGCCATCTCTAAACCTCAAATACACCTTTTGATTGGAGCAAAACTCGTTTTGGGCTTCATCAAGTTCCAACCTATGATCTTTCTTGTCTATAACTTTAAGGTAGGGGTTTATCTGCACTTTATGATTTTTAACTTTGTTATTTGCTTTTCTTAACAATATGGCAATTTGGAGATTTTTGGATAAACCTAGGATTTTGATTTTGAAATCAAAAGAGGGGTTTTCAAAATGGGTTCTTGAATATGATTATAGGTTTGTAAATGTGGTTGAGTTATGATAAAATGGTGGATTTTATCCTTGGAATTGATTTATAAAGAAAATGGGATTTTTGCCCTAAATTGCAAATATTTGATTTTGTAAAAAAAAAAAGGAAAATGATGTTGGATTTTATGAAATTAGAATGGTGATGATAATGGTGGTGGAGTCAGATATGTATTATCGCTCCCAACTTGAAATCTTGAAATTTTAAAAAGTTTATCTTTATTGGAAATTATCTATCTATTTAGAGATATCTGTTTTGGGCTATCGATGGAGGATAGTTATGATTGTTGTAAAAATTGTATGAGAATTGGGAGAATTGAAACTAATTTCTTATCCATTTGCATTAAGCATTGTTGCATTTTTAACACATTGAAAATGTATATCAATTTGAGAAAAATAAGAGAATACCTTGGTGAATAGGTATGGGGTGTGGTTGTGGTATTAAATTCGCTCATTTTCACTATAATTTTGTCTTCTTGTAAGCGCATGAATATGATCTTTGGATATCATCAGTGCCTCAACCATTTGGGGTGAAAATCTGCTCCAGTAATAGTTCAGCACCCATCCACCTGCACTAAAAGCTGTTTCCAAAGCAACTGTAGAAATAGGAACGGTTAGTATATCACGGGCCATCTGTGAAACCACAAACCACATAGTTTCATTTTGTTTCCACCATTCCAAAATGTCAAAATCATCATAATCATTCACTGACGAGCTTTCCAAATAACGTTGTAGTTTAGATATTCTTCTACTTTTTATTGTTGAAAAAACACTTAATCTCCCGCCTCGAGATGAGACTGTTAGTGTAGTGTGTGTAGGTGTATTTAAAGATACAGTTGCCCTATATTCTTCAAATAATATGTTGCAAGTTTGCATAATAGGAGCAAACTGTGTTTGATCAACGAAAAGACGCTCTAAAAATTCTTACAAAGTTAGAGGTCTCACACTCCACCTTACCAAAACAATGTTGAAGAATACACCAGTGGCCTGCCGGCCATGATTGGTTGATGCCAGCCAACTGCCGGCCAAAAATGTGTGCTGCCCGCCAATGATGAGGCCTTCTTAGCACCGGTGTCTTTGAATCACCACTCTGCAACAGAGCACAAACAGAGGAAAATGGAGGGTTTTCCAATGGTATGTTTGTACCATGCCCCTCCTTATCATCTCAAAATATCAAAGGAGTAGCATTCTTGGATCCAAAACCATAAATCAAGCATTTTCAATGCATGATGGCCAAAGATCCAAGTTGTACACTTTCAATGAATGCACAAAACAAGACTCAAAGGACCACCACCCCATCATGCATGATCAAGGGTGATGGAGATAAAGGAGATTGGCTCATTTCATCACTTTGAGTATAAAGTGGACTAATCTACCTTGTGTTCAATATAACGCCCGATTGAACACATCCAATGCAAACACAACATTCTTATCTTTGTCATGTTTTACTTGTCCAATTTTGTTTACACATTTTAACATTACCAACCGTTCTTTAACCGGTTAAGTCCAATGTGATTGTCCTCTAATGAGAGAAGGGTCAACCAAAAGATGGCTTAAGAGTAATTTAAATCAAGTAACCATAGTTCCGTACATACTAGCCTTTGGCCCATTCAGATTTACATTCATGACGAAACAGCCTTCGGCCCATTCGGCTATGTCAAAACGGCCTTTGGCCCGATTACGTATGTCAAACGGCCTTTGGCCCACTCATTCATTCCAAAACAGCCTTTGGCTCACTCATTCATTTCAAAACGACCTTTGGTCCATTCATGTTTAACAAAACTACCCCTGGTCCATTCATGTTTAACAAAACGACCTTGGGTCCATTTACGCTTATCAAAACGACCTTGGGTCCATTTATGCATTCATATCAGACTTACGTCCACAATCCCAATTAGCAACTCATAAAGCTTTAAAACGGAGTAAACAATTGGACATTTACAAGCATTCAAATATTGATATTACTCACGTTGATCGACGTGGATCGCCTGAGCTTGACCCTACACATTTCATGAACACAAAAGGGTCATTAACAGTTCAATCCGTTCTTTAATTCACATATTCCTCTTTAGGCTTTATTATTATCTCATTAACTCATTTACAATGCTTAACATATGCCTAAGAGTGCTTGCAAGTGAAAGAGAACGGAAAACAAAACACAAAATGCAAAAACAGGATTTCAGAAAATAGGGTCCCTCGGCGGACCCTTAGGTTTACAAGAAATCTTGGTTGCCTTCAATTCCAGCTCAAGCGTGAACTCGACCGCTCGAGCGAACTACCTGTCTACATAGCTCCCCGCTCGAGCGTCAACTTCCCCGCTTGAGCGGGAACCATGTCTGCAGAAAATGCTGGGAGCTCGATTTCTCCGTTTGAGCGGCACCTCCCCCGCTCGAGCAGACGTCGAAAATTCTGGGTTTTCTAGAACACTCCCTTGAGTTCAAACTCGACATTTAACCAGTTTTTCTTGCATACTAAGGCTCCAATCTCACATATTTTTGTACTAACATGGCATAGACACCAAAACACATCACAATGGAGCTCAATTCCTTGTATTACTTACATGCATGTCTCAAATTAACCCAAATTCATCACCAACACATCACATTTAAACATGCAAAGCTTACTCTTACATGATTCATTCTTGCATGTGAGAAATATGCCTTCATATCAACTTAATTGGTGAAGAGGGGTCCCAATACATGGTTTTTAAATAATATTCAACACAAATCATACACATTGTGCTCAAACATGAAGATTCTTGGCCACTTCTTACATGCATGTACATATTAGGCTTCAATTCAACAAATACAACCCAATTTCATTTCAATCTCACTCTTGATCACCAATTTAGCTTGAACACACAAAATTACAAACTATAATTCAAGAATTACTCACCTAGAAGCTTTGATCTTTCAAGCTCTAGACAATTCTTGAGCTAAATCTCCAAAATTATCAAGCTTTGAGGCCAAAATCCCAAATTCCCTCACTCCTTCTCTCACTAGCCGACCCTCCCTTTTCCCTTTGAGTTTTTGATCAGCCAAATGAAGTGAAGGGAAGGGAATTGAGTGTAAAATGCCTTTACATAAATCCCTACTCATAATATAATAATAATAATAAGGCAATTTGGCACTATTCGTCAATTTAATCGATTTAATCTAACCCGAATCAATTTTCAATTAAATTTCACCGTAGGCTCTAAAAATTACGCTAATCACAAAGGCGTAATCAATTTCAGGTTCTGTGGCCGATAAGGCCCTCAATTTAATCTCCGAAGTGGATTATTCAACAGATATTCCTACGGTGAACAGATAGAATTCCAAAATCACATATATCCATATAATGGTACACAAAATCATATCAAAACATATAACCACATACGTATTAGGGACCAATTAAAATAATACATAACAGGGGTATCACAGTCTTCTCCCCTTTAGGAAGTTTGGTCCTCCAAACTTAAGTTACATTCGTCGGGAAACAAATGTGGGTAGCGTAGTCGCATTTCCTCCTCTTTTTTCCACGTGGCATCCGTCCCATAGTGCTCTTTCCATTCTACTTTCACCATTGGGATATGGACTTGCTTCTCAATTGTTTCACTTGCCGATCAACAATTCGTTCCAGCCATTCAGCATATTTCATATTCTACCAATAGCAACTCGGTGATAATTAATCACATGAAACGGGTCTTAGAGGTAACCCCTCAACATCGACACATGAAATAAGCCACTCTATAAGCAACTGGACCAATCCTCTCCAAAATTTGAAACGGCCCAATGTAACGGGGCGACAACTTGCCATTTTTCCCAAATCTGACTTGGCCTTTCATCGGAGAAACACGGATGAACACATGGTCACCAACCTCATACTCAAGAGGTCTTCTCCGAACGTCTGCATAATTTTTTTGTTGGTCTTGAGCTGTTTTGAGCCTTTGGCGAATAGTCTTGATTTTCTCAGAAGTGTCTTGCACAATTTACGCCCAAGCAAAGCTCTATCCCGACCTCTGTCCCAGCAGATAGGTGATCTACACCTCCTACCATACAAAGCCTCGTATGGTGCCATCCGATCTTTGGAGTGGAAATTTGTTATTATAGGCAAATTCATAGCGGCAAATAATCTTCCCAACTCCCTGAAAATCCAAAGCACACATGCGAAGCATATCTTCCAAAGTTTGTATCGTTAGATTACATTGCCCATACATGCGTGGGTGGAATGTAATCTTGAACCTTAGTTTTGTTCCCATAGCTTCACGCAAACTCTTCCACAATCTAGATACAAATTTGGGATCTCTATCCGACACAATAGACACGGGACTCGTGTAAGCGGACAATCCCATCAACATAAATGGTAACCAATCTATAAGCGATGGCGTAGTTTTGTGAGCGAAAATGTGCTTGATTTAGTTAGTCTATCAACCACAACCCAAATAGAATCCATACCTCGAGAAGTCAGGGTAGGCCAACAACGAAATCCATAGTCACATGTTCCCACTTCCATTCAGGGATAGGGAGAGGTTGAAGTAGACCCCCTGGTTTCTGATGTTTAGCTTTAACTTGCTGACACCGAAGGCACTTGGACACATATTTCGCAATTTCTCTCTTCATTTTAGGCCACCAATAGGTTTGTTTCAAATCGATACATTTATTGTTGCAGGATGCATAGCAAATACGGATCTGTGGGCTTCATCTAAAACCCTCTTCTTTAGTTAGGGATATCGAGGGACACATATTGATTCGAAATTTCAACATTTCATTTCAACGCTAAATTCGCTTTTGGACTTGCCTCAAACTCATCAATCACTTTTACGAGGAACTCATCCTCTTTACATTTTCGTTTAATCTCATCAACAATTGCGGCTCATTTTGTAATAGTGGCTATCAGTCCGCCCTGTTCACTTACTACTACCTCAATTTCAGACTTCTCAAAGTCTTTCAAAATCTCCCTTTGTTCGGTAAGTAAACAAGCCATACTCCCCATTGATTTTCTGCTCAAAGCATCAGCAACTATGTTAGCTTTCCCGGGGTGATACTGAATCTCTAAATCATAATCCTTTATCAATTCCAGCCATCTTCTCTGGCGCATATTCAGCTCTTTCTGTGTGAAGAAATATTTCAAACTTTTGTGGTCCGTATAGACCTCACACTTTGCTCCATATAGATAATGCCGCCAGATTTTCAAAGCAAAAACAACTGCGGCCAATTCTAGGTCATGCGTTGGATAATTCTTCTCATGTGGTCTCAACTGTCGGGAGGCGTAGGCAATAACCTTTCCGTTCTGCATTAACACACAACCCAGACCTTTATAAGATGCATCACTGAAAATCAGAAAATTTTCCGTACCTGAAGGTAGTATCAAAATCGGGGCGGTGGTCAATCTGGTTTTCAATTCATGAAAGGCTGATTCTTTTTCATCGTTCCACTCAAAAGATTGCCCCTTGCGCGTCAGTTGGGTAAGGGGCATGGCTATTTTTGAAAAATCCTTCACAAACCTCCGATAGTACCCAGCCAAGCCCATGAAACTGCAAACTTCTGTTACATTGGTTGGTGTAGGCCAATTCACAATTGCTTCTATTTTCTGTGGGTCCACTGAAATTCCTTCCTTGTTGATCACATGCCCTAAGAAAACAACTTCATCAGCAAAACTCACATTTCTTTAGTTTAGCAAATAATTTCCTTTCCAGTATCTATAAAAGCAGGTCCTCAAATGTTGTTCATGTTCAAGCCTATCTTTAGAATATATCAAGATATAAATGCGATGAAGACTACAACAAACTCATCAAGGTAGGTTTTAAAAATTCTATTCATTAAGTCTATAAATGCTGCCGGAGCATTAGTCACTCCAAATGGCATAACAAGAAACTCAAAATGACCATACCTCGTTCTAAATGCTGTTTTCTCAACATCCTCTGCCTTAACTTTCAACTGATGATACCCGGATCTCAAATCAATCTTAGAAAACACCTGTGATCCCTGCAACTGATCAAATAAATCATCAATACGGGGTAAGGGATACTTGTTCTTTATCGTTACCTTGTTCAATTCCCGATAATCGATGCACAGGCGCAAAGTACCATCCTTCTTTTTCACAAATAACACCGGTGCGCCCCAAGGCGAAGTGCTAGGCCGGATAAACCCTTTATTAAGAAGGTCTTGCAACTGATCCTTTAATTCTTTCATTTCGGCGGTAGCCATCCATGGGAGTTTTAGAAATAAATTTGGGTGCACAGCACGATCTCAATAGTAAACTTTATCTCCTGTCTACCAATTCCTGTAATTCATTTGGAAACACATCTGGGAATTCTCTAACAATGGGAATATCATTCAATTCAACATTCACCGATTGTTCAGTCAATACATAACACAAATAACCCTGGCACCCTATCCTGATCAATTTACATGCTTTCATTGTAGATTTCAAATATGGTGGAGGCACTACCCCATTTCCCACAAACACAATCTCTTTATTACATTGGTGGTTTAAACACAACCCTCTTTGTCACACAGTCTATGGTGGCGCAATATTTGGTCAACCAATCCATGCCCAAAATTACATCGAAGTGTCTAAAGTTTAAGGGCAACAAATCTACATATAGGGTAGCATCCTCAATATGCATGTCACAAAACCGATATATATAGTCACATAACACAAATTCCCCCAATGGTGCAGACACACATAACAAATATGGCAACAATTCTAGAGGTCTTTTCAGTCTAGATGCAAATGCATATGTCACAAATGAGTGCGTTGATCCGGAATCAATTAATACAAAAGCATCCTGATTACATATTGAGATAGTACCTGAGACAACGGCATTGGCATTCCGTGTATCACGGAACAAAGCGCCAAAAACTCTCCCTTGTCTCCTTTGTGTCCCCGGTAATAGCAGATCTCACAGTATTTCCCGGCTTTGGAACCGATGCAGTTGAACTAGCTGCTAGTTTCCCACCGTTCTGATTGCACTCTCGGGCTATGTGCCCTTGTTTCCCACACTTAAGCTTGACCTCTGATGCACGGTAACAAACCCCACGGTGCCTTTTTACTCTGATATTGCACATGGGAGCTGTGGCTCGGGAAGAATTTGAAGTAGTGGAGGAGCCCGTGTTTTGCCTTTTCTGCAATTTCTTCTTCGAAAAGAAGCCTTGCCTCTTGTTACCCTTCCATTCTATTGATGGCTTAGCTTGACTTGCTATGTTAGCCTCTGATATGCAGGCCCAGGCAAGCACCCTAATGTAAGGTTCCAATTATAGTACATTCACCCTCTCGAGGATGTCCTTTGCGAGTCCACCTTCAAAGTGTCTCGCCTTCTTATGTCGATGTCAATTACATGTGGTGCAAACACAGCCAACTCGGTGAATTTGGCCTCATACTCCTTCTGATCCTCTTGTCTTGCTTGAGTTCCATGAACTCGGCTACTTTCCTATCTCGCACACATTGCGGGAAGTATTTGTCATAGAATATTTCCAGAAACTTTACCCAGTCAACATCCTTGTGATTTTCTTGCATCAACATGCACCATCTTCTTGCTTCATCTTCTAGCATAAAAGTAGCTAGAAGCACTTTCTGAGTTTCTGAACAGAGGAATACTTCAAACAATTTCTCAATGCCGAGGGCCCATGCTTCGGCTTTCAACGGATCTAATCCCCCGTGGAACTGCGGTGGTTTCATTTTCTTGAATTCCTTGGTGAGAGCTATAATCCGGTCATCATTCTGATTATTTGGCACGGGTGGTGCCTAAGGTGGAGGTGGCGGGTGTGGTTCTTTGCCCTTCTTTGTTGCCACTCATCTTTGTCTCAAAGCCTCTGCCATTTCATGAATCATTCTTTCCATTCTATCCAGTCTGGCAGTAGAAGATTCCTCTATCTCATCACTTCGGGTTCTCACCATCTGATTAGACTTGCATTATTTTTCATACAAGATATACACAAGTATGCATGTACAAAGAGCATACGTATCCAAATAATTCAATGCAAGTAATTCACAATTTACAACATATAATCGTTCCCATCCGGGCAATTAAACACATAACCAATGCTTCCAATTCATTTTTATCATATGAATGCATCCTAGATCTCACCTAGGCGCTTATTGCTCTTTTTGGACAAGTGTGTGAGTTATTAACTCGTGCTCTGATACCACTCTGTCACAACCCTAACCCGCCCCCGTGTGTTAAGGACGTAACCGGCCCGTAATCATGAGATTACCTGCGGCCTCAAACTGATCCAAACATATTTTAACAAAGTTAATGAGGGCCAAACAGAAGCAAATCAAAAGTTTGTCCATAGAGCTGTGTTTACATGGCACATCAAAACAACCATATACATAGACATTAATAACTCATAACGATGAAGTGGTAGCATGAGTTACGTATAAACAGGATCACATAAGTCCAAGTCAACCCATCAAAAACTATATCTGAGAATTACACAAAGTCTTAGCCATCATGACAACATAAAATAGATAACAAAAAGGCAAAAGCGGGTCTCATCGTGAGACATGAGGGTAACTCTCCCAAAACTTTGGTTGTTCTACACAGGCTTCATGAGGTTGGAGTGCGGACTTCTCTTGGCTCACCTACTAGGACATGAATGGCGTGAGTGATAGCCCGATGAATAATATCAATTCTGAAATTTATGCAACAAGACATAGGACAACATTTTCAAAGCGGCCTTGGGCCCAATTCATATTGTAGTTAATATATAAGAGTAATTTAAATCAAGTAACCATAGTTCGTACATCTTGGCCTTTCGCCCATTCAGATTTACATTCATGGCGAAGCGGCCTTGACCCATTCGGCTATGTCAAAAGCGGCCTTTGGCCCGATCACGTATGTCAAGCGGCCTTTGGCCCACTCATTCATTCAAAAGCGGCCTTTGGCTCACTCATTTATTTCAAAACGGCCTTTGGCCTCATTCATTCCAAAAGCGGCCTTTGGCCCACTCATTCATTTCAAAACGACCTTTGGTCCATTCATGTTTAACAAAAGCGACCCTGGTCCATTCATGTTTAACAAAATGACCTTGGGTCCATTTACGCTTATCAAAACGACCTTGGGTCCATTTATGCTTATCAAAATGACCTTGGGTCCATTTATGCATTCATATCAGACTTACATCCACAATCCCAATTAGCAACTCATAAAGCTTTAAAAGGGAGTAAACAATTGGACATTCACAAGCATTCAAATACCGATATTACTCACAGTGATCAGCTTGTGGATCTGCCCTGAAGCTTGACCCTACATATTTCATGAACACAAAAGGGTCATTAACAGTTCAATCCGTTCTTTAATTCACATATTCCTCTTTAGGCTTTATTATTATGTCATTAACTCATTTACAATGCTTAACATATGCCTAAGAGTGCTTGCAAGTGAAAGAGAACGGAAAACAAAACACAAAATGCAAAAGCGAGTTTGAAAATAGGGTCCCTTTCGGCGTGGACTTTCCCTTCGGCGGACCTTAGGTCTCTAAAAGTCTTGGTTGCCTTCAATTCAGCTTCGGCGTGAACTCGACGGCTCGAGCGGACTGCCTGTCTACATAGCTCCCCGCTTGAGCGTCAAATTCCTCGCTCGAGCGGGAAGTATGTCTGCAGAAAATCGCTGGGAGCTCGATTTCTCTGCTCCGGCGGCACCTCCCCACTCGGCGGACGTCGAAAATTCTGGGTTTTCTAGAACACTCCCTTGAGTTCAAACTCGACATTCAACCGGTTTTTCTTGCATACTAAGCTCCAATCTCACATATTTTTGTACTAACATGGCATAGACACCAAAACACATCACAATGGAGCTCAATTCCTTGTATTACTTACATGCATGTCTTAAATTAACCCAAATTCATCACCAACACATCACATTCAAACATGCAAAGCTTACTCTTACATGATTCATTCTTGCATGTGAGAAATATGCCTTCATATCAACTTAATTGGTGAAGAGGGGTCCCAATACATGGTTTTTAAATAATATTCAACACAAATCATACACATTGTGCTCAAACATGAAGATTCTTGGCCACTTCTTACATGCATGTACATATTAGGCTTCAATTCAACAAATACAACCCAATTTCATTTCAATCTCACTCTTGATCACCAATTTAGCTTGAACACACAAAATTACAAACTATAATTCAAGAATTACTCACCTAGAAGCTTTGATCTTTCAAGCTCTAGACAATTCTTGAGCTAAATCTCCAAAATTATCAAGCTTTGAGGCCAAAATCCCAAATTCCCTCACTCCCTCTCTCACTAGCCGACCCTCCCTTTTCCCTTTGAGTTTTTGATCAGCCAAATGAAGTGAAGGGAAGGGAATTGAGTGTAAAATGCCTTTACATAAATCCCCACTCACAATATAATAATAATAATAAGGCAATTTGGCACTATTCGTCAATTTAATCGATTTAATCTAACCCGAATTAATTTTTAATTAGATTTCACCGTAGGCTCTAAAAATTACGCTAATCACAAAGCGTAATCAATTTAGGGATTACGTGGCCGATAAGGCCCTCAATTTAATCTCCGAAGTGGATTATTCAACAGATATTCCTACGGTGAACAGATAGAATTCTAAAATCACATATATCCATATAATGGTACGCAAAATCATATCAAAACATATAACTACATATGTATTAGGGACCAATTAACATAATACAGAACAGGGGTATCACAACAACCATGCAAGACAAGGCTCACTAGGGACAAACACTTTAAAATAGTCCTAAAACAGTTTAAAATGAGTCCTAAAACATGCTTGAAGTAGGCTAAAAAGAACTAGAATGAGAGGCTAATACATAGCACAAACTAGACTATCAAGCACCATTGCCCTGCAAGCATACAAAGCAAGCCTCAAGTGATTGAACCAGCCCCAAACAGAGGTAAAACAAGTCAAAAAAGCAGCAAAAACATGCTGAGATCAAGTCATAAAATGGTAGAAAAACATGCTCACATGTTAGGCTATCTACTCATGCAAACAAGACACAAGGAGGGGAGGCCAACCCCTCCTATTTTGGACCTCAAAACATGGTTTTGTCCTTTGAAAAACCTCTGAGTTTCAGTGGTAAAAAGGCCCAAAAAGTTTGATGTGAAGGTGATGAAAGATGGCACAAAAAGCTTAACAAGCTAAAGAGCAAAAAGGGAGGGACAACCCCCTAACTCACAAGGCTCAAACCACCATTTTTAAACCATAAAAACAGATATTTTTTCAGTTCAAAACCACCCCAAAAGACAGCACAAAAAGATGGCAAAAACAAGTAAGAAAACAAGCTTAAAGAGTGATAGTTATACCTCTTGAAGGGAAGAGTGATTCTTGGCACTAATTCAAGCCAAAAGCCACTTAAGGAGCTCCAAGATAGCTTCAAACAACTTCAGCCCAAAGATGAACCACTTTGGTTAAGGGTTGATAGGTTAAAGTTTGATGTATACAAGCTTCCAAGCACAAAAGCTCTAGAGAGAAAGGAATCTAGAGAGAGAGGATTGTAGAGAGAGAGGCTCCCAAAATATATCACTCCTTAAATGTTCTAACCTTGCAATATGAGAGATATGGCCTCTATATATAGAAAAATGCAAGCTTTGGTCGAAAATATCTAAGAGAGAACAGCTGGAGCAGTGTAGGGCAACTGGAGGAAAATATCTGGATTTTACATTGGTGGCCGGCACTGGCCTGCAGGCCATCAATGGTCCATTGCCGGCCATCAAAAATCTGCTTCCAGGCCTGACTTCAAGCGAGCATAACTCCTTCATCTAGACTCCTTTTCAGGTCATTCTTGAGTCTAAATTGAAGCCCCGGAAGTATTCTTTCCAATGGTGGATGCCTCACATCAAACTTCCAAGTATGCAAAAAGTTATGCTTATTTTAGTGAAGACTGCTCATTTCTAGCTCAATCGGATTGATGCCTAACTTCAACCAGCCATATCTCCCCCATCTGGACTCAGCTTTAGGAGATTCTTGAGTGTAAAATGAGCCCTTTCCAATGGTGGTGGCCTCATAGCTTAAATCCAAGTGTACAAAAGGATAGGCCTGATTTAGCGAGGGTTGCTTGACACTCTCTTAATGGTTCGTGACCAACTTCTTCCCCAACTAGGTTTCTTCTCTCTCCTCCAATTTTCTTCAACTCCAAACCCCTAAATAAGGTGTTTTGAAGATTTTTTTTTCAAATATTTCACCTCTCTTCCATTTATTTCTACTTTGTCCTTGCTCAGTTTACCGAAAAGCACAACATTTAACGAAATGCAAGCCTCGAAACATCGTAGAATCATTTTTCAAAAATATTTTGGAAGAGAGGGTTTTAAGGTCTAAAAAAAATTTTATTCAAAGGCTTTGGTCCAAAAAAAGGGGTGTGAGGTTTGGGATTTGACGCTTTCCTTGCCAAAGAAATCGAATCTTTGCACTGCACATCTTTCATCACCAAGTAAACGATCAGTGGTGCCCAAGTCTTAAGGGCAATAAAAAATGGGGTGTCTACACTATGCTTACCTCTTCACTTTTTTCATCAGCCTCCATAGACCTAGTTACTTCAGACTCTTTTTGAACTATGCTAACCACGAGTCCTTGTTGGAAACTTCTATAGGGTCATCCTCTTGCCCCTCCTGATTTCCTTCTTCTACTTGAAATTCCTGAGGCAATACGTATACCATATTGATTGGTATTGGAGAGAATGAGCCAAAAGCGCACCTTGGTATGTTGCTCCCTTTTATTGTTGGCCTGACTAGATGCCTGTGATGCATCTTCCTGACTAGATGCCTGTGACTAACAGCAGTCTATTCTTGATCTGTCTTGAACACAGCCACTGACTGTTTCAGTCATGAAGGCTTTGAACATATCTTTTTTGACCAATACCTGTTCTTGGCCTGGTTCATTTTCCTCATCTGTCTCATTGTCCTCATCACTCTCCATTAAGGCCTTTTCGAGGCCTACCAAATTTTATTTCTCTTTTGTTTTTAGTTCAATATGGACCTTGGCCAACTCTTATCTGCTAGAATTACTGTTACTTCTAGGACTAGGTTTCAAATTCTCTTTTTTTCCTACTTGACCTCTTGATTGTACAAAAGAGGTGCCCTCACCAGCCCCTTTAAGATCCCTCTGATATTGAGTGAACCTTTGCTGGATTTTTCTCCTCTGAGATCTAGAGATCACAAGAAACATATATGGTTCTTTTGTTTCTGGGATTTTAAGTAGGACCCGATTATTAGAGGCCACTAAAGGAGGTTTGATCATTCTGTCTCTGCCTATAGAGGCCTTTTCCTAGGTTAGTATCATTTTAGGTTTATTCTACATGACAAACTAATCGTAGTCTGGCACCCATGAACCCTTTGTCTTGATCGTAGGATTTGTTGCTTTTATCTTCGAAGGCCAATCACTGGCCTTAGTTCCCTATTTTGAGCCAAGCTCAGGCTTATTCATAGGCTTACTGGCCATTCTATCGTAGTTTGGTGGCCTCGTTTCATACAAAGGCCTCTTGCCTTTCGGCATATTTATGGCATTAAGTGGCCCATCCAAGGATGATTGTTGTTTAAGACCCTTGGATATGCCCTCTTGTTGTGGGCAGCGATTGGCCTATGATCTCTCTGCACATCTTTGTATCTTGCTTCCCATCAACTAGAAACCCCTTCAGCCATTTGTAACTTAACCTACATTTGGGACACATCCGTTGCATAATAGCTACTTTGAGTGAGTCATTGTAACAATCTCGATCCGTAATTAACCACTAATTCGTAATTAAGAACTCTAATTAAGTGTTTAGAATGAAATCATGTGTTTATTGTGTATTTTGTCTACTATTTGGCTTTCTATCTGTTACTCGTAGAAATATCTATTTGAAATTCTGCTTTAATCTAAAAATTGAATGCCTTATTGGCATCCAAAACCAAAATTGGTTACATGAATATGTTATTTGGAATTTTTAGAACACATTGGCAAATTTTATTAAAAACTAATTGATTTTAATTAAGTTGTGTTTGGTTGGCCAAATGTTTTAATTCTTTGTAATAAGCCATTATACCTCTATAAATGTGGTTTGTTTGAGTCTAGAAGTCATTTGTGAGCTCAACTTCACTATTTTGATAGCAAAATCTAAGATTGTATTCTAAAGAGAGAGCGAGTTCACTTTTAGAGAGAGAAAGTGTAGGAATTGAAGAAGAATTGAAGGCTTTGGCTTAAGTTCATCAATATTGTGCAAAGAATCTAGCTAATTCAAGACCTTTGGTGAGAATCTAACATTTAATCCTTGGAGATTATGTGTTTTTGTGATGAATTCATGAGCTATATGTAATCAATTGCATGTTTTTAGTTTAAGGAAGCCAAGAAGATGAAGTAACCATACATGCATGTATAGTTTTGTCATGATATATCACTTTGGATCATGAATACGTTGTTTAAGTTGAGTTTTTAAACTAGCTTATACATATATTCAAGAATTGAGTTGATTTGAAATTAATCTTCATGATTTGGAAAGCTAAGAAAAGGAATTTGGTAAGGATTTCCTCACACATGCATAAATATGAAGAGTTTTACCATGTTGAGTAGAGTCTGAGCATTCAAGGTGTTATTGTGAATTGATTGCTACATGCATGTTTTAATTATGTTTTGAACCTTGATTTCATGTTTTGGAAAATAATTTCTCACATGCATGGAGCTTATGAGCTCAAGTTTGTTAAATTCATGAGTTTTAGAGAAAAGAGCTTGAAAGGTTTTACATGCAAAAGTGTTTGAGTTCAATTTTGGTAAATTCGTGAGATTTGAAAACAAATGGTTTTAAGGGTCATATTGTAGACACTCCATTTTTGACCGCCCTAAAGACTTGGGCGCTTTATGGTGAACACTCAATGATGAATTAGTGCGCTATACAACCATTCAATTTCTTGACAGAAGCTTGATTTTGAGTTTGAGCCTGAAACCGTGCACCTCCTATGTACCAAAACCTTACTTTTTTTCTAGCTCGACCACTCAGAGGCCTGCTGGCTAACATGTGGTTAGCCGTCCCCTTACATGGCGGTCGTAGTGTTTCCTAACAATGAATATTCTTGCCAGCAGTCCCCTCATATGCATGCCTTGCACCATCTGGCTCCATACAGACATTTCCGACTGAGGAACCTGTTTTTCTATAAATAGGTGACCACCCCCCCTTGGTTTTAGGTTAGAAAAATTCTCCAAGTGCCCAAATCTTGCAAAACACTCTCCCTCTCTATCTTACAATATACATACACTATACATACACTTCCTAAACCAATATTTTGAGACTCTTTGCTGAGATTACAGAGTTGAAATTTCAACACTTGAAAGTGAGCACCTTGTGGTTTGTGAACAAAAGAGTGCATTCTCTTCAAAGATATAACTCTTGCCATCTTTTTCCTACTCTTCACTCCTCTTTTTCTTGGTATTTATACTCTGTTTTGGACTATTTTTGTGGGCTGAAACTTGTGATTGAAAAGCTACTCAAGGTGGAAGGGTTAACCACCCTTCCTTGAACCTTATTCCAAGCTTATATCCTTGTGTTTCCCATTTGTTTCTCAACTTTTAGCTACTAATTTTCAGAGTTTTTAGACGCTAAAACATGTTGTTTTAAGGTCCAAAAAGTGAAGGGGTTAGCCATCCCTCCTTCGACTTGCTTATTAGTTTTTATTCTATTCCATTTTGCTCACTTTTTTTAGCTTTTCAAAGTAATTGCAGCACTATTTTTGCCCTTTTGGAAATTTGTCTTAGTGTTTGCTTAGTTTATACTTTGAATATAATGCTTGTATTGTTATAAGTCCTCATAGATGTGGTGGTTTAGGCCTTAGACACCAATCTATTTGAGTTGATAGCTTTTTATTTCATAGTTTTCATATATATACTCACACTTGTAATAATGATCTCTGCAACCTCCCTCTTTTCTTGGTTTTCTTTCTTTTTTTTTAAGAGTTGTTTCAACCAATGGATCATTGTTGAAGGCATGAGAAAGAGACCTTCCATGCTTAATGGTTTAATCTCTTCGAAGGTTCATTACCGGGGCATTACATCTCTCTCATGCTAAGTGCAACTTCTTGTTTGATACCTCTTTTCATTAGTGGATGTAATTATCACTTTGGGACAAAAATGAATAAAGAATGGAAAGGCAATAAAAAGGGCTAATAAAATGGAACTAAAAGTGGTGAAAATGTGACTAAAATCAAATCGGGTTCAATCGGACGTTATATTGAACCTATTGTGTCTTGACTCATTGCGTACTCTTTAGAGACGTTCAATGATTCAAGAAGCAATGTACACCCCTTTCCTTGAGGTAACTCCATGATAGAAAGAGATGTTGTTGGTCCTTCATTGATCTTTTTGTCCCATTGGTTCATAGATCATCACGCAACAACTTTGTGACAATTGATGATTTGTAGACTAATTCGACTCTTCCCTTGATCAGTTTCATGATAGGGAGAGGCAGAGAGGATAAACATCCCCTGGAAACACTTTGTTTTTGCTCTGTTTTAATTTTGTGGCAGTAGGGCAGCACCTAAAAATAGTGGCCGGCTGGCCACCCTTCCATCTGGCTGATCACTTTTCAAGACTAGCCGGCCATCATATTTTAGACAAACAGTGTCATTTTCATGACAGAACAATGCAAAAGCTAAGGTAAAAACAAAATTATTTTACATTTGCAAACCATGGACAAAGGAGTTTTCGGGAAGATGTTCTCGGTTGCACGTGTGATTCTTCGACTCCCGTTCGAATTCATTAGCTTGTAGCTCTTAGATTAATTAATGTGTTGTAACTAGTTAATTAAATTCCTTCGAATTTGTAATAATTAGTTAAAATTAGCTTATTCGTTCATTTGGTGTTTGTAAGATTTAGCTAATTAGGACATTTATTCGGACCCTCTTGCATGAGGAAAAACTTGTAATATTGTGTATGTCTTCCAACCCCCATTCTTTCTCCTTTTTATTTATATGCTTATGATGGTAGTAGCATCATGTTTTACATTTTCATATCATTGCCATGCCTTGTATCCATTTTGCATGCATTAGGTTCAGTTCATCACTCTAACCATATTGTCGTTTCTTACTTACTCAAATACATGCACAAACAACATGCTTTGAGATGTGCCATGTTAATAGACCAAACCTCGTAGTTGCATTTTGTATATGTTGCATTAGTCACTTGCACAGTAGAGCATGCATTTTTCTAACGGTTTCATTTCTTTTGGCTTGCCTCAATTGAGTACTAGGTGAGCATTTCTTACTTTAGCATATTGCATGTATGTTCATGTTCCCATATCAAGCATGTTTACCATGAGGCTAAGTGCTTAGTTGATATATCTCTCGAATGTCGGTGGATGAAGGCTTTTTTTACTTGAGTTAGGATAATTTCATTACTTTTTCAAGTAGCACATATTCATAGCTCTTTTCAAAACAAACATGAAATCAAAATGTTCCAAAGTGTGTGAGTTAGTCTATATTTGTGTGTTTCACATAGTAAAGATAGCATAATAATTGGAACAAGAGCATATATTGTACATAAGAATCACATCATGATTAGTGGAGGCCGATCTTTGATTTGGTGAGTGGGGTGCTCGATTCGTGACCTTCCTCTCTCATACCTAAGTTCCCGAGCCAAGACACTTTGGTTATGACGGACAAGTGCCTTTGACGCGAGTCACGAGTTTCCTAAATTTTCCAAAAATATTTAGGTGGCGACTCTAAAATCTGGTAGTGTGGTAGTGTGGTCCATTTTTGGCATTTTTGATTGAAAATGGATTTTCCAAAGATTTGCCGGATTTGAACTCTTTTGTGTTTTCACTATTTCACATTGCACTTGTGAAATTAGATTTAAAACCATAGGAGTCCGAACTGTAAGGCTATCGTATCTAAGGAGATTAAACCCCTCCAAGGAACACGAAAAGCAAACTATAGTTTCTGGTGACTCCACTATGGAAAGTAGAGAACTTGACTCAGACTTCATGGTGTGAAATTTATTTACAGATATATGTTCTTTGCATTTGCATCTACATCGTTACTCTATGTCGCTGTGTTTTCCATCTGCTACTCCTGGACGGCTTGCCTAAAAAGCTTACCAAAAGGCTGGCCAGTCGTGGGCTCTACCATGTTGGAAACACAACCCTCGAATCTGGACTACCATCGTACTGCTTGATCCTCCTTTCACTCTTCGATGTTAGGTGTGAGAGGTATATTAGGTAGTCGTGTTGGGTTACCCTTTTTGACCATTCGGCCTATTGCATATAGTAATGCCATAGTGACTGTTCCAAACCAGGACAAGATACTCACCCGTATGCAAGATCTTATGAAACTACTTGCGTGAAGTAGTGAAGCCCTAGTTCATGTCAAAACTAGGACAGGGTAACCCCACCCCCTCATAGGGGTGTTTTGGCTCAATTTAACTGGTATGTGCTTTCTGGTGGCTATGCAGAATGCTCATATCAATGGCACAGTTGGTATCTGTTTTAGGAAAGAATTCAGTGAGAAGTACAGTCCTGCAACTTTGATCATATTTGTTCTGATGATATCTTAGCTAAGGTGCTGTCTGATTTCTGATTTTGTTTTGCTCTTTCTTTATTTCTTTTGCAAGGTAGTATAAAACCATAGCTTTAGAAAGTTCTTATATCCCCCAAGTACTCTGGACCCATGTCAGAAGACTTTGCAAGGTCAAAGATCTTGTTCGGGGACAACCTGTGTTTGCCTCACTGTCACCAGTTACAAGGCGAAGGAGGATAAGACAAAGTTCACCAATTCAGTTCTTGCAGCAATCACCCCTCAGCTCACTTATATTCAATCCACCTCAAGAACAGTCATCTACTCCAGGAATGGCACAATACCCTTCATTAGATTTGGAGGACTTGGTAATCCATCTACAGCAATTAGTCGACTCACTCCAACATGATATGGCCTGCCAAACCGAGGTCACAACTAGGTTACAACAACAACAACAATAGCCAGTTGCGGCTTTTAGGTTGTATGCACCCACCATGGCTATTCCTGTGCCCGGTACCTGTAGACGTCCCCGAACGTCCCGAGAGGAAATCCCGTTTTGTTCATTGGGCTCACCACAGTTCGGACTCTAATGTCAGGGTCCTGTATCTAATCTCGCAGAGTGCAATGCAAGACCGATGAATCATCAAAGAGTCCAAATCCGGCAAATCATTTTTGAAAACAGATTTTTTGAAAGAAGTGCCAAACATGGACTGCTTTGCCAGATACAGAGTCACTACCTAAATATTTTATTTTGGGAAATTTAGGAAACACTGACTCGTGCCTAAGGCCACATGTCCGTCATCACCAAATTTGCCTCGACTCGGGAACTTGGGTACGATTGGGGAAGGTCACTTTGTGAGCAACCCCGCTTGCCTGGGTCAAAGATCGGCCTCTACTAACCATGATATCGAGTTTTGAAAACATTATGTGCTCTTACTCCAGTCATTAGCCTTGAATTACTATGTGATGCGCACAACATACAAGTATAGATTAGGTCGCTTGAATTGGAACAAAACATCTCATGTTCGTTTTGAAAAACGGTTTGAAGGTGCTACTCGCAAGTAGGCTAAGACGTGGATTTTGCCACCCTCGGGTGGGCTTAGAAAAACATGATTTTGCCACTCTCAAGTGGGCTTAAAACTCTCAACTGGTGAATTGTCCCAATTCAAATAACCCAATCTTCACCCACAGGCATTCAGGCAGTTATATCACATAAACAAATAGCCTCATGGTAAGCATGCTATCATGGCAGTCACTTACACGCATGCAAGGATGCTAAAGCATAAACACTCACCGAGTACTCCAAGCCAAAACAGAAACTAGTTAGTAATCAAAGCATGATCCTAGCTCATGTTAAGATGGCTAATGCAACACATGCAAAATGCAACTAAGATAGGCTCGGCTATTCTAAAATGGCATATGAGATGCTACAGGTAACATGTATTTCAACTTGGAATTGAAATACGATGCAGTTAGTATGATGCGCCAAGCCCGGTGCATGCAATACAGATGAATGAATGCAAACATGCGAACATATAGATGCTAATTGAAACATGGCCTAAAACTAACCATCATAAGCTGGTAAATAAAAGGGAGAAAGACGTGGGGTTGGAAGACATACATCACACACACGCACACTTATTACAACATTGCCCTCCTTGGAGGGTTCGAATAAATAATACACAACCGAATGAATAACGAATTACAGCTAATTATTACACAACCATAATTAATTAACAAATTAACTAAAATAAATAAGCTAGCATGCAAAACATATGAAATGGACTGCCTCAGCTTTGTTTCGAATGATAGGGATGCATGCATGCTCAAGTCGCCTTGTCGAGAAATCCATCGCGACGCCCCGATTTGCCTATGTTTGCAACTGGTCCCAGAACACTGTACAAAGCTCGAAGCTCTTGACCGGTTTTCTTCTGGTTTCGGTTCTTTGCAGCGAGAGTGAGAAAGGGGCATGGCAAAGTATTTTCAACATATGTGTGCATGACCACTCTCCCCATCATTGCACAAGCTCCAGGGAGTGTAGTCCTCGATCCTCATGCACCCAATCACGAATCTCGATGCACGATGGCCGAGGTCGGATTACGCGACTTCGATGTAAAATGAATGCACATATAAACACAACAAGGCCTAAATTCCATCATGGGTAATCCGAGTGTTGGCGGCAGAATTGAAGCACGTTTATCACTTTGAGTCTGAAAGCGTCCTTCATTCGTGTTTGGACTAACTCCTATTCCAAACACGATGCAACAACTAGAATGGCATGACATGCAAACACAATGCAACAACTAGCATGCAATCCTAAACTAAATGCAACTAAGACACGCAAACATGCAAGGAATGACATGCAAAGGTGCAACTAGCATACACAATGCTATGACCTATGAATGGCATACTCAATGCACATGATGCTATATGGCTTACACAACGCACATATGGCGATGGACATACACAAAGGCATAATCAAGGCATACACAATGCGACGATCAAGCATGTGACAACATGGACATGGCATACACAATGCAAGATGGACTTAAACTAAAATGAATGGGCCTCAACCACACTCAAATTAGTGGCCAAACATGATGAAATTAGGCAACAAAAACACATGCAAACATGCACAAATGCAAGGGGCCAAACCTAAGGCACAAACTGCAACTCCACCAAAGCATGGTAAGCATGAAATATGGCATACAATCACATATTTTTCAGCTCTGAAATGACATGCAAGATGGTCCCGAATCATGCAAACAACTCACACAATGCATACTAGATGGCCCAAATATCGAAACTAGTGAAGTGCATTACACTAGAGGTACACAAAGCAATGCTCAAATGACCCAACCAGTCCCAAACAGTCCCTATGCAGCTCCAAGACAGTGGGAAAATGGTCTAAAATGATGGCTCAAAATGCATAGAGATGAAGCTCATGCAATGGTCCATAAATGAGGTATTCATGCACAACTCCCAAACACGTTTAAAGAATGGAAAACATTGGAATATGGCACAGGTGTAGGCTCTAAAATGACATGCTCAATGGCCCCAAAACATGAAAGCACCTCAGTATAAGCATGCAATAGACTTCAAAACTCAAGGCTAGGCAAGGGTATTACACTACAACCATGCATAGCAAGCATCATTCGACCATGAGGCATAAAAACAGAGCTAAGGCAGTCCAAAACATGCACAAAATCAGTTTAAGTCATGGCCAAAAAGTGCTAGAATCAAAGACCAAAATAGTATGCAACATAAGCTAGTGAAGAGGGTTTACACTACAAGTATATGAACCATTCAAGAGGTCAATAAACCAGAAAAATTAAGAGGTATGACATGCCAAATAAATCCCAAAAACTCATTGAAACATGGTCAATGCATGCAAGAATGACATGCTCCTTTGATAGGCTATGAAGAGGGTTATTCTACACATGCAAGATGGACACCCAATATGGTAAAAAAAAGCTCTGGAAAGAGCCTATGCAGGTCCCAAAACTCACCAAAAATGGCCTGAAACAAGGCTTGGAAGCATGCAAATAAGGGCTCATTTGTTAGGCCAAATATGCTAGAAATCAAAACAAGGAGAGAGAAGGTCACCCCTCTCTGATTTTGGCTCTTAAAAACACATAATAACCACTGAAAATGTGCTGGATTTCAGTGGTAAAAAGGGCAAACAAATCTCAAAACAAAGGCCCTAATGCATGGCTCAAAACAAGGTGAAATGAAGCATGCAAGGGGGTAGATGACCCGCAATAGAAAAATGATCTTAAACAAACATGTTAAGGACCTCACAATAAGACTTTTTCCAGTTTGCACCAAAGCTCAAAAATGCTTTCAAGTATGGCTAAAAGATGGAGCAAAATAAAGCCCAAAAGAGGGCATAGGGTGTTACCCTTGTAGCTTAGCAACTCCAGCAGCTTATGGACCAAAAATGCAGCTCCTTAGGACCTCTCAAGACCCTCCAAGAAGTTTAGGTTGGTAGTGGAGGTGTTGTTGTAGGAGATGGTATGCAAAGGGGTCAAGAACTTCAACCTTTCAAGGCCTAAAGGGAGAGACATAGGGGGATATGTATGTATGAGCCTTAGCCAACTCTAGAACCCTTGCAAAGTAACAGGAGCCCTTCCTTTATAGAGGCAAGGGTCCAAAGCTTCTCCTAGAAGTTTAAAACCAAGAGTGAAGATCCTCCATACACGTGTATAGAGGATCCAGTCTGTGCCCTCCAGCTGGCACAGCTGGAATCAACTCAGTGAGGCAGAAAAGGGGGAAGCTGGCCGACCACTTGCCCTGGTCGGCTGACTAGGGTCAAAAGGGTCAATGCACAAAAGCTTGTCGGCAGCCTCTATTGATGGTCTCCACATGAAATGCAAGCAAGTGGTACGGTGGGAGACCAGCAATTGTGGCCCAAAAACCAAGGAGACCAACTTCTTGTCAAGAAAATCGGCCGGCGGGAGAAAAGGGGTCTCAAAGGAGAAAAGGTGGTCTCCCACCCTTGTACCACCTACCAAACAATGAAAATAGGGTCCATGCCAAAAATGAACCAAGACGGATGCAAAACGAGGGTTCGGGGGCCAAAAGCAGCGACTGGTGCCTCAGCCCGGTATTAAGCATCGAAAGTGGTGTCGACCACGAAAGTGGTCTCCCAGCCCTGATTTCCGCTAGAGAGTAAACAAAATGTACCAAAAATCGAAGCAACGAGAGAAAGTTAAGCGGTCCCGAATCGGCGCCGACCAACGACTCGAAAATCAAAATTGGTCTCCAAGCGGGAGCAGTGGTCTCGACCACGAAAAGTAGCCTATGGCCCGAGAGATGGTCTCGATACCTCTCCTCCCTTCGGAGAAAGCAGAACCTAGTTTGCAAAGAGGCAAAGCACAAAAAGAGTCCGAACTCAGAGGCAAGGCCCTAAGCGAGACTCGAAACCTCGAAACGAGCACAACATGTGCAATCACCTAGCGCTCAATTGATGGCGTCTGAGTCTTAAGGTCGGTCAAAAATGGGGTGTCTCTGATTTGCCCTCTTTGTGAACTTCGAAAGTCATAAGTGGCGGGAGTGAATGTCAAAGCCAGAGGCGACCCATTTTTGGCCGAGGTAGAAGACTTAGACAAGCAGTGAGATAAATAAGAGATGTGCCCATGACGGGGTAAAATGCAAAAGACATGCACAAAAGCGGACATGACTTATGATCATGCAAGAAAGCTATAACAAAGTACCTCATGCAGGTTTTAAGCAATCATACACAAATCTAACTACATTTCAATGCAGGAAGGATGTAAGAGAATTATTCGATTCTCGTTCGTCTCACGGAGAACATACAATACTGTCCGGTTCATCTAGCCTGCTAAGCCTCAAATGAACCGCACATACAATATCGTGCTTGCAAAAGAAAGAAACTCAACGGTACAATATTGTTGGAAACATGCATAGCAATGCAAGTGAAAAGTCTTGGCGACTTTGGTGAAGTGTGCACAACAATGCAAGCTAAGTGTGACGCATGACAATGCGAAGGAGATGTGCATAACAATGCGGTTGAAACAAGCATGACAATGCAAGTAAATTGCACAAAATAGTGTGGTGCGCCAAAAGCGCGAGTGTAAAGCGCACAAAAGCAGTCACGATCGTAAGAAGCGCGAGTGTAAAGCGCACAAAAGCAGTCGATCGCAAGAAAGCGAGTCATAAAGCGCACAAAAGCGGTCGATCGCAAAAGCAAGCGAGTGTAAACTACACAAAAGCAGTCGATCTTGCGAATGATAAAGCGCACAAAAGCGGTCACGATGGGCAAGAAAGCGAGTGTAAAGCGCACAAAAGCGAGGCAATGCACAAGAAAGCGCGAGCGATTTTGAAATGCACTAAACAGTGCGATGCGCTAAACAGCGCGAGTGATTTTGAAATGCACTAAACATTGCGAGTGAAACACAACCACAAGGTGCACAAGACAGTGTGAGTAATATGAAATGTGAAAGTGCACAAGACAGTGCGAGAGAGATACAATGCACAAAAAAGTACGAGGAAGGTGCACAAAAGAAGTGCGATAAAATGCATCTTCTGTGCAAGTATAGGGGCATTTTCTATGCAACATGGAAAGCATATTCTATGCAATATTGAAAGTGTATTCTATGCATGAGACAGACATATTCTATGCAACATTGAAAGCATATTCTATGCATGATTGAAAGCAAAACATATTCTATGCGGAATTAAAAGCAAGCACATTCTATGCATGAATCATAACGATGCGCGACATGCATGAAACAGAAGCGTATATGAAAGTGCACATTCTATGCAATAGAGGGGCATCAAACATGTACTCTGGTGCCTCCGATTTATCTCTCGGAGGGCTTTGCAACACACTCTGCTCGAAAAGGGGACACCCTGTTTATATTGGCGAGAGATAACAGCTGCTACTGCTTTAATTGCCATTCTGACTTGAAGCAGACTTAAGCTTGGAGTAGAGGCACACTCATTCTTCAGAGCACTGACAAGGCCTGAAGAGGTACATCCGGAGTACAATCACGGCATATGCCGAAGTCGAAACACACTAAGATGCTCTGATTTTCCTTCTTTTCTTTTGCTTTGCAGTCTAGAACCCATATAACCCGATAGGTCTGGTTTCTTGTCCTCACGACTGGATTGAACCCTGCGGTTTTATGAAAGAACAAATCCTGTTTTGCACAAATATGGAGAACGACACAGCATGCTAAGCACAAAACGATTCATTTTTGAGATTGAAATGAGAAAAGGGTTCTCAACCGGGTATCGGGCCTACAACTAACCACAGCCAAAATGACTCAACAACGGAAAACAAAGGTAGAACAACCTAAACACCACTCGACAAAGGAAAAACAAGGTCAAACAATCTAAACACATCTATTGACACTCAAACGACTCAAAACAAGAATCGAGACAAACAAAAACACATAAACACAACACTCAGCTGTGTTACAAAGGTAAGAGACCTCTCGGTGCACGAGGAGCCAGTTTTCTCCGGATATTGTTTCCTACCCTTTCTTATTTGTGTTTCTCACATCACTCGGCCCTCAAGCTCGGTTTTTCTCTTAAAACCCTTTTTCTCACTTTTTCTCTTAGCGCACATCTCTCTATTCTTCAAACTCTCATTTTTTATCCCTCCCTTGGGTGGTTGATGGATAAGAAGGAAGTTGTGGGTTCTTGCCCTTGGTATTCTACTAGATTCCCATTCTTGTTCACAACAGTGAGTTTCTCCCACAAAGGGGTTGCAATGCGACCAGACGTGTAGTAGATCTGCAACTGACATCGGTTGAGGATGCTCTGCTAGGGAGTTTGGACGTGATCAGATTTGTCCGGACGAGGGAGTGGAATACCTTGCTCCATTCGATTCGTGCCGCGCTTGGCTTGATACCTCGCTGCTCGGAGGATATGAGAGCTTTCAGCCCTTTTGTGGCTAGCTTCAGTGGTACCCTTTTCTAGCAGGTATGAGTGCTCTTCTTGGCGAGTATATTGGCAATGGGAAAAAGACAGAAAACCTAGCTCAACTGTGCCCCTAGTTCATTATTTTGACCATTTTTTTTTTGTTTTTGACGTTCTGCTAAAACAATTTTGACCAACATGAGAGTTAGATTAACATGCTTGTTTGATTTTCTGATTTGAAATCATGCAAGTCAGGCTATGTGCACTGAAAAATATCCTTTTTTGGGTCCAAGAAATGGTCCAGCTTTGGAAAAAATAGAATACTTTTTGAGAGAATTTAGTCAACCTCAGTAAAAATTCTCAAAAACTGTTTTTGCAAATGGCCATTGCTCGACCAATACAGAACTCTACTCTTGAGATGCACAACCTTAGATCCATTACAATGGAAAATTGTCCCTTGTTTGAACGGCACTGTATGGCAATAGAAAATTGCCCTTATGCTACGACACCTCGGCGATTACGACAGCGGAAGTTGCCCCTAGTCTGAATAGCGCCGTAGCATGTGGCAACCAGTCCTCACAGTGACAATTACAACCAAATTCTCGGATATAGGGAAGACAAAAATGACCAGAACCATCACATGGACACAGTCGAATTTGAAGTGTTTTACGGCTGGACTTCAAAATGAAGTTGCCTACGTATCCCAAAGATGGGAATCAAGCCTTACGTAGTTTAGGGTTAAGGTACACTCGGGTATTAACCTCTCCTTTTGCGCTCTAACTTTTGCCAAGGCCACCCTTTCGGGTTTTCAACCTTGCGAGCTATGTTTTTCTTTTCTTTTCAATTCTTTTCATTTTCATCTTTTCTTTTCATTTTCTTCATTTTTTCTTCTTTTCTTCTTTTTTTTTTTTCATTTTTCTCTTTTTTTCTTTTTCTTCTTTTTCTTGCTCTAACTTTTACCTGGGTCGCCCTTCCGGGTCTTCGGCCCAGCGAGCCTCTCAAGGGTAAAAGTGTAGCTTTGTCCATGTCAAATGGTTCTAAGATCTTGAAGTCATCTTAATCCAGGAGAATGATTGTTGTTTGCTAATGATGTAGAAGTCCGTCCAATGGAGGGTGAATTTGCTCCTAGTGTTGTGGATAGGAACTTGGTTGTCCTTCAGCAATGTCTTCTTCTTTCCTCCCTTCTGGGGTTTGGCATTCTTGCCGATCCTCATTGATTTGTGGAATGGTCCATCTTTGGCTCTTGAGCACAATCAGCATCTTTGCCCCTAGTTGAAGGTGCTTCGATCTAGCTTTGCAAGCTTCTTTTGACGACATCGATCTTCTTGATCGACTTCCCTACCCCTACATTTACGATCCGACCACACGGGCCTTACATGGTGGTTGACCGTTGAACATTACGAATCTAAGTTCAAGGTTCAAAAGCAAGGGTCGAGTCTCAAGGTGAGAAGGCGATCCTAAATTTGCACAATCTCAAGAGCGATTCCACACAAGTCTTCGCGAGGACCCGCAAAACATTTTTTGAAATTTTTTAAGAAAGCGACAAATCGTTCGCGCTGAAGACAGTGTAGAACCAATCTGGATCAAGCCAGGGTCCTTCTCAGTACTCACATTAACAAACATGATTTCATTCATTAAGGGCTTAGCATGCCTTTCTATCTCTCAATTGATCAAATTTTTGCAAATCCCGAGAAATTCCTTCCTCTTCGTTTTCATCACAATGTTCAAAAAGTTTTGAAAAACTTGGGTCAATGTAATGACTTAAAGGCCTGAAGCGGTGAAAAGCATTGCCATTTCATTCAAGTTTGCTAGCACAACAAGCTCAAAGTAGAAGGAAACATAAGGCGTGAAAATCATTCTTTGTTTCATTCAAATCTGTTGGTATGGCGGCTCCGGCAAAAACAAACTAAAAAAAAGCAAAAGACAAAGCGCCAAACAAAAAGTGATGCGGGTAACATCCTCTGAATCACCTGACTCTGACACAACAAGACAGACTCGTTACAACAAGACTAACTCTGTACAACACAACAAGACTGACCCAATACCCAAGTCAGGAAGCACAAAAGCTAGCATTCGCAAATGCTCAAAATAGTGCGTGCCATACGCCATAGCTGGAGTGAACTGAGTGCCTTCTGCAGGTGGTTCATCCCCCGATCACATGGTCACATTATCCCCCAAGTTCACTGATCTAGTGCCGATAGACTTTGCAGAGCTTGGCGCGACAATGACCCCGTCATCAATCAGATCTTGTATTTCGTGACAAAGACGAAAACACATGTCAGTATCATGGCCAGCCTGTTGATGAAAGGCACAGTACTTAGCCAGGTTGTAGGAGAGAGGAAGTTTTTCTGGTAATGACCGTGGCTCCAGGGGCTTCAGATACCCCTTTTCAATCAGGACCTTTAGGGCCATTAACATAGACATGTACAGTGGGGTGAACACCCTTTGGCCCCGAGGTGGGTATTTGGCAGGTTGTGAGCTAGTTACGTTGGATGTACCGACGAAAGGGTCGGCAGGTGCTGACTTTTGATGATCTCTTTTGAGTGTAGGATTGGAACTGAAAGGGGTATTTCTGGTACGACATCCCGGGTCTCGGCTTGCCCCTTGATTCAAACTGCCCCCAACTTGAGTGGCGAAAGTATCATCCACAGTTTTTGCAACCACTACAAACACTTGCTGTTTGTTCAGTCCCTCAGCTTTCAAAGCCTCAACAGCCTACTGAAGGTGTTCATAGGGATTAATTCATGCCCCTACCTTGTTCTTACCTCTTGCCTCCATTTTGCCAAGGGATTGGGCTTCTTCCAATACAACCCGTCCCAAGATTGGGGAGCCTTGTCATGAAACTCCTAGCATGTGATGTGGTCGATGAGGGAGTCAATGTCCGGAGGCAGTTGTCACAGTTCATTGAAGATCTTCAATCATTCTCATCAACTCAGAAGCAGTGGGTTCACGGGTTTGAGATGATGGGGGTTCAGGTGCACCCATCATGCATAAGTCCATGCTTTCTGGGATAACCACCTCCGGCTTGGGTAGATGGGTTGGGGTGATGTATATGCTGGGGTCATAGGTGGATGGCGATATATGGATGAGGTTAAGGCGGAGGTGTGTTTGGTCATTGGGGTGCGAAGGTGGAGTTATCGTCCGGTTGTCGATGAGATTTTGGACCTCATAATGAGCAACGGTGCCATGACATGCCTTGATGGTACATACAAGATTGGAGGGGTTATGTCTGGCTGGGAGTGGGTCAGGCAAAGGTTGAGGATCGAGGGGTTTGAGATACCCTCTTTCCATCAAGACTTTTAGTGTGCTAGTCAGGCTCATATAGAGAGGGGTAAAAGTTCTGCCCTGAGCTCGAGTTGGGCTGGCGGTTTGTAGGTTTGGATTAGCAAAAGGGTCGGCTGTGGCAACTGTATTGATTTCGGTGGGTTTGGAAATAACGCTACTACTAGCGTTGGTACTCCCTAAAATCGCCCTCCTCGTCGGTTCACTTGTTCTGGGAATGATCCCACTGTTGAACGCATTCTCGACCTAAACCCCCAGTTCATGCAAACTTTTGAAAGTGAATAGTGGAGTGACTATCAACTTTTGCAACATATCATGCTTGAGGTTTCGCACCACTATCCGCACTTGATCCCTCTCAGAAGGGCGATCTATCATTTGTGCTGCCTTTGCTCTCCACCTTGCAACAAATTCCACAAAAGGCTCTGTTGGGTTCTGGCGGGTTGTTTCAAGATCTTGCATGGTCATTTCAACTTGGGTGTTGTAAGAATACTGATCGACAAAGGCCTCAGCCAACTCTTCCCAGTTCTGTTTTACTATATTCTCCAACTTGGCATACCAAGCGGCTGCTACACCCGACAGGGTTCTTCCATACAGAGAGAGTTTCTGTGGCTTAGTCAGACTCATTGGCTTCAGAACATCCAAGAAAAGCCGGATATGTACCATAGGATCTCCAGACCCGTCGAAACGGTCAATATGTGGCATTTTGAATCTGTTTGGGAGCCGTACAGCAACCTCAGTGTGCCCATACTCAATGTCGGAAATGGAGTTAAGGCCCTGTGCCTTCTTGAATTGCTTCTCAAGGTTCGCAATTTTCACCGCGGTTGGATCAAGGTCATTAGCATCAAAGGGATAAGGCCTCTCATTAGGCTGCACCAGGGGTCTGAAAACTCGGGCTTGAGCCAACCCTTCTCGAGGATCTGGACCCTGCAAATCTTCAGCTAGTGGAAGTGGGTCAAAGTTTGGCTGGGGTCCCGAAGCTGGATGTGAGGCAGATGCCCCAGATAGGCGTTGCGTTTCAGCACTGGTCTCATCCCGTATGGTTGTTCCCTGATTTAACGCTGCTATCACGGCCACAAATTCTTCCAAACCCTGTGCCATTACGGGTCTGCTGATGATGTGACTGGTGACTATCGGATTATATGAACCAATGAGCCCTGTCTGGCCCTTCTTTGCCTTACCACTGGCGAAGAAAACACTGGTTACCCTTGAACTGAATCTCTGACCTAACAAAGTCTATCAACACAAGTTTGATGAATCCGGGGGATATCGGAGCCTTCTGAAGCTATGGTTCTAGGACTACCTAGCAAAAGAGAAAACAGAGAGCATCTTAGCCTGATTGCGCTAGAATGGACATGAGCACAGCTGAATGACTGTACTCTTTACTGAATTCTGCCCCAAATTCTGTCTGTAAATCGATACCCTCAGGTAAAACTGATTCTTCACATACTGATGCCCGCAGGCCTGATACCCAGACTTGCAAACTGATACGTGCATTCCCTGTAGAGACACACTCTAAAAGCACATAGCAAGCAAGTGAGAGCCAAAACACCCCTATGGTGGGGTAGGGTTTCCCTGTCCTATTTTTTCAGGAGCTAAGGTTTCACTACACACACAGCGGTTTCAAACAACCTATAATCGGGTAAGCAACCTGTCCTAGCTTGGAATGGTCACTATGGATTCCGAATATGCATTAGGTCGAATGGTCAAAAAGGGTGCCCTGGTGAAAACTGGGGTTTACGTTCCTATCGTGGCAGAGCCCGTAACCGGTCAACCTTATAGCACGCAGCCTCCGGCAAACCGTTCAGGAATAGCAGATGGCAAACACGATGTCCTAGGCGCACCAATGCAAACGCAATGCAAATAAACACATAAGTGTAGTCAAAACAAAATATCATGAGTTCGAATCAAGTTCTCTAAATCCCCAGTGAAGTCGCTAGAAACTGTAGATGTCCCCGAACGTCCCGGGAGGAAATCCCGTTTTGTTCATTGGGCTCACCACAGTTCAGACTCTAATGTCAGGGTCCTGTATCTAATCTCTCAGAGTGCAATGCAAGACCAATAAATCATCAAAGAGTCCAAATCAGGCAAATCATTTTTGAAAACAAATTTTTTGAAAGAAGTGCCAAACATGGACTGCTTTGCCAGATACAGAGTCGCCACCTAAATATTTTATTTTAGGAAATTTAGGAAACCCTGACTCGTGCCTAAGGCCACATGTCCGTCATCACCAAAGTTGCCTCGGCTCGGGAACATGGGTACGATTGGGGAAGGTCACTTCGTGAGCAACCCCGCTTGCTCGGATCAAAGATCGGCCTCTACTAACCATGATATCGAGTTTTGAAAACATTATGTGCTCTTACTCCGATTATTAGCCTAGAATTACTATGTGATACGCACAACATACAAGTATAGATTAGGTCGCCTGAATTGGAACAAAATATCTCATGTTCGTTTTGAAAAACGGTTTGAAGGTGCTACTCGCAAGTAGGATAAGACGTGGATTTTGCCACCCTCAGGTGGGCTTAGAAAAACATGATTTTGCCACTCTCAAGTGGGCTTAAAACTCTCAATTGGTGAATTGTCCCAATTCAAATAACCCAACCTTCACCCACAGGCATTCAGGCAGTTATATCACATAAGCAAATTGTCACGCCCCAAACCCGCCCCTAAAAGTTTGGGCATGACCCATTTGAAAACGGACACTAAACCTGTTATACATATCATATGGGGCCTGAACGGAAGCATTCACCAATATAATTTAACATAAATAAAAGAACAGCATCCATTGAGCGACCACTATTGTCACGCCCCAAACCCGCCCCTAAAAGTTTGGGCATGACCCATTCGCAAACAGACACAAAACCTGTTATACATATCATATGGGGCCTGAACGGAAGCATTCAATAATATATAATAGCGTAAAATAACATCCATTGAGCTATCACTACTATGCCAGGACCGTAGACAGAACATAATGCAGATAATTATACAGTGATGTGTATCTGAAGATAGTTATGTACATATACATCTTCCTCATAGACATTTGGGTACAGACTAAATACAACTTTAAAACTTAACAAAACTCCAAAACTTGAACGGTTAACACCTAACAGCTTAGACACTCAAGGCTTGGCAACTGGTATCGGAAGCCACAGGTTAAGATTGACCTCCAGGTTGAGTGCCTACAGAAACAGACATAAAATAAAGTGAGTCAAGCTCAATGAATAATAGTACGTAAATCATGTAATGTTCCACTCAAACAATAAAGTATATAATTGCAGAAGTATATGTTTATTTACACTCTGTAAATATCATGAGTCCAGTTTCCTTAACAACGCAGTTTAGTATGTCTGAGGATTCAAAATGTTCATATTTTCAAATATGAATAGCCATCAGTCCCAATTCTGAGAATAGCCTTTCGGCCCATCATATGAGAACGGCTTATCGGCCCGAGAGATAACGAACGCATAAAGCGTGTGAACGCATAAAAGCGTAATGAGCGCATAAAGTGTGAAGTCAGAACTAGTAGAAGATAATAAGTTTTGAAACCAATGGACATATCATGCTAAATCTTAAACGGAGCGGATCAATAGACAATATGTATAACCGGAATAAATAAGCAGAGCGAGAACCATCCCAAAGTCATCTCGAATATCGCTGGACCATAAAATGTAATAATAAGCAGAGCGTAACAATCCCAATTGATACACATACAACATCATTACTGACAGAAAGCTGAACGTTATAAACAAACATTAATAGGAACGACAAACATTAGCAGCAATTCAACATACATCCGACGTAGTAGTACTCACATTTCACTTGTTTATCGCGGACAATGTAATGTGCATTTTATCTATCGAAATAGTTGTCTCATAATTAACAAAGATGATACCAATTGCTTACAGATGCGGAGGATTAATATACCATATAAATAGAATGAATAGTTCCATAAACATACCGTTGTATGTAGCTTCTGAACATTCATATCGATTTCGATTAACTTAATGTTAATGAAATCACTTACACGTAAACAGGCGTTAATACCATAATCATTATCAGAAAATAAAATGTACATGTAGCGTACTATTACTCACAGTGATTAGACGCTTGATCCGCCTCTGTAATTGACCCTACACAATTCATAATACATATAAAAATCGGGTCACATATCATTATTCCGTTTTTAACTAGTTTATTTCTCTTTATCCCATTTACACATCATTTGGCAATTCAACATGAATCAAATTAAATCTTTGAATCTCATTTCAACATTCCATACCCAAGTTCATGTCATCCATAGTCTTAATACATTATTTCCTTAATTTTTCCCTTCCATTATAGCATAAATTCTAATGTTTATAACAAAGTTCATTCGCTAATATTTTTACATAATTTCGAAATATCTCAGAAATCCAATTAAATTTATACATATACAATTCAACATCTCAATTTCCTTATTCTACCTTCAATTTGGGCCAATTCATTAGTTATCACCATTAATCAACTTAGGGTTTCAAGAAAAAATCCAAACTCCTCAAACCATTACTTCTTCTTCCAATTTTCTCCATCTAAAGTTCATAATCCATCACCTTAATCTAGCAATTGCATCTCTAACATAATAAACCCAAAACCCCAAATCACAAATTGGACATAATATATACAAAACTATAGATTTGTAGTTATATACACAACATACCATAAATCTACACCCAAAATACCATAAATCCATCAATCAATACAAATAAGATCTCCTACCTCAAGATTGAAAGCAAGGAAGCTAGGTCAAGAGTATCACTTTGAAATTCCAAAATCAAATCGGTTGGAAATGTTCATCTTCTTGTCTTCTTCACTTCTTGGTGGAAGATCTTGATCAAAACAAAGAGAAATGGTGAGGATTTGGGATCAAAACCCTAGGGTTTTCGGTCCTAGGGAAAGGAGAGAAGAGGGAAAAGAATATGTGAAAAATGATCCAAAAATCTGGTTTAAAAGCTGCTGTCTCAATCTCCGCCGAGCGGAGAAATTCCCACTCGAGCGGACTGTTTTCAAGACAGATCCCAAACTTTGAACAGTATAACTCTCTCATTCGGACTCGTTTTAGGTCATTCTTGTGCTCAAATTGAAGCCCCAAAATAAACTTTCCAATGGTTCTAACCTCACATTCAAATTCAAAGTGTGGAAAAAGAAAAGGGCAAACGAGTGACGGTTGGTCGTAAACGAATTATTCAAACTAAAGTTTTTGGTCCAATCTTACTTTACCATCGTCTTATCATCTCAATCAATATCCCAAAATAAGGTAAGAACATTTCAAATATACTAAGAAGAACATCAAAAATAAGTCCACATGCTTCAGAATCAAACTTAACCAGTGCCTTCGCGCTCGGCGCCCAACCTTGCGCTCGGCGTGCATCAACAAAGTCGTGCGCTCGGGCGTAAACTCCCCCGCTCGAGCGAAGAATCACAACTCCCAAAGATCTCGGGCCGTCTGAAAAATTGCTGGAAATCCCAAAAGTCCGCTCGAGCGGCCACTCCTCCGCTCGAGCGGAGGAAAGAATTTCTGGGTCGTTACAACTATCATGCCAGGATCACAGGCAGAACATAAGGCAAATAAACATACAGTGACGTGCATAAGAGAATTAGCTATGTACATATATATATATACAGACCCAGCCCTTAGAATTGGGCGTAAAACATCATGGACAGGCAAAGGAATTATATATACATCAACCTTAAACAGACAATCAGGGTACGAAATCAAAAGCTTAGCAAAATGAGCTGCCTTCATTTGAGTGCTTGGACACCCTGAGGTTGACAAAAGAGGTACGGACGCTATGGGTTAAAGCTGACCTCCAGGTGGAGTGCCTACAGAAACAGACATAACACGAGTGAGTCAAGCTCAGTGAACAGTAGTACATAAACAATTTAAAGATTAACTTAACTTACTTACAATATACAGGTTCAACTAATTACATAAATAAATACAAAAATTCTGTGGTTAGTCTGATTCTGTACACGTTTCAGTACGGCTTTGTCGGTTCATAACTTCACAGATTGGCCTTTGGCCTGATGGGTTCACAAATTCACAAATTAGCCTTTGGCTAGATGCACCACTTCACAAGTTGGCCCTCGGCCTCTGAAATTCATAGTTTCACAAGTTACAGTTTCACACTTCACAAATTGGCCCTCGGCCTCATAATTTCATATTTCACAAGTTGGCCCTTGGCCTCATAATTTCATGATTCACAAAGTGGCCCTTGGCCTCATAATTTCACAGTTCACAAATACTTCACAATTTCATATAAAACATATTCTTGAACCACGGTATTATTATCCCGGGCAAGGGCCACAAACCACGGTATTATTACCCCCGGGCAAGGGCCACAAACCACGGTATTATTACCCCCGGGCAAGGGCCTTGTACTAAAAATGCCTTAAATACTTTTCGTATCTTTACAAATTATATCTTTCATAACTTTACAAATTGTATTTTCATAATTTCACAAATTATATCTTTCATTGAGCGGCCATAGGCCTCATGACTTTCACATAGGCTTTAAGCCCAATTCACATATGTATGGACTCAAGAGGTGGCTCCCACCAAAGTGTAGCACTTTGTTCCATACCAGAAATCATATCGTTATATATCATATCATAAGCAGAACGAATAAATAGGACAGAATAACCTCAGGTTCACAAAAATACCTTGTCACCCAATAGTGTACACAAGTCTCTTCATAAGTCATTCCAAGTTAAAATATTCGTCTTACGTATATCGGAATAGTAGTAATACTTATTGATGGTAGACACATGCATCAATGTTCTTCTTGTTCACTATAAACCAACAGGTAATTTCTGATAATGTAACATTAATAGTATTCATTAACAGTAAACAAAGCACATGACTATAGCACTATCCATAGTTCTAGCCATCTGCCCAAACTGAGGTATGTCAAATCCTTCACTGCTTACATAAGTCTTAATCCACACATACGTTAGCATAATTGCCCATAAAGAACAGAATATTAATAACAATGATTATTCACGGTAAGTAATGTACAATTATAGTACTACTACTCACAGTGCTATAACGGAGTGCTTGTCCTTCCCAGGTTATGCCCTACACATGTACACAACTTATACATTAATTCTTTTTCTTTCTTAATTCATTTCCTGCTTTATTTTACTTCAAATGAATTTACAGGCATCTTAAGGGCATCAAGCACATAAAACAAAGCAAACAATATTTTGCAGCATGAAGTCTTCAAACCTATTTCTCCAACTCAATATATACATATAAAGGATTACTAGTCTTACAAAACACATTATGGAATTTACACCCATCATCTTCTATTCAAAGAAAGAAAGAATTTTTATGAACATTTCCATGTTCCCCAAAACTCTTTAAATTTCTAGTGTTTGCACCAAAACCCAAACATTTCCTCATCATTCAACAAAACTCAACATTCTCAACACAATTCAACATGATTCAATTCAACACTACCGAGTATAATTTAACATAATTCAGGGTAAATTCTTTGATCTCATTTCAAGATTCCATAGCCAAATTAATATCATCCACATCATCAACAAAACCTTTTCTCCCAATTTCATTTCACATTTTAATATGATTTCCAATGCCCAAAACAAGGTTCATTCGCTAATTTTTAATAAAATTCCCAAACATTTTCAAACTTCAAATAAATTTGCATATATCCAATTCAATATCTTAATTCCATGATTTTACTTTCAATTTGGGTAAACTCTTTGCTTAACCTCATAAATCAACCTAGGGTTTTCAAGAAAATAAAGGATTTCAAGAAAAAGCCAAATTTCCCAAACCATTACTTCTTGTTCCAATTTTCTCATTGATTACAAGTCTAAAGTTCATAATCCATCACTTAAACCAAGCAATTGCATTCCCAACATTCTAAACTCTAAATCCCCAAATCTCAAGTTTGACACAATATGCACAAAACAATAAATTTGTATTTATATACTCAAAATACCACAAACCCATCCATGAATGCAAGTATTGAAAGAGGACAAGGATCCCTACCTCAAGAACCAAACAAGGGGCAAAGCTTTGAGACGAAACCACCAAAATCCTGAAATTCCAATCGGTTGGAAATGGTCATCTTCTTGCCTTCTTCACTTCTTGGTGGAAGATCTTGCTCAAACCTAAGGGAAATGGAAGTATTTGGGATCAAAACCCTAGGGTTTTTGACCTAGGCCAAAAGGAATCAAGAGAGGGGAGGAAAATATGAGAAATGATCTCAAAATCTCGTTTTTGAAGCTGCTGTCCCGTAATCCCCGCTCGAGCGGAGGAATTCCCGCTCGAGCGTACCTGTTTTCAGCACAGATTTCGAAACTTTGAACAGGTGTAACTCTCCCATCCGGACTCCGTTTTAGGTCATTCTTGTGTCCAAATTGAAGCCCTGGAAATAAGCTTTCCAATGGTTCCAACCTCACATTCAAATTCCAAGTATATAAGAAGAAAAGGGCAAAAGAGTGACGGCTGGTCAAAAATTCAAACTTAAATTTGGGACTTTATATTTAATCTTATCTATATATCTTGTTAAGGCTTCAATCAAGGTTCCAAACATCATCCAAGGGTCCTCAATTATACTATTTAAAGTTCACTTGCCAACCCATCAACATCAAGAGTCCAACAACCATACAAGTTTCAAGGTGACAGGCATCACTATACCTCAATCCGATGTGAATTTAAAATCCGGGTCGTTACACAAATAGCCTCATGGTAAGCATGCTATCATGGCAGTCACTCACACGCATGCAAGGATGCTAAAGCATAAACACTCACCGAGTACTCCAAGCCAAAATAGAAACTAGTTAGTAATCAAAGCATGATCCTAGTTCATGTTAAAATGGCTAATGCAACACATGCAAAATGCAACTAAGATAGGCTCTGCTATTCTAAAATGGCATATGAGATGCTATAGGTAACATGTATTCAACTTGGAATTGAAATACGATGCAGTTAGTATGATGCGCCGAGCTCGGTGCATGCAATACAGATGAATAAATGCAAACATGCGAACATATAGATGCTAATTGAAACGTGGCCTAAAACTAACCATCATAAGCTGGTAAATAAAAGGGAGAAAGACGTGGGGTTGGAAGACATACATCACACACACGCACACTTATTACAACGTTGCCCTCCTCGGAGGGTCCGAATAAATAATACACAACCGAATGAATAACGAATTACAGCTAATTATTACACAACCGTAATTAATTAAAAAATTAACTAAAATAAATAAGCTAGCATGCAAAACATGTGAAATGGACTGCCTCAGCTTTGTTCCGAATGATAGGGATGCATGCATGCTCAAGTCGCCTTGTCGGGAAATCCATTGCGATGCCCCGATTTGCCTCTGTTTACCAATCGGTCCCGAACAACGTACAAAGCTCGTAAAGCGCTGACCGTTTTCTTTCCGTTTCGATTTTCGACAGAGAGTGAGAAAGGGGCATGGCAAAGTATTTTCAACATATGTGTGCATGACCACTCTCCCCATCATTGCACAAGCTCCAGGGAGTGTAGTCCTCGATCCTCGTGCCACCAATCACGTATCTCGATGCACGATGGCCGAGGAGTCGGATTGCACGACTCGATGTAAAATGAATGCACATATAAACACAACAAGGCCTAAACTCCATCATTGGTAATCCGGAGTGTCGGCGACGAAGAATTGAAGCACGTTTCGTCACTTTGAGTACGAAACGTCATTCATTTCCCGTGTTTGGACTAACTCCTATTCCAAACACGATGCAACAACTAGAATGGCATGGCATGCAAACACAATGCAACAACTGGCATGCAATCCTAAACTAAATGCAACTAAGACACGGAAACATGCAAGGAATGACATGCAAAGGTGCAACTAGTATACGCAATGCTATGAACTACAAATGGCATACTCAATGCATATGACGCTATATGGCATACACAACGCACATATGGCAATGGACATACACAAAGGCATAATCAAGGCATACACAATGCGACGATCAAGCATGTGACAACATGGACATGGCATACACAATGCAAGATGGACTTAAACTAAAATGAATGGGCCTCAGCCACACTCAAATCAGTGGCCAAACATGATGAAATTAGGCAACAAAAATACATGCAAACATGCACAAATGCAAGGGACCAAACCTAAGGCACTAAGTGCAACTCCACCAAAGCATGGTAAGCATGAAATATGGCATACAATCACATATTTTTCAGCTCTGAAATGACATGCAAGATGGTCCCAAATCATGCAAACACCTCACACAATGCATGCTAGATGGCCCAAATACCGAAATTAGTCAAGTGCATTACACTAGAGGTACACAAAGCAATGCTCAAATGACCCAACCAGCCCCAAACAGTCCCTATGCAGCTCCAATACAGTGGGAAAATGGTCTAAAATGATGGCTCAAAATGCATAGAGATGAAGCTCATGCAATGGTCCATAAGTGAGGTATTCATGCACAACTCTCAAACACGTTTAAAGAATGGAAAACATGGGAATATGGCACAAGTACAGGCTCTGAAATGACATGCTCAATGGCCCCAAAACATGAAAACACCTCAGTATAAGCATGCAATAGGCTTCAAAACTCAAGGCTAGGCAAGGGTATTACACTACAACCATGCATAGCAAGCATCATTCGACCATGAGGCATAAAAATAGAGCTAAGGCAGTCCAAAACATGCACAAAATCAGTTTAAGGCATGGCCAAAAAGTGCTAGAATCAAAGACCAAAATAGTATGCAACACAAGCTTGTGAAGAGGGTTTACACTACGAGTATATGAAGCATTCAAGAGGTCACTAAACTAGCAAAAGTAAGAGGTATGACATGCCAAATAAAGCCCAAAACTCATTGAAACATGGTCAATGCATGCAAGAATGACATGCTCCTTTGATAGGCTATGAAGAGGGTTATTCTACACATGCAAGATGGACACCCAATACGGCAAATCAAGCTCTGGGCAGAGCCTATGATGGTCCTAAAACTCACCAAAAATGGCTTGAAACAAGGCTTGGAAGCATGCAAATAAGAGCTCCTTTGTTAGGCCAAATATGCTAGAAATCAAAACAAGGAGAGAGAGGGTCACCCCTCTCTGATTTTGGCTCTCAAAAATACATAATAACCACTGAAAATCTGCTGGATTTCAGTGATAAAAAGGGCAAACAACGCTCAAAACAAAGGCCTTAATGCATGGCTCAAAACAAGGTGAAATGAAGCATGCAAGGGGGTAGATGACCCCCAATAGAAAAATGATCTAAAACAAACATGTTAAGGACCTCAAAATAAGACTTTTTTCAGTTTACACCAAAGCTCAAAAATTCTTGCAAGTATGGCTAAAAGATGGAGCAAAATAAAGCCCAAAAGAGGAAATACGGTGTTACCCTTGTAGCTCAGCAACTCCAGCAGCTTATGGACAAAAAATGCAGCTCCTTAGGACCTCTCAAGACCCTCCAAGAAGCTTAGGTTGGTAGTGGAGGTGTTGTGCTAGGAGATGGTATGCAAAGGGGTCAAGAACTTCAACCTTTCAAGGCCTAAAGGGAGAGATATAAGGGGATATGTATGTATGAGCCTCAGCCAACTCTAGAACCCTTGCAAAGGTAGAGGAACCCTTCCTTTATAGAGCCAAGGGTCCAAAGCTTCTCCTAGAAGCTTAAAACCAAGAGTGAAGATCCTCCATATACGTGTATGGAGGATCCAGTCTATGCCCTCCAGCTGGCACAGCTGGAATCAACTCAGTGAGGCAGAAAAGGGGGAAGCTAGCCGACCAGTTCAAGTGGTCGACCACTTGCCTTGGTCGGCCGACTAGGGTCAAAAGGGTCAATGCACAAAAGCTGGTCGGCAGCCTCTATTGGTGGTCTCTACATGAAATGCAAGCAAGTGGTATGGTGGGAGACTAGCAATTGTGGCCCAAAAACCAAGAAGACCAACTTCCTGTCAAGAAAATTGGCCGGCGAGAGAAAAGGGGTCTCCAAGGAGAAAAGGTGGTCTCCCACCCTTGTATCACCTTTCAAACAATGAAAATAGGGTCCATGCCAAAAATGACCAAGACGGATGCAAAACGAGGGTTCGTGGGCCGAAACGCGCAGCCAGGTGCCCTGAAAACTAACTGTTTAGCATTGAAAGTGGTGTACGACCACGAAGGTGGTCTCCCAGGCCTTAGTGTCCCTCTAGAGAGAGAAAACAAGGTGTGTGCCAAAAACTGGAGCAAATGGAGAAAGTTAAGCTGTCCCGAACCGAGGCGCATAGCCGACGGCTCTGCAAATCGAAAACTGGTCTCCAAACGGGTACAGTAGTCTACGACCACGGAAAGTAGCCTACGGCCACTGAGAGATGGTCTACGAGACCTTTCCTTCCCTTCGGGAAGAGAAAACAGAACCTGGTTCGCAAATCGAGGCAAAGCACAAAAGAGTCCCGAAGTCCGAAAGCAAGGCTCTCAGTCGAGACTCCGAAACCTCAGAACAAGCACAACATGCGCAATCACCGAGCGCTCAATCGATGACATTTGAGTCTTAAGGTTGGTCAACAATGGGGTGTCTACAGTACCACAACCAATGTTGCTACGGCTCAAGATCCATAGGCCAAGAGTGTTCTGGTTTTCCCTATCCTAGAAGAACCCATTCTAGTACAGACTTCTAGAGCTCCGATTTACCAGGCTAAGGCACTGTTTAAATTCAAGGTTGACCCAACTGCGCTCAAAATCAACGAAACTAGAGAAATTGTTTAAGAAAGCACAAGGGGTTAACTCCATTCCAGATATAGAGGATGGGTACACCGAATCTGCAGTTACTCTGCCAGAGCGGTTCAAAATTCCGCCTCTGAGATCGTTTTGGCGGTTGGGAGACCCAAAGGTACATCTAAGGCTATTTTTAGATATCCTACGACCAATGGGTTTGACTAGACTATAGAAGTTATCGCTGTTCAGCTGAACTATGTCGAGAATAGCTACCATCTAGTACGCTAAGTTGGAGGATTCTATGAAGCAGAATTGGGAAGAGTTGGTCAAGTCCTTCATTGCTCAATACTCTTATAATATGCAGATCAAGGTCATAACCCGTGATCTTGAAGTAACGCGTCAGGAGCCAAAAGAGGGTTTCTATGAGTTTGTAACTAGGTTGAGGGCCAAGGCATCCGTGATAACCATTCGACCTTCAGAGAAAGACTAGATCATAATGGTTGTCCGGAGCCTGCTATAGAAAATGATTGTTCTCCTTTTATTTACATTCAAAGAACTTCATGAAATGGGGTGTAGCTCGACTTTTCAGCGCCCCCTTTTGGAAGTTCGAAATAAGCCCTACAGTTCGGACTCCCGTGGTTCTGAATCTAATCTCACAAGTGCAATGTGAAATTGATAAATACCAAAGAGTCCAAATCCAGCAAATCTTTTGAAAAATCAATTTTGAATAAAAAAATACCAAAAATGGACTGCTTTGCCAGATACAAACTCGCCACCTAAATGTTTTTTGTTTTAAGGAATTTTAGGAAACCCATGACTCGTGCCAAAGGCCACGTGTTCATCACCAAGATTGTCTCAGCTTGAGAACTTGGGTACGAGAGGGGAAGGTCATGAATTGAGCACCCTTTCTCACCCGATCAAAGATCGGCCTTTACTAATCATGATATGATTTTTATCAACATTATATGCTCTTATTCTTGTTATTAGGCTAGCATTAGTATGTGACATGCACACACACAAGTATAGACTAACTTGCAAGAATTGGAACATTTCGATTTATGTTTGTTTTGAAAATTGTTTTGAAATATGTGCCACATGAAAAAGTGATCGTGATATGAACATTACTCAAATTATTCCAATTCAAACAATAAGCCTTCATCCACAGCATTCAAGCAGTCTAACACTTAAGCAATTAGCCTCATGGCAAACATGCTAAATATGACAACAATCACACTCATGCAATTATACTAAAGCGGTGAAGGCTCACCTATCCAAGCCAAAGAAAAGAAATGAGTTAGAAAAATGCATGATTCCTAAAGCGTAACATGACTAATGCAACACATGCGATATGCAACTAGTAAGCTTGACTACTAATATGGCATATGAATCAATGAAATGGCATGCAATCTAAGTACGTATTCAAAGAAGTATTTAAACTAGCAATGCAGTTAGAATGATGAACTGAGCCTCAGTGCATGCAATACAAGTGGATGCAAACATGAAGTATGCTAAAACAAAACGTGATGTCCCTAAACTAACCATCATAAGCTGGTAAATAAAAAGGGGAAAGACGTGGGGTTGGAAGACATATACATTATTACGCTCAGTTTCCACCCAAAAAGCCATTGTTTTGCTTCCGGAGAGCCTCTGTTGCACAATAGAACACATACACTGTTGCCTACTTCCAAAATAACTGTGTTTTGCCTCACGAACACACTGCTAAATTTTGCATCAGTGGCCAACCAGCCAGTGATGAGGGGTGCCGGCCACCAGTGATAGCCGGTCGGCCATCAATGGTGGTCTGCCAGCCACTTGCTGGCCATGGAAAGTGGCCTTCCAACACTGTTACCTAGTTCATCTTGCTGCAACAGAGAACAAACAAAGAATGCATAGGGTATTTTCAAGGGTTGTTTACACAACTCACCCCTCATTTTCATGAACAAATCAAAGGAGTAGTGAACTTGGTTCATAAACCACCAACTCAAGCAATTTCATTACATGATGGCTCATGAACCAAAGTGTACAATTTCAATAAATGCAATGAAATAAGACTCTCAAAACCACCTCCCTATCATGGAAGATCAAGGGAAGTAGTGACCTTGGAAACTTGAATCATTTCATCACTAATGAGTATGAAATGGCCCAAGCTTCCATGTGTTCAATTAAAATCCGATTGAACAAAACCAAATTATTATCTTGCACCTTTTTAGCCTTAATTTTATTACTCCATTTTAGATTACCAACCATTCTTTAATGAATTGAGTCCATGGTGAGTTTAAGTCCTTTAATGGAGTGAAGTGCTAAACCAAGAGTTAACTTAAGACATGAAAGAGATGTCATGCCATTGATAATGAACCCCTAAAAGGGATTAAACCATTAAGCATGACAACCTCAATCTCATGCTTAAAAGAACAAGAGGCTTGAAACAACTCTCAAAGCAAAACAAAAGCCAAGAAATGAGGAAGGTTACAGAGATTATTAGTGCTGGAAATAAGTGATAAAAGCATAAAACAAATGCTATCAACTCAAATAAATGATGTCTAAGACCTAAAACACCAAGCTTATGAGGACAATTACACTACAAGTATGCAAAACAAGACTCAAATGCAACTATCAACCAAAAATAGTGCTAAAACAGGTCTAATATAGTCCTAAAACATGCTGAAATTAAGACAAAAATGGCTAGATTAATATGCTAAAATATAGCACAAACAAGGCTAGTAAGCAAGACGCAAGGAGTGGAAGCTAACCCCTTCAATTTTGAACTTCAAAATATGATTTTGGCCACTAAAATAACTCTAAAAAACAGTGTTTAAAAGCTCAAAAAAAGATAGTGCAAAGGTAGGAAACACAAGGGTAAAAGCCTTGATGAGAGCAAGGTGTAAAGAAGGGTAAACCACCCCTCAATCTTTAATGGCCTTAAACCACAAGTTTCAGCCCAAAATTTTAGAGTTTAGACAGTCCAAAAACAGCCCAAAAATAGTACAAAAATGTGCTGGAATGAAGACAAAATTAGCTAAGCAATTTAAGCTAGTAAGCAAGCCAAATGAAGGGTGGCTAACCCCTCCATTTTTGGGACTTCAAAACTACTTTTTTAGCCTCTAAAAACCTCTGAAAATCAATAGTAAAAAGCTAAAAAAAAGTTGATGAAGAGATGGGAAACACAAGTGTAAAGGCTTAGAGAACAAGGTTAAAACAAGGGTGGTTAACCCCTCTACCTTTAATAGCCTTAAATCACAAGCTTCAGCCCATAAAAACAGTTGAAAAAATCAACAAGAAAAGATAAAAAAGAAGTGGTGTAAAGATGGTACAAAGGCAAGTGAAGGTATACCTCTTGAAGAGGAATGAACCCTTAAGTCATAAACCACCAATTTCACACTCTCAAGTACTTCAAGAGCTCAAATTCAAGCTCAAATCATCTTAGCAAGAAGTTCTCTAGGTTTGGTTTAGAGTGTTTGGGCATAAGCTATGCAAGTTGCAAGAGAGAGAGAGAGAGAGAGAGAGAGAGAGGATTTTTCCAAAATTATTTCTTCATTCTTAAATGTTTCTAACCTTGAAAGAAAGAAGAGTGGTCCTCTATATATAAAAAATATCAGCCATAGGTCGAAAATATCTAAAAAAACACAGCTAGAGCTTTGTGAAAGGGTCACATGTCGGTCACCAAAAATATGCTTCTAGGCCAGACTTCAAATGGGCATATCTCTCTCATCTAGACTTGGTTTTAGGTCATTCTTGAGTCTAAATTGAAGCCCCAGAAGTCTACTTTCCAATGGTGGCAGCCTTACATCTAAATTCTAAGTGTGCAAAGATATATGCCTATTTTAGTGAAGGTTGCTCAGTTTTAGCTTAATCAAATGGATACCTAACTTCAAACAACCATATCTCCCTCATCCAGACTCGGTTTAAGGAGATTCTTGAGTGTAAATTGAAGCCCCATAAGTCCAATTTCCAATGGTGGTGGCCTCACAACTAAATTCTAAGTGTACAAAGAGATAGGCATAATTTTTTGTAGGCTACTCAGTTCTCCCTTAACGGTTTCATACTCAACTTCTTCCCCAACTAGTTTTATTTCCTCTTCTCCTATTTTCTTCAACTCCAAACCTTTAAATAAGATGTTTTAAACATTTTTCAAAGAGTTCACCTTTCTTCCATTTATCTCCACTTTGTTCTTGCTCGGTTTACTGAAAAGTGCAATTTTTAACAAAATGCGAGCCTCAGAACATTGTAGAAATATTTGGAAAAATATTTTGAAAAAGAGGGTTTTGAGGTCTAACATTGTTTTGGTCAAAATAGTTTTGGTCCAAAATGGGGTGTAAGGTTGGGATTTAGAGCTTTCATTGCTGAAGAAATCGAACGTTTGCACATCACAACTTTTATCATCGAGTGATCAATCAGTGGCGCCCAAGTCTTAAGGGCTACCAAAAATAGGGTGTCTACATGGGGGTCCAAATTGAAGACGCCATGAAGCAGAGGATCATCACTTATGACAAGAAGCTGACCAAGAGGCTGTTTATTCGCTGTTCTAATGCTGCCGGGGGTAGCACAACTGCAAGGCCGTCAGAAGTGAGTGTTGTCACCACAACCAAAACGGCTACCCCTTCGCCAACATAGGCCCACAAACTTCTAAACCTACTAAACCTCTGGGTAGAATTTTCAACTAGCTCTACATGACTCGAGCCATGCAGATGCTAATCAAAAAGAGGCATCTAAAACCCCTAAAACCTCGCCTACTCCCTGACCATCTTTCACCAAAGCACGATCCCACCAAATACTGTGCTTTTAATCAATAACACGGCTATGAAACTGACCGATGCTTCTGTTTGTGTCATGAGATTCAAGATCTCATCAACAACAAGGTTATAGCTCCACTCCAAAATCCAAATGTAACTGCTAACCCACTCCCTACCTACAACCAAGCCCCTCCACCCAGAAACATCCACCTTATCCATACACTACCCATCTCCTATGACCCCAGCATCTATATCACCCCCTTCCACCTACCAAAGTCGATGTTGTTCATTCCTGAAGGCATAGACTTGTGCATGATGGACACATCTCATCTATAACCTAAGCCTCACAAATCAATGGCAATGACAACGCACGCAGAGGAGGTGTTGACCTCGGAGGAGGTCTTGATGCGTCATCGAATATCTCAGGAACTTATTTGAGAGGGATATGACTTGAGCCACTACATTGTTTATGCTACTCAACCCAGGCCTAAGGTAGTACTGTCGGCCTCTGTTGACGTTAATGTGGCTCGGGAAGACGGCCTAAGCCAAAGATCGGATGACTTTGTAGATCTTGAAGAAGATTTGGACAACCCACAATTCTTCGACGAACAAGATCAAGGCAATGTATAGATCGGTTGGTTTGATCGGAGCGTGTCGAATGATAATACCAAATGGCTGAGTAATGAATCTGACAAGGAAGAAGAAACTGGAGTTAAACCGAAGGGAAAGCAAGTCAGGATAGTTGTGGTAGCCGAGAAGACTGAGAAGAAGAGGAAACTACCAGAGGATACTTGAAGAAGAGGAAACTACCAGAGGATACTTGTGCAGGAAAACCAACCTAAGAATTGGGTGTTATGGAAACTACAGACAATAAGCGGGAAGCTGTAGACACCCCATTTTTGACTGTCCTCAAGACTTGGACATCATCATTTGAACACTCGATGATCATCCATGTTCGTGTTCGTTTTGAGTTCCCGAAGGTCTCGGTTGCACGCCTTGCCTTAGGATCTCTCAACTTGATTCTTTTGTGCTTGGTTGTGGACCAAGGACTTGTGGTTTTACTTCTGAGGGAAGAGAGTGGCTTGTTGACCATCCCCTCAACCCATCGGCTAAGGCATGATGCCATCGGCCATGTTTTCTTTCCATCGGCCAAAAGTGGTGGCCGATCGACACTCTTTTTGGTCGATCGGCACTATGTTTGGTCGATCGACCATTTTTTTGAGCTGAGACCTTTTCATCTGCTTTTTGCAGATATTTTGTGCCAGCTGTAACAGTTGGTATGCACATTTCTGATCCTCCATACACGTGTATGGAGGGATTTGTTTCAAGACTCAAGCTTGTTGAACAAGCTTGAGAATTGAAATTCTATAAGAAGGGAGCCTCCCCTCCCTTTCCAGGGGTTATAAAAAATTGCATATAGAAGTTCTATATCTCTCTATATTTGACTTCTCTCTCTTGTTTAGCCTTTGTTTGTGCCCAAAAGTGTGATTTCTTCATACTATTGCACACAAACACCTAGCAATACACCATCCTTTTGTTGCTGAGATACTAGGGAGTTGGTTTTAGTGTTCTTGGGTGGGTTTGAACTTAGGAAAGTTGCTGGAGTAGTGTTCTTGAAGGTGTTCTTCAAGGGTGAGTAAACTACCTTTTAATCCTCCATTCTTGCTTAAGATTTTAGACCTATTTGCATATTGTTTTAAGCTTAACTCTAAACTAAAAAAAGTTCTAATTTTTCATGCTGGAGATGATTTTTTAAGGTCACTTTTTGGTTGGGGGTAGTCTACCCCCTTTTAGGCCTTGTTTGGCCTCATTTTGTGCCTTTCCTTTTGAGCTTTGGAACTTTCTTGTTTTAACCTTCTCACCACTGAAATCCAGAGGATTTTCAATGGTGGAGATGTGATTTTGGAGGCTTGAATAGTAGAGGGATACCCCCCTCTCCTTGTGTCTTGTTTGCTAGTGTAAATGGCTCACAATAGTAGCATGTTTGCTTAGCATGTTTTGGCTTCATTTTAGCAAGTATTTGATGTTATTTTGCCATGCTCTACCTCTATCCAAAGTTGGTTTGATAGCCTCTTACGTGCATCATGCACTTGTAGTGTAATTCTCTCATTTGCCTTAACATGCATCATGCATTTAGACTATCATTCTCGCATGTTTTGGCTCAACTCCATGAAGCTTTTAGCCTTGTTTTACCATGCTTAAGCTCTAACTTGTGTTGTCTTGGTCATGCATGCATTGTTTCATATAGCCATGGTTCAATCTAGCTTGTTAGCTTTGAGTGTCCAAGTCATTAGCATGCATTTCTTAGACCATTTTCATGATTTGGCATCATTTTATATGTGATTTTAGTCCATGCAGTGTAGCCACATACTTGCATTTGTCATCCTTTCAATGCTTTGAAGAGTTGGTGTTTTATGCCTCATGAATGGATCATTGTGCGTGCCTCCATGCTTAGGTCTTTAGGATGCCATCTCAGTGGGTTTTGGGGCTTATTTTGACATGCCACAACTCTGTTTTTCATTGGTTAAGACATGCCATGTTTGGTTGTAATAGGTGTAGTGTAACACCTTTTTGTTAGTCTTGCATGCTTCATGCTTTCGGTCTTTTGTTCTAGCTTGTGTTGGCTAGGTTCGGGCATGATTTTGGTCTTGTATTGACTTGCCTTGGGACTATTTTGGTTGCCCTTGGCCCCTTGGGGCTTGCTTTGTATAGCTTTGGTACAAGCTCCTTGGTTAGCCCTAAGCCTCGAGCTTTCTTGCATGCCATGCTTGACTTGTGTTCATGTTTTAGCATCATTCCTCACATGATTTCAGAGCTTATTGCATTGCTACATTATCATGTTTGTCACTCCTTGCTCACATTTGAGGGTTGTGTCCTTGTGCCTAAGTGATAGGCCAATTGGCATGCATGCTTGTTTTGCATTTCATTCCATCATTTTCTTAGCATTTTGGCCACTATTTTTGGTATGGCTGAGGCCTATCCATTTTCAGTATAAGTCCATGGATCATGTGGTTTATGTGTCGTTGCATGCTTATTGCATTGCATGTTGTTGCATGCTTATTGTTGGTATTGTTATTGCATGCCTATTACATTGTATGTTTGCATGTTTAGGTTGCATTGCATTTGGCATGCTTGTTACCTTAGCCTTGTGTGCATGTTTGAGTCATATTGCATTTGGCATGCTTATGTTGCATTGCATAGCTTTTCTATTATTGCATGCATGACATTGTGTTTGGTTTGGGGTGTCAAACCAAACACGAGGACCGAGAGACGTTTCATACTTGAAGTGACGAAACGTGCCTCAATCCTCGGTCGCTGACACTCTTGATCCAACATGATAGGGTGTGAGGCATTCATATGTTTTTGTGCATTCATTCCATATTGATTTGTGCAATTTGGCTTCTTTGGCCATCATGCATCGAAATACATGATTGATGGCTCGAGAGTCGAGCACTACACTCCTTTGAGTCTCAAACATGATGAGGGGTGTAGGTGCACAACATTTTCTTGCAAATGTATTTCCATGCCCTTGTTTGTCCTCCGCTACAACAAAAGGAGCAATTTGTAGGAAAAGATGGCCGATCGGCTATCTGGAGTGCCGATCGGCTAGGAATTGTTGGCCGACAGCATGAAAATTGGTCGATGGCCTCATATTTTGGCCGGTGACCTTTCAGCATGGTCATGGGGTGAATCAGAAGTGAGTTGGAGATTTGTGCAGTTTTGAAAGGTGTAAAATAGTGCAAACAGAGGCAACATGAGGCATGGCAACAGGTTTTCGAGCGAGGCAATCAAGCATGCATCATTCAATCATTCCAAGACGGAGCTGTGGCAGCCACTTTAGTTTCATACTTAGTCTGTTTTGTAACTTAATTAATTTGCTTAATTAGTTAAGGTTTTGTAATAATTAATTAGCTAGGGTAGTTAATTAATTAGTTGGTTTGTATTATTTATTCGGACCCTCCGTCGAGAGGGCGAATTTTGTAATAAGTGTGCGTGAGTGTGTGAATGTCTTCCAACCCCACGTCTTTCTCCCTTTTACTTACCTACTTTCAATGGTTAGTTTTAGGTCATGTTTCAATTAGCATTCCTATGCTCGCATGTTTGTATCCATTCATCTGTATTGCATGCATCGGGCTCGGCGCATCATACAAACTGCATCATATTTCAATACCAATTTGAATACATGATTATCAAGTATTGCATTTCACATGACATCTTAGAATAGCCGAGCCTATTTCTAGTTACATTTTGCATGTGTTGCATTAGACATCTTAACATAAAACTAGGATCATGCATTGATTACTAACTAGCTATTGTTTTGGCTCGGAGTACTAAGTAAGCTTTTATGCTTTAGCATCCTTGCATGAGTGTGAGTGTTGCCATGATAGCTTGCTTGCCATGAGGCTATTTGCTTAAGTGACATAACTACCTTAATGCCTGTGGGTGAAGGTTGGATTACTTGAATTGGAACCATTCATTGAAATGCGAGTTTTAAGCCCACTTGAGAGTGGCAAAATCATGTTTTCTAAGCCCACTTGAGGGTGACAAATCCACGTCTTAGCCTACTTGCCGGTAGCAACTTCAAACCATTTTCAAACAAGCATGAAATGTTTTGTTCCAACTTAGGCAATCTAGTCTATACTTGTATGCTGTGCGCATCACGTAGTAAAGCTAGCTAATTAACCGGAATAAGAGCACATGTGTTTTCAAAAACAAAATATCATGTTAGTAAAGGCCGATCTTTGACCGGGCAAGTAGGGGTGCTCATTACATGACCTTCCCCTCTCGAACCCAAGTTCCTGAGCTGAGGCAACTTTGGTGATGACGGACACGTGGCCTTAGGCACGAGTCAGGGTTTCCTATATTTTTCCAAAATAAAATATTTAGGTGGCGACTCTGTATCTGGCAAAGCGGTCCATGTTTGGCACTTCTTTATTAAAAATCAGTTTTCCAAAATGATTCGCCAGATTTGGACTCTTTGGTGATTTATCGGTCTTGCATTGTACTTTATGAGATCAGATTTAGAACCGTGACATTTGAGTCCGAACTATAGTAAGCCCAATGAACAAAACGGATTTCGTGCCATTTCGCGCGCGGAGCTGGGACGTTCAAGGCACGTCTACAGAAGCCGGGGATAACCAAAAAGCCAGAAATCCACGACATCTTGCCGCTCGAAAGAGACTACTTGTCCTATAGGAGTGATCCATGTTGAGCTGGACAACTATTTGTCGACAGCTGATGGTGAGTAATGGGAAGATAGCAATCTGCATCTTGCCTATACCGACGAAGACTGGGGAGATCACATCCTGAACAGTACATGGTACTCTGAAAAAATAGACCATATCACCAAAAGTGGACAGTATTTCAAACCTCCACACTTGGATCAGGCAAAACCATCAGGAAAGGACCAGGAAGTTGAGAAGGAGAAGGAAAAGAAACTAGAAGAAGAGTTGGTTCTGAAACCACTTAAAAAGATCCAAGCTGATATCTCCATCTGGGGCCTCCTCATGGCTTCCCGAGTACACCGACAGGCAGTATTGTTGGCAATGAATAAGGCTAAATTGTCCATTGATACTACGCTAGAGCAGCTTGTGGGCCAGATCTTCCCAAGTAGCACCAAGCCACTGCTTACTTTCTCCAATAAAGAGTTGCCGCCGGAAGGATCGGCTCACAACAAGCCATTGTACATATCCATTGAGTGCAAAGAGAAGTGGGTGCCAGTAGTTTTAGTGGACATTGGCTCTACTATCAACGTTTGTCCTTCTTGCACTGCCTATGCGATAGGCCTAAAACCAGTAGATTTCATCCCCACAGCCCAGGTGATATGGGCATATGACAACACAAGTAGAGAAGTTATGGAGACAGTGAAGTGTAAGTCCAAGTGGGCTCTTTTGAGCATGAGATTGAGTTCCATATCCTTGATGTGCCAGCTACCTTTAACCTACTTCTAGGGAGGCCTTGGTTATATCACATGAAGGTTGTGTCTACCCTCCATCAAATGCTAAAATACCTTCATAAGGGAGAAGTGGCAACCATTTTTGGGAACTCATCCATTCATCCATTACCGAAGTACTTCCCTAGTCAATGAGAACATGTTCAATGGTGAATCGGTTTACGCATAATTCGATGACTAAAGGATCAGTGTAAAGGAGCATTACGCCGACCAAATCAGAATCATCGAAAGTAATACTCGCAACTTCATGGGGCCATTTTGCTGGTGTGATTTGCTTTTGGGGGTTAGGATGCGACTGAATTGTATGTACCGCGGATGCTGTCGGCAAGCTGTATATCATATGAATTATGCCGAGTGGAGGTGAATCCTGCCATCAAGCCATTGTTTTTGTTGAACTTCTCTTTCGGACGTGTTGCATAAGCCGATCATCTTGTACCTATTCCTCAAGGTGGTCCTTTAACGCATAACAGTTATTGGTATCATGACCATGGTCTTTGTGATATTCGCACCGCCTATCCCGTCTACTCGTGTCGGGAGATCCCACCATCTTGGGTGGCCATTTAAAGAACAGAAGGTGTTGGACTTTAGACATAACCGCACTGATCGACTCCGATAACTTTGTATATTTCTTATCCACACACCTTATGCGTCTGCTATCCACTTGAAGTTGTTCATTAGCTCGATATTAGTAGAAGAGTCGGAAGATGCGTACCCCAGAAATTAGATACTATTCAGCTTCATATTGCGTGACTAGGACGCCGAATACATTAGTAAAGCCGAATAAACGGAGGTCAGAGTCTAATGAATAAAAGGAATGGGGTAAAGTAGGCTCGCGTACGAGGCCAGAAAGCAAGTATAAATACAAGAACCACAAATTTAGAAAGGTATGTAAGAATCACTTCACTTAACTTAGTAAACAAGCTATCCTGAGTGTCTGAACTAACTTGTCCGTCAGAGTGCTAATTCCGGCATCCCTGACCGGACTGTTTGTATCTTTTCAGGTGACAAGCTGAGGATCACTAGCGTCTCCCAGGATCTGAAGAGTATTTCCAAACCACTTCTCCACAATTGGCATCGTCTGTGGGAATACTCAAATACATCCATGGCAGGCGTGACTGAAGATCCTCCGATAGCCACTGACAAGACCGCACAGAGAGGTGACCTCATTCCAGCAAACTCGCTTGGACTAAAAACCATCGCAGCAAGACTTGCCTCGGACCTCTGCTCATCTTCAAACCCAACGCAAAAGACAATACAAGCAACCATGGCACAAGCTAGGCAAACCAAACAGAGGTTGGACAACATCATCGCTGAGAACGAACGCCTTCGTCACAATTTGGCCTTGGAAATAGCAAAATCCAAACAAATGGTGCGCTAGGCTTCTGAGCGACCCCCGAGGGCAAATGATCGACGATCTCGGGCCCGACAGCAAGAAACTGACGGCCGCTATGCCTCAACAGATCATCTTGAGGAGTTGGCAAAGGATGAACATCTCCACCAATGCGTTCGGAGGAGTGTTGTCGAAACACCTGCCCTTCCGAAGGATGCATTTCTGCTTGACACCGTCCACATGATATACAGCCTACCAGCAGCCCTGGTCATGCATGCGATCCAATCACATCCAGGCCCCCAACAGCAACTCACGCCAGCAAAGCGGCCCCGAGAAATGCCAAGTATCACCTTTGACGATTTTGATTTGATCGGTGTAACACTCCCTCACATCGATCCGTTGGTTGTTGAGCTGCGCGTAAACCGGTTCACCGTCGAACGCGTTCTTATCGACCAGGGTAGTACCTCGGAGGTTATGTATTATAAAACCTTCACCAAACTCGGATTCAACGATTCAGACCTGACTCCGGCCCCTTATCCACTATTTGGCTTCAATGCCACTCCAGAGTACCCATTGGGAAAGATCAGCTTACCCGTTCAAGCAGGTTCTAGAACGGTGGACGTGGAATTCTTGATCGTCAGGCTGCCATCGCCGTGCAATCTCATCATGGGGCGATCGTGGTTGCATACATTGCAGGCCGTCCCAAGCACCTATCATCAACTGCTACGTTTCCCAACAGAACACGGCATTGAGCAAATCCGCGGATCCCAGAAATCGGCACAAGCATATTATCTCCTTACCGCGAGCGCCAAAGGCGCAAGTAAACTCCATTGAGGTGCCGAATCAGGAGATCCTGGATGACGTTTGGCGGTATCCAAATGAGAAGGCCACGGAAGATTTAGACCAAGTTGACATTGATGGAAGCCCAGAAAAGTTCTTCATGATCGGCGCCTCTCTGAATCAGGCCGACAGGCAGTAGCTGATCTCTTTCTTGCTCAACAACCTTGACGTCTTTGCGTGGACTCCGTACGAAATGCCGAGAATAGACCCGTCAGTTTCACAGCACCATCTGAATGTCAATCCGAAATGTAAGCCAATCATTCAGAAAGGCCAACGGCCAGCCACGGAGCACACTGTCCCTATTGTTGAGGAGGTAGACAGATTGCTTGATGCTGGGGCAATTAGAGAAGTCACTTACCCTATATGGCTCTCCAATACAGTGGTGGTGAAGAAGAAAAATGGGACTTGGCGAGTGTGCGTCAACTTCACGGATCTGAACAAAGCTTGCCCCAAAGACTATTTTCCTCTACCTAGAATCGACCAGCTTGTCGATGCGACGGCACGTCATCAACGCATGAGCTTCCTCGATGCTTACAGAGGCTACCATCAAATCACCATGCATCCAGATGACCAGGACAAAACTGTCTTCCTCACCCCAAGAGCAACCTATTGCTACAAAGTTATGCCCTTTGGGCTGAAGAATGCAGGGGCAATCTACCAAAGATTGGTCACCGCCATGTTCAAAGAGCAACTCGGCCACACTATGGAAGTATACATCGATGATATGGTCATCAAGTCCAAAGACGAACAGAATCATATAGCCGATCTAGAAAAGACATTCGGCATCTTACGCAAATACAGAATGAAACTGAACGCTTCCAAGTGTGCGTTCGGAATCGGCTCTGGCAAATTCCTAGGTTACATCGTCAATCACCGAGGAATCGAAGCCTACCCAAGGCAAGTCACAGCAATCTTGGAACTCAGCTCCCTGCTCAAGAAAAGAAGTCCAAAAGTTGATGGGGATGGCCATTGACTCAACAGTTCATCAGTAGGTCTCTGGATCGTTGCCGACAATTCTTTCAGACACTACGGCAGGGTAAGGCTTTTGAATGGTCCACTGAATGCGAATCAGCCTTCAACGGACTCAAGGCCTACCTCCGCTCAGTACCTCTCTTGACAACACCCACCACTGGTGACCCACTCATCCTATATCTGGCAGTTTTTGATAGGGCCGTCAGCGCCGTATTGTTAAAAGAGGAGGAGGGGGAGCAACGGTCAGTGTATTATGTGAGCAAGGCAATGGTTGACGCCGAAACACGCTACCCGCCGTTGGTGACCCGCTCATCCTATATCTCGCGCTTCGATAGGGCCGTCAGCGCCGTACTGTTAAAAGAGGAGGAAGGGGAGCAACGCCGATACACGCCAGGAGAGCATGTCCTAAAGAAGGTACTTCCAGCCAACCGGAGACTGGCCGATGGAAAATTGGGTCCAAATTAGGACGGCCCCTATCAAATTGAATCCATCGCAGGAACAAGGGCATATCGGCTCTCAGACATGTCAGGAAGAAGCCTGCCACGGCCTTGGAATTCAACACATTTACGTAAATTCTATCATTGACCCGACTTGTGGGCTTGATACTTGTACATGTTCCACCTTTGCAATACAAAGTTTCTTGTTTTCTCAAGCTCGCTCCCAAGCCTTGATTAATAAGGGCTGATTAAGCCTTCCAAGGCCAAAACAAAGACTCCAGATTCGCAGCGCCCTTCGTGGATATCACGATTGGCCAAAATAAAGCCTCCAGATTCGGAGCCCCTTTTTGGTGCATGACACCTTAGGGCTGATTAAGCCTATTAAGGCTGATTAAGACTCTGAATTCGGAGCGCCTTTTGTGGATCTCAAGATTGGCCAAAATAAAGCCTCCAGATTCAGAGCCCCCTTTTGGTGCATGACACCTTAAGGCCGATTAAGACTCCGGATTCGGATCGCCCTTCATGGATATTACGATTGGCCAAAATAAAGCCTCCAGATTCGGAGCCCCCTTTTGGTGCATGACACCTTAAGGACAATTAAGACTCTGAATTCGGAGCACCCTTCGTGGATATCACGATTGGCCAAAATAAAGCCTCCGGATTCGGAGCCCCTTTTGGCGCATGACACCTTAGGGCCGATTAACGATCCGAATTCAGAGCGCCCTTCGTGGATATCACGATTAGCCTTTTATGATGCATTTGGACCACTTCATTGGCCGAATAAATATTCACTGAGAATCGTTCTTAATTCAAGCCGGTCAATGCATGTCTAAACATTTACGCCACGCAACACAAAACTTGCCAGTAAGTTGAAATAATACGATTAATTAAGCACATAACATGTCAAGACCAAATATAAACGTTGAAAATAAAAGAAATTCTATTTATTCGACGTGAAGTCTATTCATTCGGCACCCTCATCGTCACTCTTCTCAATTTCGAAATCGGAATAAGGAAAGTAGTGGCGATGATACAGGGGCGAGGCCGAATCACTGCCCACGGCTTCAATAGATTCCTCGGTTTTAAGGGCCTTGATCCAGTCGTGCTTGAATCCACGATTTTCACATCGACAGACCTCCTCGGCAAGGTCCTGTTTGGTCTTCTCTATCCCAACCTTTAGGCCGTCCTGAAACCCCTTTTCATAACCCGAGGTCTGTTGGGTTACTCTCTCCGCAACAACCAATTTAGATTGACCGGCCGCCACTGATGCGCTCGCTTGAACATTCTTCAACTCCCAAAGCTCATGCTCAGCCTTTTCTGTGCGAATCTCCAGACTGTGATTCCTTTCGTCCTTTTTCTCGCTCTCACATCGTGCTTCTCGCAGATGCATGCCGACTTCATAAGCAGTATATAGTCCTTTCATGGCCTCATGTATGCCGTCTCGAAATACTTCGAAATCTCGACGTCCGACCATCGATTGTTGGACTTTCGGCGGGAATATCTATCGAGCGAACTCGACTGCCACATCTAGGTCTTTAATGATAGAATCCGCCTCCGTCATTGGTCTATTCCTCACAGAAATCGCAAAACTCAACGGTCGTGGCGTCGCATCAGGCTCGATTTTCGATCGCGGGCGCGGAGAATTTTCCCGTTGTTGCTTGTCCTTTTGGGGCGATCTGCTTCGATGACTAAGGGGTTACTGTGTTTCCCGATCCTTGGACATTCTTCTTCCCGTACGCATAGGCTCGCTACTACGACTCATTACGGCATCTGATTCAATCAACCTTCGTCCCTCCCAAGTTGCCTGAATGGAAATAAGTAGGGCCTCTGACGTGCACCCGCTTCATTTATCCTTTAATGTTTGTAGCTCTCCCAAGGCAACGTCAGTAATCCCAAACATCAACAGTTGGATGACAATTGTCCAGCTCACGAGCCGGGCTTTCGGCATACAGCTAAGGCAAGAAGCGGTTACTAACTGGTTGGCCATGTTTTCAAGCACAAGCGCCGATCAATCTGTGCCTCAGCTAGCCTATGAGTTAGGCCCATTCGGCTTCCCAAGCTCGCGCCCTGGCTAAGGCAAGGGCAGATTTACTAATCTAGTCAGCCATGTTTTCAAGCGTAAGCCCCGATCAATCTGTGCCTCAGCCAGCCCACGAGTTAGGCCCATTCGGCTTCCCAAGCTTGCGCATACTGCTAAAACAGGCGGTTACTAATCTGGTCGGCCATGTTTTCAAGCGCAAGCGCCGATCAATCTGTGCCTCAGCCAGCCCACGAGTTAGGCCTATTCGGCTTCCCAAGCTCGCGCCCTGGCTAAGGGCAAATTTACTAATCTGGTCGGCCATACTCGCACCCTGGCCAAGGGCAGATTTATTAATCTAGTCGGCCATGTTTTAAAACGCAAGCACCGATCAATCGTACCCTACCCAATTTAACGAGTTAGGCCTATTCGCTTCCTGGCTTCGCTAAGGCAACAGCAGATTTCTTAACTGATGCCATGTTTTCAAGCTAGCGCCGATCAATCTTTGCCTCAACCAAATTTACGAGTTAGGCCCATTCAGTCTCCCACCCTGGCTAAGGCAAGGACAGATTTACTTTATTAATCTGGTCAGCCATGTTTTCAAACGCAAGCGCCAATCAATTTGTGCCTCATCCAGCCCACGAGTTAGGCCTATTTGGCTTCCCAACCTCGCGCCCTGGCTAAGGCAAGGGCAGATTTATTAATCTGATAGGCCAAATACCTAAGCTAAGCAGCCGATCTAACCATAACCGAAAACAATATCATTCATCAACATTTTCCTTAGCCAGTTGAGCACAACTCATGAAATTTTATATACTCAAGTTACTAAACAAAAAGCTACAAGCCCGCATAAAAATGCCTAGCAAAAAAAAAAAAAAACAATGGTTGTAGCAACAGATGAAAAATACTAAATTAAAAACTGTAAAAATACATTCGACATCCTAAAAACTGTCAGTTGGCCGGATCAGCCATCGGAATCAGACTCCAATGGCTCAACATCCACTTGCTCATATGGTATTGGCATAATCAATGAAGCGTTAGCAGCAGCAAGGGCTTTGTGCCAGCCATGTTTGAATCCCCAATTTTCAAACTTGGGGACTTGGTCCACATACTCGGTGAGTCTGGCTTTTTTCCCGGCCTCGAATACTTTGGAAGACTCCGAGTCGGCTACTTCCTTCGCCGCCTTCATTTTAGCCAACTTAACCTCCAGTTTGGAGATCGCTTTCTGGGCCAATTTGAGCGCATCTTCGCTCGTGTCTGCCTTCTTCTCGGCATCCGATCTCAATTGATCCGCGCTACGAGCCCTCTCCATCTCAGCGTCGGCCCTTGAGGCTTCCTTGTTCGCCCTCAAAGCCTTGACCTCAGCCCTTCTCCTCTGGCCTTCAACTTCCTCGTGTAAATGACCAATCTGTTTGATGGCGTCGCGATAGCGACAGCCCATATCAGCTATCCATCCGATAGTCTGCAAAACAAGAATTTAAAACCATAACTTCAATAGTATTTGGACTAAGTGAAGCTAAGTTCAAATATGTACCAAAAGTGCCGATTAGTGGCTAGTGTCTGTCAGATTCGAATCCGCTTCCACCGAAAGCCTCCTTGTTAGACGCAAGAACGACACGACGTAGCTTTGAATGCGACTTCTGGATCTTTAAGCGCCGAAGCATCAGAAGAAACCGGCATGTTTCTTATCATCGGCTGAATGACAAAAGGAACGATCACGTCCGATCCCTCTAATCGAGGACATTTGCTGCCATGTTCTTCTGAGCCGGCCTCAAACTCGGCAGGGGCGTTTCTCTGCCTCAATTTCTTGGCCAGCCTGCACGATCAAAGTAGATTCGGCATTCCGATTTTCTGCCATCTCCACCTCAATAACGCGCAAGGACTCTGATTTGCTAACAGGTAGGAAAAATTGAGATTCGGTGGCGGGTGGTACTTCAGACGGAAGGGCCTCTGCTCTTCGCCGCTCGGCCAACCTTTCCGCATTCGCCTTCCTAGCAAGTTTTGTCAGGCTTAACCCGGCCATGGCTTCGGGGTCTGCGGTGGGAATATCCTCTAAGCTGTGAAAAATGCCGTCAAGTGAAAGATCCCATCGGCTCGAAGTGGATGGGGGATTGGCCGAATTCAATACCTCGTTAGACTCGGTTTCGGACTCTACATCCCGCTCCGAATCGGACCCTTCAAAACCAACCTGCCTCAAGTTTTTGAAGTCGGACAAAATAAGAGCGATAAGAGAATCTTCACCCTCCGGAACCGGGATATTTTCCGCCGCCAAGAAGGTCGTATATGTCGGCTCGTAACGAAGCAGAATGTGGGCCGCCCTCCCTTGTTTCTGAAGACTTCGACGGCCGAAATATTTGAGCGCGACTTCAATATCCGAAAGAACGGCGCTGTCAGTTGAAGACAGAACTTTCTTCAAATTGCTCCCTGCACAAGCCAAGCCGTCACATTTCAAAGAAGAGGCTTTACAACAAAAACGAACAAATAATAAAAGCGAGAAGGCAATCAGCCACCTGGTTCGCCTCTCCGTCTAGGAATAGGGTCGACGTGATCCTCCCTTTTGCCAAATTCCCAGTTACCCTGGACAACAACCATAACATCATCAACTCATTTTCCAGAACTGGAAAGCATAGTAATCAGCTGATGGTCGATATCCTTGGCCCTAAGGAAAAAATGCCCGTGCCGGCCAGAAGACTTAGCCAAGGCATAACAATGCCGGATGGCTGGAATGCCAAGGTTAATTCTTAGGCGACGGTTGAGCGCTATAAACCCCATTATGATTCTAAAGAAATTCACATTAGGTTGGGAAGGGATTAAACCCCAATGGCGAAGCACAGCCCTAAGAAACGGGTGAAGGGGGAAACGGACTCCACCCTCTGCAATTGACAAAAGAGGAAAGACAATCGTGGTTTTGTCCTCCCTCTCCATATCAAGAGTGCCGTCTGCCACAAGCGACAGACGGACATCATCAGGAATGGAGAAATGGCGTTTAAAGCCAGCAATTCGATCTGACGAGAGGAGGTCTTTTAAATGTTTCGCCATACCCTACAGTTTATGAGAATATGCCAAGGAAGGAATAAACCAGAAAGAGTCTTCGAAGCAATGGAGGAGAGAACTTACAAAGGACAAAGAGGATATCGGAAAAGAGAGTTGCAGGGACGATTCAAAAGGCAATCCAGCGATGAGCGTCATAAAATACATACTTGAAAGGACGTCAAAATTTTAAATCGCAATAAATAGACACGTGCGAGGGGGCGGGAAGTCGACACGACAACCGAAAGGGGTGCACTTAGATATCCGCTTGACGATGAGGCCAACCGCCAAATTTTGGCTTTCACTTTTCAAAATTCAAAACCAAGCACTCCAGCCAACTGTCGTCGGTGAAGTGCTTGGGGGGCAATTGTGGGAGCCGAATAAGTAGAAGAGTCGAAAGATACGTACCCCAGAAATTAGATACTATTCAGCTTCATATTGCGTGACTAGGACGCGAAATACGTTAGTAAAGCCGAATAGACGGAGGTAAGTAGCTCCGAATGAATAAAAGGGGAATGGGATAAAAGTAGGCTCAGGCCCCGAGGCCCAGAAAGCAAGTATAAATACAAGAACCACAGATTTAGAAAGGTATGTAAGAATCACTTCACTTAACTTAGTAAACAAGCTATCCTGAGTGTCTGAACTAACTTGTCCGTCGGAGTGCTAATTCCGCACCCTAATCGAGTGTTTGTATCTTTTTAGGTGACTAGCTGAGGATCACTCCCAGGATCTGAAGAGTATTTCCAAACCACTTCTCCACAAGAAGGTGTTGGACTTTAGACATAATCGCACCGATCGGCCCGATAACCCAGATATTTCTTATCCACACACCTTATGCGTTTGCTATCCACTTGAAGTTGTTCATTAGCTCGATGTGAACATTGGTCACTTGATCGGCGTGAATCTCGTCTTTTCTCTCATTTAGCCCGATTTCATGGTTCAGGGCTCCGTGATGGTACAGAGTTTATTGACTGAACGATTTCAGATGGGACCGTCTTGTTGGCCTTGTGTCCGGCTTTGACCCGCAGGGCATCATCTTCCACTTTGCAGTATTCCTCGACTTTTTTCATTAATGACCAGACTGTTTTAGGGGGTCGTCTGGTCAAGGGGCTCCAGAGGGCACTATCAAGATGCAATCCCATCTTAAAGGCAGTGATGGCCATGGAGTCATTGCAGGCATCGTCTACTAGATTAAAGCATTCTCAATAGCGCACCGAATATTCACGAAGGGTTTCTCCCTATTGAATTTGCATTGCCCAGAGAGAATCGGCTTGCTTTGGCTTGACCTCATTGGTGATGAACCTTGCCCTAAAGGATTTTTGGAGTTGGTGGAAGCTCTTAATCGATGCCGGTTCCAATTTATAATACCATCTGACGGCCAATGGTCCCAAACTGCTCGAAAATATTCGACACATGAGGCCCTCGTCGTCTGCATGAAGCGTCATGGCTTGCTTATAATGACGAATATGATCAATAGGGTCCGATTTTCCATCGTATAAGGTGAACGATGGAGCTTTGAACTTTTTGGGTAGCACTGCCCTAGCGATCCGTCGCATAAAGGGGTCGTGTTGATCCTCTTCGTCTGAATCATTTCTTCTTCGCTTATTCCACGCACGCGGACTTCCTCCTGAAGAACTGAAGACCTTGACTCGTCCCTTCTTTTTGGATTCTAGGGATGATGAGTCAGAGTCACTGCCACTATCATGTCTCTGAACTCGAGGTCATCGACCATCCTTTCCCAAAGGTCATCCTCGATCTTGGCACACGGCCTATTGGGATTTTGCCACCTCCAGGGCAGCCAAATCCTATCGAAGGCGCTCATTCTCAGCCATCATGTTTTCTAACCTTTGTTCATTTTGCTTCGCCTGATCCATAATCGCTTGTATTGTCTCATGTGCTGATGTCGAGGGTGAGGTCTGGGCAACTGAGTCGAAGTTCAAAGCCCTTCGTGCGGCAATGTTCTCTGGCCCAAGCATGTTTCTTGGAGTGGTATCATCTCGTGGTGTAAGGTCGCCAAGGATCATCGAGGATCTTCACACGCCCGCCATGGATGTGCTTGAGTATTCCCACAGAAGGCACCAATTGTGGAGATATGGTTTGGAAATACTCTCTGGATCCTATAGGGCGCTCTTGATCTCAGCTAGTCACCTGAAAAGGAATGAACACTCCGGTTGAGGGTGCCGGAATTAGCACTCCGACGGATAAGTCGATGTATACTCATGGTTGCTTGTGTCTCATGTTAATCTTATTTTTTCTCACATACCTTTTCTTAGCTGATGCTCCTCTTATTTATAGTCGTCCTTGATATTGATGGTTGGGCCCACCTTTTGACAACTGAATAATTGGTTATTTGGCTATTCTGTCCTACCTATTCGTATCCGGCACAGCTTACAGCTGATTCTATGGCCATTCTGGTAATTCGGCCTCTGTCCCTCCAAGATAGAGCCGTATAGTACATAACTTGATTTCTTTCTTTAAACTAAATCGACTTCCCTACGTAATTATATTATTCGGCTCCCACATACATAATGCATGCGTTGCATTAGTCATATTGCATTAATTAGGAACATGCATATTTTTCTAATTATTTTTCTTTGTTTTGGCTTGGAGTACTAGGTTAGCTATTTTGAGCTTTAGCATATTACATGAATGTGGTTGTTGCCATGTCAAAGCATACTCCTATGAGGCTAATTACTTAAATGATATAACTGTTTGAATGCCTGTGGATGAAGGCTAGTTGCTTGAACTGGGATGGTTTGATCAAATGTCCATTTTATCCCACTTTTTCAAGTGACAAATTCACGAAACAATTTCAAAACAAAACATGAGGTCAAGTGTTCCAATTCTCGCAAAATAGTCTATACCTTGTGTGCGCATCACATAGTAATATAGCTAATAAATTGGAACAAGAGCATATAATGTAAATAAGAATCACATCATGACTAGTAGAGGTCGATCTTTGATCGGGCGAGTGGGGTGCTCAATTCATGACCTTACCCTCTTGTACCTAAGTTCCCAAGCCGAGACACTTTGGTGATAATGGATTAACGACCTTTGGCACGAGTCTTGGGTTTTCTAAATTTCCTAAAAAAAAAATATTTAGGTGGTGACATTGAAATCTGGCAAAGTAGTCCATTTTTGGCATTTTATTGAAACATCGATTTTCCAAAGAATTAGCGGATTTGGACTATTTTGTGTTTTTATTGTTTCACATTACACTTTGTGAAATCAGATTCAAAACCATGGGAGTCCGAATTGTAGGGCTTGTCGTTTTCTGAAAAGGAGCGCGAAAAGTCGAGCTACACAGAGCTGCTGTTAGGGTCTATAATTTTCGGATTTGTAAGTGGGGAGGTCGAGTTTGCAACTCTGACTCACTCAAAACACTTCAAAAATTGACTAAAAGCTTGGTCCTCAAAGATGAGGAGTAAGGGTCCTATTTATAACCTTATGGGATACTTGGGGAACATTTTAGGTCATCCTAGGGTTTCTCCATCGCATTCTCTTTGCCTCAAGAAATCACACATAAACTAGAATATGGACGTCATAGGGTTGTGCAGTTGCACAGGCCATGTGTGGGCACACAACCCATGTACGACCGTAAGATCTATGTGTGGCCACACATTTCTCCTGGGCATGTGTGTCATGCATGCATGCATAAGTACGTGGTTTGGGGCCTTTGGACCCTCTCATGACCTAAGTATGTTTGTTTGACTCCTAATTGATGTTTTTACACAAAATAGGTCATTGGTTTTGAAATCGTTCATCAATTCAAAGTCAATTGGACTTTTTCCTCCTAAGTGGGACCTAAAAAGTTTGATTTTAGATAAAATAGGTTTAGGGGTAAAATTGTTATTTTTGCCAAAAAAAAAAAAAAAAAAGAGTTTTGGCTAAAATGGGTTTACACAATAGCTTTTAACAGCTTCAAATATCTTTAGGAATGAAGTAATTACCATTTCATCATTGGAAAGCTTACAAGCACCCAAAATTTTAATGTTAGTCAAAAATGGGATGTCTACATTGTGAGAACTAGAATTGCGGGGAAGTGGATTGGAAATACTCTTCAGATCCTGGAAGACGCCAATGATCCTCAGCTAGTCACCTGCAAAGATACAAATACTCATTCGGGGTGCCGAATTAGCACTCCGAACAAGTCGGGCCTCTACTCAAGAAAGATTGTTCACTAAGTTTTTAGAAGTGATTCTTGCATACCTTTTCTAGTCCATTGCCATTATATTTATACTCATTTATTCTGATCCTCAGGGCCTACTTTTTTCAATCATTATCTTTTCCACTATTCCTCTAGGATCCTCCCTATTCGCCTATTTATCCTATTCGCCCCTTATCCTTGCGGGATATCCACGGCTAGCCAAGCTTCAAATATACCTCCTTTATCTTCGCCAATTATGCGGTTACCACAATTGCCCTCCGAACTCCTGCTGACGGCAGCTTGATCGGCGTGTTTGGTTCAGAATTTGAGAAGTTTAGCTGCTGCTTCAAGATGCCCCAATATGTCAGGAGGCGCACGCCTTTTTGCTCATCATTACGCTTTCCTGCTCTATTCATGTGTATCTCAAAGATTTATTGCGATTTGAAACTTTGGTCCTTTCAATTCACATTTCCGATTTTCTCGAGACTTTTGATCGCCAAAGGCATATCCCTCCGTGACTCGCGCTTCGCAACTTCTTCCCGCCTTCCCTTGTCTCATCTGCCAGAAGTCTCCTTCCTTCTTTGTAATCCTATTTTCGCTTGCTATTTTAGCTTCGCTAATATTTAGTTCTTTGCTAAGATGGCCAAACATTTGAAAGACCTCCTTCGAGGATCGTATTCCTGCTTCGCAACATTTTTCTATTCTCGACGACGCCCATTTATCCCTTGTAACGGACAACGCTCTTGACATGGAGAGGGAAGATCAAAACACGATCAGATTCCCTTTTATCCATTATGGAGGGCGGGTTCGCTTTCCTACACCCACTTCTTAGGGCCGTTCTCCGCTATTGGGGTTTGATTCTTCTCAACCCAATGTAAATTTCTTCGAATCATCATGGGGGTTGTAGAGTTGAATCGACGCCTTTAGGATTAACCTTGGGATTCCAGCCATTCGGCATTGTTACGCCTTAGCCAAATCCTCCGGCCTACCGCGATATTTTCTCAGTACAAAGATATCGACCATCACTTGGTGACTATGCTTGCCAGTTCTGGTAAGCGGGTTGACGATGTGATGGTCAACGTCCGAGGTAATTGGGAGTTCGCTGAAGGGAAGGATCACCTGGACCCTATTCCCAGACATAAGGGTGACCCAGGTTGCCACGCAATGTCTTATGTTTGTTGGTCTATCTCTTATTCGGCTCTTTTCCCTAAATTGCTTTTTGTCTTCTGCAGGTAATAGGTTGAAGAAAATTTTGACTTCGGTTGACGACGTAGTTCTTGGGGAAATCAAGACTGCACTCACATATTTCGGCCGCCCAAACGTACAAAAACAAGGGAGAGCCGCCCATATTCTCCTTCGGTACGAACCCACTTACACTACTTTCTCGGCTGCAGACAACATTCCGATTTCATCCGGCAATCAACAGCTCTCAGCCCTTATCTTCCCCAGCTTCAAAAACCTTAGGCAGATTGGTCTTGTAGCTTCTGATTCGGAGGAAGACGCCGAGCCGGTTGTAGAGGTGATTGCCGATCCTGGGAGTCTATGAGGGGTTGTAGAGGGCGACGGTCGCACGCTATATTTGAGGCCACCGAGCCATCCGCCTCAGGATGAGCAGATTTCTCTTCTGGGGATATTTTTGCAAATTTGGGGGATCTACCTGGCGATTTCTTTGAGGGTATGGCGAAGGAAAGCCTAATGCAGATGGCGCGTAAAAGAAATGCCGAGCGGATAACCGCCCGAAAGAAGGCTGAATGCGCCGAATCAGATCCCAGCTTGATCAAGCCCTTCGTACGCGTTTCTGAGGGGACGGTTGAGGTTGCTGTGTCCGACACGGGAAAAGAGGGTGGAGAACAGGCCGATGGGGAACGGCTGATTCCGGAGCAAGGCCAAAAGCGTGGTGCCGACGGAGAAGCGAGTTCAGAAGCTGGCCCTGGTAGCAAACGGCCTCGGCTTGAAGAATCGGACGTGGTCGCTCCGTTCGTTATTCAACCAAAGATCAGGGATATGCCGATTTTATCCGACGCTTCGGCCATCGAGGATCCAGCCGTGGCTCTGAGCCTGGCGGTTTCAATTTCTCTGCCGGCTGACAACAAAGCCTTCGGTGTCGTGCCTGATATTATGGCCGTTGCCCTAACTGCTCAATCGACACTCCTGGTAGGTCACCTTCATTTCACTCTTGTTTGTTAAAGGCGTCTAATCATACTGAATTGTTTTGTAGACGATTGGAAGGATCGCCGACTTGGGTCGCTGCCTGCGTGATGCTCTCGGGAGAATTGACCATTTGCAAAAAGAGGTGCAGGGTCAGAAAAGTAGGGCTGAGTTTGAAATTATGAGAGCTGAAATGGAGAGTGCGCGAGCCGAAGCGGAGAAGGAGAGGGTTCGTATCGCCGAACAGCTTCGTGTTGATGCTGAGGGTAGGGCAACTGTGAGTGAGGAATCGCTCAAACTTTCCAAGAAAGCACTTGCTGAAGCGGAAGCTCAGTTAGAGGAGCTTAAGGCGGCCCGCGAGAAAGCCGAATCGGAGGCCTTTGAGGTAGGGAGAGGCGCCGCTCTGACGGAATATGTTGAAGAAGTGTCCAAATTTGAGAATTGCGGGTTCAAACATGGGTGGCTCAAAGCCCTTGCCGAGGTTACATTGATTTGCCAATTCCTTATGAGCGTGTGGATGTTGAGCCACTTGAACTGAGCACGACGAGTGATTTGGGAGCCGCATCGAAAGCGCCTTTTTTGTTTTTGTTTTTCTTCTTTTGATAGTGCTTTGTTGGTTCAGTAGTTTTCATGTATAAATTGGTTAGCATCTGCAAGAATTTATTAATGAAAATTTCCTTGTAATTTTTGCTACCACCACACACTTTGTATGAAAGAGTTCTGTGGTTTAATTTTAATGAAAGAGTTCTGTGTTTGTCAATGCATTTGGTAAAATGGAATTGCATATACTGTGGGGAAACCCTGATTTGTGACTTTGCCCTTGCCCCAGGGGGTTCATGACAAGAATTCTAGCTCTGAATCAATTTGTGAGCCGGCCTGGGTACTTGGTCCGAATAGATTGATAAATCTGCTCTTGCCAGTCAACTCGTGAGCCGGATGATTTTACTGTGGCATGAATGATTTTATCTAGAACTCTTCTAAACAAACCGTACATACAATATCGTGTGTCCAAACTTTAGTTCGTTCCTTACTTGAATCTGAGGTTTTCATCAACAGTTCTTGTGCGCTCTTTTTTTTTTTTATGTCGCTAACCACTGAAGGTAGAGAGGAAAAGATTGGTCAATATTTGGGTTCCTGCAGACTCAATACATATCCCATCAAAATCACCATTTGCAATTTCATTGCCTACTGATCTTGGACCCTTAGATTGATGAATCTACCCTTGCCCCAGGGGGTTCATGATAAGAACTCTGGCTCTGAGGAATCAATTCGTGAGCCGGCTGGGGTACTTGAGCCGAATAGATTGATGAATCTGCTCTTGCCCGAATCAACTGGTGAGCCGGCTGGGGTACTTGAGCCAAATATATTGATGAATTTGCTCTTGCCCTAATCAACTTATGAGCCGGCTGGGGTACTTGAGCCGAATAGATTGATGAATCTGCTCTTGCCCTAATCAACTCGTGAGCCGGTGGGTACTACGACTTAGGTCAAGATCTTGAGCCAAAGCTTGTCCCGCCACAACTTAGTCGGCCAAAGGCGATTGGGTTTCGCAATTAATGAACTTGCCTCGATCGTCGCCTCTGCGAAAGTGTTAAATGATCAAAGGTACAATTTTTTAAGAGTCCGTAGGTATCTCGATTCAAACTCCGAGAGAAAATCTATTGTGCGAATGTCGAACAAACTCTTCTTTAACAAAGAAAGGGAAGCCAAGACATTGGCCGAGCTTGGCGGTGATATGAATCAAGTGAACACCGTGGTGTGCTCTTCGCGGCCGAGTAAGAGTTCTATGGGTCGAGAGAGGCGTGAATCTTCTCGACGTCGTAGTAGGTCGCCCAGACGGGATAGTCAGTCCCAGGGGTGATCGCCACACGCCCAAGTCGAAAGGAGATCAGACGCGAATCCGCGTCGCTAAGTTTTGGCAAGATTTTTGAAGAATAGGCCCATGACGGAAGCGGACTCGATCGTTCGAGATCCAGACGTGGCGGTCGAGTTTGCTCGATAAATATTTCCTCTGGAAGTTCAGCAGTCAATTGCTGTCGTCAGGACTATGAAGTGTTTCGCGAGGGCATTCATGGGGCGGTGAAAGGGCTCTATACGACTTATGAAGTCGGCATGCGATTGCGCGCCACCCGTCGAGAAATGGAGAAAAAGGAAGAGCATATCCGCAGTTTGGAGGCTTGCGTGGAGGCAGCTGAACGTGAGTTAAGAAAGATCAAAGCGGCTCAGGTACAACCAGTAGGGCGGGTGAATCCAATCGTGGAAGAGAGGGTTACCAGTCGGCTTATAAGCGCTGCCATTGCCGATCGTGAAACGGTGAGCATGTTCGCATTGGAGTCTGCAAAGGGGAGGTCTTATGAAAGACGTTTTCACGAAGGGCGCTTGGTTGGAATCCAAAAGACCAAGGAGAAGCTTGCCGAAGAAGTTTGCCGATGTGAAAATCGTGGGTTTAGGCATAATTGGATCAAGGCATCTCAAGTCGCCGAATCTCTTCGCTTGTCAGGCATCGATTCGGCGTCACCTCTCTACCATAGTAAGGACTTTCCGTTTTCTGCTTTCGAGGTTGAGAAGAGTGAGGATGAGGGCGACGCCGTATGACTTTAATTATTGTAAGGTTCGAACGCTGGTCGCGTTCGCAGTTATGTAATTTCTTGGTTTTTTGAATAAAAGACGCTTTATTGAAAATATCAAATTGTCTCCCGCATTCGGCGTGTCCGTGTTTAATTTTATTGCATGAATGTTTGGATAGACGTAAATACATCGATCGGACTCAAAGATTCGTTAAATCGATGCCGATTCGTTGGCGTGATCGCCTACATGTAATGGCCGCATTTTTGAATAAGGCCATTGCGCGGTGTTGTTGAAATTTGAAGAAGCCGTGAGCCAGGGATCGGAGGGGTTATGGCATTTTTGCATTTTTAGACTTAGCTCGAATGCCAGATGTCTAGCCAATTGGGCTAGATAATTTTTGCCCTTTGCGCAAATTGCGGCGCTGCTTTAGCCAACCGCTGGGTTAACTAGGTCATGGAGAATGTTGACCGACGCCGTCTCGGGGTTTAGTGTTGATAAAATCACTGATTTGGGCCTCGAGATCGCGCCATTGCCGAGAATAAAAGCGCAGCGCCTCATGCAATCAAACATATTTGGCTCACCAAAGATCTATTGCGGATGCTCAAGAGTTCTCACCATCGATGGTGATGATAGTTGCAGAGCTCAAATTCCCGAACTTGGCGCCGATGGTTTGCGGCGGAGGATTCTCCCGTGTCGCAGGTGGACCGCTGAAAGGAGAAACTGGAAACACGTCAGCCTCCAAGTCGTTGAAGCAGATCGCCCCGAAAGGAGATACAACGACCGCTGCCCCTAACCTCCCTTGTCTTGGATCTTGGCCTTGACATTGTCGATGGTGTCAGAGGCCCAGTGACATGCCGATTCGGACGTGGTTAGATCGATGCGTTTTGAGCCGCGATGGTTGTTCAAATGACAAGAGTTGGATCGATCGGTTAATTTGTCTTAGAAGAGATAGATATTGTAATGTTCGAACGCGGATTGCGTCTATGTAACAACTTTTTAATCAAATAAAAAGTGTTATTTCATATAGTTGAGTCTTACTCTGAAAATCTTTTGTTTAGCTATGTCGGATGAATGTTCCTGATCCCAACTTTTAATGGTTAAGCACGTCATTTCGTATGGTTTAATGGTTTGCTATTAGTTTGCTATCGGAAAGTTTGCTACCGGAGCTTTTATGTAGCTTAAATATTTTTCCTCAGATTCGTGATCGCCCTGCCTTAGGCGAGATGCGAGTTTAACCTAATGGGTCAGATTTCTGGGTCGGCTAAGGCACGCCTTTGTCCGCGAACCATATTAGTAATTCCAGCTTAATTAGTTGATTAAAATAGGCTCCGGATCCGAAGACTTATTCGCCCTAAGGTGTCGGCCAAAGGGCGCTCCGAATCCGGGGACTTAATTTGGCCAATCGTGATATCCACGAAGGGCGCTCTGAATTCGGAGACTTATTCGGCCCTCAGGTGTCATGCACCAAAGGGGGCTCCGAATCCGGAGACTTATTCGACCCTAAGGTGTCATGCACCAAAGGGGGCTCCGAATCCGGAGACTTATTTTGGCCAATCGTGACATCCACGAAGGGCGCTCCGAATCCGGAGACTTATTCGGCCCTAAGGTGTCGTGCACCAAAGGGCGCTCCGAATCCGGAGACTTATTTTGGCCAATCGTGACATCCACGAAGGGCGCTCCGAATCCGGGGACTTATTCGGCCCTAAGGTGACCTGTACCAAAAGGGGGCTCCGAATCCGGAGACTTATTTTGGCCAATCGTGACATCCACGAAGGGCGCTCCGAATCTGGAGGCTTATTCGGCCCCAAGAGGCTTGAAGGAGAGTTTGCCAAAGAAAATCGATTTTCATTAAAACGTGGTACCAGTACAAGCATCAGATCCCACAAGTCGGGTCCGTAAATGGATCTTCATAAAGTCTACGTTCGCGCGGATTGCGGTGAGCCACGGATCTCTTCAATGCCACGGTCTGTTAGGAAGCGCATAAGCTGATGGTAGGTGCTTGGGACAACCTTCATGACATGCAACCAGGGGCGCCCCATGATGGCATTATACGGCGATGGAAGCTTCACAACCAAGAATTCCACGTCAACCGTTTTTGAGCCCGCTCGAACAGGTAGCACGATCCTCCCCAACGGGTATTCTGGATTTGTGTTGAAGCCGAACAGTGGCTGAGACGACGGTGATAGGTCCGACTCGTTGAGGCCGAGTTCGACAAAAGTTCTCAGAGTACAAGATTTCGGCGCTTCCTGGTCTATGAGAATGCGTTCAACGCTGAACCGACGTACGCGTAATTTGACGACCAAAGGATCGACGTGGCTGGCCACTGTTCCGACGAGGTCGGAGTCATCGAACTTAATTGTCGGAGCTTCTCTGGGCCTGCCGGTTGACATGTTATGTTTTTGGGGAATTGGGTGCGATTGAATCGTATGCACGGTCGGGGATGCCGGCAGACCGTAGATTATGTGGATCACACCAAGTGGAGGTGAATCCTGTCTCAAGGCTAATGCTTTGGTTGGCCTTCCCTTGCTCACGATCGCAGCGATCGACCATCTTGCACCAGTTCCTCCAGATGATCCTTTAGCACATAACAGCTCTCGGTTTCGTGGCCGTGATCTTTATGGTATTCGCATCGTCTGTCCCTCCTCCGTGTGTCGGGAGGCCCCACCATCTTCGACGGCCACTTGAAAAATGGAAGGTGCTGGACTTTGGTCATTATTGCCACGATCGGCTTTGTCAACTCAGTATACTTCTTGTCGGTTCGCCTTGAGCGTCTGCTGTCGACTTGTAGTTGTTCGTTCGTTCGGTAGGAGCACTAATCGCTTGATCGGCGGGAGTCCCGCCTTTTGTCTCGCTTGGTTCGTTGCCGGGGCTCAGGGCTCGGTGGCGACACGGAGCTTATTGGTCGGGCAATTTCGGGGAGGGTCGTTTTGCTGGAGATTTGTCTGGCTTTTATCCTCAGGGCATCATCTTCGACTTTACAATATTCTTCAACTTTACAATATTCTTCAACTTTCTTCATCAACGCCCAGACTGTTTTGGGGGGCCTTCTGGTCAGGGAACTGCGCAGAGCACTGTCAGGATGTAAGCCCATTTTGAAGGCGGTGATGGCCATGGAGTTGTTGCAAGTGTCGTCAATAAGGTTGAAGCACTCCCAATATCGTGCTGAGTACGCTCTGAGCATCTCTCCCAACTAGATCTGCATAGCCCGTGAGGGAGTCGCCTGCTTTCGTTGTACCGTTGGTGATGAACCCGCCCTCAAGGATTTCTCGCAGCTTGGCGGAAGCTTTTAATCGGGTTGGCTCCAACTTGTAATACCACCGACGGCTAGTGGACCTAGGGTCGCTAGGGAATATTCGCACATGAGGGCTTCATTGTATGCGCAAAGGTCATGGCTCGCTTTGTAATGACGGATATGATCAGTGGGGTTTGATTTTCCGTCGTAAAGGGTGAATGACGGAGCTTTGAATTTCTTGGGCAGGGACGCCCTTGCGATCCGTCGAACGAAAGGATCGTGCTGGTCTTCCTCGTTTAAGCTGCTTCTCCTGCGCTTGATCCTTGTTCGCAGATCCTTTTCAGAGGAGCTGGAGGTTTCGGATCGTCCCCTTGCGTCGAGCTCCGTGGATAATGAGTTGGAGTTGCTATCGGTATCCTTTGGTCGAGCCCGAGGTCTTTGCCCGTCTGCCCTCGGAGGTCGCTCGTTCTCGCCCATGGCCTCTAGATTTTGCTACCTCCAGGCCAACTCTTGATGGAGTCGTTCGCTCGCCGAATCATGTTCTCGAGCCTTTGTTCGCTCGCTTTTGCTTGTTCCATGATAGCTGCATTGTTTCTTGTCGAAGTTGTTGGCGAATCAAAGTTCAAGACGCTGCGTGTCGTGATAGTTTCTTTTCCGAGCATATTAGCCGGGTGAGGTCGTCTCATTGTGATCTCGTCGGTGGCTATCGGAGGATCTTCAGTCACGCCTTCCATGGATGTATTTGAGTATTCCCACAGACGGCACCAATTGTGGGAAGTGGTTTGGAAATACTCAGATCTTGAAGACGCCAATGATCCTCACTAGTCACCGCAAAGATACAAAACTCCGGGGGTGCGAATTAGCACTCCGACGGACAAATCGCCTCTACTCAAGAAAGCCTGCTCACTAAGTTTTTAGAAGTGATTCTTGCATACCTTTTCTAGTCCATTGCCATTATATTTATACTCGCTTTTCCGATCCTGGCCAAGGCCTACTTTTTCAATCATTATCTTTTCCACTATTCAGCTCTAGGGATCCTCCCCTATTCGGCCTATTTATCCTATTCGGCCCCTTATCCTTGCGGGATATCTGCTGGCTAGCGTCAAGCTTCTGAAATATACCTCCTTTATCTTCGCCAATTATTTGGCTACCACAAGAATCTATAACAATGGTGACTATACTTTTGAACGCTTCCACAATGTGGTTATTATAATTGTTGTTATCATGTCATCTAATTGATAAAATGCTTCTACTCAATTAATGTTTTTGTTGTATATTATTATCATATGTTTCAGTATACTACTTGTGTGTTCATGTTTATGCTTACTTGTTATTATTTATACAATTGTACTGCTATATCTAGACTTTTTCGTATTATCCAAGGGGTGTATAAAGTAGGGTTTGGGAGTTTCATTGGACCTCGCAGATCTCGACTTTTTTTTTTATTTTTTTATTTCCATGTTGTTCAATGCCAGGTTCTAAAGGATTCTCACTGGTGATGAAGATTTTGTAGAAGAGCTTGGGAAGCTGCGGCAGGCGTGGATTAATATTGGAATTTCTATTCCTTGTTTACTTTATTAAATTCTGATGTATTAAGATTTATCTTTGGATGTGAAATCTTAGCAGAACCCTATATTTCCTAATTACTATATACCTTGATGTCCTCGATTTTTGGGATGTCACACGAAAAGCTTACTTCTATATATAACTTTCAAAATTTATTTATAACAAATTTTACAATAAGAAAAAAAAGGGAAAGAAAAACATTCAAACTCAAGTATTAAATGAAAAGTGAACAAATTGTAATAAAATATTACTTAATTTTTTTTTCTTTTTTCTTTTTCTTTTTCTTTTTATTTTTATTTATTTATTTAGTTATGTTTTACATTTTTAGTCCTAAAATTGCTAAGCAAACTTTCTTAATTTAACTTATAAACTAAATCATTTTCAATGAATAAAATTACCAATCCATTCAATCTTTCTTGTGACTATCCATTAAATTTGAAATGTAAGATTTAATACACTTTAAATCTTAAAAACAAAAAAAACAAAAACAAAAAAACAAAATCTCCACAAACAACTGTAACTGGTACATTTAATCATATTCTAACTCATACAATTAAGAAATAACTATCCATTAATTTCAAATAATTCACCACATTAATTAGCTTTTGGTTTTTCTCGATAAAAACAATCATCTATTAATTTTAAATAATTTATCACATCAACCATCAATTAGTTTTGAATTTTCACCTAACTTTATCAAGGTATGTTAAAATCATATTGGTTTTTTTGTGGGCTAGTATAGTAATTACGAAAGTTTCGAAGCCTTATTTTTTACTCAATTTTTGGAGTCCTAAAGTGACAACTTTGCTGCTTGCATCAAAGCTTGACTTTGTCAACGATGACCAATGGTGGAGCTGGCTAGGTTTTGAAGACTACGGATGAGAGTAGGGTTGTAATTTCATATTAAGATAAAATTGTAATAAAAAAATTATTGAGAAGTTGGGATCAAAGAAATTTGGTAGCGGTAAATGGAAACTCTAATAAATAAATAATAGAACACTCATATAGAGTCAGCATTGCTAGTGCAAGGTGGACACAGACTAGGGATGGCAATTTGAACCCGGCCCAACGGGGACCCGACCTCCCGACCCCAATTAAAACGAGTTTGTCCTGAAGATTACTGTAGACACCCCATTTTTGACCGTCCTCAAGACTTGGACGTCACCGCTTGAAAACTCGGTGATTATCCATGTTTGTGTTCATCTTGAGTTCCCAGAGGTCTCGGCTACGCGCCTTGCCTCAGGATCTCTCGACTCGATTGTTTCGTGTCTGGTTTTGCACCAAACACTTGTGTTTTGCCTTGGAGGGGCAGGGAATGGCTTGTGGGCCATCCCCACACTCCACCACCATGGCTTGAGGCCACCGGGTCAGGTGTTTGTTGCCACCGCCAAATGTTTGGCCAAGACTATAGATGGCCGGCCATCGCTTTTTGATCAATTGCATCTTTGGCCGGCCGACCATCGCATCTGCTTGCATATTTTGGCACAACTGCATGCACTTGGCCCTCCATACACGTATGGAGGATCTCTTTAAAAGCTTGTCTTGTAAGATTACAAGACAAAAAGCTCTATAAAGAGAGCTTCTTCTCTCTTGTCAAGAAGATTTTTTTTTTAGACAGCTTTTTTTTTTTAGGGTTTGAGTTCTAGGGTTTGAATATTGTGTGTATCCTATCTCTATTTCTCCCCATCTCTTTGTCTTGTGTGTGTTTAGGCTTAGTATTGCTCACAAGCACCCACCATTACACCATCCCTTGGAGCTGAGGCCCTTGAGGGTTATTTTTGGAGGTTTTAGACTGATTTTAACCTAAAGAAGCTGCTAGAGCTCCATTGGTGAAGAGGGTCTTCAAGGGTAAGAAACTTGTCCCTTTATTTCCCTTTTTTGCATTGTATTTTTGCCTACGGTAAAACTGTTTTTGGGCTTAGTGTATAACATAAAAAAGTTCTGTTTTTTAGCCCTCTAAATAGTTGGTTGGGGGTGCTTTGGCATTTGGGGTTGTTTGACCCCTCTTAAGCCTTGAAAGGCTCCATTTTGTGCCATTTTGGTTGAGCTCCGGGACCATTGTGTTTGGGCCTCCTCACGACTGAAATCTTGAGGGATTTCAGATGTGAGGATGGTGCCTTGAGGTCCTAGGAAGGAGAGGGCCACCCCCTCTCCTTATTGTCCTTGAAAAGGACCATCTTTGCCTCTTAAGGGAGCACCATGTTTAGGTTCATGTTGGCCATGCCTTAGCTATTTTTCATGCTTATTACGTCATAATATGCCTATGTTTTTAGTTGGTTTGGACACACCTTGCATGCCTTGCATACATGTCTTGTAATGCCATCATTTAGCCTTAACATGCACCTAGGCTTTGACCCTTGCTCAAGCATGTTTTAGGCCTAACTTTGTGAAGGTTTTGTGTTTATTTTGGCATGCTCAAGTTTTGTTTTTGGTTTTTTTGGTCGACCATGGCATGCTTAGTATAGCCCCTTTGTATTCTTGGCTTGCGAGCTTTAAATGCATGAACCATGAGCATGCATTATTTGCATTATTTCAATGATTTGGAACCATTTACCATGTTATTTCAGAGCTTATAATGTATGCCTTGCATCCATGTTTGCATCCTCTTAAGTATGCTTGATAGTTGCTCTTTGTGCCTAAGTGATGGACCATGTTTATATGCATGCTTGTATGTGTATTTGGCTCCATTTCCTTAGTTGTTGGCCACTATTTTAGGCTTGTTTGAGGGCTGCCTAATTTAGTTTAAGTCCATCCCCTTACTTGTTGTATGCTTTGTATGCTTCCTTGTAATGCCATGTCGCATATTAGCCAACATGTCTAGGTTGCATTCCATTTGCATGCATGCTTGGCCTCTTGAAGTGCTTGTGATAGAGGTTGAGTTCCATTGGTTTGTCTATGTGCATTGCATTCCATATCAAGATGCACACTTGATTCTTTGGGCCATCATGCATGGAAATACGCGATTGGTGGTCCGAGAATCGAGGCCCATCCTCCTTTGAGTCATACACATGATAAGGGGTGTGGTTGGTGCATACATAGCATGAAATGCATTGCCATGCTTTGTTTTGCCCTCTGTTGCTGTCAACACAGATTCTGCAGGAAGATTTGGCCGGCCGGCCATCTTCAAGGTCACCGCCATATACCAAAGGGCCGATAACTCAATTTGTGGCCGGTGACCACTCTCCATGGCCGGTGGCCATTCTTCTCGGCCGGTGGTGTTCCACAGTGTTCAGGGAAGCAGCCCTGGGACTTGTGCAGTTTTCAGAGGAGGATGACAGCCAAAGCAGAGGCATCTTGTGCATGGCAGTGACTTCCGAGCGAGTCGAGTGCGCATGCATTGGACCCTCTTCCCGAGGCCGTTGTTTATTGCTTAAATAAATTAGTTAATTTGCTTAGCTAATTTATTTGATTGGTAATATTTAATTAGCTTGTAGGTTAATTAAATTGTAATATTTATTTAGACCCTCCGAGTGAAGGCAAATTTGTAATAAGTGTGGGTGCGTGGGTGCGTGTGTGCATGTCGTCCAACCCCCACTTCTTTTTCCCTTTTACTTACCTACTTTGATGGTTAGTATTAGGGCATATTTAAATTAGCATACCCTATGCTATGCATGCGTGCATCATTCATCAGTATTGCATGCATCGGGCTCTACATCATGCTAATCGCATAAGTATTTCAAATCTAACTTGAATACATGCTACTTGTGCATTTTCACATGTCATTTATAGACTAGCCGAGCCTAATCCAATGACATCTTGTATGCGTTGCATTAGGCATTTAAACATGGACTTGGATCATGCATGATTGCTAACATGTTCTTGTTTTGGCTTGGAGTACTAGGTGAGCTTTTATGCTTTAGCATACTGCATGAGTGTGAATGTTAACATGATAGCATGCTCACCATGAGGCTAGCCGCCACGTGATATAACCGCTGAATGCCTGGGTGGAGGTTGAATTACCTAAATTGGAATGATGCATTAAAACTGTGAGTTTTAAGCCCACTTGAGAGTGGCAAAAATCTGCATTTTTAGCCTACTTGCGAATAGCAAACCATTCTCAAAACAAACATGAAATGTTTTGTTCCAATTTAGGCGATTTGGTTTATACTTGTTTGCTGTGCGCATAACATAGTAATTCTAGGCTAATAACTGGAACAAGAACACATAAAGTTTTCAAAACAAGATATCACGGTTAGCAGAGGCCGATCTTCGGATCGGGCGAGAGGGGGTGCTCATAGCTGACCTTCCCCAATCGTACCGAAGCTCCCGAGTCGAGGCAACTTTGGTGATGACGGACACGTGGCCTTTGGTACCGAGTCAGGGTTTCCTAAATTCCCCCATAAAAAATATTTAGGTGGCGACTCTGTATCTGGCAAAGCAGTCCATGTTTGGCACTTCTTTCAAAATCTGTTTTCTCAAAATGATTTGTCGAATTTGGACTCTTTGGTTCAGATTAAGAACCGCGACACGAATCGAGTCCGAACTGTAGCGAGGTCCCTCGCGGGCTTGTTACTATTACCCCCATAGGGCCGGAGATGGTATTAAAAATTAAATCCCCGATGATAGGTTCCCAACCCCGGCCCCGGTCCCGTCCCGCCCCGAACTTCCCCGACAATCCCGTATGTATATATATATGTTTAAGCTTTATTATATATGTTTAGGCTATTATATATATTTTTTGATCAGAAGGCTATATATCTAATAGCTAATATATCTATTATATCTAATATCTATCATTAGTTCTCAACTCTCACTCTCTCTCTCTACTCTCAAGTTCTCAACTCTCTCTCTCTCTCTCTCTCTCTACTCTCTGTGAGAGAGATGAATGAGCAGCTTGAGATGAATGAGCACCTTTAGATCGAGGCCGCGACAGAGAAATCTAGAGAGAGATCGGTGATAGAAGGCTCCTTCCAGATCTGAATCGCGATGAACATTTCTGCTTCGTCTCTAGATCTACAGCCACGGTTCTGAGATAATATATACACACACAGAGATATATACACATTGGTTCTCAAGATCTTCACTATATCAACGTCATTGATATAGATATAGATATATATTTTGTTGTTGTTGATGTTGATGATGAATTGTAAACTGTGTTGATGTTGATGATGATGATAGCTGCTGTGTTTGCTCTTCTTTTTTTTTTTTTGTTTTGGCCGGGGAATTTACGTGGTTGAGGAAACCTGATCTCCATTGGGAGCGGAGGCGGTGACGGGGATAAGTTCCGTCGGATCGCTTCGATCGAGGATCGGGATCGGGCAGGTATTTTCACCATCGGGATCGGGACGAGTGTGATCCCGGCCCGCCCGTCTCCGTCCCTGCCATTCTTGATACGCACTAATCGACCTTTTTCTGAGTCTAGGTTGTAATGGGCCAACTTCTGAAGCGATAAAATTAAATAACTTTTAAATATAAAATTCATTTCTAAAAATTATATATACAAATATCTCCAAAAATAATATTGCAGTGGTGTACCCAAAATCTCTAACTTAAATAATCTCTTTAATGCTTCAACCTCAATTACCACTAAATTGTTTCGCACTTGAAAAATAAATTAACTCGGAAGTATACAATATGATAAATGAAACAATACTCAGATAGAGAATAAATCAACGGTGATCCAAGAAATTACGACATTGCACAAACAATTCAATTCAATAAACAATAACTTGCATATGATCAAATACCCAGTTTTCTATGGTACATGACCAGTGATCGGTCTCATCCACCTCACCCAAGCCCAACTGCTTATCTGGGCTTATTAGTTGAGGCAAATATTGATAGGATCCACTGGATCCATGTACAACGTAGTTCCATGACACTTAGTCAAACAAATTAATGTTGTCAATACAAAATAACTTCACTGAATTAATCAAATGATCAGAGCAATCAAAGATATCAACATATAAACAAATGGAATACTTAATTAGAAGTATTTAAAATAAAACTATTTGCAAAAGAGATTTAGAGAAAATATATTATATATCACCGAATTACCTCAAATCAAGATCATAACCACAAGATAATTAGATCTCACCATCATCAATGCCATATCAAAATATCATTATCTACTAGTTTAACAACTCACACCTATAAAAATAAAAATATAAAATACCATTCTCTCTTTGCCCAAAAGGCCATTGCCCAACCTCACCACACTCTGCCTCTTAATTCTCAATTGCCTAGTTCTATCTATATATATAAGCAACCAATCATCCATTATCTAGATTTGATTGAAGTGAAAGAAAAGAAAAGGAAGCATGGCATAAGCATGATATGGTATGGTAATGCATTTAGGCTTGTGGGGCCATTTGTGAAGCAAATAAAAAGCTAACTTTTAGCTTTTAACTCGTTTTGGATCACATCACCTCTCACATTTTTTACACACAAATGGATAAAAAAGTCAAAAAAATCAAAAAATCAGTTTTTAACCAACTTTTGAAATCACCCCTGTATATCAATCAAAACCAAATGGCATTGGGAAAGGTATGGTTGGCCTCTCTCTCTCTCTCTACATTCTATTTTATATATTTTTGTAAAGGTAAGATTATGGTGTGAAAAGAATATAGACCAAATATAGAATTACAAGAAAAATTGCTATGTTCTTATATAAAAATTTCACCACCAAACTATTATCTTAAATAAAATAAAACACCAATACATCTCATTAAAATATTTACTACCTAAAAAATACAAGATTTTGTAGATGCGCCCTTAGGCTTCGCTCTACAGTTCGGACTCCCTTTTTGTTTGTTGCGGTTCGTAATCTGAACCAAAGAGTCCAAATCCGGAAAATCGTTTGAGAAAACAGATTTTTGAAAAAGAAGTGCCAAACATGGACTGCTTTGCCAGATACAGAGTCGCCACCTAAATATTTTATTTTTGGGAAATTTAGGAAACCCTGACTCGGTGCCAAAGGCCACGTGTCCGTCATCACCAAAGTTGTCTTGGCTCGGGAGCTTGGGTACGATCGGGGAAGGTCAGCTATGAGCACCCCCTTTCGCCCGGTCCGAAGACCGGCCTCTACTAACCGTGATATCCGATTTTGAAAACATTACATGTTCTTATTCCGGTTATTAGCCTAGAATTACTATGTTATGCTCACAGCAAACAAGTATAGACTAGATTGCCTAATTTGGAAACAAGCATTGCATATCCGTTTGTTTGGAAAACAGTTTGAAATTACTACTCCCAAGTAGGCTAAAATACGGATTTCAATGAGTTATTCCAACTCAAGCAATCCAACCTCCACCCACAGGCATTCAAACAGTTTATTTCATATAAGCACTTAGCCGCATGGCAAGCATACTGTCATGTTAACATTCACACGTATGCGAGATGCGAAAGCATAAATACTTACATTGTACTCCGTGCCAAAACAATAAACTATTTAGCAAAATATGCATGACCTAGCTCATGTTAAGATGACTAATGCAACGCATACAGAGTGCAATTAGACAGGCTCGGCTATCTTAAACATGGCATGTGAAATGCACGAGTAACACGTATTCAAGTTAGATTTGAAATACAATGCGTCAGATGATGTACCGAGTCGATACATGTCAACAAATGCATGGATGCACGCATGCATTGCATAAGGTATGCTAATTTTAAATATGCCCTAATCTACCATCATAAGCAGGTAAATAAAAGGGAAGAAAGAAATGGGGGTTGAAAGACATACACACACTCACCCACACTTATTACAAATTTGCCCTCGCTCGGAGGGACCGAATAAATATTACAGTCCGAATAATAAATAAATTAATTATTACAAAAGTTCTAATTATTAAATCAAATTCAATATATATATATATAAAAGAAAGGGGGCCTCAGCCCTGCCTCGGGATGCGCGAATGATGCATGCTCGAATCCGACTTGCCCGAAAAGCCCACACCGCACCACTGCTGCCTCTGTTTCCACTGCCCTGCCTTCCCGAAATACTGCCAAAGTCCCAGGACATCTTCCAAGTGCACCGCAGTATACCACCGGCTAGAGGAAATGGCCACCGGCTGCTTAAATTGACCACCGGCTTCTCTGGAGGATATCGGCTGAAAATATAGTGCCGGTCGGCACATTATACTGCCGGTCGGCAGAAAGTTCCTGCAGGGGACAGTTTGACAGCAGCAGCAGACCAGCAATGCATGGCATGGTTTTTTTAGGCATATTTATGCACGGCCATTGCCTCCTATCATGTTTGGGAACTCAAGGAAGCATGACCCTTGGTTCTCGGGCCATCAATTATGCATGTTGATGCGTGATGGCCTAAGGAACCAAGGTTGCATTTTAATGGTAATGCATGCAACACACAAATGAGACCAAAACCTTATCATGTATAGATCAAAGGTCTTGGTGACCAAGAGTTGAAACAAGTTGCACCACTTGTAGTGTGAACTTCCCTCAACCCTTATGCTTGGTTTGACAACCCCAAACCAAGTAATGCAATGCATGTTATGCAAACATGACTCCATAACACAATGCAATGCTAAAATGCCAACATGCTAAATGTAATGCAACATGCAAGGTGCAAATGCAATGTAAGCATGGACAAATCAAGCATAGGCTCATCATGCTATAACACTTAATGAAACAAGTATGCAACAAACATGACACAAGCATACAATGGTGGATTTAACTACAATGGGGCGGCCCTCAAATCTCCCCAAAACAGTGGCAAAAGGGACCCCAAAACATGAGCAAAATGCTATACAAGCATGCAAGTAAATAGGCCCAAAACCAAGGGCACCAAAGAGAGCATCTAACTACCATCAATATGACCACTCATGGCACATGTTGGACAACCAAAAACAGTTTCTTAGCATGCAAAATTACACCTAACCTCCTTATATGGCAGTCCCAAAATGCCTTGAAACATGGAAGCATGCAAATGGCCTATTCCTAGGTATAACATTGCAACATTTCAAAGCATGAATGAGATGGTAAATGGAAACTCATAGCCATGATATAAAGACTGAAATGTGATCTAAAATGATGCCAAATCATGAGATCAAGGTACGCTAAACATGCTAGGGACTCACACACCCAAGGCTTACAAGCCAACAATGCAAGACAACAATACCAAACATGCCAAACATGGCAAAAATAGTGGCTAACAGCCGTTATAGATGGCAATATGATGCTAATGCCCTCATGGAACTATGCTAAAACATGCAAAGAACATGGCCTAGATGCATGGCATACTTTTAAGCATAAGAGAGCATTTCAAAGCAAGTATGAGAGACATGCTAAGGGCCACAAATCTGACCAAAAACAGAGGTTAAACATGCTCCAAAATACTCAAAAAAAACTCTGAAATGAAGCCAAACAAGACCATGCACACATGCTACTTTTTAGGTCAAAAAACAAGGCAAACAAGGGACAAAGGGGAGAGGGGTGTCTCTCCCCTATATGAAACTTGAAACCATCCTCCTCACCACTGAAAACCCACTGGTTTCAGTGGTGAGAAGACCAAAAACACCAAGTAAACAAAGCCTTAAGAAAAGGGGGGCTAAAATGGCCAAGGCAAAGCCTAAGAAGGTGAGTTTTCACTCAAATCAAAAAGTGACCTTAATGAATGTTCTTGTGCAAGTAAAAACAAGATTTTTTTATGTTATAGACAAAGCTCAAAACACAAAGCAGGATGAGTAGAAACTAGTTGCAAGAATGGGGAAACTAAAGTAACAAGCTCACCCTTGAAGATCCTTTGAAGAACAAGTGGAGCAGCCCTCCTCTACTGATCAAAATCAGTCCAAAACTTCAACAAACAACCCTCTAAGTCTCTCAATCTCGAGCTAAGGTGTAATGGTGTGTGTAATGGTGCAAAAGTAAGGTAAAACACACCTTTTAGGCCAAGAACACACACACAAGGATGAGAGAGTGGGAGATATAGATATATATGGATGTATATCAGAGATATAGAGATATATCTCTGGTTTTTGCCTTCAAAAATTCTAACCTAGCTCAAGGGAGATGAAATGAGCTTATATAGGCAAAACTAAAGCCAAGACTTAATGGCTAAGCAAGACCAAAAGATCAAAGGGGGGGCAAAGGGGTCTTGGCTTCTACAGCTGGCCAAGCTTCTCCAAGAAGCTTTGGCCAAAGGGTCAAGCTTCTAGAAGCTTTAAGGGTGCAAAGGTGCAAAGGGATCACCCCTGTGCACGGGGGAGTGTGATAGTGCATTCCAGCTGGCACAGCTGGCATGCACTATGCCTCAGAGGTGTACAGGGTACACACCGGCCAGCCAAAAAGATCATCGGCACAAAAAAGTGCCGGTCGGCAACATAAAGTGCCGACCGGCCAAAGTTCTTGAGAAAGCAGTGCCGATGGCCAAAATGGAGTGCCGGTGGATGGCAGGGGCAGCCGGTGGGATACAAGGATGGCTAGCAAGCCTCCTCCTACCCTCCAATGTAAAAAAACACACAAGTCTTGGTGGCAAACCAAGCACAGAACAAGTCGGTTGAGAGGTCCCGAGACACAACATGCAGCCGGAAACTCCAGGAACTCAAAACGAACACAATCATGGGTAATCACCGGGTGTTCAAGTGGTGACGTCCAAGTCTTGAGGACGGTCAAAAATGGGGTGTCTACAGTTGCCCCTCTTTGACAGAACTCGGAAGTCATAACAATGACGGGAGTGAATGTCAAAGCCCAGAGACGACCCATTTTTGACAAGGCCGAAGACTTGGACAAACATGCAAGGCAAAACAAGATATACGCCCGAAGGCAGGGGCAAAATGCAACTGAAAATGAAAGAAGCCAAGCATAACTTAAAATCATGCAAAGAAAGCTGTAATGAAGCATACATGCAACAGTTATAAGCTAGCACTCAACAGACTACACTACAATGCAGAAAGGATGTAATAGAATTATACCATTCTCTGTACGTCTCACGCAGGGGATACAATACCTGTGCGGCTCGTCCGGTTTCACTGGCCTCAAATGGGCTGTACATACAATATCGTGCCTGCAAAGAAAACAAACTTAACAGGTACAATGTTGTTAGCAACATGCATGACAAGGCAGTCGAAAGTGCGTGACAATGCATGCAATGTGTATAGCAAGATAGTAGGATTGAACACATGTGAGTAAAGCAATGCACGCGTGCACACAATGTGTATAAAAAGGAACTTGAACGCATATCAGTAAAGCAAAGCACGCATCCAATGCAATGTGTATAAAAGGGAACTTGAACACATATCAGTAAAGCAGAGCACGCATACAATGCAATGTGTATAAAAGGGAACTTGAACACATATCAAGAAGCAGAGCACGATACAATGCAATGTGTATAAAGGAACTTGAACACATATCAAGAAGCAGAGCACGCATACAATGCAATGTGTATAAAAGGGAACTTGAAATTGAACATGGTAAAACATGATGTTGAGATGCAACGTACTGCAACACAGTATAATTGAAATTGATTTATGGAATTCACAGGGTATAAAAGGATACGAGAAGGGACGTCCTCCGCATGTCCCGAGCATTGCTCACAAAAGTTGTGGTACGAGGTCAACTCGAAGCTCCACTTATGTTCTGAAGGCGCAATTTCTTGGATTGCCTTAAGTGATGAAGGTGCCAAATCGCATGACTGACCCGAACAAGAGCGCAAAAGGTACGATGACCGAAAGGGGGAGGTTACCGGTGTCAAACCCAGCATTCTGCTACCCTGCTATTCTTCTGCTTTACTTCCCTTTTTACTAGGAGTTTAAGTACATTGTACTGCCTCGGGCAGGTTTTATTTCTCAAAAGCGTGTATTTTCTTTGTAAAAACATATGATGGAAATGAAACAAATTGTTTGTTCAAAAGGTGTTACATTTGCGTGTTCTATGCATCGCATCGCAAGGCATCACACAACAATGTGACTGAAATTGAAACCGTGTTTTGAAAACAAAGCATCGCATCGTAATAATCAGGTAGTAAACCAATTATAACTCGATAAGCAAAACAGAGGGACTCAGCAAACTAGCCAAACGCGAGTACACCTCGATAAACATTACAAAGACTTAAAGAGAGTGGAATACAACTCGATAAGCAAATATGCAACAACTCGATAAGCAAACGGGTGCGCCTTCATAAGAATTGATCACTGAAGGGTATTGGAAGTGGTGAGACTTTCCAAATTCCTAGCATAAACAGCTCAGAGGACAAAGGGGAGATCCACCGGCCCAGCAGAAAGTCCACCGGCCGTGAGGAATGGCCATCGGCCGAAAGGGTGCTCCATCGGCCAAAACAGATGGCCGGTCGACACTATAGTTGGCCGGTCGGCACTAAACTGTCAGTACCAGCAGAATGTTGACATCTGTCCTCCACTCAACCTTATCCTCTTCAAAAGGATCTCAACTTCGTGGTTCTCTTCATTTCCACATTGATTTGCCCCAAATGGAAGAATTTCTTGCCCAAAATCTCGCAACTTGGATTAACAACTTGGATGGCTCGGAAAAGTTGAATTTTCGGGCTTTCGGCATAAACGCACTATTCACTTTCATGCCGCACCACTGCATTTTCCATTCCTTTATGCCGCGGTAAGATTCTGGAATCCGGTGACACACGTCTTTAGCTTTAGCGGGCAAGAGGTGTGTCTTACTTTTGAAGATTTCCAAGCTCTAATGGAATCTGAGCGCGATGAGGAGATCCTGCCCCAACTTCGTTTTGGCCACGCTCAAGCCTTAGGACAAATGTGTGGGCTCTCAATACCCGATGCTCGTTCTCTGATTTGTGATGGGATACTAGATGTTCTGAGCTTGGTTTGCCGTTTTTCTGAAACTGGTGATCGCGGCAACCATCACTGGCAAGGCTTCCGGCGACACGCCCTTTGTCTATGCATGCTATCCCATTTTCTGTTTGTCTCAGGTTCTGGAGGGTCTAGTGTTCGGTTGATTGAAGTTGCCCGAGGCTTGAAGGAGGGCAAAAGCTGCATCGCCATGATCCTGGCTGAGACATTGCTGGGCTTAGACGCCTTTTATCGTCGAGAGACGATCAGATTAGCAGGGAGTCCACTATTACTGCAGGTAATGTTTCCCATCCAATCTCACATTTATGTTTGCTTACATCACTCGGCCCTCAGGCTCGGTTTTTCTCACAAAAACCCTTTCTCACTTTTTCTCTCATCGTACATCTCTCTATTCTTTATTCTCTCATTTTTCATCCCTCCCCAGGTGTGGTTAATGGATAAACTGAAGGTTGTGGACTCTTGCCCAAAGATATTCAAATTCGTGGCTACTTCTTCAGGCAACGCCTAGTTGACGCCCTTGATGAGGGTTGGTGGTTTGAATGGATGTGTAGTTTGTCCGCGGACCGCATTGCTTGGCGGTGCCCTTGGCTCAATCTCCCAATGATGAGTTACAGCATGACCCGTCAACCCGGGATCCAATTGATTGGCTTGACTCACTGTGTCTTCTATTTTCCATTCCGTATCCTACGCCAGTTTGGTCATGATCAGACTTGCCCGCCGGAAGGGATAGAGTACCCGGCTACATTCCCGATTCGAGGGGCGCAGCTGGCCCGGTATGCCACAGCATGGAGGACGAGAGAACTCCTGGCCCCCGCTCCGGCTTTTAGTTGCACTTTGTCTGATGAGTGCCTGGACTGGCTCAATGAAGAAGCACAGGAGGGGCCCACTTTGGCATCAGAGGCTTCGACCAGCTCTGGGAGAGGGCGCAGGGACATTTGACTTGACCATGCCCCGGATTTATTGCTTTGTTAGTACTTTCAAGTTTTCTTTATGAATGTAATAAAAAGCAACTTCAATTGTATGCAAGAGCAAGAGAACACTATTTGAAATCAATGAAATTGAAGGTTGTGGTACTGAAAATTTTCCGTTTTGGTCCAGAAATGGTCTTAGTTGTAAAAAGATTTATTTGAACAAAGTCATCTTTATTAAAACTTTTCAAAACTATTTTCGATATGGATCAGAACTAGACACGCTTGAGATTTGTCACTGAGATGCACAACCCCAGATCCTAGCAACTGGAAAGTTGCCCCTTGTTTGAATGGTACCGCTGATCAGACGGCAACGGAAAGTTGCCCCTAGTCTGAATAGCACTGTACCGGAGATTGCGATAAATGCTGATGGGCAAAGATGACCAAGATGATCAAATGGACAAAGTTGATCGAGGAAAAGTTTATGGCTGAACTTCGGGATGAAGCTGCCTACGTATCCCAATGATCGGAATCAAGCCTTACGTAGTTCAAGCTTGGGTTCACTCAAGTATTTTCACTCTCCTTTTGCGCTCTAACTTTTGCCAAGGCCGCCCTTTGCGGGTTTTCAACCTTGCGAGCTCAGTTTTTATATTTTCTAATTTTTTCGTGCTTTGAATTTTGCCTAGGTTGCCCTTTCGGGTTTTTGGCCTAGCGAGCCTCTCAGGGGTAATATTTCTTCAATTTGTCCATGTTGATCGGTTGGGAGAACTCTAGGCCATCTAGGTCCATCAGAACCACAGCTCCACCTGACCAGATAGACTTGATGATATAGGGACCCGTCCAATTAGGTCTGAACTTGCCCCTTGGGTTGTGGATGGGGGCTCGGTTGTCTTTGAGCACCAAATCTCCTTCCTTCAAATTCCTAGACTTAACCTTCTTGTTAAAAGCCCGGGCAATTCTGCATTGATATCCTTGGACATGGTACAGTGCTTTTAATCTCCTTTCATCGAAGAGCATGAGTTCCTCGAATCGCTCACGCTAATCTGCCTCGGCTATCTCGACACTCACCAATACTGTAGAGACGGAACCTCAATCTCTATAGGTAGAACCTCCATCCCATATACCAAGGAATACGAGTCGCCCGGTAGAAGTTCTAATTGAAGTTCAAGAGTCACAGAGCAAACAGCAACTTATCTGGCCAGTCCCGATAGGTTTCCACCATCTTCTGCAGTATGTGTTTGATGTTTTTGTTGGCGGCCTCAACTGCTCCGTTGGTCTACGGCCGATACGTGGACGACTTATGAAAAGCCACATTGTACTTCTCCAACAAATCAATCACCTCCTTCTTGAAGTGAGAACCATTGTCCGAAATGATCTCATTCGAGACTCCATAACGGCAGATAATGTTGTTTCTGATAAACTTTGCGACATGCGAAGCCTTCAACATGGCATATGATTGGGCCTCGACCCACTTTGTAAAGTAATCTATTGCTACCAAGCTAGACTCATGCCCATTCGACCCCTTTGGAGTAACAGCTCCAATCACATCGATTCCCCAAACTGAGAACGGCCATGGTGATGTCATGTTGTATAACTTTGATGGCGGGATGTTCATGCGGTTTGTGTGAATCTGGCATTTGTGGCATCGCCGAACAAAGCCGATACAATCTTCCTCCATGGTAGACCAGTAGTAGCCCTGTCTGAGGATTTTTCGTGCCAGCATCACTCCATTCATATAGGCCCCACATTCTCCTCCATGGATGGCCTCCATCAGGCGCTTCGACTCTTCGGTTTCCACACACAGCTTGTGCATTCCCAGATGACCTCTTTTGTACAACTTACCCCCGCAGATGATAAACTGAACAACCATTCTTCTAATTACCCTTTTGTCCTTGGCATTTACCCCTGGTGGATATGCCTCCTTTTCCAAGAAGTTCCATATGTCGTGATACCAAGGGTTGTTATCTTGCAATTCATCTATGGCAGAGATTGACTCGTAGGCAGGTGCAAATTTCTGGTCAATAATGACTGGATGCATCCGGACCCCAAATGGGATGTCTATCATAGAAGATAGAGTTGCTAGCGAATCTGTAAACCTGTTGTTCTCTCTTACTAGGTGAGTGAAATTTAGCTTTTCAAACCGAGGAATTAACAAATCCAAGGTCTGGTAGTAAATTATCATCTTTTCCTCTTTTACTTTCCAATCTCCTTTAGCTTGAGATACAACTAAGTTCGAATCCCCAATGACGTCCAATCGCCTTGCCCCTAGTTCTAGGGCAGCCTCTAGACCGGCAATACATGCCTCGTACTCTGCCTCATTGTTCGAGACTTTGAATCGAAGCTTGAACGCTAAAGGGATACGGGAATCATCAGGCGCTATCAGCAACACCCCTATCCCATACCCGTATTGATTTGACGCTCCACCAAAGTACATCGTCCAAGTTTCATCTTCGATGTGCAGAATGGCTTCATCTGGGAACAGGTACTCAACCGCTTCATCCCCTTCAACCGGGTGGTCGGCAAGGAATTCTGCTACCGCTCTTCCTTTTACTAACTTGCGCGTCACATACTTGAGATCAAATTCGGAGAGCAACAGCAACCAACGAGCTAGCCTACCCGTAAGTGCTGGTTTCTCGAAAAGATATTTGATGGGATCAAGTCGTGAAACCAACATTACAGAGTGAGCTAACAGGTAGTGCCGCAGCTTCTAGGTGGCCCATACCAAGGCCAAACAAGCCTTCTCCAGCAGAGTGTAGCGGGTCTCGTAATCTAGCATCTTCTTGCTCAGATAGTAGATGGCCTTTTTCACTTTATCTTTCGACTCTTGTGCGAGCATGCAACCCATTGTAGTTTCAGTTACTGAAAGGTACAGTATCAACGGTTTTCCCGGCTTTGGTGGTGACAATACGGGCGGATTCTGTAGATATTCTTTGATCTGTTCAAATGCAGCTTGGCATCGACCGTCCCATTGGAACTTCTTTCCTTTCTTTAGAAGACCAAAAAGTGGTTCACAAGTTAAGGTTAGTTTTGAAATAAACCGCCTTATGAATTGCACTTTACCTAGAAAGCCGCGCACCTCCTTTTCAGTCATTGGTGGGGGCATTTCTAAGATGGCCTTGATTTTGGAAGGGTCGACCTCGATGCCCCTTTTGTGTAATCAAAAATCCCAGCATTTTCCCCGCTGTAACACCAAATGTACACTTTTGAGGATTCAACCGCAGCCGAAATTCCCTGATCCTTTGGAAAAACTTTTGCAAGGCGATGTAGTGGCCCTCTCTTTCTTTGGACTTGACAATCATGTCGTCCACGTACACCTCGACCTCTTTATGGATCATGTCATGTAATATTGTGGTTGCAGCCCGTTGATATGTAGCCCCAGCGTTCTTCAGCCCAAATGGCATCACTCTGTAACAATATGTACCCTACGGGGTGGTAAAAGCAGTCTTCTCCCAGTCTTCGGGTGCCATTACTATCTAATTATAGCCTGAAAAGCCATCCATGAATGAGAGCAAAGCGTGCCCCGCTGTGAAATCTACCAACTCGTCGATATGCGGCAAGGAAAGTCATCTCCTTCTGGCTCTGTTCAAATCCACAAAATCCACACATACGGATTACGCCATCCTTCTTGACCTTTGGAACAATATTGGCCAACCAAGTCAAGTATTCAGATACCAGCAGGAAGCCGGCGTCAATCTGCTTGGTGACCTCTTCTTTGATTTTAATGGCCCAATCAAGGCGGATTCTCCTGAGCTTCTGTTTGACAGGTCGGGCCTCGGGGTCAAAAGAGATCCGGTGCTGTACAATCTCAGGATCGATTCCAGGCATGTCTTCGTAGGACCACGCGAAAACATCTTTGAAATCTTTTAATAAAGCGACTAAGCGCTCGCGTTCCTCCGAAGACAATGTGGACCCGATCTGGACCAGCCGCGGGTCCTTCTCAGTACCAATGTTCACGGTAGTGATTTCATCCATTAAGGGTTTAACAAACCTCTCTTGCTCTTGTTCAATTAATCGTTGCAAAACCGGAGGAATTTCGTCCTCGTCGTTTTTATCAAAATTTTGAAAGTCCTGATTTAAGCAATAAACCAAAGGCACAGAAAAGTACTCGGAAACCACAGTCACCTCATTTTCATTAGATACTTCCGAACCGTCCAATTCTTCATACAGACTCAAAAGAGAAAGAAAAACGACTGGATAGATCAGGCATCCGGGTTATCACCCCCGAGAATACCGAACTCAGACTCGGGCAGTGGAACCTAATTCGACTCACAAGACTCGGTGGAATCGATTCGGCTCACTACGACCCAAGGTCTTTGCTTGACAAAAATCCCTCCTCGTACTGCCAGGTGAGGGAGGGTGCGATGGATACATCCAAAATAGCTGATGGTAGGCTCGCAGCCGTTTTATCTCCGATCATGGACACCGAGGAGTCATCCCCCAAGCACAACTGGTCGATCAAAGGATTTGACAGTAGACATGCTAGTGCTACCCCCATTTCAAATTCTGTGTCCGCAGACTCCAATTCCTTGCTATGTTTGACCTCAACTGTTGGGTCTGTCTGCTCTTTAGTAACATCATCCCCAGATAACTGCAAGTTGAAGAAAATTTCAAATCCCGGCATGCGTTTCTTTTCTTCATTCAGCCATGGCTCCGGAAAACCACAGAATGGAAAGTCTTCCCCCTCCCGGACGAAGCGTCCGTTCAGGGTACCCTGGATGGGCGGATGCATTAATTCAAAAGGTTTCCCCATCTGTTTTGCTTTGGCTCTTCCTGCCATCTCCTTTCCTTTTCTTACCCAATCTTCCTTGGTGGGCAGATAACCCAAGCCGAAGGTATGGGGGTTGTGCGGCACTTCGGCCGACGTTGCAATGCCCTTACGGCCGCTCTTCCCTAATCCCATCCCGGGGATGTATTGGAGTTTGTTCATGAGGTACACTGCTTGAGCACTGACGTATATTCCTTCGTTAGCGGCCATGATATTCTGTACAACCTGAGCCTCTGCCAAGGTAAAACCTGATATGAACACATCTTCCATGCCGTGCTCGATTTCTAGTACAGGCGTGGATACTTCCAGTGGTGGGTGGATTGATGAATTCCCAAAGACAATGGCTACTCCCTTTCCATAGGGGTATTTCACCATTTGATGCAAAGTAGATGATACTGCCTTCACTTGATGCAGCCACGGCCGCCCCAAAAGCAAATTAAAAGTTGCGGGGACTTCTAGAACATGGAAATCTATCTCGTGTCGTGCTGGCCCAACCTTTGTCTGAATTTTAACTGTTCCCATTACTTCTCTACTTGTGTTGTCATATGCCCGGATGACTTGGGCTGTTGGTATGAAATCTACAGTTTTCAAGCCAATTGCATACGCCGTCCTTGCTGGGCAGACGTTGATGGCAGACCCGGTATCGACAAGTACCACCAGTATCCACTTATCTCTACATTCCACAGAGATGTAGAGGGGTTTATTGTGATTTACGCCCTCAGGCGGAAGTTCTTTGTCTGAAAAGGTTAATGTCGGGGAACCTCCTCCCGGAAAAACTAGTCCAACCAGCTGCTCTGGCGTAGTCTCTATGGAGAGTTTGGCCTTATCCATGGCTGTCAAAACGGCCTGTCTGTGTACTCGCGAGGGCATGAGCAGTCCCCAAATGGAGATGTCTGCTTGTATCTTTTTTAGCTGTTTGGGTACAGCTTCTTCGTCGAGTTGCTTCTCCTTTTGCTTCTCGGCTTCCCTATCCTTTCCTGAGGCCTCTGGTTGATCCAGGTTTGGGTGTTTGAAATACCGCCCACTCCGTGTCATGTGGTCAACCTCTCCAAGGTACCAGGTGTTATCGGGTTGGCTGTTCCCCCAATCTTCGTCCGTATGGGCAAGACATAGGTCCTCATCTTCTCACCACATTCCATCAACGACCGACAGACACCTGTCCGGTTACGTATATTTGTTCTTCTTCATGACATCTTCCATCCATATACTGCGGTATTCTAGGTTCCTATGCACACCATCCGGTTCGGCTCAAGAAGATTTTGCCTTATGCACACGTAGCTTTTAACCCACATGGGCCTTTGCCTTCCTGATTCTCTCGGAATCTTCAAAACTTGCTTGTTCTGGCATAGCTGACTGTTCAATGATCTCGGCACTCAAAATATTCCAGTCTCGGGTGAAATTCTTGACACCGGCGCCCCCCGGCGATGTGTTCTGCTCTTCGACCCTTCCGGCCGCTGCTGGTATTCTCGATCCTGCTAAGTCCTGTTCTGCCTGAAATTCTCCTACCACATCGGGCTGATCGTCCAACCACCCGGTAACTTCTGCTGAATCCTCATAAGCAAACCACGCAACTGCCGCGCCCTCTGGGTATTGGTTACTGTAAAATTGGAGATCGGCCAGGTCCTCCCCTATAGCTGTTACATCATCTGTTCCCTGTCCTAGACTATCTCCTTGGATTACACACAACTCTCCCCCTGTTGGCAATCCTACTCCGGGCCCATCTTGGCCTTTTGATGAGATGTAGTCACTCGGACTGTATGTCTTCCCAACGTAACTCCCAGATTCCGCAGATTCTGACTCAATAACATGTTTCCCCTTTGGAATTTCCCTTCCTCTGATCTCGGTGGTCACCACTGCTGGCTTGGGTTGGGTGATAGAGATGTCCATCATGCACAAGTCGATTGTCGGGAAGAACACCTCCGGTTTAAGCGGTGTGTGGGTGTGATGTAGATACTAGGGTCGTGGGACACGCCCCGATATGGATGAAATTAAGTCTTTTAGGTGGTGGAGCTTGGTTATGTGGGGAGGGATTTGTAGTAACATTGGGTTTTTCGAGGTAAAATCACCCCGTTATCAATGAGATCTTGAATTTCATGGCGTAACCGGTAGCACTGGTCGATGTCGTGACCGTCTTCTTTGGTGAAACGCTAATACTTGGCGGGTTATGGGTAGGGGAAGTTTTTTGGTAAGGGCATGGCTCGGGGGCTTTAAGTGCCCTTTTTTGATTAGCACCCCCAAAGCCTTGGATAGGGGCATATAAAGTGGGGCGAAGGTTCGGGTGTTCTTGGGTGGGTATTTGGTTGTTTGTGGGTTGCTTCCGGATCTTGGGAGAATGGTCTGTGCGTGTATTTCTTGGAGGGGGGTTAGCGGTGACCATGCTTACTTCGGTGGCTCTCGTAGTAGTAGTGCCACTCGGGCTTGCATTGCTACCACGATTGAAAGTTCGTCGGGGTTGCTCCCGGTCATTATCAATCAAGCCTTGCTTCAAGGCATCTTCAATCTGCACTCCCATTTCATGTAGGTCAGAAAAAGTAGGAAAGGGGAGTACTATCATCTTTTGCATTAACTTCGGCTGAAGATTGCACACAATCATTCGAATCTGGTCTTTGTCCGTAGGCCTCAAGGTCATCATCGAAGCCTTGGCCCTCCATCTGGTTACAAACTCTGAAAAAATCTCCTTAGGCTCTTGCCTAGTCGTCTCGAGATCACGGGTCGTGATCTCAATCTGTGTATTATACGAATACTGTGTGATGAAGGCCTCGGCCATTTCGTCCCAATTCCTCTTGACGTCATCTTCTAGCTTAGCATACCATGTTGCTGCCACACCCGACAGGGTCCGGCCAAATAAAGACAATTTCTGAAGCCTACTGAGGCCCATCGGCCTTAGAACATCTGAAAACAGCCTTAAATGCACCATGGGGTCCCCAGACTCGTCAAATCGATCAATATGAGGCATTTTGAATCTGTCGGGCAGCGTCACAGCTGCGTCGGTATAACCATCTTCAATGTCGGGGATAGTCTTGACCCCTTGGGATCTCTTGAACAACTTTTCAAGCTTGCTCAACTTTAGTGCGGTGGGATCAGTCTCGAACTCAAAGGGAGAGTCCGGTAGGTTGGTGGGTGTTTTTGATAGCTGAGGTTGGATTTGTGGTAGGGTTGGAGGTGGGGGCGGTCCTGTGGGCAGCTCTGTATCAGTCTGAACATTGGTTGTCTCCCCGACATTAGGGATTCCTGGTGGGGGAGGAACTTGATGCGAAGCGGATGCTTCGGTTTGCTACTCTAGCCTGGCAATTGTCTCTGCCTATTCCCTCATAACTGTGGCCTGTTGTCTGGCAAAATCTGCCTGACGGACGGCATCCTGCTGCATTGCTTTCATGCTTTCTTGAAGGTGGCGCACCATCTCCTCCAAACTAGCCATGCTATCCTGCTCTGGTTGGATTACTGGTATATATTCTCTCTCTGTTGGTGACACAGAATCCCGATCCCTACTGAACACGGGTGGGGTAGATAAAGCCCTCTGAGGGCTCTTTGTACTAATGTCCTCTGCTGGTGACCTCCGTCTAATGCAGGGGTAGTGAGTAGTACACTGGTTGTCCGTCTATCAGATCCTCAGATCGAAGGAGTCGACGGCCTCTGACCCAGGGTGCTTGGGGGATATCTATCGGGTCGGTAGCAATTGTGCTCAACTACCTAATGAAAAGATAAATAAAGCGTATAAATAAACAGACAATTGGACAGCACAACGGCATAAAATAAACATGCAACACACGGTTTGGATAACCATTTGAATTCGATACATTGTTCCTCAAATACTGATCACTATTTCTGTATTATTGTCCCCAAGTCTGAATCCTGTTCCCACGGATAACTGATTCCCCAAAATCTTATTCTTGGTGCCCTCGGGCTGATACCTGCACTATACCGTATATGCATCCCCTGTATAGATACACTCTAAAAGCACATAGCAAGTAAATGAGAGCCAATACACCCTTATGTTGGGGTAGGGTTTCCCTGTCCTATTTTCTCAGGAGCTAGGGTTTCACTACGCACGCAACGGTTTCAAACAACCTATATCAGGTAAGCAACCTGTCCTAGCTTGGAATGGTCACTACGGATTTCGATATGCACTAGGTCGAATGGTCGAAAAGGGTGCCCCGGTAAAACCGGGGTTTGTGTTCCCCATCTTGGCGAGCCATAACCCAGTCGGCCTTATGGACATGCCTTGACAAGACAAGCCTTGACAAACCGCTCGAGAATAGCGGATGGCCAACACGGTGTCCTAGGCGCACCAATGCACATGCAATGCAAAGAAACACATAAGTGTAGTCAAAAGCAGGATATCACGAGTTCGAGTCAAGCTCTCTAACTCCCCGAGAGTCGCCGAAGCGTAGATCGCCCTTAGGCTTCGCTCTGATTCGGACTCCTTTTTGTTTGTTGCGGTTCGTGTCGAACCAAAGAGTCCAAATCAAACCGCAAATCGTTTGAGAAAATAGATTTTTGAAAAAAGTGCCAAACATGGACTGCTTTGCGGAATCTGAGTCGCCACCTAAATATTTTATTTTGGGAAATTTAGGAAACCGACTCGGTGCCAAAGGCCACGTGTCGTCATCACCAAAGTTGTCTTGGCTCGAGCTTGGGTACGATCGGGAAGGTCACTATGAGCACCCCCTTTTCGCCGGTCAAGACCGCCTCTACTAACCGTGATATCCGATTTTGAAAACATTACATGTTCTTATTCCTATTAGCCTAGAATTACTATGTTATGCTCACGACAAACAAGTATAGACTAGATTGCCTAATTTGGAAACAAGCATTGCATATCCGTTTGTTTGGAAAAGCAGGTTTGAAATTGCTACTCTTAAGTAGGCTAAAATCACAGTTCAATGAGTTATTCCAACTCAAGCAATCCAACCTCCACCCACAGGCATTCAAACAGTTTATTTCATATAAGCACTTAGCCGCATGGCAAGCATACTGTCATGTTAACATTCACACGTATGCGAGAAGCTAAAGCATAAATACTTACATTGTACTCCATGCCAAAACAATAAACTAGTTAGCAAAATATGCATGACCTAGCTCATGTTAAGATGACTAATGCAACGCATACGGAGTGCAATTAGACAGGCTCGGCTATCCTAAACATGGCATGTGAAATGCACGAGTAACACGTATTCAAGTTAGATTTGAAATACAATGCAGTTCGTATGATGTACCGAGCCCGATACATGTCAACAAATGCATGGATGCACGCATGCATTGCACAAGGTATGCTAATTTTAAATATGCCCTAATCTACCATCATAAGCAGGTAAATAAAAGGGAAGAAAGAAATGGGGGTTGGAAGACATACACACACTCACCCACACTTATTACAAATTTGCCCTCGCTCAGAGGGACCGAATAAATATTACAGTCCGAATAATAAATAAATTAATTATTACAAAAGTTCTAATTATTAAATCAAATTCAATATATATATATAAAAGAAAGGGGGCCTCAGCCCTGTCTCGGGATGCGCGAATGATGCATACTCGAATCCGACTTGCCCGAAAAGCCCACACCGCACCACTGCTGCCTCTGTTTCCCTTTTCACCTTCGAAATCCTGCCAAAGTCCCAGGACATCTTCCAAGTGCACCGCAGTATACCACCGGCTAGAGGAAATGGCCACCGGCTGCTTCAATTGACCACCGGCTTCTCTGGAGGATATCGGCTGAAAATATAGTGCCGGTCGGCAGAAAGTTCCTGCAAGGGACAGTTTGACAACAGCAGCAGACCAGCAATGCATGGCATGGTTTTTTTAGGCATATTTATGCACGGCCATTGCCTCCTATCATGTTTGGGAACTCAAGGAAGCATGACCCTTGGTTCTCGGGCCATCAATTATGCATGTTGATGCGTGATGGCCTAAGGAACCAAGGTTGCATTTTAATGGTAATGCATGCAACACACAAATGAGACCAAAACCTTATCATGTATAGATCAATGGTCTTGGTGACCAAGAGTTGAAACAAGTTGCACCACTTGTAGTGTGAACTTCCCTCAACCCTTATGCTTGGTTTGACAACCCCAAACCAAGTAATGCAATTCACGTTATGCAAACATGACTCCATAACACAATGCAATGCTAAAATGCCAACATGCTAAATGTAATGCAACATGCAAGGTGCAAATGCAATGTAAGCATGGACAAATCAAGCATAGGCTCATCATGTTATAACACTTAATGAAACAAGTATGCAACAAACATGACGCAAGCATACAATGATGGATTTAACTACAATGGGGCGGCCCTCAAATCTCCCCAAAACAGTGGCAAAAGGGACCCCAAAACATGAGCAAAATGCTATACAAGCATGCAAGTAAATAGGCCCAAAACCAAGGGCACCAAAGAGAGCATCTAACTACCATCAATATGACCACTCATGGCACATGTTGGACAACCAAAAACAGTTTCTTAGCATGCAAAATTACACCTAACCTCCTTATATGGCAGTCCCAAAATGCCTTGAAACATGGAAGCATGCAAATGGCCTATTCCTAGGTATAACATTACAACGTTTCAAAGCATGAATGAGATGGTAAATGGAAACTTATAGGCATGATATAAGGACTAAAAGGTGATCTAAAATGATGCCAAATCATGAGATCAAGGTAGGCTAAAGATGCTAGGGGCTCACACATCCAAGGCTTACAAGCCAACAAGCAAGACAACAATACCAAACATGCCAAACATGGCAAAACAGTGGCTAACAGCCCTTATACATAGCAATATGATGCTAATGCCCTCATGGAACTATGCTAAAACATGCAAAGAACATGGCTTAGATGCATGGCATACTTTTAAGCATAAGAGAGCATTTCAAAGCAAGTATGAGAGACATGCTAAGGGTCATAAATCCGACCAAAAACAGAGGTTCAACATGCTCCAAAATACTCAAAAAAACTCTGAAATGAAGCTAAAACCGACCATGCACACATGCTACTTTTTAGGTCAAAAAACAAGGCAAACAAGGGACAAAGGGGAGAGGGGTGTCTCTCCCTATATGAACAGAAACCATCTTCCTCACCATGAAAACCCTGGTTTTCGGTGGTGAAGACCAAAAACACCAAGTAAACAAAGCCTTAAGAAAAGGGGGGCTAAAATGGCCAAGGCAAAGCCTAAGAAGGTGAGTTTTCACTCAAATCAAAAAGTGACCTTAATGAATGTTCTTGAGCAAGTAAAAATAAGATTTTTTTATGTTATAGACAAAGCTCAAAACACAAAGCAGGATGAGTAGAAACTAGTTGCAAGAATGGGGAAACTAAAGTAACAAGCTCACCCTTGAAGATCCTTTGAAGAACAAGTGGAGCAGCCCTCCTCTAGTGATCAAAATCAGTCCAAAACTTCAACAAACAGCCCTCTAAGTCTCTCAATCTCGAGCTAAGGTGTAATGGTGTGTGTAATGGTGCAAAAGTAAGGTAAAACAGACCTTTTAGGCCAAGAACACACACACAAGGATGAGAGAGTGGGAGATATAGATATATATCAGAGATATAGAGATATATCTCTGGTTTTTGCCTTCAAAAATTCTAACCTAGCTCAAGGGAGATGAAATGAGCTTATATAGGCAAAACTAAAGCCAAGACTTAATGGCTAAGCAAGACCAAAAGATCAAGGGGGGGTGCAAAGGGGTCTTGGCTTCTTGGAGAAGCCAAGACAGCTGGCCAAGCTTCTCCAAGAAGCTTTGGCCAAAGGGTCAAGCTTCTAGAAGCTTTAAGGGTGCAAAGGTGCAAAGGGATCACCCCTGTGCGGAGTGTGATAGTGCATTCCAGCCTTACGGTGGCATGCACTATGCCTCAGAGGTGTACAGGGTACACACCGGCTAGCCAAAAAGATCATCGGCACAAAAAAGTGCTGGTCGGCAACATAAAGTGCCGACCGGCCCAAGGTCTTGTGAAAGGAGTGCCGATGGCCAAAATGGAGTCTTGGGTGGATGGCAGGGGCAGCCGGTGGGATACAAGGATGGCTAGCAAGCCTCCTCCTACCCTCCAATGCAAAAAAACACACAAGTCTTGGTGCAAAACCAAGCACAGAACAAGCCGGTTGAGAGGTCCCGAGACACAACGTGCAGCCGGAAACTCCGGGAACTCAAAACGAACACAATCATGGGTAATCACCGGGTGTTCAAGTGGTGACGTCTAGGTCTTGAGGACGGTCAAAAATGGGGTGTCTACAGATTTCACAAAGGTGAACCAAAAAAAAAAAAAAAAGCTCGATCCTTGTGCATATCTTAAAAAATATATAATGAAAAACTAGTAAAAATCTTCAATTTTATTTATTTATTTGTTTTTACTTGTACCTAAACAAATTTTGTTGTATATATAAACACTAAACTATTTTTTTACCCATGAAATCACTTGAAATATTAAGTGAGAAATTCAATTTAAAAAATTCATACTATAATTTTTAGAGAAAATTGTTAAAAAGTCCAATCTAAAAAGGGTATAAAGTATTAGGTCTAGTGGATATTTTTTATTGGTGAGATGTCCACTCTTTGTAAAATAGTTTGGTGAGAAATCTTTTAGTTATTTTGGAGGACATTTTATTTTCAATTTTACCACTTAATCTATCTATTGAATTTTTTTGACTACCTGTTTAATCTTTTTGACTATCTATTTAAACATTTTTTTATTTGTTGAATTTTTTTATGCTATTTATTCAATTTTTTACTTATCTATTTAAATTAATCTGCCCAAATTTTATTATCTGATAATTTTTTTGCTTATCTATTTAAATTTATCTGTCTAAATTTTATTATCTGTTTAATTTTTTTGACTATCCATTCAAATATTTTCTTCTCTGTATAAATTTTTCATATCTATACAAATTTTATCTTTCTAAATCCATGATCTGTTTAAATTTTTTTCTCGGATCTCTTATGTATTGAAATTCTTTCTCATGAAAACAACCATATATATATATATAACAGATCTACACAGATCTGTTATTGTTCTTCAACAACAACAACAACAACAACAACAACAACAACAATAACAATGTAGTACTAAAGAAATCAAAAACTTCATTGTTAGACTTAAGAAATTACAAGAGCCTATTAGAGTAGATCATTGCTTCTTCAAATGGCAAATTTTATGTTCCTAACTATGTTTTCTCTACCAAATAGCTCATTAAGAAACTTTGACGATTCTCATAAAAGGTTGCTGAACAATATTGTTATTCATTGTACAAGGGCTTTTCTAAAAAATGCCCAATTCTCATTAAGATGCATAGAAATAACTTTTTGTTATGTTGTTTGTGACATAGTGGTAACATCAAAGATGTTCAACCACATGAATGTTCTCAAGTTCATAGGCTGTTGTGTGGAACTCTGACTTCCAACTCTGGTGTACGTATGCGATGAAAGAATTTAGCTTCTTTTTCATGTCTTGCACAGAACAAAAGTGATAAACTATTTGCATATAATAGAACCCGAGAGAAAGCCTGATTTGATAGAAATGCTTATAACACAAACAGATCAAATCAGATCAACTCCGATCGAAGCACCATGGTGGCAAAGGAGGCCGACTTCTAAACTCTGTCAAATCAAATCAAAGCACCATGGTGGACGAGATCTGCTGATTGACCATGATGGCGAGATCTAAAGCCTTCAACGATCAGCGAAATTTACAGCCTTCAACGGTCGGTGAGATTGACGTTGGGTCACGATTTGTTCAGATATGTGGTGATAGAAGTGGTGGTTAGTCAACAGATCAGAAGAAGATCATGATAAGTGGTCGATTCGGTCGGTAGATCGGAAGAAGATAAAGAGGAGAGAGAGAGAAAAAAAAATAGAGAGAGGGTTAAGGTTTGGTTTGAAAGTCAATTGGTGAGAGATGAGCTGAAATAATATATATGCAACAATGATAGAGAGCTATAATTTTGGAGCTCTAAAAAGAGCTCTAATGATGTGGCTAAAGAATAAGAAGAAGAAGAAAAAAAAACATAGGTACACACATCACATCACATTTGTGATAACCCTGTTCTGTATTATATTAATTAATCTTAATTTTGATATGATTATATGCTTGATATGATTTTGAGTGCCATTTATATGATTATATGTGTTTTTGAATTTCTATCTGTTCACCACCATAGGAAAATCTGTTTGATTTTCTACTATAAGATTAAATTGTAGGTCGCAGAGGCAACATAAACTAAAATTGATCGTATTTTTGGATAAGCAAGATTTTTAGAGGCTACGGTGAGATTTTATTAAAAATTGATTCGGATCATAATTATTAGATTAATTTAATGATTAATTGAGCCTAATTGATTAATACTAAGCTTGGATTGGTAATGTTGATTAGTCTAGCTTATAAATACATGGGAGATTAATGTATAAGCTCACACTTGAGCCCATTTCTCATACTTGGCTGAATTACACTCTAGAGAGAGAGAGAGAGAGAGAGAGGGCATAAGTTGTGGATTTTGGCTCAAAGCTTGGGAATTTGGAAGCTAGGCTCAAGAGACTAGTTAAATTTGGAAGAATTGAACCTTTAGGTGAGTAATTAAACTCTAATTTATGAGTTCAAGATCATGGTTATGTGAATTCAAAAATAAATGAAACTAAGAATGAGATTTGAGTTGAATATAATGAAATTGAAGTTTGTATATACATGCATGTAAGCATTCACCATGATCATGTACATTTGAGCTTGAAGCATGTTAAACATATAGAATTGGTAGTTATTTTAGACATGTATCCATGAATTATAGGATTATGGAACTTGGTTGCTTGACTTTTGAAGCTATAGAGCTCAAATCTGTGTCTTGATGATGATATAAAAGAGTTTAAGTTTGGATTCAAGCTTGCATGGAAGTTTAGAATAATGATTTGCCAAATTCATGAAGTTTTGTGTATAAGAAATGTAATTCATCAAGTATTAGTGTTCAAATACATGTTTTTGAAGTTTTTGGGTAAATCATGCATGATTTTGGCCTTTGGAAATGTGTTTTGAACTTCAAACAAAATTCTGGAAATTCCAGAATTTGACTTGTCCACTCGAGCAAGGAAAGGGTCGCTCGAGTGTAAAAATCAAGCTCTCAGAAGTTTTACAGAAAATTACACAGTGGCTCGAGCGGCGAACCTTACACTCGAGCAAACTCTGTTTTGGAAGACTCATTGCTCAAGTGGCAGAATCGCTTGAGCATAAAAATCATGTAACCAGTACTTTTATAGAGTTTTACAAACCCCTCAAGCAACCAAAACTGTGCTCGAGCAGAGTGCCCTGTTTCAAGAATTTTGGAAAGTCACTTCATGTTTCGTTTTCCATTCTCTTTCATTTCTTAACACTCTTAGGCATGCATTGAGCATTATAAATGAACTAAAGGATTAAGAAAGAGGCCTAAGAGAAATAAACAAGTTAAGAACTGATTGAATTGCTTGTGATCCAATGTATTATGAAATGTATAGGGTTAAGCGCAAGGACAAATCCATCGACGGAACACTGTGAGTAATATCTTGGTATAGATATTTTCAAGTATGTTATTTTCCAAATGCTATACGTATAAGCTTCATAGATTTGTTGGATTGAATTATGAATGAGTATTCGATATGCCTAAGTTTTGTATAAGGCTTTGTAAGGAATATGAATTTGGTTTGAGGCCATTTGATACGTTTGATATGTATAAATTGGGCCTGAAGCCATTTGATACATTTGATATGTATGAATTAGGCCCGAGGCCGTTTGATACGTTTGATATGTATGAATTGCGCCCGGGGCCATTTGATACATTTGAATATTTTGATGGGCCAAAGGCCATTTGAATATGAATGTAATGGGCCAAAGGCTGTTTGAATGAAAAGTGATCACGACCATGAATGTGAAATGCGCATAAATATGAATATGAAAATGATGGGCCCGAGGCCGTGTGATACGTTGAAGTGTTTAAATTGGGCCTGAGGCCATTTGATGTGTTTGATGCAATGGGCGAAATTTGTTTGATATGTTTGCTAAGGACCTAAAATGGGCCCAATGCGGTTTCATGTACAACAAAAACACATAATGGGCCTAAGGCGGTTTGTATATGAAATTCTGAGTTCGGCGTACTTAATATGAATCTCACTCATATAATTCCTTTACTTTGGTATTATTCAGCGAGCTTTCACTCACTCTTATTTATATGTATGTAGATGAGCAAAGAGATGTCCAACCCGACCTCGGTGAAGAATGTGGCCAATCCAAGTTTTATGAAGTCATTCAAATGTCTCACCTTGAGACTTTATTTTTGTTCTTTTGTTTTACTCTTTCGCTACCTTGGTGGTTCCGTTGGATCACCTATGTATATAAACTTTTGGTTTGGCTGACTATATGTTTGAATGATCTTGGATACACAAGGTGTGAATTTTGGTTATGGTATGAGTTATTTTCAATATATTGAGAATGTTTTTGATATGCCATGTAAGCACAACTCATTGGACAAAATTTTTAAATCTGCTTCCACTTTGGCCCCTTTATTACTATTAAGATGCATTTAATCTTGTTCGAGGCCGTAGGCAATCTCATGATTACTAGTCGGTTATAACCTTAATCTATAAGGGCGGTTTCGGATCGTGACAGAGTGGTATCAGAGTATGAGTTAATAACTCACACACTTGTCCAAAGGAGCAATAAAGAGTCTAGAAAAGATCTAAGATGCATTCATGTGATAAGTATGTAATGGAGTGCACCGAGAATATGCTTAAATGTTTGAAATGAATGACTTTATGACATATGAATTGTTGTCTTCTTGTATATGCCTACTTGTATACATTTTGTATGAAGAATAATGCAAGTTTAATTAGATAATAGTGAAAACAAAAGCTAATGAGTTAAAGGAATCCTCTATTGCCAGAATGGATAGGATGGAAAGATTAATACAGGAAATGGCAGAAATGTTGAGTCAACAACAACAGTGGCAGCAACAGCAGCAGCAACAGCCACACCCCTTACCTCCACCTTTGCCTCCGGTATAACCTGTACAAGACTTGCAAAATGATGACCGAACAATAGCTCTCCCTAAAGAGTTTGAGAATATGAAACCACTACAATTTCATGGGGGATTGGATCCATTAAAGGCTGAAACGTGGATCCTTGGCATAAAGAAACTATTTGAGGTGTTTCCGTGTCTTGAAACACAGGAAGTACTACTAGCTACCTTTACATTGGAAGATGAAGCAAGAAGGTGGAGAATGTTGTTGCGTGAAAACAATAAGGATATTACTTTTCGCAATGTGTCTGTGATAGAAAAGTGTCGGAATTTATGGAACCTAAGGAGGCTGACATGACAATAGCCAAATCGAGGCTAAGTTCTTGAATTGGCGGTTGCACTACACATGGTCGATATTGAATACAAGAAAGCGAGGAAGTTTGAGAGAGGTCTTCAAGATGATCTTTTAGAGAAGGTGAATGTGCTAAAGCTAGAAACCTATATTTATGTGCTAGATCGTGCCATAATATCATAAGCTAACATAATAGCGAGTAAACCATTAAGCTTTGTCAAAATAAAAGGTAGGATTTCTTTTCAAAGAAAACACTTTCAAAGAAACAAAATCTGGGATCTTCAAGTACTTCAAATTCCTCGAGATACATCCCCAATGTGTAGCCAATGTGGTAAGAGACATCGCGGGGTTTGATCTCGAATCTTTCAAGGGCCTGCTTTAAATGTGGTAAACGGGGCATATGCCAAGGGATTGTAACCAAACCAGTGGAAAAATAGCTGCGAGCTCAACTAGATCAATTCCAAAATTAGCGAACACTACGGGGCCTACTACGACCGGAGATACTATAAGGTAGAGAAGAGTCTTTGCACTTGTTCTGGGTGATACACGGAACACAGAAGCTGTCGTCTCAAGTACTATCTCTATATGTAATCAGGATGCTTTTGTGTTAATTGACTTCGGATCAACACACTCCTTTGTAACTTATGCATTTGCATCTAGACTGAGTAGACCTCTCGAATCATTGCCATATTTGTTATGTGTTTCTACTCCATTAGGGGAATCTGTGTTATGTACATCTATGTGTCGATTTTGTGACGTGCGTATTGGGAGTGCTATTTTGTATGTAGATTTGTTACTCTTGGATTTTAGACATTTTGATGTAATTCTAGGTATGGACTGGTTATCTAAATAATGTGCCACTATCAATTTTGTAATGAAACAAGTTGAATTTAGACCACCAAGGCAAGAAGAAATTGTGTTTGTGGGTAATGGGGTAGTGCCTCCACTTTATTTGATATCTACAATGAAGGCATGTAAACTGATCAAGAAAGGGTGCTAGGGCTACTTGTGTAGTGTATTGTCTGAACAATCTATGAATATTGAATTGAACAGTATTCCTATTGTTAGAAAATTTAGGATATATTCCCATTAACTACTAGGAGAATTAGTTGACAAGGAGATAGAATTTACTATTGATATTGTGCCAATCACTCGCCTATCTCAAAAACCCCTCTGAGAATGTCTACTCTGAAATGAAAGAAGAAAGAATAATTGCAAGACTTACTTCACAAAGGGTTTATCCAGGCCAAGTACTTAGCCATGAGGTGCACGGTGTTATTTGTGAAAAAGAAAGATGGGACTTTGGGCTTGTGTATTGACTCTGAGAAATTTGAACAAGGTAACGATAAAGAACAAATACCCTTTACCTCGTATTGACGACTTGTTTGATCAATTGTAGGAATCACAAGTATTTTTCAAAATTGATTTGAGATCTAGGTACCACCAGTTGAAGGTAAAAGCAGAAGATGTTGAGAAAATTGCATTTTGGACAATGTATGATCATTATGAATTTCTTGTTATGCCATTTGAAGTGACTAATGCCCCTGCAGCATTTATTGATCTGATGAACTGAATTTTCAAGACTTATCTTGATGAATTTGTTGTAGTTTTTATTGATGATATTTTGATATATTCAAAGACTAGACGTGAACATGAACAACATCTAAAAATTGTCTTACAATCACTTAGAGTAAACAAATTATTTGTTAAACTAAAGAAGTGTGAATTTTGGTTAGATAAAGTTGTCTTTTTGGGCCATGTTATTAACAAAGAGGGGATTTTAGTAGACCCATAGAAGATAGAAGCAATTGTGAACTGGCCCACTCTAACAAATGTAACGGAAGTCTACAGTTTCATGCGATTAACTGGGTACTACAGGCGATTTATAAAAGATTTTTCAAAAATAGTCGTACCACTTAACTCACACACACAGGGCAACCATTTGAATGGAATGGTGAGAGGGAGTCTGCCTTCCAAGAATTAAAAACGAGATTGACTACTGCATCAGTGTTGATAATACCCACAGGTAGGAAAAACTTTGTGATTTATAGTGATGTATCTTATCAGGGTCTGGGTTGTGTATTAATGTAAGAAGGACGGGTAATTGCTTATGTCTCCCGACAGTTACGATCACATGAAAAGAACTACCCAACACACGATTTGGAATTAGCCGCAATCGTATTTGCTTTAAAAATTTGGTGGCACTACTTGTATGGGGCGAGATGTGAAGTTTACATGGATCACAAAAGTTTAAAGTACTTCTTTACTCAAAAAAAGTTGAATATGAGGCAGAGAAGATGGCTGGAGTTGATAAAGGATTATGACCTTCAGATTCAGTACCACTCGGGAAAAGCCAATACAATTGCCGATGCATTGAGTAGAAAATCAACGGGGAACTTAGCCTGTCTACTTACTGAACAAGATAAGATCTTGCAAAATTTTGAGAAAACTGAGATTGAAGTTGTGTCACATGAGCAAGCTTTGTTGATAGCTGCCATTTCAGCTGAGCCAGCAACAATTAATGAAGTTAAGCAAAGGCAAAGAGATGATGAATTCCTCAAGAAAATGATCAATAAGTTTGAAGCAAATCTGAAACCAGAATTCAGTGTTGATAGTGAGGTGTTAAAATTTCAAAACCGAATGTATGTCCCAAACATTCCTGAGCTAAAGAGGAGAATCCTAGATGAAGCTCACAAGTCGGTGTTTACTATGCATCCAAGCAACAACAAAATGTATCGAGACTTGAAACAAAGCTATTGGTGGCCCAATATGAAGAAAGTGATCGCAAAATATGTGTCCAAGTGCCTTCAGTGTCAGCAAGTTAAAGCTGAACACCAAAAACCAGGCAGTCTACTTCAACCTCTTCCTATTCTAGAATGGAAATAGAAGCATATAACTATGGACTTTGTTGTTGGCCGACCTCAAACTCCTATACGGATTCTATTTGGGTTGTAGTTGATAGACTGACCAAATCTGCACATTTTCTGCCTGTGAAAACTATTTTTGATGCTTATAGATTAGTCACTAAATATGTTGATGAGATTGTTCATTTACATGGAGTTTCGGTATCTATTGTATCGGATAGAGATTCGAAATTTGTGTCTAGATTGTGGAAAAGCCTACAAAAAGCAATGGGAACAAAACTGAGATTCAGTACTACATTCCATCCACAAACAGATAGGCAATCAGAATGAACCATACAGACCTTGAAAGACATGAGTGTGCTTTACATTTTCAGGGGAGCTGGGAGGACTATTTGCCATTAGCTGAATTTGCATACAATAATAGTTTCCACTCCAGCATCAGTATGGCACCATACGAAGCTTTGTATGGTAGAAACTGTAGATCGCCAATTTGTTGGACAGAAGTCAGGGATAGAGCTTTACTTGGGCTCAGAATTGTGCAAGACACTTCTGAGAAGATTAAAATCATCCAACAAAGGCTCAAGACAACACAGAGCTGGCAAAAGAACTATATAGATGTTCAGAAAAGGTCTCTTGAGTATGAGGATGGCAACCATGTATTCATTCGTGTGATTCCGATGAAGGGCCAATCGAGATTTGGTAAGAAAGGTAAATTGTCACCCCGTTACATTGGGTAGTTTCAAATTCTGGAAATGCTTGGTCCAATTGCTTATAGAGTTGCTCTGTCATTGGGATTCAAACAAATGCACAATGTATTCCATGTATCGATGTTGAGGGATTATCTCCAAGATCCGTTTCATGTGATTGACTACCACCAGATAGCACTTGATGAAAATATGGAATACGAATAATGGCCAGAATGGATCATTGACCAACAAGTGAAACAATCGAGAAACGAGTCCATCCCAATGCTGAAGGTAGAATGGAAAGAACACTATGGGAAGGACGCTACATGGGAAAAGGAGGATAAGTGTAGACACCCCATTTTTGACCGTCCTCAAGACACGGGCGTCACGCTTGAACACTCGGTGATTATCCATGTTCGTGTTCGTTTGGAGTTCGGAGTTCTCGACCACGCCGCCTTGCCTCGGGACCTCCGAACTTGACCGTTTGTGTCTAGTTTTGCACCAAACACTTGTGCTTTGCCTTGGAGGCGAGGAATGCCTTGTGAGGCATCCCCACACACCACCGATGGCTAGAGGCCACCGGCTGGTTGGTGTTGCCATCGGCACTATATTGTCCGGTCGTGATCAATTTTGTCAAAATGACAATTTTGCCTGCCGACCTCTTGTTGATTGCTTTTTGAGATATTTTGAAGCAGTTGTATAGCATTTGTTCCCCTCCATACACGTGTATGGAGGGATAAGCCTGGTTTGCTTAGCTTAAGCTTTGTTGCCTATAAGGAAGGCTCTCTTCTCTTGGCTCAAGGGTTAGAAAAATTAGACATTTTAGAGAAAAGAGCGGAAGAAGCTACGGTTCTAGGTTAGAACTTTTGTATCTATCCTATCTCTCTTTTCCTCTCTTGTTTCTACACTATGTGCTTTAATCCATATTATTGCACACAAGCACCTAGTGTTTCACCTTCCTTCGATTCTTGAGGTTCTAAGGGCTGGTTCTTGAAGTTTTTGGTTGGATTTGAGCTCAAGGAAGCAACAACATCAACCTTTGTGAAGGTGGTCTTCAAGGGTAAGAAACTACCCTTTTACCCCATTTTTGCACTCCATTTTGCATAGTTTAGAACTGTTTTTGTGCTTAGCATTTAATACAAAAAGTTCTGTTTTTAGTCCTCTTTATTGTTGGTTAAGAGTGTTTTGTGCTTTGGGGAGGTTTGACCACCCTTAGGCCTTGAAAAGGCCTCATTTTGTGCTATTTTGTGAGAGCTCCGGGATTTTGGTGTTGGGGTCTGGTCACCACTGGAATCTTGAGGATTTCAGTGGTGAAGATGATGCCTTGAAGTCCCAAGAAGGAGAGGGTCACCCCCTCTCCTTGTTGTCCTTGAAAAGGACCTATTTTGCCTCTTGAGGGAGCCCCATGTTTGGTTGTTTGTTGGTTATGCCATGGCTTTATTTTGTGTTCATATTGCCATATTATAACTTTGTATCATGTTGGTTTTAGTACTCCTTGCATGTTTTGCATAGATGCTTTGTAATGCCTCTTTAGTCCTTTAACATGCATTAGGTTGTGTGCCTCTATTCTAACATGTTTTAGGCTTAGATTCATGAAGCTTGTATGCTTATTTTTCCATGAATAAGGTCTGTCCATGGTTACTTTGGTCGATCTTAGCTTGCATCACATAGCCTCTTTGCATTTGGCTTGTTGGCCTTAAGAGCATGAAAGTATAGCATGCCTTGCTTGCATTATTTTCAATGATTTGGAACCATTTAGCACGCTATTTCAGTCCCTTAGACATGCTTGCATGATTGCCTTGCATGTCTCTTTGAAGTTTTGAAAGCATATGTTGTATGCCTAATGATTTGGTCATTGTGTGTGCCTTGCTCTAGAGCCACTTAGATGCCATCTAGGAGGTCCCTTTTGTATGGTCTAGGGCTGCCTTAGACCTGTTTTAAGCCTTCTTGGCCTTGTGAGGCTTGGTTGGCTTAGCCATGGTTTAGGTCTCCTTTGGCTTGCCTTGGATGCTTGGACCATTTGTTGCATCGTAGTCTATTTTGTTGCTTGGTTTGGCACCATGTCCAACATGATTTTAAAGCTTATATATGCATGTTAATATGTCCATGTTAGCCTCTTTTAAGTGTTCTTAAGAGTTGCTTGTTTATGCCTAAGTGTTAGATTATGTATGCTTGCATGTGTGCAGGTATTGCATATATCTTAGCTTTCACTTCTATGGCATTTGGCCATTGATTTTAGGCTTATTTAGAGTTGCCTAACCTATGTGCAAGTCCATCCTCTTGTTGCTTGCATATGCTCCTTGAGTGTTGTAATGTATTGGTAAGTAAATGCATGTTAGGACTAACTTGATTGAATGAAGTCATATGCTTGTTTGCATGCTTGGACACCCATTACACCTTGCACATTTGATGGTTGACATTGGTGTTTCATGCCTTGTATGTTTGTTAACTTGTGCGCTCCTTTGCATTGGCATGATTGCATACTACTAGTCGACATGTCTAGGATTGCATCACATAAACATGCATGCTTTACCTCTTGACCAAGTCATGATAGAGGCCTAGCACCCTTATGTGTTTGTTTGGTTTGCATGCATTTGAAATAGAAGTTGCACATTTGGTTCTTTGGGCCATCATGCATGGAAATGCATGATTGGTGGCCGAGAATCGAGGCACATACCCTTTGAGTCACAAATATGATAAGGGGCATGATTGGTGCAACACATTGTTGGAATTACATTGCCATGCAAGTTTTTGCCCTCTATTCTTTGTGAGTTGCGAGTTCTGCGACATTGATGCCCTTGGTAATATTTAGTCTTAGGCCGTGATCTATTGATGGCCGATGGATGAATTTTGTGCGGTGACCTCATCTTGAAGCGGTGGAAGTCCTACTCGGCCGATGATGTCCCTCGGTGTCTGGGAGGCACTCTGAGACTTTCGCGATCTTCCCGAGATGCAAAGCGAGGAAAAGCAGAGGCAATCTAAGCATGGCGATTGCAATTCGAGCAAGTCCAGAGCATGCGTTGCATCCGCCCTCATCTCGGCGGTTTCTTGCATTAATTAGATTAATTAATTTATTTGATTAATTTAGTTGAATTTAATATTTTAATTAGTTTGCATAGTTAATTAATCTGTATTATTATTTTGGTCCCTCCAGTGGGGGCAAATTTGTAATAAGTGTAGGTGAGTAGTTTGTATGTCTTCCAACCCCACTTCTTTCTTCCCTTTTATTTACCTTATGATGGTAGATTAGGGCACGTCTATTTTAGCATACCTTATGCAATGCATCGTGCATCTATGCATTTGTCTAAACATGCACCTGCTCGGTACATCATACAAACGCATTGTATTCTAAATTCCAACTTGAATCGTGCATCAAATGATTGCATTTCATGTGCCATTTTAGGGTTAGCCGAGCCTACTCTAAATTGCATCCTTGCTGTGTTGCATTAGCCACTTAACACGACCTAGGGACATGCATGTCTGCTAACTAGTTTCTTGTTTTGGTACGAGTCGATGTAAGTATTTTACGCTTTAGCATGCCACATGCGTCGCGAATGTTGCCATGATATGCTTACCATGCGGCTAAGTGCTTGTGTGAGATAAAGCTGTTTGAATGATTTGTGGATGGAGGTTGGGTTGCTTGAGTTGGAAAACTCATTGAAATCCGTGTTTTAGCCTACTTGCGGTAGCAAATTCCAAAGCATTTTCAAAAGCGAGCGGATATGCAATATTTGTTTCCAAATTAGGCAATCTAGTCTATACTTGTTTTTGTCTTTATAAACATAGTAATTCTAGGTTAATAATTGGAATAAGAGCATGTAATGTTTTCAAAATCGGATATCACGGTTAGTAGAGGCCGGTCTTCGGACCGGGCGAAAGGGGGTGCTCATAGCTGACCTTCCCCGATCGTACCCAAGCTCCCGAGCCAAGACAACTTTGGTGATGACGGACACGTGGCCTTCGGCACCGAGTCAGGGTTTCCTAAATTTCCCATTTAAAAATATTTAGGTGGCGACTCTGTAATCTGGCAAAGCAATCCATGTTTGGCACTATTTTTCAAAAAATCCGTTTTCTCAAACGATTTGCCAGAGTTGGACTCTTTGGTTCAGATTTAGAACCGTAACACAAAAGGGAGTCCGAACTGTAGCGAGGTCCCCCCGCGGGCTTGTTACAGTTTCTGGTGACTCTGCTGGGGAGTTTAGAGAGCTTGACTCGAACTCGTGATATCCTATTTTGATTCCATTTATGTGTCTCTTTGCATTGCATGTGCATTGGTGCGCCTAGGACATCGTGTTGGCCATCTGCTATTGCTGAGCGGTTTCTTGGGAGGCTTGTCTTGTCATGGCATGTCCATAAAGTTGACGGTTCGAACTCTGCCGATATGGGAACACAACCGCGGGTTTTACCGGGGCACCCTTTTTGACCTTTTGACCTAGTGCATATTGGGATCCATAGTGACCATTCCAAACTAGGACAAGTTGCTTACCCGATATTAGGTTGTTTGAAACATTGCATGCGTAGTGAAACCCTAGCTCGACAAAATAGGGGCGAAACCCTACTAACATAGGGGTGTATTGGCTCTCATTTATACGCTATGTGCTTTTTAGAGTGTATCTCTGAGAGCATATATCAGTTTGCTAAGTTTGAGCATCAGGCCTGAGGGCACTGGTATCAATATTGTTGAGAATCAGTCGTGTCTGCGGGTATCGATTCGTTTTGAGCAGTGATGCAGGGAAACGATGATCGATAGTAGAAATCTGATTGTCGGCTACACCGTTTGATCTGTTGAAATTTGAAATCTTGCTTGTTTTCGTTTGATTCAAGGATTGAGGGTCGGTCCGGAACAATAGTGTCTTCTCCTTCTTTGAAAAAGCGAACATAATATAAAACTTCGAAGAGATTGTGGTCATAATGACGCGTTAGTCGAGAATCACCCTACATGATGAGACTACTGTTGACATGCCGCATCCACCTAGGTCGCCCGCCGCACATCCAATATCGACCTCTCAACTATATCAGGCTCGCGAGCCTACTACATTTGAACTAATGGGAATGATAGGTGATCTTCAAAGATCCGTGGCGGGTCTCCCCTATGGAATGTCTGTTTCGCCGCCAGCTGCACCATATGCCGGGGGATTTATTCCCCAAGGGCCCCCGCTCTTGGGGCCAATTGTAATTGAACTCAACCAACAGGAGATGACCTCGACTATGGTAACATGACAAACCAAACTCTAGATCGGTAGAGTCGAGATAAAGGCAAGATGAAGAGATGCCGACCCTATCAAACAAGCTAACGTAGGCGATAGAGGCTTTAAGCCGGAGGGATGAACAAGCAACAGATATCGCATGATTATGTCAAAAGGTGGAGAATGCTTTCCCTACTCACTTTGAGGGCGATTCGATCAATCAGAGAATCGGGAGAGGCCCCGTCATGCCAAAACAGTTCTTCCCCCTCCCAGCCTTCCATCCGGAAAGGATCATAAATCCAAGGCCGCACCCGCCGATCCGTTTGCTAGTGCATCTAACAAGAGTGCTCAGGCTCCAAAGTACCTGCCCCGAGGGCGCAGGGTCTTCCATGCTCTCTACATGCCATTGTCCAAGGCACTTCAAATCCTTGCCGACAGGGGACACCTTAAACCCACGAGCCTCGACCCTACGAAGAATCTCCACGCCACACATGATGCTTCCTATCTTTGTCGTACCACCGACAAACCCGGCCGCCATCGATAATTGTTTCCGCCTCCGTCATGAGGTACAAGATTTGATTGACAATGAGGTTATCCTCCCGCCTACTTCAGCGAAGTCCGTCACCACACAGTTGTTGGATTTTGAAGCTACAGATACTGCGAGTATGTAATCAGAAGGAGAACCACCCGCGGGTAGTGTCTGGTACATTTTTGGATGTGGCGTTTGGCACGCATTTTTGAGCACCTGCCAACGCTAGTTTTGTAAATCCTGACTTGGGTGTCGAGTCAGTCTTTTGTTTTATTTTGGGTCTGTCCCTCTGTATTGAGTCAGTCTTTTGCTTACAGGGTCTGTCTTGTTGTAATGAGTCAGTCCCTCTTGTATAGTATGCCAGGAGATTTTGGGGTTGTTGCCTCAAACACCGTTTTGTCTTATAAACAGTTGTTTTGCTTTTTGAGTCTGTTTCTGCCGAGAAGCCAATTATACCAACAAATCTGAATGAAACACCTGTGGCTATCACGTTCCGTATTTGTTGCTGTTCGAATCAACCGTGCCAGAGAATGTGAATGGAACGACAGTGCGTATCGCCTGCTCTCTTATGCCTTGAACATCGTTATGATGACCTGAGCTTTTCATAAAACCCTTTTCAAACATTGCGGTGATAAAAACGAAGAGGAAGGAATTCCTCGGGGTTTTGCAAAATTTTGATCATTTTGAGAGAAAGAGAGGCATGTTAAGCTTTTGATGAATGAAATCATGCTTGTCAGCGTGAGTACTGAGAAGGACCCTGGCCTGATCCAGACTGGTTCCACACTATCTTCAACATGAGCGATTTGTCGCTTTCTTAAAAACTTTCAAAAATAAAATATTTTGCGCAGTCTTGCGAAGACTTGTGTTGAATCGCTCTTGAGATGGTGCAGCCCAGGATCGCTTCCAGCCTCGAGAGTTGATTTATCTGTTGCAAACTGGAATCTGTTCAAAAACGTTCAGTGCCGTGAAACACCTGTGTAGCCCATTTTGAAGCAGCCCTCGAGCAAGAGGCACCAAAACTAGATCAAGGAGATCAGATCCCACCAAGCAAGGCTTGTGAGGCAGCCGTGACGGATTCTTCTACAAATCAACACCACAGTCACTCTCTTGGATACAAAGAGGCTTCAAACTCAAAACCACTTGGCATGGCCTTGCTCCACTTTTACCCCTTGAGAGGCTCGCTGGACCGAAAACCCGGAAGGGCGGCCCAGGCAAAAGTTAGAGCAAAGAAAAAAAAAATCAAAAATACAAGTAAAAGAAAAGAAAGAAAAAAAATGCAAAAGAAAAGAAAAAGAAAAAAAAAAAGAAAAACAAAGCTCGCAAGGTCGAAAACACCAGCAGCGCCTTGGCAAAATTAGAGCCTAAGCAGGAAGGTTAAAATACCCGAGTGTACCTTAACCGGAACTACGTAAGGCTTGATTCCTATGTTTGGGATACGTAGGCAACTTCATCTTGAAGTCCAGCCCCCAACGCTTCCATAGCGTCTCAGTCCATGTCATGGTTTTGATCACCTTTGCCTCCTCCGAATCCAATATCTTGATTGCAGCAACCTGGAATTACGTGACCAACTTCATCTTGAAGTCCAAACCACCAACACCTTCCAGGTGACTGTGTCCATATATTGATTCAAACCGTCTTCAACTCCTCCGCACCCGAGGGCCCGATCGTCGTCAATAAAGACTGGCTTACAATGTGCCAAGGCATCATCCAAACAAGGGGCAACTTTCCGTTGCCATGCATTGCCACAAGTTGCCCTGAGTTACCATCCAAACCAGGGGCAACTTTCCGTTGCCTTCCCCCCCCCCTTAAGCCAGGGGCAATTTTCCATTGCCTCCGATTTGAGGTTGCGCATCTCGAGGGTAAGTTCTATGCTCGTCAAGCATCGGCTGTTTGCGAAAGTAGATTTTGAAAATTTTTACTGAAGTCAATTATTTTCTCGAAAACTATTCCATTCTCCAAAACCGGGCCTTTTATTTGGACCCAAAAAGGAGAATTTTCAGTGCCCATAGCCTGACTTGCATGATTTTAAATCAAAAATCGAATAAGTGTGTTAATCCAATTCTCATTTTTGATCAAAACTGTTTTAGAAAACATAAAAAATGGTCAAAATGACGAACTAGGGGCACAGTCGAGTCGGGTGTTCCGCATCTCCCCCTTGTTATCAACACATTCGCCAGAAAGGCACCCTATCTACCAGAAGAAGTAGCCGTGAGCTAGCTGTATCGGGCGTGAACCCGCGACTTCCTATTCATCTGTCAATCGCCCCGGGGAGGGATGAAAAATGAGAGAATAAAGAATAGAGAGGTGTAAGTTGAGAGAAAAGTGAGGAAAGGGTTTTTGTGAAAAAAAAAAAACCGAGCCTGAGGGCCGAGTGATGTGAGAATCACAAATCAGAAAGGGTGGGAAATAATACCCGGAGGAATTGGCTTCTCGAGATCTGAGGTCTTTTTGTAAACATGTCTGTGTATCGTGTCCTTTTGATTTGTCGGTCTTGATTTTGGATTTGAGTCTTTTCCGAGCATGTCTCATTATGTCAGGTCGTGTGCCTTTTGTTTCTTTGTTTGAGTCTGTCTCGTCGTGTTCTGTGGTAGGCTCGATACCCCGGTTGAAAAACCTTTCTTTTCCAAATGTCGCTTGTAATCGAGAATCTTGTGCCATTCTTTACATTCATCTGACAAGAGAAGGAAAAGGAAATTTGGGACATCCGGTGTGTTTCAATTTCGGCCGGTTGTTGCGATCCGTCTTGTCGATCGGGGCTGTTTGTTCGAGACTTCTTGTGTGCGGGATGAACCGAAAGTCTTGTGTTATGGGTTGTATGCATCGATCCCCAGAGAGTATAAATTTGTCTGTTCGGTTTGAAGCGATGGTTTGTATGAGTTGTTTCTTTGTTTAGTTGGTTGGTTATCCGATCGATGCGGCGAGTGCTCGGTTCGCACAACAAATCAATATCATTTACATTTGAGGTGTAATATGACACAATGCAGTGCAAAGTATGAAAGATGCAGATATGCACAGATATAACACTCTTTTTAGACAAAAGGTTTGTTTCATATAATCTCTTCAAGTACAAAGTTTGAGGAAAACAAAAATCTGCCTACGGCAGTACAAAGTACTCTATCTACCAACAAAAGAGAAAAGTACAAGAAAAGAAATAAAAGAAACAGCAAAAGTCTGGGTCATCAGCATCATCAATGGCCTCGCGCCGGGGGATCTGTCCTCGCCCTCTTCCTGGGCAGAAGTCCAGGAGCATCACCAGAAGTGTCACTGTCTGAGCCCGAGCCCGAGCTGCCCCCGGCCTCCTCCGCGGATGACTCCGCCTCCTCCTCAAACTCGTCGTCTGGAACTGGAGCCCGTGAGCTGCTCCCGGCGTAAGTACGCCCCCCTCTGGTGCGGGGGAATATCCTGCCATCCCGAGTAGAAATGGGAGGTCCAGATGGAGCGCCACCACCCATCGAAGGAATCGGGAAGGGAGGCTGAAAAGTACAAAAGGCAAATGCATCAGTATACATGAAGCAGTTTATCAATGAAGAAAGTACAGAATATGAATGCCGTGAGCAGTTTATCGGTCACGAATGCAGGTGTATAGTCTGAATATGAATGCCATGAGCAGTTTATCGCGTAATGCGCACGAGTAATATCTGATTTGTGAGTGTTGTGAGCGGTTTATCGATGAATGCGATGTATGAATCTGATGTATCAAGTGCCGTGAGGGCTGGGTATCCAATGTTGAGTTATGCATCAGATTATGCGAAGCAGTTTGTGTATGGTTTGAAGCTATGACAGAGAACATACCGAAGGCCGTAAAAGGCTAGGAACTCGAAGGTCCGCCGCAACATCCGTCATGGAGGCATTCATCTCCAAGAATCGCCGTGTATCCGAAAGACGCCGCAAAGGGAATCAGATGCATCAATATTACATGGAATATCAAATAAACTAAAATGAAATATTTGTCAAATGCAAGAATACATATCGGAGGCAAGTCGGGACACCGACAAACTCGTGATCACCGGCGGAGGGCAAGGGATCGATAGGTCGCCTCATCCGACCCGGAAATCAATGAAGTAGGCAAAGCGGGCCAACGGCCTCCGTCCTCTCGAACTCCGCCTGCGGACTCGAGCCCGCCTCGGCGCTCCTCCTACTCTCGCTCGGCCGTGCGCCGCAGGTCTCTCTCTCTCAGCTCGACGGCCACCGCTCAGAGGCCGCATGATGAAGGTCCGAACGTACTCTGAGTAATCGCCCTCGCCTCTGAAGCCGTCTGCCTCCCAGCCGATGGTGTAGTCCGCCATCTGCTCAGCAGTGAAACGCTCGGTGTCCCTCATATGCTCAGGAGGGTGCATCGGGACTATCTGCTCAGGTAACCCTAAGGTCTGACGCAATAAGCGCTTGCCCAGGTACCAAGCCCGATAGACCGGGCCCTCTAGCAAAATCCGGTAACGCGAGGTCTCGATGGCCAAGAAACCGATCCCGCACCATCACTAGCGAGGAGCCCACGCCGGTGATCTGAAATTGAAAGACATTTTGTTACATACTGAAATTGTAAATATACATTGGAATAGTGAAGCTTAAATGAACTGCAAGTAAAACATACCTCGCTAGGAGTGATGGTGTCGAAGTAGCGACGGAAAAAGTCTCCGCGACCTCGGCGCACCTCCGTCAAAGCGGCGTGAAGGGGACGACCAGAGGGTCTCTGATCGTCTGAGAGCGAGCCTAAGAAAGTAGGCGTAAACCCACAACTGCAAGGTGAATACCAGAATGTTTATCAGAAAAAGCAGAATACAGAATAAAGCAGAAATAAGGGAGCCGTGTGTTGTGCAGTGTATTGAGCAGAGTGTACAGTGTGAGTAGTGTACAGTCAGTGTAAAGCAGAGTATGTGTGTGCCGTGTGTACGATACGGATCGTGTGAAACAGATTAAGTGTGCGGTGTGCAGAGTACAGAAAATGTAAGGCAGAAATGTAAAGCGGAAAAGGAAATGTACCTCCCAAGCACGCCAGTAGCCCCCGAGCAACTGTCCGCTGCCGCGGGAGACTGAGCTCATATAGCCGTAGAGGGTGGCCAGAGCCGCACCACCCCAATCGAAACGCAAGATGTCCCGGACATCCACCAGTGTGCTAAGAAAGCAGAGGGGCACTGTGTTCGCCCGGTTGGCGAAGAGAGTCGTCCCAAACAAAACATCGAAGCAACATCTCCGTGCATACCTCTACCGAGTCATCGAGCTGCGTCAACAAGAAGAGGCCGCACCGAATCGCACCTCGAACCAGAATACCGGACGGCAGACGGGCGAGAGGCGAGGCTGCCAAGTAAGTGGACTGAGCCGGTCCACTCATCCATAACAATATCAAGGGGATCGGATCACCCCTACCCCGATGCGGTGAGCACCGAGAAATCGTAAGGGTCATCGTCATGTCCCCGATGGGGATAGGTGGAATGAATCGGTGTCCCACCACCTTCTGCCAGGCGACTAGAAGAGGCTCGCAAGAAGCGGGTCGACCCTACAAAAGGAACCAAAGCCCGCCTCGTCTACAATGTGGCGAACCGCCTCGGGAAGCTCCGCGTACTAATCTCGAGCCGCGACATTCCTATACCTGCGGATGGTATGGGAATCTCCCTGTTTTCAAACAAATAGCAGCGAAGCAATATGAAATGTACAATTTTGAAGAAATAGCGGTTCAGTGCAAATATGGCATGTGTGCAAGTTTTTCAGATTCAAGCAGATACCGGGTGTCGGTGTGCTTACAGTGAACTACAACGTTTGATGCGTCAAATGTGTCTGAGGGGTTCAGTGCAAGTATGGCATGTGTGCAAGCTTTTCAGATTCAAGCAGATACCGGGTGCCGGTGTGCTTACAGTGAACTACAACGTGTGATGCGTCAGTATGTTTGAATGGTTCAAGATAGATATGGCATGCATGCATATTTTCAGATTCAAGCAGATGCTGGGTGTTGGTGAGTTTGCAGTGAAATACGGTGTGTGCCGTGTGTTTGGGTGATTGAGGCTAGTGCAGTGTGTGTGCATGTGTCCGTCTTAAACAGATATCAATTGTAAGCGTGATTGCAATCGACTACGAGGAACAAAGGTATCGTAATCAAGCGAAAAGAACGAAAACAACTTTTGAGTTAATAGTTCTACATTGCGTAAAGTAAAACAGAGAAGAGTGTTACCTCGAAGCGCCAAGGATAGGTGAGAGGTCGGCTCACGTAGGAGGAGCTCCGGTCGATGTTTCGGTCAAAGCCTGCGAAAATGGCGAGTCCATCTGGTGGTAGCACATGAATCTGTTGGGCGGTAGGTCGCCGTCGAAGGACGCCGCTCAACGGAGAAGCTTCGACCGGATCCATCTCATGATCCGGGGGAGTCCCGACGTGTGGAATGTCGTCAGCCATGGCAATGGTGGTGAGAAAATGTCCGGAAAAGCCGGAATGCAGAAAGCCAACCGAAAAAGTCAACCCCGAGCGGGCCGAAAATGGCCGGAAAGGCCGAAAGATGAAAAGGCACGGAAATGGAGAGGAAATCGAGGGGAACAAGTCCCAAAAAGGCAGAAATGGCAAAAGGAGTGCCGAAATGAAATTTCAATCGGTCGAAAATGTCCGAAACGCGATGAACTTCGCGAATCGAACGATGAAAAATGCGCGAAAACACAAAGAAATGGCGAAAAGATGAGAGGAAAAGGCTCTAGAGAGAGGGAGAGTTGATTTTCGGCGGTGGAGAAGTAAAAAAATAGGGTTGGAAACCCTATTTTAAAAGACCCATTGCAAAAGTCGAATCGGCCCAATCAAGAACTTTGGCCGATCGGCACTATTTTGTGCCGGTCGGCACAATATTGTGCCGGTGTAGTATTTCTGCAACCGGTGGCCAGCCGGTGGCCACCTAGTCCAGCCGGTGATGTTCCCACAGCCTTTTTTAGGCCATGTGGGTAGTTTCTGGTCTTCATAGCTCAAGAAAGTGCAAGAAAGTGAATCCCCGATGCTCAACCGGCCTCTGTTTTGACCTCGGACCGTGTCTTCTGTGCGTGGCACTCAGATTCAAGCAAAGATTGTATCCTTTTGTATCCTTTTGTCTTTTACAAGATTCAAAAGTTGCCCCGTGTGCGTTGCACGCATCCATCACATTGTCTGGTGCGTCGCATCGCGCTGTCTTGCACGTCCCTTGCGACTTGCACCGTTTTGCATTTTCGTGTGGCATGCGTGTCACAGTTGCATTGTTTTGTATTTCGTGTGGCATGCGTGTCACACTTGCATTGTTCTGCATCTCCTTTGAGGCACACGTACCTCATTGCACTCCATTTTCCATCTTTTGAGACACGCGCGTCTCATTTGCCCCATTTGCATCGGCATGTGTGTCTCATTTGCATTGACATGCGTGTCCCATAATGGGTGCCTTGCACGCGTGTACGCCGAGAGGCTTTGTCTTTCCTCTCTCGCGTGTACTACGCTGAGAGGCTTTTTGCCTTTCCTCTCTCGCGTGTACTATGCTGAGAAACCTTTTGTCTTTCCTCTCGCGTGTACTATGCTGAGAGGCTTTTCCTTTGCTTTGTTTTTTCCTCTCCTGCGTCGTCAGAGAGACGCAGTTTGAGACTCCGAGTGTTCTCGGTAGTCGCTTTTAGCCTTCTCCACGTAGGCGCCGTGAGAATTGCTTAATTCGCTTAATCCTTGCTGCATGAGATGTAATTTGGTTCGAGTTTACTCGCTTGCATCGCATTCACTTAAAGTGTTGTGTAATTGTTGTCCCCGGGTCTGGCGAGACCTTAAACACGCACGGTCTAGGAGACCTTAAATCCTCGGAAGGTGCAAGACCTTCGTTGCTTCGGCACACACAATTCATGCATTGTCGTGCATTCGTAAGGCCGTGCGTTGGCGCGCATTTCAAACATCATGCACCATGCGCATTTCAAAAACAAAAAAAAAACATGCATTGTCATGCATACATTTTGCATTACGGTCTAGGAGACCTTAAATCTTCTGAAGGTGCAATTCCTTCAGTGTTTGTCGTGCCCGAACGACTTTCGGTGGTCTGGTAAAGCCACATGCCTGTTTTTGCGGTAAGTTCCTAGAAGACCAACTGGGACAGTGAAAACTAGAGTTCGAACGGCTTATGCCTAGAACACAAAGGTTCGGGATTTCCGAGACTAAGGTCTGGTTTAAATACCCAGGGGGTGACCCTCGGCTTGAAATCTGTATGGAAGCCCCATAGGTTGAGGCGGCTTGTTTACGCCTCAATTCTGGATACTGAACCAACCTAGTATATCGCCCTGTTGGTAAGATAGGGAAAGCTGTAATCATAGTCGTTGCATCATAGTGCATTGTCATGCATCATTTGTAAATACTGCATATATCATGCATTTCAAAAAAAAATCCAAAAACAAAAACACATGCATATGTCATGCATCATTGTGAATATTGCATATGTCATGCATTTCAAAAATTCAAAACCAAAAACAACAAAAAAACATGCATTTGTCATGCATTTCATTGTAATATAGAGCATATGTCATGCATTTTCTGTAAACATCCATATATATTGCATTTTAGTTGTATGCATCCACTGCATCATCTCCCATCTATGGCTTGCACCTTTCCTTGTTGAGCTTGGTCTGGTATGTGTCCTTACTTTTCATGTTGAAGCACAGTTCTGCATGTGTACGCGCCTATTCCTTGATGAACTTGGTTTGAGGGTGGTGGCACCTTTTCTGTGTTAGACATGGCTTGTACGTGTACATGCCTTTCCTAAGCGAGATACAGTTTGGTCCGCGCACCATAATCGCATATTACATTGTAGTGTAATTATTGCATCCAGCATTAGGATCATTGTTCTTTCCACAGCGGGTCGTCACCCCACTTATGTCATTCCACCCAATACTTGTTCTTGTGTCCGTCTACATCACTCATAGTTCAGACATCGTTCTATGGTAGACGGACTTGTCACTTCCATAAATCTATTTGACATATGTGTAGTTTCGAATCGCTCATGATTGAATCATGCTTCAATCGCTTTGCATGTAGTTTGCATTGTTTCAGTTGCATTGCATATCATTTGCATTGTTTACACTTAGTTTTGCATCTATTGCATATCATTTTGCATTCATTTCGCATTGTCATGCATATGGCTAACAATATTGTACCTGTTAAATTTGCTTTCTTTGCAGGCACGATATTGTATGTACGGCTCATTTGAGGCCGGTGCAACCAGACGAGCTGCACAGGTATTGTATCCTTCGAGTGAGACGCACAGAGAATTGCATAATTCTCTTACATCCTTTCTGCATTATAGTGTAGTTTGGTGCTTGCTAGCTTATATCGCATCGTTAGCCGTTCTGACTTTCTTTGCATGATCATAAGTTATGCTCGGCCTTTGCATCGTCATTGCATCTTGCCCCGCCTACGGGCGCATACCTTATCTGCGGCTTGTATGCTTGTGCCTGAACTACGCTGGTTTGATTCCTAAAGGGATACGTAGGCAGCTTGCGAGTTCAACCATTTGCGTCTTGCATGTTTGTCCAAGTCTTCGGCCTTGTCAAAATGGGTCGTCTCTGGGCTTTGACATTCACTCCCGTCATTGTTATGACTTCGAAGTTCTCAAAGAGGGGCAAATCAGAGACACCCCATTTTTGACCGTCCTCAAGACCTGGACGTCACCGCTTGAACACTCGGTGATTATCCATGTTCGTGTTCGTTTGGAGTTCCCGGAGTTCTCGGCTACGCGCCTTGGGTCAAGACCTCCGAACTTGACCGTTTTGTGTCTGGTTTTGCACCAAACACTTGTGCTTTGCCTTGGAGGGGCAGGGAATGCCTTGTGAGGCATCCCCACACACCACCGGCAGTGGCTAGAGGCCACCGGCTGGTTGGCGTTGCCATCGGCACTATATTGTGCCGGTCGGCACTATTTTGTGCCGGTCGGCAGTCAATTTGTCAAAATGACAATTTTGCCCTGCCGACTACTGTTCAGTTGCTTTTTGAGATATTTTGAAGCAGCTGTATAGCATTTGTTTCCCCTCCATACACGTGTATGGAGGGATGAGCCTTTGGTTTGCTTAGCTTGTAAGCATTGTTGCCTATAAGGGAAGGCTCTCTTCTCTTGGCTCAAGGGTTAGAAAAATTAGACATTTTTAGAGAGAAAAGACAGAGAAGAAGCTCTGGTTCTAGGTTAGAACTTTTGTATCTATCCTATCTCTCTTTTCCTCTCTTGTTTCTACACTATGTGCTTTAATCCATATTATTGCACACAAGCACCTAGTGTTTCACCTTTCTTCGGTTACTGAGGTTCTAAGGGCTAGTTCTTGAAGTTTTTGGTTGGATTTGAGCTCAAGGAAGCAACAACATCAACCTTTGTGAAGGTGGTCTTCAAGGGTAAGAAACTACCCCTTTTTACCCCATTTTTGCACTCCATTTTTGCATAGTTTAGAACTGTTTTTGTGCTTAGCATTTAATACAAAAAAGTTCTGTTTTTTAGTCCTCTTTATTGTTGGTTAAGAGTGTTTTGTGCTTTGGGGAGGTTTGACCACCCTTAGGCCTTGAAAAGGCCTCATTTTGTGCTATTTTGTGAGAGCTCCGGGATTTTGGTGTTGGGGTCTCTTCACCACTGAAATCTTGAGGGATTTCAGTGGTGAAGATGATGCCTTGAAGTCCCAAGAAGGAGAGGGTCACCCCCTCTCCTTGTTGTCCTTGAAAAGGACCTATTTTGCCTCTTGAGGGAGCCCCATGTTTGGTTGTTTGTTGGTTATGCCATGGCTTTATTTTGTGTTCATATTGCCATATTATAACTTTGTATCATGTTGGTTTTAGTACTCCTTGCATGTTTTGCATAGATGCTTTGTAATGCCTCTTTAGTCCTTTAACATGCATTAGGTTGTGTGCCTCTATTCTAACATGTTTTAGGCTTAGATTCATGAAGCTTGTATGCTTATTTTTCCATGAATAAGGTCTGTCCATGGTTACTTTGGTCGATCTTAGCTTGCATCACATAGCCTCTTTGCATTTGGCTTGTTGGCCTTAAGAGCATGAAAGTATAGCATGCCTTGCTTGCATTATTTTCAATGATTTGGAACCATTTAGCACGCTATTTCAGTCCCTTAGACATGCTTGCATGATTGCCTTGCATGTCTCTTTGAAGTTTTGAAAGCATATGTTGTATGCCTAATGATTTGGTCATTGTGTGTGCCTTGCTCTAGAGCCACTTAGATGCCATCTAGGAGGTCCCTTTTGTATGGTCTAGGGCTGCCTTAGACCTGTTTTAAGCCTTCTTGGCCTTGTGAGGCTTGGTTGGCTTAGCCATGGTTTAGGTCTCCTTTGGCTTGCCTTGGATGCTTGGACCATTTGTTGCATGCGTAGTCTATTTTGTTGCTTGGTTTGGCACCATGTCCAACATGATTTTAAAGCTTATATATGCATGTTAATATGTCCATGTTAGCCTCTTTTAAGTGTTCTTAAGAGTTGCTTGTTTATGCCTAAGTGTTAGATTATGTATGCTTGCATGTGTGCAGGTATTGCATATATCTTAGCTTTCACTTCTATGGCATTTGGCCATTGATTTTAGGCTTATTTAGAGTTGCCTAACCTATGTGCAAGTCCATCCTCTTGTTTCTTGCATATGCTCCTTGAGTGTTGTAATGTATTGGTAAGTAAATGCATGTTAGGACTAACATGATTGAATGAAGTCACACGCTTGTTTGCATGCTTGGACACCCACATTACACCTTGCACATTTGATGGTTGACATTGGTGTTTCATGCCTTGTATGTTTGTTAACTTGTACGCTCCTTTGCATTGGCATGATTGCATACTACTAGTCGACATGTCTAGGATTGCATCACATAAACATGCATGCTTTACCTCTTGACCAAGTCATGATAGAGGCCTAGCACCCTTATGTGTTTGTTTGGTTTGCATGCATTTGAAATAGAAGTTGCACATTTGGTTCTTTGGGCCATCATGCATGGAAATGTGTGATTGGTGGCCCGAGAATCGAGGCACATGCCCCTTTGAGTCACAAATATGATAAGGGGCATGATTGGTGCACACATTGTTGGAATTACATTGCCATGCAAGTTTTTGCCCTCTGCTGCTGTGAGTTGCAGGTTCTGCAGATTCATTCATCTTGGCCGGCAGTATTTAGTGCCGACCGGCAGTCTATTGATGGCCGATGGATGAATTTTGTGCCGGTGACCTCATGCTGATGTCGGTGGAAGTCCTACTCAGCCGAGGATGTCCCTAAGTGTCCTGGAAGGCACTCCTGAGACTTTGGCAGTCTTCTGAGATGCAAAGCAGGGAAAACAGAGGCAATCTAAGCATGGCAATGCAATTTCGAGCAAGTCCCGAGCATGCGTTGCATCCGGCCCTTATCTCGAGGCAGTTTACTGCGTTAATTAGATTAATTAATTTATTTGATTAATTTAGTTGGACTGTAATATTTTAATTAGTTTGCGTAGTTAATTAATCTGTATTATTATTTTGGTCCCTCCGAGTGGGGGCAAATTTGTAATAAGTGTGGGTGAGTGGTTTGTATGTCTTCCAACCCCCACTTCTTTCTTCTCTTTTATTTACCTGCTTATGATGGTAGATTAGGGCACGTCTATTTTAGCATACCTTATGCAATACATGTGTGCATCTATGCATTTGTCTAAACATGCACCGGGCTCGGTACATCATACAAACTGCATTGTATTCTAAATTCCAACTTGAATACGTGCATCAAATGATTGCATTTCACGTGCCATTTTAGGGTTAGCCGAGCCTACTCTAAATTGCATCCTTGCCTGTGTTGCATTAGCCACTTAACACGACCTAGGGACATGCATGTCTGCTAACTAGTTTCTTGTTTTGGCACGGAGTACGATGTAAGTATTTTACGCTTTAGCATGCCACATGCGTGCGAATGTTGCCATGACAGTATGCTTACCATGCGGCTAAGTGCTTGTGTGAGATAAACTGTTTGAATGCCTGTGGATGGAGGTTGGGTTGCTTGAGTTGGAAAACTCATTGAAATCCGTGTTTTAGCCTACTTGCGAGTAGCAACTTCCAAAGCATTTTCAAAACGAACGGATATGCAATGTTTGTTTCCAAATTAGGCAATCTAGTCTATACCTGTTTGCTGTGCGCATGAACATAGTAATTCTAGGTTAATAATTGGAATAAGAGCATGTAATGTTTTCAAAATCGGATATCACGGTTAGTAGAGGCCGGTCTTCGGACCGGGCGAAAGGGGGTGCTCATAGCTAACCTTCCCCGATCGTACCCAAGCTCCCGAGCCAAGACAACTTTGGTGATGACGGACACGTGGCCTTCGGCACCGAGTCAGGGTTTCCTAAATTTCCCATTTAAAAATATTTAGGTGGCGACTCTGTAATCTGGCAAAGCAGTCCATGTTTTGCACTACTTTTCAAAAAATCCGTTTTCTTAAACAATTTGTCAGAGTTGGACTCTTTGGTTCAGATTTAGAACCGTAACACAAAAGGGAGTCCGAACTGTAGCGAGGTCCCCCCGCGGGCTTGTTACAATAAGATGCGCCTACGCTATCCACATTTGTTTCTGGACGAAGGAAAATAAGTTTGGAGGACCAAACCTCCTAAAGAGGAGAAGATTGTGATAACCCTGTTCTGTATTATATTAATTAATCTTAATTATGATTGTTATTATGTACTTGATATGATTTTGAGTGCCAATTATATGATTATATGTGTTTTTGAGTTTCTATCTATTCACCACTGTAGGAAAACATGTTTGATTTTCTGCTTTAAGATTAAATTGTAGGTTGTAGAGGCAATAGAAACTGAAATTGACCGTATTTTAGCGATAAGCTTGATTTTTAGAGCTTACGTTGAGATTTAATTAAAAATTGATTCGGATTAAAATAATTAGATTAATTTAATGATTAATTGAGCCTAATTGATTAATATTATGCTTGGATTAGTAATGTTGATTAGTGTAGCTTATAAATACATGGGAGATTAATGTATAAGCTCAAACTTGAGCCCATTTCCCATACTTGGTTGAATCACACTCTAGAAAGAGAGGGACGGTTCTAGAGAGAGAGAGAGAGAGAGAGAGAGAGAGAGAGGGCACAAGTTGTGGATTTTGGCTCAAAGTTTGGGAATTTGGAAGCTAGGCTTAAGAGATTAATTAAATTTGGAATAATTGAAGCTTTAGGTGAGTAATTAAACTCTAATTTATGAGTTCAAGATCATGGTTATGTGAAATCAAAAATAAATGAAGCTAAGAATGAGATTTGAATCAAATATAATGAAATTGAAGTTTGTATATATACATGCATGTAAGCATTCACTATGATTATGTATATTTGAGCTTGAAGCATGTTAATCATGTAGAATTGGTAGTATTTTAGACATGCATCCATGAATTATAGGATTATGGAAATTGGTTGCTTGACTTTTGAAGCTATAAAGCTCAAATCCATATCTTGATGATGATATAAAAGAGTTTAAGTTGGGATTAATGCTTGCATGGAAGTTTAGAATAATGATTTGCCAAATTCATGAAGTTTTGTGTATAAGAAATGTAATTCATCAAGTATTAGTGTTCAAATACATATTTTTGAAGTTTTTGGGTAAATCATAAATGATTTTGGCCCTTGGAAATGTGTTTTGAACTTCAAACAAAATTCTGGAAATTCCAAAATTTGACTTGTCCACTAGAGCGAGGAAAGTGTCGCTCGAGCGTAAAAATCAAGCTCCCAAAAGTTTCACAAAGAATTGCGCGGTGGCTCGGGCGGCAAACCTTGCGCTCGAGCAAACCTTGTTTTGTAAGACTCATCACTCGAGCTATAGAAATCTCGCTCGAGCATAAAAATCATGTAACTAGTACTTTTATAGAGTTTTACAAACTGCTCAAATGACCAAAGCTGCGCTCAAGCGAAGTGCCTTGTTTCCAAAATTTTGAAAAATCACTTCATGTTCCGTTTTCGTTCTCTTTCATTTCTAAGCACTCTTAGGCATGTATTGAGCATTGTAAATGAACTAAAGAATTAAGAAAGAGGCCTAAGAGAAATAAATAAGTTAAGAATGGATTGAATTACTTATGACCCAATGTGTTATGAAATGTGTTGGTCAAGCGCAAAGGCAAATCCATCGATGGAACACTGTGAGTAATATCTTAGTAGAGATATTTTCAAGTATATTATTTTCCAAATGCTACTTCTGTATAAGCTTCATAGATTTGTTGGATTGAATTATGAATGAGCATTCGATATGCCGAAGTTTTGTAGAAGGCTTTGTAAAGAATATGAATTGGGCTTGAGGCCATTTGATACATTTTATATGTATGACTTGGGCCTGAGGCCGTTTGATACGTTTGATATGTATGAATTGGGCCTGAGGCCATTTGATACGTTTGAATATTTTGATAGGCCAAAGGCCGTTTGAATGAAAAGTGATCGTGATCATGATCATGAATGTGAAATATGCATAAATATGAAAATGGAAATGATGTGCCCGAGGCCGTTTGATACTTCGAAATGTTTAAATTGGGCCCGAGGCCGTTTGATGAGTCTGACAAAGTTATGCAATGGGCCCGAGGCCGTTTGATGTGTTTGATGCAATGAGCTCGAGGCCGTTTGATATGTTTGATAAGGACCTAAAATGGGCCCGAGGCCGTTCGACATATACAACAAAAACACATAATGGGCCTAAGGTCATTCGTATATGAAATTTATGGGTTCGATGTATTTAATATGAATCTTACTCATATAATTCCTTTACTTTGGGATTATTCACTGAGTTTTCGCTCACTCTTATTTATATGTATGTAGGTGAGCAAAGAGATGTCTAACCCCAGCCTTAGTGAAGAATGTGAGAGAAATCCAAGTTATGTGGATTCAGCCCAAATATCTCACGCACGAGACTTTATTTTTGTTCTTTTGTTTACTCTTTTTTGCTACCTTGGTGGTTCCATTGGATCACCTATGTATATAAACTTTTGGTTTGGCTGACTATATGTTTGAATGATCCTAGATACACAAGGTGTAAATTTTGGTTATGATGCGAGTTATTATCAATATATGGAGTATGTTTTTGATGTGCCACGTAAGCAAAGCTAATTGGAAAAAAAGAATTTAAGTTTGCTTCTGCTTTTGCCCCTTTATTACTATTAAGATGCGTTTAATCTTATCCGAGGCCGCAGGTAATGTCATGATTATTGGCTGGTTATGACCTTAATCTGTAGGGGTGGGTTCGTGTCATGACAACATGTGGGCACCACTCCTTGCCACATCACTAGAGCTCTCTTTAGAGCTCCAAAATTATAGTTCTCAATCTTTATTCATATATATATATATATATATATGGGTAGTTTAGTCATGTTGAGGGACAAAGTATTTTACACTTTGTTTTTATGGAGAAGTTTCGTTAGAAAAGAAAAGAAACGGTGAGAATAAGAAACCCTTTCATTTATTTGGATGATTAAGTAGGTAAGAAATGATGAGAAAAATGTGATAAAATGATTCTCACCAAACCTAAGTTTTGTTTCTCACCAAAAGTGGTGAGATTAGGTGAGAAAGGAATATGGTTTAATGAAAGTTTTCTAAAATACCAAAATTACACTTATAAAAAAACATAACTTATTAATCTATGGAAGGTTATTTTGGTAAACTAAAACACAACACTTTCCTTTCTTTTCTCTTGTTTACTCTATCCAAACAAGATAGGTAAGAAACCAAATTCTTTTCTCCTTTATTCATCCAAATATAATAGTGAGAAACCATAATCATTTTTTATTTTTTTTTCTCACCTAGGTGAGAAACCACAGTTATTTCTTTTTTCACCTCATCTCACTATCCAAACAGAGTGTTAGAGTGTGAACCTTTGGACAAAGAAAAATCAAAATTAGATTTACAGATTGAGCGCCCTAATTTTATGGTTGACATAAATCATAGTCATTGAGATTGACATAAATCATAATTATTAAGATAAATTTTGAACATTTTCGATTATTAACATTATTAATTTGTGGAAAAATTATATAAAAATTGAAAATTTTGAGTCTTGTAACAAAATAAATCCTGAATTTTTAATTTTATCAATTCAAACCTTAATATTTTTTTATTTGTTTTTGTATGAAGGGTTCAAGAAAGTAGTTGGAAAATTCAAAGATCCTTAAGGAACAACTTCGAATTCTCTGGAAGATGATGAGAGGCTTAGATTCTTCAATAGTCTCAACTCAAGAACACAATAGTAAAGGAGATGATGGAGATAAGAGATTGGGTGAAGAAGAAGGCAAAGTGGCTAGAGAGAGAATAATGGCAAGGCTCTTCCATGGATCTCCTACTTTCACTCTCAAGGTTGATAATGGAGAAGGGAAATTAGTTCTTTCCCAAGACTTAAATCTCCAAAATCCATCCCTTGTAAAGCTATGGGTGGGTGCTATTTATAGGCACCTCATGATGTAGGATGGAGCCCATGTGCAAGGCACATGGGGAATATTCTCTCTAACCACCTTGTCCGAGGAGGTGACCTCTCTGAGGAGGTGACATCTCCGAGGATGAGAAAAATCCCGAAGAGGAGATCAACCCCTCGGCGAACCCTTCTTCTTAGCCACACCTAACCAATGATCCCCAATCATCCCAATGGGTCAGGGGTAGTCCCAGAGGACGTCTTGCCGCATAAGGGTCAGGGGTAGTTCAAGAGAACACCCTGCTGCAAATATTGCCGAGTCTCAGGGACCCCATAGATCGTGCGACCTCGACCCGGGTATAGGCTAGTTTAATCGAAGAGTGAATTTATCTTCACTCACCGTCCTCGGGATCGGGTCCTTTGTTCGGACTCCATTACGCCCATGGTTCTGGTACGTAGACCCGAAAAGCTCCGAGTCGGCAAGTGTTCTAGGACTCATTAATGGAGCGGCTTCTAGATTGCGTCTGAATCCGTTCGAAGCCAAGTGCTTCGGATCTCTAGGTTCGTGGATCCGAACCCTTTCGAGTCCGAGTGCCTCGGATCTCTAGGCTTGCTCAATACCCTTTCGAGTCCGAGCCCGAGTAAGTCTCTAACTTCGTGGATCCGAACCCTTTCGAGGCTTAGAGCCATTCGGCTCGTTTGATGGCAATAAATCCAGGCCCATCAATCTTGGACTTGCGATAAATTCGAGCCCACCAACCTTGGACTATTGGGCCTAATTAATTTAGTGGGCTCAAATTAGCTCCTCTTACATTTGCCCCTTGTGTGTAGGAGAAATTGTAATTTTCTCAGACATGCATAATTTCACCTTGTCAACCATGCTTCACATTACGTCTTGGCGAATATTTGGTCTTTACAGAGTCCATGGATAAAGCTGAGGGCTCACTGTAATTTACAGATAAAAGTAACATTAAAAAAATAAATGAATAGCTCCTCTTTTTTTTTGAACCTTTTTTTTTTTGAACTTTTTTTTTTTTGAATTTTTTTTTTAAATATGAATTCAAACCAAGAAACCATTATCATCATTTTTTTCTTAAAAAGATAAAGGCCTACACTTTTTTTTTTATTTTATAGTCAAACTTTGACTTTACTTTCCTTCAACAACTTGTAAAAAATTTCAAAACCACATATTCTATAAAATATTCGAAGGCCTATTTTATATATATATATAGCCATAGCCTTGGGTCATCAGAATCCAAATTTTTTCCTTTTCTTTTATATATATATTTTTGGCCTTTTGGGGATAAAGACAAAATCCCTAATCTTTCTCTTTTGTTGCACAGCCATTTTGGCTCTTTCTCTTTCTCTGAAACCATGACCGACCCAGCCCTCTTGTTCTTCAACGAAGACCCAACTCTCTTCTTCTTCAACGAAGCTCCACAGCTGCCGTACCAAAGGCCACTCAACCCAATGCCATCGGCCTTCGTGAGAGTCCTTTGACGCCGACCATGCCGCCCTCTCAATACGTCGGTTGGTCTAGACGGAATTCCTCGACTAATTTGGCTCTCGAAATATCCGTGCTTACTGGCCGCCATCCTATCTTGGCTGTCTTCGGCGGTGGCTCTACCGATCTCGATTTTCATTGCTTCAAGCTATGACTATGTTTTGTCTCATACATCCAATCTATGAGAAAACTCAAATCCCTCTCACTCTTGATTTCTTTGATTTCAAACATACTCTTCTCCTTGTGATTTTTGATCTGTGAGCAAACGTTTTGTGAAATCCATTTTTGAATTTCTTATTTGTATAAACATTGATTTATAAATTTCTGGATAATGTAACCCATAAATTTCTACTATTGCACATCTTGATGAAGAGATCTTGATTTTTTTTGTTGTGTGAATATTGGAATAATCAATGTTGAATCCTTGCTAATTTTATCGAAGAAATCTGGCTTTGTTGTCTTGAAATCCATGCTATTGAATCTTGAACTTTGTGCGATAATTTTGACAATAATTTTGGCATACATACAGTCTGATGTTGAATCCTTCGAGCTCCCGCCGGCTTCGAACCCACCACTTGCCGCTCTGTGCGTGACCACCTCAACTCACATGGCTCGTCTGTCTCGTGCCCAACCGCAACTGACCAGTGACGACCACGCTGCCCACTCAACGTGGCGTCAATCTGTCGATATACCTTCTCGCCCACTAAAATCCATCACTGTAAGCCGTAACCCGCCAACGCCGACCACACCATCGATTCAACGTGGTGTCGGTCTGCTTAGTTGTTCCAGTGCCAACCACACACGTCACCCTTCCAACGCGTCGTGTGTGGTCACCAACTACGCTGCGACACCACTGCTGCCTCTAGCTTCAGATTGTCCAACACCGACTACGCATGTTGCTCGTTCAACGCGATATGCGTTGTCTTGCCCGGCGCCATTTAGCTCATCACCGGTCCTCCATTTTAGCTTATCAACACTCTTCGGAGTTCCGAACCCCCAGATCTTGGTCTTGATTTTACAAACTTCATTCTCTTCATTGCTTTGGATTTGTGAGTATATGCTTGAAACCCTCTTTCTTTGGCTTTCACAAGTTTTGTGAACAAATTTCTAGAACCCTTGAAACTTGACTCTCCATTTCTGATGGCTTTTAAGTTTATGCACTTGGACATGTAAACAATTTTGGTTTTGCTACCTCTGTTTGTTTAGAGTCAGAGTCTTGTATAAACTGGGTCTTTAATATTGAATATTGTAATCTGAGAGAGAATGACCCACTTGAATCTTGTATGAGTTATTGATGTTGAGGAAGAACATATAATCCACGTGAGTGTTGTTGCTAGCTTTGCTTAAATGGGACGAATAAAATAAATGTTGTTGTTGTCGATAAAACCCGAGGAAATGAGGCCCTCATATTGTATATAAATCTTGTTGTTGAATGATTGATTGTCGTTTTGTTGATCTTGTGAATGCTTGGGAAATACATAGCTGATGCCAAAATTTTGTGTGACCGTTGTAGCTTTACGTCGACTTGAGAGGAAGAGACGAAACATTGAAATTTGTAGAGTAAATAAATGTTGTTGCAAAAGAATTCCGAGGGAGTAACCGGCTTGAGAGGAACTGGCCCGAAGAGACAAAATCTTGATTGTTGCATTTTTCATGAACTTGCTCGGAGTAATGAAATTGTTGTAACATAAGTTGTTCATTACTATTGTTGATGTTGCCCCATTCTGATAATGCTTAAATCTGGATATGAAATTGATATTGCTTATGTCGTTTGGCGGTTTTGCTATTTCAGGCAAATGAATTCTTGTATAAATTCCACGACCTCGGTGCCTTTAGAACCCCGTACTAACGAGAGTAAGGGCTATTCCTCAGAAGTTCAAACGGAAGCAAGACTATCCCTCGGGAGTCCGAAAGTAGCACACACCCTACTTCGGTGAGAAAGATCCTCTAGAAGGCAACCAAGTCTACCAAGCTTGCACAAATAGAAGTAACGATTGTCTCTCAGAAGTCCGAGTAGAAGCAAGGCTGTCTCTCAGAAGTTCGAGCGGAAACAAGGCTCTCCCTCAGAAGTCCGAGTGGAAACAGGGCACTCCCTCAGAAGTCTGAGTGGAAGCAAGGCTGTCCCTCGGAAGTCCGAGTGGATGCGCACCTCTACTTCAGCAACTAATGGAAGCAAAGGCTATCCCTCAGGAGTTCGAGGAGGAGTCCACACTACTTTGAAAAGAAAGATCCTCGGAGCTTGTGTTGATGAAATCAAGGGCTGTTCTTCGGACCCGCACTAATGAGAGCAAGAGTTGTCCCTCGGAAGTCCAAACAGAAGCAAGGTTGTTCCTCAGGAGTTTGAATAGTAGCACACACCCTACTTTGGCAAGAAGATCCTTTCTGGTAGGCCACCGAGTCTCGAGGGCTGTTCTTCGAAAGTTTGAGTGGGAGAACACACTTCAGCAAGAAAGATCTTTGAGGCTCGCACTGATGGAAGCGAGGTCTGTTCTTCGAAAGTCTAAGTGGGAGCACACACTCTGCTTGAACAAGAAAGACCCTCAAATCTTGCATTGATGAAAGAAGGGCTATTCTTCGGAAGTTCGAGTGGGAGTACGCATTCTACTTCAGCAAGAAAGACCCTCAAAGCTTGCATTGATGGAAGCAATGGCTGCTCTTCAGAAATTCGAGTGGAAGTACACTTCTACTGTGTCAAGAAAACTCCCTTCAGGTTGGTAACTAAGTCTACTATTTCTCTTTCTTCTTTGAGGGGCAACAAAAATTGAAAACTATTTCAAGCAACATAACACAATGAAGATATACAATGTAGAGAAAATAACTTCTAATGGAAATACATAATATGGAGGAAATAAATTTCTTCATGACATAAGAAAGATAAAACTTCTTGGATAATGCAGTAAATATAAATTGTAAATGTCATAGATAGACTTCTTTTCTACGGAATGTTGACATTTGCCGCTAGAGTTGCAAGATCATTTGGTAAGCTTTCACCAGTTGCTCGGGTTATGGCCATCATGCACCATCATAGGCATGTCTTCTAAGATATCCTGGGGCTCCTGGTCTCTGAACTCTATCTCATGTGCTTCGACTTTCTTTCTAAAGATCTTCTTAAGCATCCGGCACTTTTCTGTAGGATGTCCTAGTGATCGGTGGAAAACACAATAATTAAGACCCTCGCGGTCCTTCTCCGGCCAAAGCTCTTCGACATGAGGCAACTTCAGTTCTCCGTCTGCCACCCATTCTTTAACTAAGGCCTTCACCTCCTCAACACTACACGGAAAATGAGTGTCATCTTCGCAGTATTTCCTCTTCTGACCTCTGAATTCCTCTCCCTGCGACTTTCGGGTAGAAGACGCAAAAGCCGCAGTGACAGAAGGTCTTCGGGATGACTTGAAGCTGGTTTTATAACTAGTCTCGAACCCGATCTCCTGAGATTGAGGTACGTTGATGTTCCGAGATGCTTCAATTAGTGCCGAGAAGGTGGGTAGCTTGTGATTAACAAGAAGCATCTTGTACCCGTTCAATGCCCCTTCAACACAGATTTGGACCAAGTAGCTTTGCTCCACAGCCTCATGACAGTCCATGGCTTTGTCTTGGAACCTCTTCACATATTCGAGAATGTCTTCACCCTCCTGCTGCTTTTCCTTACACAAGGTAAGTGTGGTCACTTTCTCGGCCACTTGAAAGAATTTGGCATGGAATTTGTTGACCATCTCCTCCCAACTTCGAACAGAGTTTGGGGCCAAGTTAACGTACCAACTATATGCTCGGTTGGTGAGGGACTTGGAGAATTCTCTCAGTCGGAGGACATGATTTGAACCATGAATCCCTAAAGTCTCAATGAATTGCATAACATGTTCTCGAGCATTTCCTTGCTTGCCATCGTATTTGATGAACTTTGGCACCGTGTACCCCTCCGGGTATGGATAACTCAACATCTCAATAGGGTAAGGCAGCTTGACATCCAGATCAGGCAAAGAGGGTAAAGTCATCTTGCCCTGTTCAAGATCGAACATGGCTTGCACCTCGGCGAGAGTGAGAAATTGTTGAGGGAGAGAATTTGATAGTGGTATTCCTGGAACTTGACTTGTAGACCCGAAGACCGAGCCTGGAGCAACTTGGCCATTTGGGTGTTGAGAATTCATCATCAGTGAAGACACATGACGATATTGGCCATCGGCACCTATGGACACGCCATTTGGTGATGGGGCATTGCATTGGGTCCCATAAACTTCATTGCACGCCACGGCTATACTGGGTTGGACTTGCAAACTTGGCGTTGGAGCCAAAGGAGACCCACTCGGTACATGAGTAGTATTTACAATCGGTGGAACAAAATTAGGCATGGATAGAGTACCATTTTGTAAAGAAATTTCTGTAGGCCTTCTTTGAACTTCCACAGCTGTTGGAACACCATTCATCACACCAGAAACTCCTCCAACCACCGCTGGACTATGGCTTGATGCTCCAGGTGCGTGATTTTGCGCTCCACGGGCCGTAGGTTGGCCATGACTTGTTCCTTCTAGCACTTGATTCTGCACACCATTTTGTACAACTTCGGGGAGAATTTGGGGTGGATCTTGATGGTTTTGACCATTTCCAACATTGCCATGAAGTTGTTGATGCTTGTCGGTGCCGACTTGACCTCCATTTGTTGCTGGTGGTGCAAAATTCGAACCCATCATTAACATGGTGTGGGTGAGATTTTGAAGGGTCGTGAGAATCTCTTGTTGAGTATGTTGGAGTTCTTGAATGGCTTCAAGGATGAGAGGTGAGTCTTGAACTTGAGTCCTTTCATCACCACCATTGGAAGAGCCTTGTTGATGAGTCTCATTATCTGCCATTTTTGTCGATGTTATATGAGTTCCAGATCTCGTTGAGACCATTAACCAATCCGCCTCCCCAGTGAAGTCGCCAAATATGTATGAAGGGTTCAAGAAAGTAGTTGGAAAATTCGAAGATCCTTGAAGAACAACTTCGAATTCTCTAGAAGATGATGAGAGGCTTAGATTCTTCAATAGTCTCAACTCAAGAACACAAGAGTAAAGGAGATGATGGAGATAAGAGATTGGGTGAAGAAGAAGGCAAAGTGGCTAGAGAGAGAATAATGGCAAGGCTCTCCCATGGATCTCCCATTTTCACTCTCAAGGTTGATAATGGAGAAGGGAAATTAGTTCTTTCCCAAGACTTAAATCTCCAAAATCCATCCCTTGTAAAGCTATGGGTGGGTGCTATTTATAGGCACCTCATGATGTAGGATGGAGCCCATGTGCAAGGCACATGGGGAATATTCTCTCTAACCACCTTGTCCGAGGAGGTAACATCTCCGAGGATAAGAAAAACCTCGATGAGGAGATCAACCCCTCGGCGAACCCTTCTTCTTAGCCACACCTAACCAATGATCCCCAATCATCCCAAAGGGTCAGGGGTAGTCCTAGAGGACGTCCTGCCGCATAAGGGTCAGGGGTAGTTCAAGAGAACGCTCTGCCGCAAATATTGCCGAGTCTCAGGGACCCCCTAGATCGTGCCACCTCGACCTGGGTATAGGCTAGTTTAACCGAAGAGTGAATTTATCTTCACTCACCGTCCTCGGGATCGGGTCCTTTGTTCGGACTCCATTACGCCCATGGTTCTGGTACGTAGATCCCAGAAAGCTCCGAGTCCACAAGTGTTCTGGGACTCATTAATGGAGCGGCTTCCAGATTGCGTCTGAATCCGTTCGAAGCCAAGTGCTTCAGATCTCTAGGTTCGTGGATCCGAACCCTTTCGAGTCCGAGTGCCTCGGATCTCTAGGCTTGTTCAATACCCTTTCGAGTCCGAGCCCGAGTAAGTCTCTAACTTCGTGGATCCGAACCCTTTCGAGGCGTAGAGCCATTCGGCCCGTTTGATAGCGATAAATCCGAGCCCACCAATCTTGGACTTGCAGCCCACCAACCTTGGACTATTGGGCCTAATTAATTTAGTGGGCTCAAATTAGCTCCTCTTACAATTTTCAATCTAAACTATTTACCTATTTTTGTTAGGTAAAACTCTAATATATATATATATATATTCGTCCATAAACTCAATGAAAATGGATATTTTAGACATCTTTCATGCAATTACATTAAGTTTAATGACTACAATACTATTTTTCAATCAAATTTACTTAACAAAAATAGACAAATGATTTAGATTGAAAACAAATCAAAAGATTAAGATTTATTTTATTACTTAATGAAAAGTTTATTTTATTATGAGGCTCAAACCCTGAGATATATATTTATATATATATATATATGTAATTTCCCTCTAATTTATTTATATGTTTTCCTGACATAGTAGATTGAATTGTAAAATTTGATCAAATTTAATTTTTAATTTTTCTTAGGAGCAATTGTAATTGATATACTCAAACAATATTCTATAAATAATTCAAACATTTGAAAAATAGCCATCCATTATTTTTAAATAATTCATCAAATCAAATTTTTTATTTATTTTATAAAACTTTATTTTTTTAAATATTAATACTATAATGTAGTGTTTGATTCATTGAAATGAAATTAAAGTGAGTAAAATGATTATTCCTTAATCTCTTTAAAGAATGACTATTCTTTTCAAAATAATGAATAACGATTTTGTTTGTAATATATATATATATATATATATATTGGTAAACTACACATAAAGATGGACATGATGATAGAATTATTATTTTATTTCACTTCATTTCAATAAATCATACATAAACCTAAGATCAAATATTATTTCAGGGCTCTATTTTTTAGACAAAATTCTAGAGCTTGAAACGGTGGTCTTGGCTACGTTGCCTCAAGGCCAACCCTAGGTGGACAACGAAAAAAATATAGAGTGGGACATAGACGAAGTATGTAGTTTTGTAGAATCAGATACAAGGTGAGTTTCAATCGTGCAACATGCGCCATAAAAAATACAGATATAAGATAAAAAAAAATATTTGTGTCTATAATTGTGGTGCATCTATAATGATCAAGATGTCTCATATTGTTTGCATTTTAGAGTCGCTTTGGGGTTTGCTTATTTTATAGGTTTTTTTTTTTTTTTTTGGTCTTTAGTGAAAATTTTTAAAAAAATTTCAAAAAGTTTTAAATTTCTATATTCAACCAAAAAATTATAGGGTATGTTTGGTTTGAGTTTGGGAGATGAGTTTGAGAGATAAAAAGTACGAAAAGTTGTTTGGTTTGGTTTTTTTGGAAAGATGTTTTGGAAAATTATTTTAAGAGAGAGTTTTGGAAAAAGTGATTGATTTGATGTGTATGAGAGAGAAGTTTGTTTGAAAAACTTGTTTGGTTTACAAGTTTTGGAAAATTTTTTTGAGAAAATTTGTTTAGTTTGAGTTTTTCTGAAAACTCATTTGTAGAGAAATTTTCCCAAAAATTTTTGAGAAATTCAAACCAAACGAACCCATAATTTTTTTAAAAAAATAAAGAAAAAAGACAAAACAATAAGCAAAATATAGTGAATTTTTAAGAATATTTTGGCTTTAAATTTATTTTTTTTTTGATTTTTTCAAAAAGAAATATGCTTTTCAGATTCGTCTCGACAAAACAGACCGAAAAAGTAAAAAATTTCAAGAAAATTTTTTAAAAAATTCATTGAAGATATAAAAAAAATTGGATAAAAGTGGTGATTTTTATTTTTTTTTTCGTTGCCAAAAGGACACTTATAATTGTTAATAAACATTATATTTGTACATTTTGGCTCGGAGCGGCCTGGCCCGGCTTGGCTTGACCCTTGCGGGTTCCTGCCAAGATCAGGCCGTTCACGGGCCAGAAAACTAAGCCCAAGTCTAAGGGATATTCAGGCTTTAGGCATGTCGCTGGGCTTGGGCTCGGGCTTTAGGCGGGCTTGGGCTGGCCTAAATAATTTTTAAATTTTTTCTATTAAAAATAATACTGGATCTCATGCAGATTGGGCTTTTGAGTGGGCCTTGAGTAGGCCGATGGGTTGGGCCAAGTGGGCCGGGCCGGGCTGGGCTGGGCTTCAAAATGATGGCCCAGGCTTTGGCCCAAGGCCTTGGGTTGGGATTAGGCCCGGGCCTAAATCGGCCAGGCTCACCTCAGCTTGCGAGCGGGTTTTAAACTACTTACACGTCACGGATCATTTTTACAATTCTACCAATTTCTTGTGTCTTGTGCATATAATAGACATTTTGAATTTCGTATGAGGTACAAAATTTAAAATAATCTTTAAATTGTTGACATTTCTTTTTTGTGGAAAAAGAATAGTAATTGAAAATCAAACCCATGTCAGCTTCTGTTAAATTCTTATCTTGAGAAATGAGGAGACTTGTGCCAAAACCGCAATATCGGTCCCCAAAAGAGGCAAAAACCAACCGACTGTTTCTCTCTTTCTTCTCTCTCTAATCTCCCACGTACTCGTGTCACTTTCCTCTCACCCCCACGTTTCCTCTTCATGGCTTCACCAACAATTTTTTCTCGCTTTCCCAGACAGTCACACAACCCTCTCATCAGTTGTTTCTTTAAATACCAAAAGCGTACCATTTTCAAACACTCTCTCTGCTTTCAAGAAATAGTGAAGTTATACAGAGATGAGGCTATATGTGTATGTGTTGGAGGGAAAAGATTTGGCAGCGAAAGACTCATATGTAAAGCTTCAGATTGGGAAGCACAAGTCCAAGACCAGGGTTTTGAGGGACACCACAAACCCAGCTTGGAATGAGGAGTTTGCTTTCAGGGTACATGCCATGGATGATGAGCTTGTGGTCTCTGTGTATCACCATGATGATGACTCTGGGTTCTTCAATGCCTCTGGAGATTTAATGGGTCGGGTTCGGATTCCAGTATGGTCCGTTGTGGCCGAGGAGAATCACAATTTGCCCCCCACGTGGTTTTCTATTTCTATAGAAAAGCCCAAGGCTTCAAAATCGATCAACAAAGATGGTGGTTAGTTGCCCCTACCTCTCTGTTTGGCTCTGTCAATGATGGTCCGTCTTTTCTTGTAGACTGATAGAACAGTATTTTTATTGCTGATGATTAATGTAACTTAACAGTGTTCTTTCATATGTCTTGTGTTGTGTGTGTGTGTGTGTATATGAAGGTTTGAGCAGTTGTACATTGAGATAGAATTAGGAAAAATGTACCTATGAAAGTACTTTGATCAAGGTGGTTGGGTTACATATGACTATTTCATCAGGGTCTTTTGAAATTTTATAAATTAACTGCCTTGGATTATTGAGGGAACATTACATATTACAAAGAAGAAACAAAAATGAGCATAATTGAGGGAAGTTTGTTTGTTTGTTTTTTCCCTTTAGCTGGTGTACGTGTTTGTTTGGGGGGATTGGAGGATTGGAGGATTGGAGGATTGGAGGATTGGAGGGTTGGATAGGATTCCATGTCCATTCATGGAATAGTCTGATTTTTGTCCATTTTTTATTCAAAAAATGTAAGCCGGGTAAAATGACATTTTGGCCCTCCGAATTATTGTACTTAATAAAATAAAATAAAATTTAAAAGTCTCAACTAAAATTTAAAATAAATTTATTTAATTTTTATTGATGTTCTATTTATTTAATTTTTTAAAAGTTCTAGCCAAAAAATAAAATATAATTTATAACTTAGATTTATTATTCCTATTATTTAGTAAACAATTCGAAGGATAAAATAGTCTTTTGAATATTTATCTTTTTTCATAATATCCCAAACAAGCATATGATTCAATAGAATAATCATTTCCTGATATCAATCTCATCACTAAACAAATATTTCATACACATCCTTTCCAATCAAATTATTCATAGAATATCCAGTCTGTGCAAACAAACATTTAAGTGCTTTGGGAACTTTTGACTGGCTTGCTGATAATTGTTTTAAGGGATTCTGTCATTTGCATTGTTTTGTTTGATTGGTAAATACTAGTAGACATCTGGGCATCCCTCAGAAATTGAGCCATAGTCCATTATGTTATACATATTGTTTGCAGTGATATAATTGATTTTCCAATAACATGATATAATTTTTCTTGTTTCATTTTGTTTAATTGCAAGGATAATGACATTGAAAGAAGTCAACAACAGTAATTGGATCATGAAGTTGAATAATTTCTGTTAGTTTGTTAGTTTGCTTATGATTTGGTAAAAAAATTTATGACTTGCATTGGCTCCTGTTTCTTGATCTCTCACGAGAAGTTATAGTTGCTCTTAAAAATTGTGAATTAGTCATCAAAGTGTCTGCAGAAAGAGCTCTTCCTGTTTTACCCATAGAAGTTTTACCTCATGAATGCAGGGAAAATTCTCCTTGCGCTTTCTCTGCATGGAAGAGGCCAAGACATATCCACCGACTACCTTTTCCATGAAAATCCAAATATTAAGAATGGGGATTCTAAAGAATGGGAAGGCCCCCATGTTATATATCAAGATATTTGCACAGCTTCATCTCGGAAGATCCTGGAGGGAAAACAGAAGATGAAAGCTATTGCAGGCCGTTTGGAGAGCCTTTTTAATAGAAATGAGGATAACTCTAGAAATGATGATTCTTCGGAACAGTCCGCTACACTGTCTGAACATGGGGATTGCATGGAAGAACCTCTATCTTGCGGTAGCTTTGAAGAAGCTATGGAAAAGATACAGTCAGTGAGCAATGAAAGAGAAATGCCCAAGAACCTGGAAGGGGGCATTCTTATTGATCAGACCTACATGGGAACATCCAAAGATCTCAACTCAATTCTTTTCGCTCCCAATTCACAGTTCAGGAGAGATTTGGCAGACTTGCAAGGAACGACAGATGTACAAGAGGGGCCCTGGATGTCAAAATCAGAAGACATTTGTTTAACGCGAGTTGTTAGCTATACAAAAGCTGCAACAAAGCTAGTTAAGGCTGTTAAAGCCACTGAGGAGCAAACCTATACTAAGGCAGATGAAAGGGAATTTTCTGTTCATGTAAATGTGAGCACACCAGATGTTCCATATGGTAATACATTCAAGATTGAAATACTTTACAATATAATGCCTGGGCCACAGCTACCTTCAGGAGAAGAATCGTCCCGTCTTGTATTATCATGGGGCATTAACTTCTTTCAGAACACTATGATGAGGGGTATAATTGAAGGAGGAGCTCGGCAGGGACTCAAGGAGAGTTTTGATCAGTTTGCCGGCTTGTTGGCTCAGAATATTAAAACACTCGAGTCTTTAAACGTATTAGACAAGGATCATATGTTGGCAACTTTGCAAAATGAGCACCAGTCAGATTGGGAGTTGGCAACTGAGTATTTTTGGAATTTTGCCGTCATTTCTGCTGCTTTTGTAATTTTGTACGTCTTCGTACATACTCTACTCTGTAGACCTCGGGAGCTGCAAGGCTTGGAATTTAATGGTCTTGATTTGCCAGACAGTTTTGGAGAGCTTATCACCGGTGGAATTGTAGGCATTCTATTAGAGCGTGTTTATAACATGATTTCACATTTTGTACAAGCTAGGTTCAAAAGAGGTAAACAATGAACAGCGCCACTTAATGTGTTATCAAGTGCTCTGAATTTCATGTAAAATAAAAACTTTTGTGTTGCTTATTTTTGCTACTTCACTGCTACCATTATTATATTAACAGGAAGTGATCAGGGAATCAAAGCCCAAGGTGATGGATGGGTGCTCACTGTAGCTTTGATTGAGGGGATGAACTTAGCATCGATGGATCCAACAGGGTTGCCAGATCCCTACGTGGTGTTCTCCTGCAACGGTAAAACAAGAACAAGCTCTGTTAAGCTTCAAGCTCCTGATCCTCAATGGCATGGTGAGATCTTTATTTCCTTTGGATTATTTTGTGTGGTTCATTTGAATCATTTCAGTTAATAGCTATTGACAAATTTTTGTGTCTGGCTCACCATTCACTAAAAAATCATGCAGAGATGCTTGCGTTTGATGCTGCTGAAGAACCTCCCTCAGTTTTGGATGTGGAGGTTTTTGATTTTGATGGTCCATTTGACCAGGCTGCCTCACTTGGGCATGCAGAGATAAATTTCTTAAAATACACATCTACAGAACTAGCAGACATCTGGGTTTCCCTTGAGGGAAAACTTGATCAGTCTTCTCAGTCAAAGTTGCACCTTAGAATATTTTTGGACAATAACAATGGCGTTGACACAATTAAAGATTACTTAACAAAGATGGAAAAGGAGGTCGGAAAGAAGGTAGACATATTTTTCATTATTTTTCGTAGTTGTTTAAGATCATCTAGAGTGGGACCCTGTCCTCATTTGCATTCACCACTCCAATCACTTTTCTTTTGTTTTCCTTGAAAATAATTGTTGCTATTTGAGCATCCTTCTGTTGTTTCTATAACTCAACTCAATGTCTCTACTGAAATGTTAATCTAACTCCATGATTCACAATTGACAGTTGAACCTTCGATCACCTCACAGAAATTCAACTTTCCAAAAAAATTTTGGTTTGCCACCAGAAGAATTTCTCATCAGTGATTTCTCATGCTCCTTGAAAAGAAAGATGCCATTACAGGTAGGTAATAATTGCATATTCAATGCTTTTTAAGTAGAAGGAATTCTGGAGTTCTTTAGTCCCATCAGTACCACCAAACAATTAACAAAGAAGTTGCAAATCAGAAGTTGCCGAGTCCTTAGAAGTTGCATAAATATTATACAATTGAGTATAATAATCATATCTTGATGGTTGATGCATTATATTTTAAATTTAGGGCGCCTTTTTTCCTGTCCCATAAGCCCATTAAATTAGTGGCATTTGATTTCAGAGAGTGTTCATTAACAGAGAGTGTTCATTAACAGAGAGTACCATTGTTACTAAATTCAGAAATTACCTCTATCTAAATAAGTGTTCAACAGAACTAAGTACGTACATTGTAGGTAGTGCTTCCCAGGAGTCAGGGGTCACTAGAGAGAGAGCGGAAGCGCACATCCTGTAAACTGAGGACAGAGGAAATGTTAAGATGAGTGACAAAGTAGCCCGTATATATATATAGACAGAGAGAGAGAGAGGGAGCACCATTATGTGAGCAAATACAAAGTAGGCTACATACATACATATACAACTTTTACAGAGTAAAACAAAATAATTACTTTAACGGAGTAAAACAAAAACAATTACAAAAACATAACTTTTACAGAGTAAAACAAAATAATAACTTTAACGGAGTAAAGTTTTAATGTTAATTTAAAATAGAGCATCAACAAAAAAATGACAGATTATGGCCCTGTTTAGTAGAGCTTTTTTAAGCTAAATAATCAACTTTTTTCATCTTATTTAAGCTATTTCAGCAGAAGTTGTACCAAACAGTTTGACATAGACTCCCAAATTAAAATAAGCTATAATCATCTCTTAGAATCTATACCAAACAGCCCCTACATATTATTATAGCAAAGTTAGTAAAATTTTACTCTCAATTTTATGAAAAAACACAGTAAAATTTTACTGACTGTTATTTATAAACATATTTGTATAACAAAAGAAATAACTCGAGAACACACTACCATAGTAAAATTTTACTATCATTCTTAAACGGGACACCAAAAAAACAAAAAAGAAAAGAAAAGAAAAAAAAGAGAGTACATATTAAAAGAGCAACCGCAACAACCAGAGGTGAAATTTTACTTTCACACTCACAAACTAGTTAACAAACACAATTACAAATCACATACAACAAAAACATATCAAACAATGATTGAAACAAGCTCCAACTCTAACACGAATGAAACTCCAACTCAAATAGAGATTGAATGAAGACCTGCAACTCGATGAGGCTCTCTTGTTCTGCAACTTGATGATTCTCTCGCGACTACGAACTGGAAAACGATTGATGAAGGAGAAGAACGATAGGGAAGGAATGACAATCGCATTCACAGATTTGATTCAAATCTCTCAGATATATATATGGAAGGGCAAGATTGTCCAAAAAGAAATAAAAACATGTTTCCATGTTCTCCATAAAGTATGCACCTCCGAGTGAGGGGGTTTATGAAGGAAAAAATTATGGGCCGTCTTTTCACCAAAAAGGAGCCCAATGGAGGCGTTTTGGCTAAATTTCCCTTTTATTTTCATATTCCTTTCATTCTCTTTACTTGTACTTCCACTTTCTAGTTTTTTTATTTTTTATTTTTTATATATATTTTTTTAAAATCAAACTTAGCCATATTGTTTCCAGGGAGCATCCAAACCTTTCTATTTTTATGTTGTGTGTAGCTCATTGATAGATATGATTTTTCCTATGTACCTGCTTGTGATCAAGTGTCTACAACTTGGATTAAATTTGAGACATCCTTTTGGTGCAGGGGCGCCTTTTTTTATCTGCAAGAATTGTTGGGTTTTATACCAACTTATTTGGACATAGAACCAAAATTTTCTTTCTCTGGGAGGACATTGATGAAATTCAAGTGCTTCCCCCATCTCTAGCATCCATGGGCAGCGCTCAGTTGGTCATTGTTCTTCGGGAGGGTCGAGGTCTTGATGCCAAGCATGGTGCAAAGTGCCAAGATGAAGTAGGCAGGCTTCAGTTCTATTTTATATCATTTGTGTCATTCAACGTAGCTAGTAGGTATGAATGGCGTATATTAATTTAATGCTACACTTTTAGTCATAAAGCTGATATGATGACCATAGAGATATTTATGCATTATTTCTTACTTCAAACGGGTGCTTCATTGTGCTATACTAACAGGACAATCATGGCCTTGTGGCTAACAAGAACACTGACTCCAGATCAGAAAGCACAGATTGCAGAAGAGCAGCAGGAAGATGATGGAAAGTCTTTATTACTTGAAGACACTGGGTCTTGTTTGGTTGTTGAAGATGAAAAAATGTCCAAGGTTTACTCTGTGGAACTTCCTGTAAAAGTAAGTGGTCGATGTTTTTCTTTTCACTTCTGTTTGCTTGCTTGTGAGTCCATGGACCTTACTTTACGCGAGTTTTTCAGCCATTAGGCTTCATTTCATTTTGCAAAGAAGCAGACTGTATTGAGGTTCCTCATGTTGTTTCTACCCAGAGGTAGGCCTGTATGAAAAGCCATAAATTATGCATTAAGACTATAAATAATGATTCTAAACCAGTATTTTACTTGTAAAGCAGTGAATGTACTCCTCTCAGAACTGAGCTGAATAATCAGGAGACAGACCCTGCCAGCCAGAAACCCCTGATCTAGTCCTTACAAGTAGAGGCTAAACATGGATAATGCCTCTAAGTTTGAAATTTCTTTACCAAAATTGGCAGTTTCTTATCCTTTCTATGCCTGCACAAGGAAGAGGAAGCTAATGTTGTTGTTTGTGTTTCCTTTTCTTATTGATTCTTTTGCTTTGTACATTTTTTTCTCAATGGTATATGTTTAATTAATATTATTTATTTTTAAGTAACTTTGGTGTAGGTGCCTAAACTGTATGGAAATCCTTGTGCAGATGAAATCGCTGATGGAAATGTTTGATGGAGGAAACTTGGAGCATTTAGTGATGGGAAAGGCCGGTTGCCTGAGTTATGTCACGACTACTTGGGAACCTGTAAAGACAGACTTGTTGTACGAACGACGTCTATGTTACAAATTTAACCGCCAATTCTCAATCTTTGGAGGGGAAGTTACATGCACACAGCAGAAATTTCCCATTTCAAATGGTAAAGGGTGGATTGTTAATGAGGTTATGGCCCTACATGATATCCCATTCAGTGACCACTTCCGTGTAAGCATACCAATGCATTGCAAAGACATCTCTGAGGTGAAATCTCATCTTCTATTACTTTAATTGATCCTCGTTTGTTCCATTCTTCCCATGCAGGTCCATTTTAAGTACCAGTTTGAGAACTGTATTCTCTCTCCTAGTTCATCATGCAAGTGTGCCGTTTATGTTGGTGTCACATGGCTAAAAACTACCAAGTTCCAGCATAGGATCACTCGAAACATAACTGAGAAGTTCACTCATCGACTGAAGGGAATATTTGAATTGGTCGAAAGAGAGATTTTATTAACCAATAATCCTATTTGACGAATACTTTCGGCACTTCATTCGTCAAAAGGATTGAGTTGCAGAGCAATGGCAATCAAGCAAATTTATTAGATGCTTCACAATTTTCATGTTGTAGCCTCTTTGAGGATGAATCGAATAATGTGCATTGGGTGGTTCTTGGCTAACAATGTTGGATGAGGTTAAAATTATCAATAATGTCCACGCATGTCATGGTAACTTCCTAGATGCAGCCCTGGGTCCTAACGAACATAGCCAATGCTATATGATCCATGAGTCATATTTCCTTTAGTAACACTCAATTCCCTTGGTGGGCCTACGGTGTCTGGAAGCCAATCCCTTAGTATAAATTTGAAGTGTTATGCTTTTGGGATGTAGTGTTTTTTGATTCTCCAAAAAACAAAAAGGTACTTTTTCTATTAAATAAGTTAAAAACAAAAGTCTGTTTGGGAAAAGTTTAAAAAAAAAAATAAATAAATAAATAAAATCAACTTTTCACTATTAAAAAATAATATTTTTGACAACTCATTAGTTTTTTTAGAATTTAATAGTGTGAAATACTTGAACAAAAAATTGTTTAAAAAAATGGAAGGGGCATTGATTTGTAGGTCTTATCTACACAGTCATGTAGTTTCAAAATAAAACATTTGAATCAATTAGTTTTACATATTTTTAATTGTTATCATTTTTTTTTTTTTTAATTTAAGGACGTTGCACATCTCACCATCGTCGGACTTTTGTTAGACAGTCATCAAAAGGCTCGTTAAAATGTTCAACATTATCTGAAAATCGCTGGAGTGTTTTGAATGTCACTAGAAATCACCAGAAAGAATATTGTCGGGGAAAAAATAAAATAGAATAACTGGAGAAAAAAGCAATAAGGAAAAAATATAGGAGAATTTGGTCAAAACCCCCTCATAGTAAAATTTTAATGCATTAAGGAAAAATACAAAAAGTTTTGAGAAATTCTATTTCCACACACCAAGTTTCCTTACTCCACACACTTAATGAATTTTTTTAGAATCACAATTTTATCCTTTAACAAATTACCATCTCACCCACCACCATCTCACCCACACATCTCACAATTTCTCCATACACATCTCACCAGCTACTTCACCGCTGGCCATCGCCTCCTATGCCCAAACCTCAACCATACAAAGCGGGGAACAACATATATGCTGGCTATAGTTCTGGTTTCTAGGTATCCACCGGTGTGTAGGAAGGGCTCTTCTTCAGATTTTTGGGTTCCCTTGCCGGTTTCTCCATCACTGTGAGGTTACGTTTTGCACCGGTGGTGTGCTGGTTTTGGTTCAATGCTAGGTGTTGACTCTACCAACGCTGTTTCGATCTGCCATGGTCGAAGTGGAGCAAGCTTTAGGGAAGAGAATGGAGTGGTGTGACGCGCCTTGGGCGAGTGGCCTGGATGGTGCTGAAAAGTTGCTGTCCTAGCCATGCTTGTGGTGATAGAAAGTAGCTGGCAACCTGGCACTTGTCTGTGAGATGTTGTTCTGGTGAACCTCGGTTATCATACTAGGCCTAAGCGACGTGGTTGTTGTTTGTCTTCTTCACTCTAACTCTCAAACCCTAAGACACTGTATCCAAACCGAAATATATATATATATATATATGTATCTATGAGACAAAATCGAATAATCGATGAGCTTAATCACACCTGGACCTTGTGTGTATGTGTGTGTGTGTGTGTGTGTGAGAGAGAGAGAGAGAGAGAGAGAGAGAGAGTTGGGATTTTTGGGTGAGAAGATCATGGTGGAGGTGACAATAGCGTGACGGGTTGTGTGAGAATGTCTGAGAGGCTGGGAAGGGCGCGGATAGAAGGAGAAAGGATGTGCACAGAGAAGTGAGGGTATATTTGGAATGTAAAGTGTGTGGATTGAGATAAAGAAGTAAAAATCAAATTACTAAATGTGTGGATTGAGAAAAGATGAACGCATAGATAATTTGGTGTGTGGAAATAAAATTTCCCAAAAGTTTTCCTTAAAAAGTCTAGAAAATACCACTATTACCAAAATATCCTTAGTGAATAATTTAATATTTCAAACTTTAAAATAATATAATTTTTGATTTAAATATCAGTTTTTAGTAAAATTAGTATTTTTAGAATTCTCTCAACAATATCTATCAAACAAGATTCATGTTGACTATGAAATTCTTAAAAAAAAAAAAAAAAAACAATTACCGTCAAAATTGACGTAAACGGTAACATATTACTATTTGTTTTAAATAGAACATTAACAACAAAAACAGAGTACGATCCTCCCTCCATATGAACTCACACTACTGCTAGAAATTAAAACCCATACATACTCGTAGAATACTCAATCGTAGCTTCAAAAACCCTCTTTGTGCTAATAAAAAATGGCACATTAGTGGCACATTGTAGAATATCAATTTACATAGTCAATTGATACAATAAAGTTTGAATCTCTTTCTCTCCAACCACTATTAATGTCTATGAGAATCAATTTCTTTGGTGTTGAAAAGTGTTGAGTTGAATCGAAATTGTAGATCTTACGAGTCAAAAAGTAAGATACTGCAAAGATACAAAGAACCCAATACAAAAATCAAACTCTACAAACAACGACTTGGAGAACAAATTGAAGATACTACAAAGATCGACAGCGAGTTTGTGGCGCTCCAAAATCGAAACATCAAGAAATATATTTAAAAATAATAATATGGTTTATCTAAGGTGACAAATCGAGGAACGTTACTAATGAGTGTAGGCGTTTAACGTCCGGCTCCACGCCTGAAGGTGCGAAATCCGTTGTTCATTAGCTACTGATTCGAACCCAATGTCACGGTTACGAATCTAATCTCGCAAAGTGCAATGCAAGACCGATAAATCACCAAAGAGTCCAACCGCAAATCGCTTTGGAAAACTGATTTTTATAAAGAAGTGTCAAACATGGTGCTTTGCGGATCTGAGTCACCACCTAAATATTTTGTTTTGGGAAATTTAGGAAACCCTGACTCGTGCCTAAGGCCACGTGTCCATCATCACCAAAGTTGCCTCGGCTCGGAAACTTGAGTACAAGAGGGGAAGGTCATGCAATGAGCACCCCTACTCACCCGATCAAAGATCGGCCTTTACTAACATGATATTTTATTTTTGAAAACACATGTGTTCTTATTCCGGTTTATTAGTTAGCTTACTACGTGATGCGCACCGCATACAAGTATAGACTAGATCGCCTAAGTTGGAACAAAACATTTCATGCTTGTTTGAAAATAGTTTGAAGTTGCTATCCGCAAGTAGGCTAAGACGTGGATTTGCCACCCTCAAGTGGGCTTAAGAAAACATGATTTTGCCACTCTCAAGTGGGCTTAAAACTCGCATTTCAATGAATTGTTCCAATTCAAGTAATCCAACCTTTACCCACAGGCATTCAGGCAGTTATATCATCTAAGCAAATAGCCTCATGGCAATCATGTTATCATGGCAACACTTACACACATGCAAGATGCTAAAGCATAAACACTTACAGTGTACTCCGAGCCAAAATAGAGAACTAGCTAGAAATCATGCATGATCTTAGTTCATGTTAAGATGGCTAATGCAACACATGCAAAATGCAACTAGAAATAGGGCTCGACTATTCTAAAATGGCATATGAGATGCAACTTGATGATCATGTATTCAAGTAGGAATTGAAACACAATGCAGTTAGTATGATGCGCCGAGCCCGGTGCATGTAAGACAGATGAATGATGCACGCATGCGAAGCATAAGGATGCTAATTGAAATATATCCTAAAACTAACCATAAAAAGCTGATAAGTAAAAGGGAGAAAGATGTGGGATTGGAAGACATTCACACACTCACGCACACTTATTACAAAATTCGTCCTCTCGACGAAGGGTCCGAATGAATCAACTAGCTAGCTATGCTAAGCTATTCTAACTAATCTAATAATCTAATTAGACTAATTATTACATAATCAAAATGAATAACTAGCTAACACTAAGCTAATTATTACAACGCGTTCAACTAATTAAGCAAATTAATTAAGTTACAAAACCAACTAAGTAAGGAAGGAAAGAAGCTAAATTGAGCTGCCACAGCTCTACCTCGGAATGATGAATGATGCATGCTCGATCGTCTCGCTCGGAAATCCATTGCCATATTGCCTCTGTTTGCACTGTTTTAGATTTCTGAAAATTGTACAAATCTCCAAAACACTTCTGATCCACCTTATGGACATGCTGAGAGGCTATCGGCTAAATGGTATGGTCATCGGCCAAGGGATAAGGGTCATCAACCACTTTTGAGTCCATTTGCCAAATATTGATAACCGATCGGCACACTAGATAGCCGATCGACCATCTCTTCCTGCGAACTGCTCCTTTTGCTGCAGCAGAGTACAAACAGAGGCATGGCAATACATTTGCAAGAAAATGTTGTACAACCACACCCCTTATCATGTTTGAAACTCAAAGGAGTACAGTGCTCGATTCTCAAGCCATCAATCATGCATTCCAATACATGATGGCCAAAGAGGCCAAGTTGCACAAATCAATATCATATGAATACACAAAAACACATAAATGCCTTAACCTCTATCATGCATAATAAAGAGGGTCGGCGACCGAGAATTGAGGCACATTTCATCACTTCAAGTATAAAACGTCCCTCGTTCCTCGTGTTTGGTTTGGTTTAACACCCCAAACCAAACACAATGCAATGCATGCAACATGGAGATGCTATGCAATGCAGCATAAGCATGCCAAATGCAATGTAACAAGCATGCAAAATGCAATGCAACCTAAACATGCAAGCATGCAATGTACCAAGTATGCAACAACATGCAAAAATCATGCAATGCGACAAGCATGTAACAACGACAAAATGGGACAAGCATGCAACAATATGCAAGATGGACTTAAACCAAAATGGACAAACCTCAATCATGCCCAAATCAGTGGCCAAAATGCTATGAAATGATGGCATGAAATGCAAGACAAGCATGCGTGCCAATTGGCCTATCAATTAAGCATAAGAACATAACTCTCAAAGGTGCTCGAAGAACGACAAATGCAAGTGTATGACCACACTATAAGCTCTAAAATCATGCATGGAATGATGCCAAATCAACCGAACAAAACAAGTATAACATATTAAGAGGCTCGAAGCTCAAGGTTAGCAAAGGGACTTACACCATGGCCATGCAAAGAAAGCCCCAAAGGGCCAAGGGCAACGAAAACAGTCCCAAGGTAGGTCAAAATAAGACCAAAAACATGCTTGAACCTAGCCAACACAAGCTAGAACGAAAGACCAAAAGCATGAAGCATGCAAGGCTAACAAGGGGTGTTACACTACACCTATCAAAACCAAACATGGCATGACTTTAACCACAAAAATTAGAGTTATATCATGGTAAAACAAGACCAAAAATGCACTGAAATGATAGCCCAAAGACCTAAGCAAAGAGGCATACACAATGATCCATTCTTGAGGCATAAAGAGCCAACCTCCTAGGCATTAAAAGAGTGATAAGCACAAGTGTATGACCATGAAATATGCTCTGAAATTACATAACAAATGATGCCAAATCATGAAACTAGCCCAAGTAATGCATGCTAGTGGCTTGGAAACTCAAAATTAACAAGCTAGAATGCACTATGGCTATACAAAGCATGGCATGCATGACCAAAACAATACAAATCAGAGCTTAAGCATGGTAAAACAAGGCTAAAATATTCTTGGAGTTGAGCCAAAATATGCAAGAATGATGGTCTAAACACAAGATGTATGTTAAGGCAATAGAGAGGATTGCACTACAAGTGCATGGTGCATGTAAGAGGCTATCAAACCAACCTTACACAGAGGTATAACATGCTGAAATAAGGCCTAATACATGCTAAGATGGAGCCAAAACAAGCTTAACAAACATGTTACTTTTATGAGCCATCAATACAAGCATATGAGACATAAGGAGAGGGGATGACCCTCTCCTATTTGGGACATCAAAACCACCTTTCCACCACTAAAAATCCTCTGAGTTTCAGTGGTGAGACAGCCAAAACAAGGTGGTCCCAATAGCTCAAAAAAGAAGGCACAAAACAAGGCCAAACAAGGCCTAAGAGGGGGTAGACAACCCCCAACACGAAAATGACCTTAAAAAAACATTACAAGCATGAAAAATTAGAACTTTTTACAGTAGAAAGTTAAGCTTAAATCAGCATGCAAATAGGTCCAAAAGCTTAAGCCAAAATAAAGGTTTAGAAGCTAGTTGACTCACCCTTGAAGAACACCTTCCAGAACACAACTCCAGCACTCTTTTCTGACCAAAACCAGCCCCAAAACACTAAAACCAACTTCAAGAAGCCTCAACAACAAAAGGGTGGTGTTCTAGTAGGTGCTTTAGTGTAAAAGTGTGAAGAATTTACACTTTTGAGCACAAACAAGAGCAAATATGGAGAGAGAGGTAAAATATAGAGAGAGAGTGATATATGTTTTGTATATCAACTTTTTAGAACCTCTGGAAAGGGAGAGTCTCCCTTCTTATAGAAAATCAATTCTCAAGCTTGTTGAACAAGCTTGAGTCTTGATTCAATCCCTCCATACACGTATGGAGGATGAGAACTGTGCTTACTAGCTGTCACAGCTGGCACAAAAATATCTGCAAAAGCAGGTGGAAAGGTCTCGACCAAGAAATATGGCCGATCGACCAAAAAGAGTGTTGATCGACCAAAAAGAGTGCTGATCGGCCACCACTTATGGCCGATGGCAAGAAAACAAGGCTGATGGCACAAGGCCTTAGCCGATGGGTTGTAGGGATAGCCAACAAGCCACCCTCTTCCCTCAGGAGCAAAACCACAAGTCCTTGGTCCCCAACCAAGCACAAAATAAACAAGTTGAGAGATCACGAGGCAAAGTGGCCTTGCCGAGACCTTCGGGAACTCAAAACGAACACGAGCATGGATGATCATCGAGTGTTCAAACGGTGACGTACAAGTCTTGAGGAAGGTCAAAAATAAGGTGTTCACAATGGGTCGTTTGGTTCATAATCAAATAAGGTCCTAGAAAGGTCGAGAAGTTAATATAGCCTCCTTCAAAGTACAACTACCTTAGATAGCAAAGATACCTCTTTGACATATCTTAATAAGATATTAACACAAGCTCCACATAAGTGGATGAGAAAATAAGGGATAGGTAATACAAAAGATATGTATAGATATATAATAATTATAAAATCATCTCTTAAATACAACAGGAGATTTATCATTTATAATCTCAAAACACATTTGCAAAACTAGTTTCTAATTCTCGTAGGGTATCCATAGGTCCTCAAATGCTTTAGGTTAGCCTTCAACTAACTAATGGTCTTCAATACGGCATGAAATGCCATGAGCTTTGAATGCCAAGCAAGCGCTTTATCTGACCCTTTTTCCTAATCCAATACACAATAATGGCATGATTATAATATATGGCGGAAGTAAAAATCAAGCAAAGCTTATAATAAATTTCAGTTCTAAAGGATAACGGTCGATCAAGCTAGTTCTAGGCAACTCCTTGCGGAATGCCGTTCCTATCCAACCACTAACACTGGCCATGGGCAATTTTGACTCCTCATTGGTTAAACAAATACCAATGTGTCGCTTACCGCACAATGACCAATGATGCCCTTGCACCTAGGTTACATACTCGAGTGGTGACATCATGGTTTGCCCCAAGGGAAAAAACTTCCAGGGATACTCTCCTTGTGTGAGACCCTCACTCCCACTCTTATACCTCCTAATTCCATTAAGCATCCAAAATACCTCTCGTGCCACATTAGGGTTTGAAAACACACATCTTATTTGTGATAACCCGTTCTATGTTATCTTTGTTAATCCTTAATTATACTTGTGATTATGTGCTTAATGTGAATTTGGATGCTAATTGTGTGATTATGTGTTTTTGAATTCATATATGTCCATTGTAGAGAAATATGTTCGGTATTCTGTAATAAACTGAGATTGAGGGCCGTAGAGGCGACAGAAACTGAAATTGACTATACCATTGTGATTAGCATAATTTTCACAACCTATGGTGAAATTTCATTAAAAACTAATTTGGACAAAATTAATTAGATTAAATTAAATAATGAGCCCTAATTAATTAGACTAACCCTTAGTTAATTAGCTTAAGCTAATCACTCACTATATATATGAAGTGATAGTGCCTAGGCTCATAATTTTGAGCTCTTAACCTTTCAAAATCAGAGAGAGGCCTATTTAGAGAGAGAATCTTCAATTTAGAGAAGAAAGGGATCAATTCTTGGAAGATTAACTTGATTTTGGAAGCTAGGCACAAGAATTTGCTACACTTAGACACATTGAAGTTCAAAGGTAAGAGATTGAAATCAAATTTATGAGCTTAAGTTCATAAGTATGTGAATTGAAGAAGTACATGTTGATAAATACAAGAATTGAGCTAAATGTGTTGAATTTGAGATCAAGTTGGGCATGCAGGCATGAATTTATTGTAACTTCTCATATTTGAGTATAAACCATAATGATCATGTTGAATTGAGAGTTGTTTGACACATGCATGCATGATTTGCCATGTTTTGAAGCCTAATTTTAACTCTTAAAGCTTGTAAATGCAAGATATAAAATATGGATTTTATATACATGAAGTTTGTGGTTTGAATTTTGATGAATTCATGAAATTTTGAATAATGGATGGAAACTACCTTCAAATATATGTATTTGGGAGTGTTCTTGCATGTTTGGGTGAATCATGCATGAATTTGGAGCCTTGGAGTTATGTTTGAAGCTCAAACAGAATTATGAGAATTCCAGAATTCGAGCAGTTCACTCGAGCAATTGAAGTGTCGCTCAAGCGTACATTTCAAGCTCCTAGTACTTTTGTAGACATTGGGGGTTGGCTCGAGTGACCACCCTTTGTTTACAGTCCAGGCACGAGCGATCAAACGTTGTCTCGAGCATAAAATGACAGCATCCAGTACTTTTGCAGACTAAGGGGAATGTTGCGTTTGAGCAAAGTGCCTTGTTTCAGAAAACTTTGACATGTTGTTTCATGTTTTGATTTCTGTTCTTTTTCATTTCTAAGCATTCTTAGACATACATTGAGCTTCCTAAATGAACTAAAGAGTTAGAAAGAAGCCTAAGAAAGATAAACAAATTTGAAGCGGATTGAATTGTATTGTGACCTAATTTTCATTATGTGCTATGAATTGTGTAGGGTCAATCGCGAGGACGAATCAACCATCTGAACACTGTGAGTAATATATTAGTAAAGATATTTTCATGTATGTTATTCTCTAAATACTACCCATGTGGTAAGTTCTCCAAATTAATAAATTTGTATTATGAATGAGTATTCTACCTATCTAATTTGTAAAAGACTTGAAACATGATTGATAAGCACAAAATTATAAGATTAGACCAAAGGTCATTTTTCATGAATACACAATGGGCCTAAGGCCGTTCGGTATGTTTGATGAGAAGATGAAATGGACCCGAGGCCATTTGTTATATTTGACAACGACACAGAATGAGCCTAAGGCCGTTTAGAATATTTGACAAGATAGACCTGAGGTCATCTTACATATGAATCAGACCGAAGGTCATTTTGTATGATTGTTAAATGGACGAAAGGTCATTTTGAACAAGGAAATGATTGGACCAAAGGTCGTTTTGAATGTGAATATGAATATGACCATGATAAGTATTATAGGCATACGCATGAATATGAATTTGGAAGCGATGGACCTAAGGTCGTTTTGTACATATGATGTGAAAGACCGGATGGTCATTTGTGCATGGATCCATTAAATATGAATATGATCTTGAATTTGAATATGTGCATGAACAAGAATGTGGAGATGTTGGACTCGAGGTCATTTAGTACACATGTTATGGTCGAATATGCAAAATGTTTGGACTTAGGTCATTCTTTCTCTTAAGTGTACTATGTATAATAGATTAGACTCGGGTCATTCTGTTAAGATTTTTTTAAATCTGAATGTCATTCATTAACCTCTTTACTTTGATATTATTCATCGGAGTTAACTCACTCTTTATTTATATGTATGAAGGCGGCCCGCGGGATGACCAACCCCACTCGATATGTGAGAAAATCATGTTTTGAGAGGTCAACCCAGGATGCCTCACAAAAGAGGCTTTATTCCTAATCTTTGTTTTGTCCTTGGGTTGTTCTTGTTGGTTACGTATGACTGTTTACGTATATAAGTTTTTGATTTGGAAGACTATGTAATGAATGTTCCTGGACATGTATGATATTGTTTTGTATGAATGTGTGGGTTATTATGAATATGAGTAAAAAGGTTTTTGTTCCAGACCATTTATGCACAAGCTCATTGGATAATCTTTGCATTTTGCTTCCTCTTTTGGCCCCCTATTATCAATCATGATTTGATTTCTTCTGAGGTCGTTGGTAATCTTATGATTACTGGCCAGTTATGATCCGAATCCATAGAGGCGGTGTAGACACCCCATTTTCACTGCCCTTAAGACTTGGGCACTTCATTCCGAATACCCAATGATGAAAAGTTACCTTTGTGTAATCATTTGAATCTTGACAAAGGAATTGATTAGAGCTTTAATCCCAACCTTACACCCCATTTTGACCAAGATGTTTTAGACCCTTGAAAATCCTCTTTTCAAATTTAGGACCCGACTGTGTGTATTTGGGCCCAGCTATGGGTATTTGGGCCAGTAGGCTCTCGATAGTGACAGAATATCTAGCGTAAGCGGCTTTTTTGAAGATATTTTGGATTAAAATGTGTCCAATTCTATAAATAGGCCCTCACTTGGAGGTTAGGGTTAGAAAATTTTCCAAAAGGCTTTTAAGGATTTTGAGAGCTAAAAGACCCTCCCTTCCTTTCAAAAAGCCTTTTGACCTCCATACCACCTTTGAGCTATATATATACAATACATACACCAATAGAGCTTGTTCTTGAAGCTTTTGAAGAAGTTTCAAACTATATTTTCAAAAACTAGAGGTTGTTTGAAATCAAGTTTGTTAACAAAGAACTTCCTTTTTTCAAGAGGTATAATTTTTGCATCATCTTATTTACTCTTCTTCCATTCTCTTCCTCTTCTTTTCTTATCTTACATACTGTTTTTGAGCTATTTTGAGGGGCTGGAATATGTGACTAAAAGCTACAAAAGGTGGAGGGGTTAGCCACCCTTCCTTAGACCTTGTTCCATAGCTTATTGCTTTACCTTTTTTACTTGTTTCCTTGGGATTTTGGTCACTGTTTTGTGAGTTTAGGGGCTGTTTAGTGTGTCTATTTAATTTATGCTTGGAATATCATAATTTTGTTGTTGTAAGTCCTCATGGATTTGGTGTATAGGTCATAGCCTTCAATCCATTTGAGTTGATAGCTTCCCTTTCCATAGCTTTCATGTAAATATCCATACCGTTGTAATCACCACCTTTTCATTTGCACTCTGCAACCTTCCCCCTTTCTTTGCTCTTTCGATCAAGGGTTGTTCTTGGTATAAAGGAGGGGTTCCTCATGCTAACTGGTTTAATCTATTCGGAGGTTCATTACCAGGGCATCACGTTTTCCTTATACTAAGTGCAATCTCTTGTTTGACATCTCCTCCGGTCACTGGTGCGTTACTTTTAAGGGACTAATTTTCTAGTAAGGCCCTTGGAAATCATAAATGAAAGATTCATTATAGCTTATTATTGGGTTTGGATTTGGAGTCATTATCACTCATTTCAGGTTGATTCCAAAGTCATTATCGCCTGCAAATGGGTTTGATTTCTCCTTTGTAATTTCCCTCCATAGAAAAGGGCTTGAAGAGTTCATGTCTCGGGTTAAGTCATGCTTGCTAGGGTTTTACCACTTTTGGACTTAATCACCAACTCATTGTAAAAAGAAGAAAAGATAAGAAAATACAAAGGTAAAAAGATAATAAAAACTGGTTAGGTTCAATCGGCCGTTATACTGAACCTGTTGCTTCTAGAATCATCGCATACTATTTTTGTGATGTTTGATGGTTTATGAAACATGTCTACCCTCTCCCTTGAAGTAACTCCACGATAGGGATGAGGTAGTGTTTGTCTTTTGTTGCGTTTATTAAACTTTTGTCCTATCACTTCTAAGATCATCACATTACAAATTTGTGATGGTTGATGATTTGAGAATCAAATCTACTCCTTCCTTGAATATCTTTATGATAGGAAAGGGAAGAGTGAATAAACATCTCCTAAAAACACTCTGTCTGCACTATTTTCACCTCAGTGCACAAAACAATCTTTTTGCCAAATATTAGGGCACGACCAAATTTAATTAGACCCAGCTAGGCCTCATTATGGGCAGGCTGGGCTAAATCAGGTAAATGGAGCACCTTTGCTGAAACATAGAGCAGTGGCTAAGGGTGAAACATGGCGGTTCTTCCAAAGGCAGACAGAGCAGTTTCTGGGGAATATCTTTGTTGGCACGCATGTGGTTTATGTTTATTTTCATTATTTTATTGTTGTAACGTTTATTTTTGTAATAAATTAGGTAATTATTTATTCAGTGATATAATAATAAGTTAATTAGGACATTTAGACCTTCTTGTACGAGGGCAAATTTGTAGTATTTGTATGTCTTCCAACCCCCAAGCATCATGTTTTCTTTTATTATTTCCATGATTTATATCCATTTTTCATGCATGAAAATTCGGTTCATCATGCATAATGCTCTTACCAATTCCTAAATGATTATGTGTGCTACCTCATGCTTTGAGTTGTTTCATATGTCATGTTAGTAGCCGAATTTATTAGTTGCATTTCATATGCGTTATGTTAGCCAATTGCGTATTAGGATCATGCATTTTCTAACTATCTTCTTTTCTTGGTTTGCCTCGTTTGAGTACTAGGTGAACATTTTTGCGTTAGCATATTACATGTGTGTTTGTGTTGCCATGACAAGCATACTACCATGAGGCTATGTGCTTATTTGAAACTTTAAATGCACGTGGAAGAAGGCTATTTTGCTTATGTTGGAATGACATTGATTATTGTACATATGAGCTAGCTTTTACTTTGAGTTGCACATATTCAAAATTCTTTTCACAAAAGCATGAAATCAAAGCATTCCAAAGTAAGGAACGTGGTCTATACTTGTTTGCTTCACATAGTAATGTTAGCCTATTAATCATCAAAACATGAGTATATAATGTCTATAAAATTCACATCATGAATAGTAGAGGAGGATCTTTGATTAGGTGGGTGGGCTGCTCAATTCATGACCTTCCCTTCTCATACCTAAATTCCCTAGCCAAGACACTTTGGTTATGACGGATAAGTGGCTTTTGGCACAAGTCATAGGTTTTCTAAATTTCTTTAAAATATTTAGGTGGTGACTCTGAAATCTGGCAATGCAGCCCATTTCTGGCATCTTTGATGATTAATGGATTTTCTAGGATTTGTCGGATTTAGACACTCATTCATTTTTCTGTTTCACATTGCACTTGTGAAACCCAGTTGAACCACGGGAGTTAATGTAGGGCTATCATGCAGGAGACTAAACCCTCGAGAAGCATGAAAAAACTAGCTCTGAGGAAGGTTTGGTCATGACATATGGAATACTTAACCCTTGAAAAGGGAACACATCCCACCAATCAATACTTGAAATCAAGATGTCATTATCTCACAAAATTTACCTTAGTGATCGAAAACCTAATATGGTCCATGTTAAGTTTCCTGTTATATTAAATGTATTATGTTAAAGTTAGAACAACAATCGAAATAACATTTACTACACAAGTATAGGCATTTTAGGACAAAAATATAAAGAGATACAACCAAAACATACACAGATGTCATACCAAAGCATGAACAAACAATAAGAAGCACGTCCAACAAATAAGAGTATGAAATGAGCACCCATGGGGACTACCCCTTTGATCCCGCATCCCTGACTGCTGAGGAATAGATTGCCGTTACTACTCTCCAAGGTGCCTTTCGGGAGGCACGAAAGTACGTCTCTTGGTACGATCTCAAGACTGGGGAACTACTTCAAGAGGCCCAAAGAGACAAGGCCACCTACCTCTCTGGCTAAAACATTTTTCAAAGACATGTAACCAAGCTAGGTGACATTATCGAAGACGGTCGCGACTCCATAGTTGGCCCAGGTTACCACGACAACTTGTACCTGGTTGCCTTTGTTAGTTATTTCATCTCTTTTTTTGTCCTCCCTAGCAAGCCAGCTGAGAGCATCAATCCCCAAGTGTTCCCTCTCGCCATCAAACTTTGCAACGACAGTCAAATTCCTTTGGCTCCCCTCTTCTTGGGGAATTTATACTTCTATCTAGACCTCATTCACTTGGACATGAAGAGATCCATAGGCTGTTATGATGTATGGAGTTTCGTACATACTCAGTTCCTGACTGCCTTCTTTTAGGAGCGGTTCCCTATTATAGGGCCCATCCCTAAAGAGCATGAGCTCTTTTCCATTGACGAAGTCCTCGATGTAAAGGGTCGTCCTGTCCTAGATGTAGAGGGACGACCGTCACAAGACTAAGTCGCCATTCCTCCTCGCATCTCCAGATGGTCTAGTGTTGGCACCAATAAACCTTTCATGGAATACATTGACCAAATGGAGGAGTGTGTATTTTGCCCCTTTACCTAGCTTCTTCCAGGCATCTCTGTTGTTCTGTTTTATTTCTCTAAGGCTCGTTATGTTGATTTCTCTATTGATAGTGTTCAGGTTAACTCCCTTCTTATTGCTGCTATGATACGCAGGTTTACTTGGTATGGAATGAGAGGGCATGTCGATGTCGTTTGCTCATTTGGATAGGGTCCTTGGGCTGTTTGGCATGGATCAGGGTGTCCTACATGCCCCTCCGCCACAAACAAATTTCCCTCAGAGCTTCCAATGGTTTACTCGTGACTACTCCGCTTTACTTGTGGAGGGTTTAGGCCTCATGGAGCTACCCTCACTTTGAAGAGAAGGCACCTTCACCTCTAGTAATAGACTATTCTAGCACCGTACCCTTAACTCTTTTTTCAATTTTTACAACAATGATCCAGTCGTCCCTGTAGTGGAACCCATTCCACAACCTGACTTATCCCTTTGTCTCTCCTCTAGCCATGGGAAACAGACCAGTGTATTTTGTCATTTCAATCTTTTGTCCTTGCTTGCAGTACATGAGCCTCACTCGTCTGGGGCAATGTCCGTCCAACCTCTACAAGTTGCTCTTCCCTTTACCGGTATGACAGTACGCATGACCCACTCCCAACTGAAGGCAGTCCAGGAGGAAGTGGCTTCAGTTGCTGAGGCCCGTGCCTCACCAAGTAAGAAGAGACTCTGGAAGGTATCCATACTTAGAAAATATTTTGCATTTTTCCTACTTCCTTGGGATTTTTTTTTTTTTAGTTACACGATCTCTTCCTTTTTAGGGCCTATCGGCTATACCACCTTTGAGCCTCGGAGGTCCTTCGACCGCCATAGGAATTTCCTCGAGATTCGAGATAGCGGCGACGACCTTTCCATTGCTTCAAGGGTCACTAGACTCGAAGTCACATAATAGTCTGAGCCATTCTTGAGGCTAAGCCGATTCTTGGTGAGCATTTGTTGAGGTTGTAGATGTGGAAGGAGGTCATGATATCCCCTTCATTGAAAGCGAACAAGTTCCCCCAACTGTGGAAGTTGCGGAGGTGGTCTTGATTGCTAAGGGTGTAGAGCCTCCAAACCTATTTGATTACGCTCATTATGACCGTTCCTCTGTCGGCGGAGGATTTTGCTCCTGAGACTCCAAGAGAAAAGTGTGGCATAAGAGAGCCCTTTGGAAGTTACACCACCCCCTTGGAAGGCTGTGTCTGGGGTTCCTTCGATCGATTGAGTCTCCTTGGTTCAATAGACCACACTTCCCAATGTCCAAGTTGCTAAGGGAAGTGCAAATGTGGTATTGTTCATCATGCCCCCTAAATTTGGCCCAACTTGCAGAGGTAGCTGTCAGCTTAGCTACTCACGCCACTACTGTTGTCGTTGGTGCCTCCGACCCAGTTGCCTTGGCTACTTTTGAGCAGCTCATTGACCTATACCCTACTAATTTTCCTGAAGTGCCAACTAACATTGGGGTATCTCAAGATTTTTATATTAGGATGGACAATACCATTGAATGTTTGGGATTACCAAATAGATTATCTTTTCTCAGAGCGGCGGAGTGATGGAGGCAGTTTTGGTTTGTCTCCCGAGATCAACTCTCCTGGCCACCTCCTAACATCCACTCACTCCAACGCTGCTGGGTAGTCATCTTTGGGAGAGGTTCATCGCTCCACACCTTTGGTCGCTCTGCAAGTCTCCCTACTGTAATCCAAGCTAGCAATGCTGCAAGGGAGCCTCCACAGCCTTCAGGGAGAGTTTCCTTTCTAAGTTATTGGGTCTCATTTGAAGCTGCTCTCATCCTTGCCTACATCCAAGCCGCACCACGACACCTTTACTTCTTTTAACATTTCGGGCTTGATGGTGCGAAGCGTTGTTGAGTCGTGCTTGATTTCATTCGCTACCTTGCTACAAAGAATATTACGATGACTCGGCAAGTTTGTGGAAAGTGCTCGAGCCAATCGAGTGGCTTTGAAAGGAATGGTTTGGACCTATCGTGGATGAGGATAGGCTTGAGCGATTAATAGCTTCTTTGATCATCCGGATAATGTGGCGATGATTGCATCTTTGGAGGAAACTATCACAGTGTGAGGTGCTTTGGAGAAGCACCGATAGAACAGCTCGGCTCAAGGAGAAGGATTCGCGCTAGTTGCTCGATTGCCTCGGGATATAGTGTGATGGATTCTCTCATGACGGGTTTCATTTTATGTATGGTGGCCTTGTTATGGCTCTTTTTCTTTTGTACTTTTGCTATCTTTTTTTGTCTTCTTTTCCCTTTGAACATTGTAATCATGTTATGGAAAACTTTGATGTTTATGAGAAGCAAAAATATTAAGTCTTACTTCTCTGTATTCCTTTCGTTATCTTTACATATCTTCTAAGAATGGCAAAAACTTTTGCTATGAACAGAACTTTTCCATGACTAAGTTTTTACAAGGATGAAATTTCACTAATCATGGAAAACTTTCCTCACACTAAGTTTTTACAAGAGTGATAGGCTTACTAAGTGTATGTCACTTTCTTTACACTTTGCTTTGGAAGTATTAACAAAAGAAACTTCGACTTTTTCTAAACAAAAGAAATTAAGGAAAATACTCCTTTACATACTTAGTGTTAATAGGGCTAGTTCTGAGCCCCCATCATATACTCTTGTCAACTTGTAATACTCGCTACTACTTGCCTCAACAACTTTGTAGGGGCCTTCCCATCTTGGCGAGAACTTGGGCATTGGTTTCCCCACATGATTCGTCCCTTGTTTTCCATACCAAGTCCTTTATTGAACTCCTGTGTTGAGCAGTTGATTGTAGGTGTGAGCTATGGGTGATGATACTTTTCCATTGCCCATGAGGCCGAACTCTTTTTCTTTGGTTGCCTCTATGTCATTCTTCTTCTTTGTCTAGAACTAAGTATGTTGACATAGCCGTTCTTCTTTGAGTCTTGCCAACTCAACTGGTAACACAGCTTCGACCCATATACTAGGGAAAATGGGGTTGCCTGAGTTGGCTTCCTCTTTGATGTTCGATATGCCCAAAGTGCTATGGGGAGTTGTTTGGACCATGTGCCCCTTGCTTCATCCATCATTTTACTCAATATTCGGATGAGGGTTTTGTTGGTTGCCTCAGCTTGTCTATTCCCTTAAGGATAGTATGGAGTAGACTTGTGGTGCCTGATCTGGTAGGTGTCTAGCAACCTTCCCACATGGCAATTAATGAAGGGGGTCCCATTATCAGACAACATCACCTTGGGTATGCCAAACCTATAGATTATATTTTCCTTGATGAAGTTAGCCACTTCTGTCCCCATCTACCTTCCTCATCGGTATAGCCTCTGCCCACCTGGTACTAACTTCAGTCGCTACAAGTATCCATCTGTGGCCTTTGGATTGCTGCGCTATAGGATCTACTAGGTCAAATGCCAAAATATGAAACGGGTAAGGAGTCTTGATGTTGTGCAGTTCAACCGCCAGTGCATGTATCAAGTTCCCAAACTTTTGGCAGGATTGGCATCTCTTTACAAAGTTTTTCGCATCTTCTTCTATTGTCGGCCAGTAGTAGCCAAGGTGAATAAGGTGCCCATATAATTATTACCTCCTTGATGCTCTACCTTGTGGGCTTCCCTCAGTATTTCATTTGCATCATCTTTTGATAAACACGCCAAAGTTTTCCCTTCAAAGCTTCTGCAGTACAGCTTGCCTTGATCAAGGAAGAAGTAGAGGGCCCACCTCTTAACTCTAATTGCATCGGCTTTATTCTCGGTGATTGTGCCATTTCCAAGATAGTCAATATCGGCTATCTTCATTCTTCTTGCTTAAGAAATGGGCTTTCTCTCCTTTAGGATGGGACTGACATTTTGCACATTACCTCTGCATAGCATGGATTTGCTTAAGTCTATAAGTTGCTTTTTGTCTACCGACGCACCTTGCTAGCATGTTCTTGGGACCGCGAAAATACAACTCTCCTCTAAGGAGCAGGAATGATGCAAGTTCTATTGGTCTGATTGTCTCTTGACTTGTTTTCAGTTGTTGGATAAAGTCTGCTTTCCACCCCTCAGCACCTTGCTTTGTATGTCCTTCGGCTAACACTGCTGGTGTTATTCTTTTCTCGATGACGATGGCTATACTATCATCTGATATATCCACCTTTGCCCCTAATGTAGCCAAGGCATCCAGGAAATAGTTGTGTGTTTGAGGGGTGTGCTAGATTTGGACATCATTGAACTGATAAGCGACTTTTGAACTATGATGCTGTCTGGGGCCAACAGGGCTCCTTCAAGGTGAAATCACCCATTGTTTTCTTGATAACTAACTTGGAGTCACCCCAAATTTTCGACTTGCGGAGGCCTTTCTTTTGGGCAGTGATCAGACCCAGTATCAACGCCTCATATTCGGCCTCATTGTTTAAACATTCAAAGTCAAGCTTATATGACAAATGGAACTTCTCCTCCTCTTAACTAGTGAGTGTTATGCCAGCTCCACCTTTCCCAACCCTAGAGGCTCCATCAAATTTTAAATCCCAATAAGTCTAAACCATAGCTGTTGAGACATAGACCTCACCAGGTAGAGATACCTCTGTAGGTTCATGTTTACCAGATGGGAATTGGGCTAGTAAGTTTGCAAGTGCTTGGCTTTTAATAGCCTTGGGCATAATGCAAGTGATGTCATATTCTGCGAGAGCCAAAAGCCATCTTGCCAATCTTCTGATCAGAGTAGGCTTACTCAGCAAGTAGCGGAATGGATCACTCCTGGTCACAACCTGGATCGGTGTCTTAGAACAATAATGGCGTAACTTCTACATTGTGAAGATTAAAGCCAAACAATGCCTTTTAATTGGGGTATACCATGATTCGGCACCATTGACTTTGCGACTGCTGTAATAGACTAGCTTCTCAAAGCCATCTATGTCTTGGACAAGTAGAGCCCCAATAGACTGAGGTGTAGAGGTCAGGTACAGTAGTAGAGGCTTTTCAGGTTGTAGGGAAATCATTGTAAGTGGAGAGGTAAGTGCTTTCTTCACCATATCAAATGCCTGTTGGTGTTCATGCAACCATTCAAACTTGTGATTCCTTTTAGCGTGTCCTAAAGGAAAAGGTTATCTCGGCGGTGGTGTAACAAGCAGTGAGGGACCTCACCGGGTTATAGTTCGGACTCAATTTTGTCACGGTTCTTAATCTGAACCAAAGAGTCCAAATCCGGCAAATCGTTTTGAGAAAATAGATTTTTGTAAAGAAGTGCCAAACATGGTGCTTTGCGGATCTGATCGCCACCTAAATATTTTTTAAGGGGGAATTTAGGAAACCCTGACTCGGTGCCAAAGGCCACGTGTCCGTCATAACCAAAGTTGCCTCGGCTCAGGAGCTTGGGTTCGATTGGGGAAGGTCAGCTATGAGCACCCCCTCTCGCCCGATCCGAAGATCGGCCTCTCCTAACCGTGATATCCAATTTTAAAAATGTTATGCATTCTTGTTCCGGTTATTAGCCTAGAATTACTATGTTATGCGCACAACAAAACAAGTATAGACCAGATCGCCTAATTTGGAACAAAGCATTGTATATCCGTTTGTTTGGAAAACGCTTTGGAATTTGCTACTCGCAAGTAGGCTAAAATACGGATTTCAATGGGTTGTTCCAGCTCAAACAATCCAACCTTCACCCACAGGCATTCAAGCAGTTATATCACATAGGCATCTAGCCTTATAGTAAGTATGCTGTCATGGCAACACTCACACACATGTGATATGCTAAAACGTAAAAGCTTACCTAGTACTCCGTGCCAAAAAAAAGTAAACTAGTTAGCAAACATGCGTGACCCTAGTTCATGTTAAAAATGGCTAATGCAATGCATACATAATGTCATTAGAGTAAGCTCGGCTAGTCTATAAATGACATGTGAAAATGCACAAGTAGCATGTATTCAAGTTAGATTTGAAATGCCTATGCGATTAGTATGATCTTGTAGAGCTCGGTGCATGCAATACTGATGAATGATGCACGCATGCGAAGCATAAGGTATGCTAATTTAAATATGCCCTAATACTAACCATCAAAAGCAGGTAAGTAAAAGGGAGAAAGAAGTGGGGGTTGGAAGACATGCACACACGCACCCACACTTATTACAAACTTGCCCTCGCTCGGAGGGATCGAAAGAATAATACAAATTAATTAACCAACAAGCTAATTAATTGTTACAAATCAATTAAATTAGCTAAGCAAATTAATTAATTTATTTAAGCAATAAACAACAGCCTCGGGAAGAGGGTCCAATCCATGCACGCTCGACTCCGCTCGGAAAGCCACTGCCATGCACAAGATGCCTCTGCTTTGGCTGTTATTCCCCTCTGAAGACTGCACAAGTCCCAGAGTTGCTTTTCTGAATGCTGTAGAACACCACCGGCTGAAGGGATTGGTCACCGGCCATGTATGATGGTCACCGGCCACAAAATGATCCATCGGCCAACAATGGATGGCCGGTTGGCACTGAAGATGGCCGGCCGGCCAAACCTTCCTGCGGAAACCTGTTTGACAGCAACAGAGGACAAAGCAAAGCATGGCAGTGCATTTCAAGCTATATATGCATCAACCACACCCCTTATCATAGTTATGACTCAAAGGAGGACGGGCCTCGATTCTCGGGCCACCAATTGCGCATTTCTATGCATGATGGCCGAAAGAATCAAGTGTGCATTTTGATATGGAATGCAATGCACATAAACAAACCAATGGAACTCAACCTCTGTCACAAGCATTTCAAGAGGCCAAGTATGCATGCAAATGAAATGCAACCTAGACATGGAGGTTAAGTATGCAAAATGAGCATGCAAGACATGTAACAACCATGCTAGTGACAAACATGCAACAACATGTAAAGTGGACTAAGTATAGGAGCAATGCAAAGCAACTTAACCAATGAAATGCATGCCAAATGCATCATGATTTCAAGCAAGCAATAACATGTAATAGGCCAAGTATACAACAATGTACAAGGCAAGCATGTTATAGCACATGAAGGATGGACTTACACTAATTGGGCAGCCCTAAACTAGGTCCAAAATAGTGACCAATGCTATGGAAGTGAGGTCCAACACATACACACACATGCACATGTTAATAGGCCAACACTTAAGCACATAAGAGCAACTTTTAAGCACACTTAAAAGTGACTAAACATGGACAATTAGCATGCACTAAAAGATCTGAATATGTATAAAATAGAGGTGCCAAGCCTACGATTTAACACAAGCAAAGCATGCTAGCATGACCAAAACTCAAGGCGAGCTAAAAGAGCATGGGATCACATTTAGCAAGACCAAGCATGGCATGAATTAAATGACTAAAAATAGAGTTTTAGCATATTAAAACAAAGCCTAAAGATCACTTAGATGACATCTAAATGACTTGAATTCAAGAGCATGCACAATTGACCAAACATGGAGCATAGGGCATAACCTCATAAGGCATCAAAGGAGCATTAAAGGCAAGCATACAAGTATGTCATGGGGACTGAAATAATGCCATAAGTGGTGCCAAACCACTAAAATGAATCAACAATGCATACCCAACACTCCACATACTTAAAGCCTACAAGCTAACAATGCAAAGGAGCTATGCAATACATGTTATGGTTGACCAAAACAACCAAAAATAGACCTTCAACATGCTAAAACAAGCACAAAAACTTAAAAAGCTAGACCAAAAGCATGCTTAAATAAGGGTCAAAACCTAGATGCATGTTAAGGCTACAATATGGCATTACAAGACATGTATGCTAAACAAGCAAGGTGTGCCCAAACCAACTAAAAGCAGAGGTAAGACATGGCAAAATACTACCAAATACCTACTAAAATATGGCCAACATGATCTCCAAATGGTGCTCAACACATGAGGCTTAAATGGCCCTTTTCAAGGACAACAAGGAGAGGGGGTGGCCCTCTCCTTCCTAGGACCTCAAGGCACCATGCTCACCTCTGAAATCCCTCAAGATTTTAGTGGTGAGGAGGCCCAAATACAATGGTCCCGAAGCTCAACCAAAATGGCACAAAATGGAGCCTTTCAAGGCTTAAGAGGGGTCAAACAACCCCAAATGTCAAAGCACCCTTAACCAACTATTTACAGGGCTAAAAAAAAGAACTTTTTTATGTTATACACTAAGCCCAAAAACAGATACAAGATAGACAAATAAGCTATGAAAAAATGGGGAATAAAAGGACTAGTTTCTTACCCTTGTAGACCTTCTTCACCAATGGTGGACTAGCTGGTTCTTCAAGCTCAAACTAGCTCCAAAACTCCAAAAACAACCCTCAAGGGCCTCAGCTCCAGGAAAAGGTGTGATGGTGGGTGTTTGTGTGCAAAACTAAGGCAAAACACACATAAAATACACAAAGAGAGAGAGATATGGAGATAGGATATATGCAAACCCTAACCCTAGAACTCAAAGCTTTAGAAAAAAGTTGTCTAAAAATGTCTAACCTCTAACAAGAGAGAAGAGCCTCTCTTTTATAGACAATTGTGTCTTGTAAAGCTTCCAAAGGAAGCTAACAGGAGGGAAATCCCTCCATACATGTGTATGGAGGGTGGCCAGTATGCAGTGCCTAAAAATATCTGCAAGCGGATGCATAGTAGTCGGCGGCCAAAAATGCAATTGACCAAGAAAGATATGGCCGGCCATCTATAGTGCCCGCCTTGGCCCAAACATTTGGCAGTGGCAACAAACATGGCGGTGGCCTCAAGCCATGGCGGTGGAGTGTGGGGATGGCCAACAAGCCATTCCTGCCCCTCAAGGCAAAGCACAAGTGTTTGGTGCAAAACCGGACACAAGCTTGATCAGTCGAGAGATCCTGAGGCAAGGCGCATAGCCGTGACCTCCGGGAACTCAAGACGAACACAAACATGGATAATCTCCGAGTGTTCAAGCGGTGGCGTCCAAGTCTTGAGGACGGTCAAAAATGGGGTATCTACTGTTGCCCCTCTTTGACAGAACTCGAAAGACATGACAATGGCGGAGTGATTATCAAAGCAGGAGACAACCCATTTTTGACAAGGCCGAAGACTTAGACAAACATGCAGGACAAACAAGATATGCGCCCGAAGGCAGGGGCCAAATGTAAGACAATGCGCAAAGCCGAACATAACTTACGATCATGTAACGAAAACTGTAACGAAGCACACACAATGCTACAGTCTTAAGCTAGCATACACCAAACTACACTACAATGCAGAAAGAGGATATAAGAGAATTATGCCATTCTCATTACGTTTCACTCGGGGGATGCAATACCTGTGCGTTTCGTCTGGTTGTACCAGCCTCAAAATGAATCGTACATACAATATCGTGCCTGAAAATAAAGCGAACTTAACAGGTACAATATTGTTAGCAACATGCATGACATGCAAAATGAATGCAACATGATATGCAATATATACAAAACTATGTATAATAATAATGCAAATGAAAATGCAATGCAATTGAAGCGATGCAAGCGAAATGCAATGCAATTGAATCATGATCCAATCATGAGTGGTTGAAACCACACAAATGTCAAATAGATTGATGGAAGTAACAAGTCCGTCTACCATAGAAAAGGTGCCGCAACCCTCAAGCGTGCACACATGCGAACTATGAGTGATGTGAGCGGACACAAGAACAAGTATTGAGTGGAATGACATAAGTGGGAAACAACCCGCTAACGAAAGAACAATGATCCTAATCTTTGGATGCAAAAATTACACTACAATGTAATATATACGATGGATATGGCATGTACCAAATCAAATCTTGCCTAGGAAGGCATGTACACAAACAAGTCATGTCTAACACGAGAAAGGTGCCACCCTCAAACCAAGTTCATCAAGGAATAGGCGGCGTACACATGCGAGCGTGCCGATGTGAAAAGTCTGAGCACATACCAAACCAAGCTCAACAAGGGAAGGTCTGAGCCAAAGATGGAATGGGTGATGATCGATGAATGCATGCAAGCTACAATCACGATATGTATTGGAATGGGCATCGATGGATAAGGCACGCAGCCAAACCAAATCTTGCCTAGGAAGGCATGTACACAAACAAGTCATGTCTAACACGGAAAAGGTGCCACCACCCTCAAACCAAGTTCATCAAGGAATAGGCGCGTACACATGCGAAATTGTGCTTTAACGTGAAAGTATGGCGCATACCAAACCAAGCTCAATAAGGAAAGGCACAAGCCATAGATGGAAGGGTGATCACGGTGAATGCATGCAAGCTACAATCGATATCTATAATATGCAATGGATGTTTCTGAAATGCATGACATATGCACTATATTTTTGTTTTTTTTTTGGGCTTAGATGCATGATATATGCGGTATTTAAAATGATGCATGACATATGCATTATTTACAACGATGATGCATGACATATGCATGATATTTCGATGATGCATGACATATGCAATATTTGCTTTGAAATGCATGGTAATCTTGAATGGTATGCATACCAATGCAGAAGGTCTTGCACCTTCCAAGGATTTAAGGTCTCCTAGGCCATATTTGAAATGCATAACAATGCTAATGAACTTAGAGCAGCGTGACAACGCGTGACTTTGAAATTCATGACAATGCATGCGAGTTTGAAATGCATGACAATGCATGAATTTTTTAATCTTGTAACGGCAGCGCAACTTGAAATGCATGACAATGCTGCGTGGCGATATTCACATCAATGCAAGTTATGCGTGTTACGATGCGTGTATGCATGCATAACGATTCAAGGGATGATGGCGCTACAACATATCTGAGATATGCAAGCACCAAAGGTTTTGCACCTTAGAGGATTTAAGGTCTCCTAGGCCGTTGAGTGGCGAGTCGGTGCGAGTAAGGTCGCAAAATAAGCGCAGTGATGCGATGCACAAAACAATGTGATCGCGCTAGGCGTTAATGTACAACGCGAGTGCACAAGGCGCGATAGAAATAGAATGCACGAGACAGTGCAGTGCGCTACACAACGCAATTGAATTGAAATATGGGGCAACTTTTGAATCTTGTGGAGGATACAGAAAGGATACACCTTGCACGAATTTGAGTGTCACGCACAGAAGACATGATCCGAGATCAAAACAGAGGCCGGTTGAGCTTCGGAAATACCTTTTCTTGTACTATCTTGAACAATAAAGGTACCAAACCACAGATATGACCCAAAAAAGTTTGTAGGAGGCTCACCGGCCAGAAGAGAGAGCCACCGGCCACCAAAAAAACATCATCGGCCAAAAATGCCTAGTTCGGGGCAGTTTTGACTTTTCGCCTTGGGTCTTTTAAAATAGGGCTTCAAACCCTATTTTACTCATATTCCTAAGCCGAAATCTCACTCTCTCTCTCTCTCTAGAGCTTTTTCCTCCTCTCATTCTCTCGTTTTCTTGCGTTTTACGCTCGTTTCATCGTTCGATTCGCAAAGTTTATCGTGTTTCGAACATTTTCGTCCGATCCAAACTTAGTTTACGCCTTTTCGATTTCCACTTCTTGGGGTTTGTTTCCCCCAAGTTTTCCTCTATTTTCCCGCATTTTCCATATCCCGGTTTTTTCGGCCATTTTCCACCCTCCCGGGGGTTGACTTTTCATTTGACCCTTCGCATTCTAGCTTTATTTTCCTTTTCCGACCATTTTCTCATCACCTTTGATATGGCGGATGACATTTCACAGGGCGGGACTCCCCCGGATCACGAGATGGATCCGGGGTTGAGCTTCTCCCTCGAGTGTCCGTCCCGACCCGGCGACCTACCGCGGCGATCCATGTCTTGCCTCCGGATAGACCGCCCGGTTTGAGCCGATAGGCGATGCCTCGAGCTTCTTTGCGTGAGCACTGCATCTCACCTATCCTTGGTGCTTAGGGTAACATTCCTTCCTCTATTTTATTTTTCGCAATGTAGAATATAAAATTGCCATAGTGATTATATTCTTTAAGCTGCTTAACTCGGATACCGATGCAGCTTTACCGTAGTTGATCATAAACAAACTTATAAGCGATATCTATTTGAAACGACACGTGCACACACCTGCCGACCTAAATCACATAAGCGCCGCGGCACACACTGCATTTCCCTGCATACGCATTGGCACCCGATATCTGTTTGAATCTGAATATATGCACACATGCTATATTTGTACTAAACCACGCAAACACACTGATACATCACACGTTGTAGTTCACTGTAAACACACCGGCACCCGGTATCTGTTTGAATCTGAAAATATGCACACATGCTATATTTGTACTGAACCACGCAAACACGCTGATACATCACACGTTGTAGTTCACTGTAAGCACACCAGCACCCGGTATCTGTTTGAATATGAAAATATGCACACATGCTATATTTATCTCAATTCTGAATGCCTTTCAAAATTAGTATATTTAGTATTGCTTCACAATTGTTTGCTTGAAAACAGGGAGATTCCCATACCGTCCTGGGGTATGGGAATATCGCCCTTCGAGATTAGTCTGTGAGTTACCGTCTGCGGTCCGCCATATCGTGGACCAGGCCGGTTTTGGTGCATTCTGCAGAGGGCTATCTAGGCTTACTATGAGCAGGCCTCTCCTCGCTGCTCTAGTGGAGAGGTAGTGGGACACCACCGACTCGTTCCATCTTTCTGCGACGGGAGACATGACGATGACTCCTTATGATTTCTCGATGCTCACAGGCATTGGGGTAGGGGGTGATCCGATCCCCTTTGACACTAATATGGACGAGTGGACTGCTACTCAGATCTATCTACTCGACGAGGTGCCACCTCTTGCGGCGTCGAGCCGTTCGTTATTCTGGTTGAGGTCGATTCGAGGTCCAACCGGCTTTGGCCGAGGCTCGATGACCTAGAAGCGGTGGGCGATCGCCCATGGCTTTTCGATGTTCTTCTTTGGGGACCACTATTTTTCGTCGGCGGGAGAATCTGGCCCCTCTGCTTGCTCAGCGCCTTAGTGGATGTCACTCAGATCCTGCACTATGACTGGGGTGGCGCTGCTCTGGCTACGCTCTACGGATATATGAGCTCGGCTTCCCGTGGCAGCGGACAGTTGCTCGGGGGCTACTGGCGTGCTTGGGAGGTACATTTCTTTTTCTGCTTTACATTTCTGCTTTCTATTATCTGTACTCTGTACTGTATTCTGTACACTGCACACACTGTAGTCTGCTTTTCACTAACTGTATACTGCACACACGGCACACATATACTCTGCTTTACACTGACTGTACACTGCTCACACTGTACACTCTGCACAATACACTGTCTGCACAATACACTGCACGATACACGGCTCTGTTATTTCTGCTTTATTCTGCATTCTGCTTTATCTGATAAGCATACTGGTATTTACTCTGCAGTTATGGGTCTACGCCTACTTCCCCAGACTAGCCCCAGTGCCAGACGTGGAGACCCCTCTCATCGTTCCATTCTCATGCCGTTTCGACGGGAGGTGCGTGCGGAGGCCCCGGGAGACGTTTAGCTTTTTCTGCCGCTATTTTGACACCATCACCCACGCGGAGGTATGTTCAATTTTACAGTTTATTTAAGCTTTGCTTTTCACTGTATTTTCAATAATAGTAGATAACAAACTGCATTTCATTTCCAGATCACCTGGCAGCCTTGGGCTCCGTTGCAGACGATTCGGGGACGATTTGCGGTCTTTGAGAGACCTCGTTTGGATTCTGGAGGGCCCGGTCTATCGAGCTTGGTACCTAGGTGAGTGTTTCCTCGCCGGACCCTAGGGTTACGGAGCGGATAGTCTCGGTTCACCCTCACGAGGAGAGACCAAGAGATTCCTTCTTGCCGAGCAGATGGCGATTATAGGATCGGTGAAGCGATCCGCGAGGCATCGGCGACTTCTGAAAGTGCGTCTTGAGCGTACATCATCGACCTCTGGCGGTGGCGTTGGTGAGAGAGGCCGTGGCGCCGCGGCTAGGCGGGGCCAGCGGAGGCGAGGAGGGCGGGTTCGTGGTAGGGGTGGAGCTCGAGAGAGGCGGAAATTTGGTTGGCCCTTGCCCACCTTCTTGACCTCTGAGAGGCGGGTGGGGCGACCTACCAGATCCCCTTTGCCCTTTCTCCGGCTGATCACGAGTTGGTCGGTGTCCCCGACTTGCCTCCGATATGTATTATTGCATTTCGTATCTTGCATTGTCATTGTCATTTCATTTCATTTCTTTGATACTCTGCAGAATACTGATGCATCTAATGCTTTTGCAGGCTTCCTCCGAGTACACCCGGCAGTCCCTGGAGTTGAATACCTCCATGATGGGGATGTTGCAGCGGACTTTCGACCTCCTGGCCCTCTACAGTATTCCGGTATGTTCTTCTGACCACGGTCTCAAACCATACATAAACTGCTTCACATAATCCGATGCACAGCACAACACTTGACATACTGATCTCACAGCATTCGCCTGCTGTACTCATACCTTTGCATTACGCAGCGATAAACTGTTCACGACATTCACACACTGTACTCATACACTGCATTCTGCACTGATAAACTATTCACGACATTCACACACTGTACTCATACTGCGCATTACGCAGCGATAAAGCATTCACGACATACTAATGCATTTGCCTTTTGTACTTTTCGCCTCCTTCGATTCCCATTGTAGGAGGTATTCTGCCGAACCTTACGTTCCTCTGGGAGATGGAAGGCGAGTATTCCCCCGCACCAAAGGCGCGCACTCACGTCGGGAGTAGCTCGCGGGTGCGATTCGAATGATGATGACGAGAAGTCGTAAATGCGAAGAAAGCGGCGAGAAGCGAGTCATTGGAGGAGAAGGCCGATGGCTCGGACTCGGGCTCGGATAGCGGTCTTGATGATGCTCTGGACCTTCATCCGGAAGAGGACTAGGGCGGACTTCGGGGCTGAGGCCACTCGACATTTGATCTGATTTTCTTGTTTTCTTCTTTTTCGTACTTTTTCCTTTTTGTTGGTAGCTAGGATACTTTGTTTCCAAAAACTTATGTACTTGAAAAGATGATGGAATGAAACAAACTTTTATCTAAAAAAGTGTTTACTTCTTTATATTTCGTGCTTTGCATTGCATTGCATCATGCTACACCTCAATGTAAATGAAATCGATTTGTTGTCTGAAAATTGAACACTTGCACTGTAATAATCAGATAACAAACCCACTAACAGTAAAACAACCCAAGCAACCCACTGCCTGATTCTGAACACATAGTCCTTACTCTACTGAGGATTAATCTGCATACCTGACGTAACACGGCATTTGGTTCATTACGCACACGGCAAGTTACGAACAACCCAATCGACAAGGCGGAATCTGAAGGTGGAATAAATTTGAGATTGAAACACACTCAGATGCCCCAAATTCTTCCCTTTCTTCTTTTGCTTCGCATAAATGTGGAGAATGGCACAGCACTCTGAGCATAAGCAATTTTTGAAATTGAAAAAGGGTTTTTCAGCCGGTGTCGAGCCTACTGGCCCGAACACAAGAAAAGACTCAAACAAAAGGTACACAACCTAATCACAACGAGACACGCTTGGAAAAGACCAAAAGCAATTTGGGCTAAACAAGACAAAAGATCGACACGGACATGTTTACAAAATGAAAGACCTCTCAGTGCACGAGGAGCTAGTTTCTCCAAGTATTGTTTCCCACCCTTTGTCATTTGTGATTCTCACATCACTCGGCCCTCAAGCTCTATTTTTTCTGAAAAATCCCTTTTCTCACTTTTTCTCTCAACGCACATCTCTTTATTCTTCAATCTCTCATTTTTTTATCCCTCCCCTGGGTGGTTGATGGGTAGACAAGAAGTTGCGGGCTCTTGCCCCTAGCATTCTGCTAGATTCTCTTTCTTTTGCTCACAATAGTGAACTTCCCCCACAGAGGGGTTATGATGCGGCTGGATGTGCAGCAGGTTTGCAATTGGCATCGGTTGATGATGCTCTGCTAGGGAGTTTGGACGTGATCAGATCTATCCAGATGATGGAGTGGAATATCTTGCCCCATTCCAGTTCGTGCTTCGCACTTGGCTCGATACCTCGCTGCTTGGAGGGTGGTAGAGCTTTCGACCCTTTGCGGTTAGCCGGTGGTGCCCTTTTTTAAGCGGTAGAGTGCCCTTCTTGGCAAGTATTTTGATAAAGGGGAAAAGACAGAACACAGACTCAACTGTGCCCCTAGTTCATCATTTTGACCATTTTGTTTTGGTTTTACTAAAACAATTTTGGCCAAAATAGAGTTAGATTAACATGTTTATTCAATTTTTGATTTGAAATCATGCAAGTCGGGCTATAAGCCTTGAAAATTTTCCTTTTGGGTCCCGAAATGGTCTAGTTTTGAAAAATGAAATAGTTTTCGAGAAAATAGTCAACCTCAGTAAAAATTTTCAAAAACCATTCTTGCAAACGGCCAATGCTCGACGAGCACGGAACTTACCCTCGAAATGCACAACCTCGGATCGGAGGCAATGGAAAATTGCCCCTTACTTGAAATGGGTGCATGGCAACGGAAAGTTGCCCCTGGTTTGAACGGTGACTCATGGCAACGGAAAGTTGCCCCTTGATTGGATAATGCCGCAGCATTTTGAAAACCAGTCCTCATCGGTGATGATTGCAAACGAACTCTCGGAAATGGAGAAGACGAAGACGGTCAAAACCAATATGTGGACACAGTCACTGTGAAAGCGTTGGTGGTTGGACTTCAAGATGAAGCCGACTGCGTGGTTCCGGTTGTCACAACCGAACTATCGGATTCAGAGGAGGCAAAGGTGATCAAAACCATTACATGGTGAGGCGCTATAAGCGTTGAAATTTGGACTTGAGATGAAGTTGCCTATGTATCCCAAACATGGGAATCAAGCCTTACGTTGTTTCGGTTAAGGTACACTCGGGTATTTTAACCTTCGCTTTTTAGGCTCTAACTTTTGCGAAGGTGCCCGATGCAAGTTTTCGACCTTGCGAGCTTCTATTTTTCTTTTTCTTTTTCTCTTTGTCTTCTTTTTGCATATATTTTTTGCTTTTGTATTTTTTTTTTGCATTTTTTGTATGTTTCTTCTCGTTTTTTTTTTGCCTTTTGCTTTTCTCTCTTTTTTTTTCTTTTGTATATTTTTTCCTCGGTCTAACTTTTGCACAGGTAGCCCTTAGGGTTTTCGGCCCAGCGAGCCTCTCAAAGGGTAAAAGTGTAACAAGTCCATGCTGAATGGTTTTGAAATTGAAGCCCTCTGTATCCAGGAGAGTGGCTGTTGTATTGATTTGCAGAAGGATTCATCACGGTTGCTTCACGAGCTTCTTGCGGTGAGATCCGACCTTCTTGATCTGATTTTGGTGCCTCTCGCTCGAGGGCTACTTCAAATCTGGCCACACGGGCCTTATGTGGCGGTTGACCATTGAACGTTCTGCTTCAAAACTAGAGTTCGAGGTTCGAAAACAAACGAATTGAGCCTTGAGGCTGAGAGCGATCCTAGGCTGCACAATCTCAAGAGCGATTCCACACAGGACCGCGCAAAACATTTTGTTTTTAAAAGTTTTTAAGAAAGCGACAAATCGCTCGCGTTGAAGATAGTGTGGAACCAATCTGGGTCAAGCCAGGGTCCTTCTCAGTACTCACGCTAACAAGCACGATTTCATTCATTAATGGCTTAGCATGCCTATCTTTCTCTTAGATTGATCAAAGTTTTGCAAAACCCGAATTCCTTACTCTTCGTTTTCATCACCACGGTGTTCAAAAGCAGTTTTGAAAAACTAAAGGTCATTACAATGATTTTCGAGTGCGAGAAGCGGTGGAATGTCTTCGTACAATCCACATCCTCTGGCACAACTAGCTCAAAATAGCAATAAGCATGGAAACATGATAGCATATTTGTTTCATTGATTTCTGGTTGTATGTGGCCCCACAAAGCAGAGACTCAAAGAGAAATCAAAAGGGTAATTACAAAACAAAAGCGGTGTTTGAGGCAACAACCGGAATCACAGTATTCTATACAAGGGGTGACTCGCTACAACAAGGCAGACCCTTAAGCAAAAAAGCCGACTCACGACAATGAGGCAGACTCAAAACAAAACAAAAATGACTCGACACCCAAGCGAATTTACAAAACTAGCAATCGCGGATGCTCAAAAATGTGTGCAGACGCCACATCTAAAATACACCAAGCGCATACAGGGGTTCACTTCTGATTACATACTCGCGATGTCGGTATCCTCAAAGTCCAATATTTGGGTAATGCGGACTTGGCTGAGGTAGGCGGGAGGATAACCTCGTTGTCGATCAAATCTTGCACCTTATGACGGAGGTAGAAACAATTATCGGTAGCATGTCCATTTCTTTGGTGGTGCAGCGTAGTACAAGGAAGCATCATGTGTAGGAGGAGATTCTTCGGGAGGCCGAGACTCCAAGGGTTTAAGGTGCCCTCTTTCAGCCAGGATCTGGAGTGCCTTGGACAGAGGCATGTAAAGAGCATGAAAGACCCTGCGCCCTCGAGGCAGGTACTTTGAAGGCTGAGAATTCTTGCTAGACGCACTAGCGAAAGGGTCAGCAGGCACTGCCTTGACTTTCTGATCTTTCCCAGGTGCAGGGTTGGGAGCAGAAGGAACTGTTCTGGCATGACGGGGCCTATCCCGGTTTTCTGATTGGCTGGTACTGCCTTCAGTTGGAGCGGGGAAAACATCATCCACAGTCTTGATCATGACCGTGAACACCTGTTGCTTACTCATCCCCTCGGCTTTCAAAGCCTCAACTGCCCACAGCAGTTGTTCAATGGGATCAGCATCTACCTTCATTTTGTCTTTACCTCTGGCCTCGGCTTTGATCGAGGTTTGGGTTAATGTTGGCATGTCATTGTTATAGTTGGAGGCCACCTCCGGTTGGCTAAGCTCGATCACAATCCGTCCCAGCAATGGTGGCACCTGGGGTACAAAATTCCCGGCATATGGTGCGGCTGGTGGCGGTGACATTACGTAGGTGAGATCATACGGACCTCTAGAGATCACCTATCATCCCCATCAACTCGAATGTGGTGCGCTCGTTAACTGATAGCTGGGGGTCGGATCGGGTCTTGTGAAGCGACTGGTGGATGACACATCAACATTGGTCTCACTTTGCAGAGTGATTTCTTGATCTAATGCGGCTGTCATAACCACAATCTCTTCCGAATTCTGCGTCATCATAAGTTTTGCCTCAGCAAAGGGGAACACTAGCTATTCTGTATCAACTCTTTGAACTGAAAAGAAAGACAAGCAGCATTTCAGCCCAAACGGATCAGACACAAATGTAGCCCTGTACTCTATTACTGATCACTGTTCCTCAGAATCACTGCATCAATGTCCCAAAATACCAAATCGGATACCCACAGATATAACTGATTCCCATAGACTGACACTGGTGCCCTCGGGCCTAATACTCAAACTTACAAATTGATATGCGCGTTCCCTGTAGAGATACACTCTAAAAGCACATAGCAAGTAAAAGAGAGCCAAAACATCCCTATGTTGGGGTAGGGTTTCTCTGTCCTATTTTGTCAAGAGCTAGGGTTTTACTACGCACGCAGCGGTTTTCAAACAACCTAACATCGGGTAAGCAACCTGTTCTAGTTTGGAATAGTCACTATGGATTTCGATATGCACTAGGTCGAATGGTTGAAAAGGGTGCCCCAGTAAAATCGGGGTTTGTGTTCCCATCTTGTCGAGCCCTGGCAAAGTCGACCTTATGGTCACGTCTTGACAAGACAAGCCTCCGGCAAACCGTTCAGGAACGGTAGATGGTAAACACGGTGTCCTAGGCGCACCAATGCACATGCAATGCAAAGAGACACATAAGTGAAATCAAAACAAGATATCACGAGTTCAAGTCAAGCTCTCTAAAAATCCCGGTAGTCGCCATAAAGCGTAACAAGCGCGAGACCTCACCGATTCTGATTAGGACTCAATTTTGTCACGGTTCTTAATCTGAACCAAAGAGTCCAAATCCAAACCAAATCGTTTTGAGAAAAGCAGTTTTTGTAAAGAAGTGCCAAACATAGGCGCTTTGCGGATCTGAGTCGCCACCTAAATATTTTTAAGGAATTTAGAAACCACGACTCGGTGCCAAAGGCCACGTGTAAAATCATCACCAAAGTTGCCTCGGCTCGGGAGCTTAGATGCGATTGGGAAGGTCGACTATGAGCACCCCCTCTCGCTTGGGTCGAATCGGCCTCTACTAACCGTGATATCCAATTTTGAAAATGTTATGCGTTCTTGTTAGGTTATTAGCCTAGAATTACTATGTTATGCGCCGACAAAACAAGTATAGACGGATCGCCTAATTTGGAACAAAGCATTGCATATCCATTTGTTTGGAAAATGCTTTGGAATTTGCTACTACAGTAGGCTAAAATACATTTCAATGGGTTGTTCCAACTCAAACAATCCAACCTTCACCCACAGGCATTCAGCGGTTATATCACATAAGCATCTAGCCTCATGGTAAGCATCTTTGTCATGGCAACACTCACACGCATGCGATATGCTAAAAGCGTAAAAGCTTACCTAGTACTCGTGCCAAAAAAGTAAACTAGTTAGCAAACATGCGTGACCCTAGTTCATGTTAAAAATGGCTAATGCAACGCATACATAATGTCATTAGAGTAAGCTCGGCTATTCTATAAATGACATGTGAAAATGCACAAGTAGCATGTATTCAAGTTAGATTTGAAATGCCTATGCGATTAGTATGATGCGCCGAGCTCGGTGCATGCAATACTAATGAATGATGCACGCATGCGAAGCATAAGGTATGCTAATTTAAATATGCCCTAATACTAACCATCAAAAGCAGGTAAGTAAAAGGGAGAAAGAAGTGGGGGTTGGAAGACATGCACACACGCACCCACACTTATTACGAACTTGCCCTCGCTCGGAGGGACCAAAAGAATAATACAAATTAATTAACCAACAAGCTAATTAAATGTTACAAATCAATTAAATTAGCTAAGCAAATTAATTAATTTATTTAAGCAATAAACAACGGCCTCGGGAAGAGGGTCCAATGCATGCGCGCTCGACTCCGCTCGAAAAGCCACTGCCATGCACAAGATGCCTCTACTTTGGCTGTTATTCCCCTCTGAAGACTGCACAAGTCCCAGAGTTGCTTTTCTGAATGCTGTAGAACACCACCGGCTGAAGGGATTGGTCACCGGCCATGTATGATGGTCACCGGCCACAAAATGATCCATCGGCCAACAATGGATGGCCGGTCGGCACTGAAGATGGCCAGCCGGCCAAACCTTCCTACAGAAACCTGTTTGACAGCAACAGAGGACAAAACAAAGCATGGTGGTGCATTTCAAGCTATGTATGCATCAACCACACCCCTTATCATAGTTATGACTCAAAGGAGGACGGGCCTCGATTCTCGGGCCACCAATCGCGCATTTCCATGCCTGATGGCCCAAAGAATCAAGTGTGCATTTTGATATGGAATGCAATGCACATAAACAAACCAATGGAACTCGACCTCTATCACAAGCATTTCAAGAGGCCAAGTATGCATGCAAATGAAATGCAACCTAGACATGGAGGTTAAGTATGCAAAATGAGCATGCAAGACATGTAACAACCATGCTAGTGACAAACATGCAACAACATGTAAAGTGGACTAAGCACGGGAGCAATGCAAGGCAACTTAACCAATGAAATGCATACCAAATGCTTCATGATTTCAAGCAAGCAATAACATGTAATAGGCCAACTATGCAACAATGTACAAGGCAAGCATGTTATAGCACATGAAGGATGGACTTACACTAATTGGGCAGCCCTAAACTAGGTCCAAAACAGTGACCAATGCTATGGAAGTGAGGTCCAACACACACACACACATGCACATGTTAATAGGCCAACGCTTAAGCACATAAGAGCAACTTTTAAGCACATTTAAAAGTGACTAAACATGGAGAATTAGCATGCACTAAAAGCTCTGAATATGTATAAAATAGAGGTGCCAAACCTACCAATTAACACAAGCAAAGCATGCTAGCCTGGCCAAACTCAAGGCGAGCTAAAAGAGCATGGGATCACATATAGCAAGACCAAGCATGGCATGAATTAAATGACTAAAAATAGAGTTTTAGCATATTAAAACAAAGCCTAAAGATCACTTAGATGACATCTAAATGACTTGAATTCAAGAGCATGCACAATTGACCAAACATGGAGCATAGGGCATAACCTCATAAGGCATCAAAGGAGCATCAAAGGCAAGCATACAAGTATGTCATGGGGACTGAAATGATGCCATAAGTGGTGCCAAACCACTAAAATGAATCCAACAATGCATACCCAACACTCCACATACTTAAAGCCTACAAGCTAACAATGCAAAGGAGCTATGCAATACATGTTATGGTTGACCAAAACAACCAAAAACAGACCTTCAACATGCTAAAACAAGCCCAAAAATGTGTAACCTCTAACAAGAGAGAAGAGCCTCTCTTTTATAGACAATTGTGTCTTGTAAAGCTTCCAAAGGAAGCTAATAAGAGGGAAATCCCTCCATACACGTGTATAGAGGGGGTGACAGTATATGCCATTGCCAAAAATATCCGCAAAAGCGGATGCACGATGTCGGCCGGCCAAAATGCAATTGACCAAGAAAGATAGCCGGTCGGCCATCTATAGTCTTGCCGGCCCAAACATTTGGCGGTGGCAACAAAACACGGCTGGTGGCCTCAAGCCATGGCCGGTGGAGTGTGGGGATGGCCAACAAGCCATTCCCTGTCCCTTCAAGGCAAAGCACAAGTTTTTGGTGCAAAACCAAACCGCAAGCAATCGAGTCGAGATCACGAGGCAAAGGCGGCGTGGCCAGAGACATTCGGGAACTCAAGGCGAACACAAACATGGATAATCACCGAGTGTTCAAGCGGTGGCGTCCAAGTCTTGAGGGCGGTCAAAATGGGATGTCTACTGGTGGAATGAACCTCTTGAGTTATGACACTTTGCCTAGGAATTTCTTCAAGGCCTTTTGAAAGTGCGGCGGTGGCATCTCCATGATTGACTTGATCTTATCCCCATCTACTTCAATGCCACATTGGTGTACTAGAAATCCAAGGAACTTGCCTGTGGTAACTCCGAAGGCGTACTTGAGAGGATTCATTTTTAAGCAGAATTTTTGACAACGCTGAAAAAAAATTTCCAAGTCATAGAGGTACCGGTTTGCCTTGGTAGATTACCACCAGGTCATCCATATGCACTTCTACTTCGTGATGTAACATATCATGGAACACTGTAGTCATAGCCCATTGATAGGTTGCCCCACATTTTTCAAACCAAAGGGCATCACCGCATAGAAAAATTTTCCCAAGGCATTCTAAAAGCTGTCTTTTCTGCATCTTCTAGTGCTATTTTGATCTGGTTATAACCATTGAACCCGTCCATGAAGGAGAACATCTGATGGCCCGGAGTAGAATCGACAAGTGTCTTAACATGGGGCAGTGGAAACTCATCTTTTGGGCAGGCCTTGTTCAGGTCGCGAAAGTCTACGCAGACCCTGATCTGGCCGTTTTTCTTCTTCACAGGCACAATATTTGCTAGCCAAGTAGGGTACTGTATAGGCTTAATGAACTTGGCCCTTTACAACTTTTCTACCTCTTCCTTAATATTTGTCTCAAGGTCAGGGTGACACTTTCGAGCATGCTGCTTTATTAGCTTAGAGTTAGGAAAAGTGTCAAGGTGATAAGTGACAAGGATGGGTCAAGACTAGGCATCTCCTCGTATGTCCAAGCAAAGACATCACTGTACCACTTCAGTAGTGTTATCAATTCTTCCTTAGCTATTAGAGCCATTGTATCGCTGTTAAACATGGGCTTGCTCTGCCCTGGTAAGTCGCTGAGGTTTACCTTAGCAAGTACTTCCTGCTGCAGTTTGGGTCTATCTTGCATGCATTCAGGGGCAGGTTCAGGCGTCTTAACCAACTCTTGTTGGGACTCATCACCATCACATTTATTTGTCTTAGGGCCATCCTCCCAAGGTATGAAGTCTGGCCCCCATGACCGTCATAAGTAGTAAACTGTCTTGTCGCCCTCGCGCACCTTAACAATCTTGGGCGGAGGACTCGTGGACTTGCTACTCCTATTTTGTCCACTACTTTCTGGAGCAGCCTCTGCATCTCGAATGTCTTCCCACTTTGACAACTTTAGCCCTACAACTTCACCAGTCCTTGGAGTTTCATCCGTTGACAGCTCAGTAAAGAAAACTACATCAAAATAGTGTGTCTCCTCTACTCCAAATGGCTTGTCAAACGCATTTATGGCCACCGTGCACTTTCCCAACTTTGCCTTTATGCATTGGTGATAACTCGATGGGATAGCCCATATCGGTGCATCTAAGCTCTGCCAAGTATCATGTGGTAATTAAGTGCCTTCAATCATATGGAACTTATTCTGAGGCGGATCTGCCAACCCTAAGTCCACTACAACATGGCCCTTGGTAAGGTTTTTCTAACCACCAAAACTCATCACTGTAATAGGTTAGCAGACCGTCTTAGACTACGGGATATTGGCTGGCCATAAAAGGTATCGATGGTGATGATGTTTATAGATGCCCACCATCAAGGAAAGCACGCTTAAACTCCACATCATTGATGTAAGTGTGACAAAAAGAGGCGATTACGGAAAAATGGGTATGATTTGTCTACTTCTGTAAAAGTAATGGCCCCATAATCTTCCTGGATACACCAAGGCACATACTCTTTAGCCTCAGCAACTTTAGTACGAAACACTTCAGAGATGTTGATGAGGGCCTTTGTTGCTTCCAACCTAGTGGCTTGGCTCAGCCCCAGCTTGTCAAAGAAGGTGTGAAACTTAACAAAGTTTTGCAAGGCCTGAGCATAAGTATCCTTTGCAAGTTTTGCCTACGTAGGTACTGTTTCAAGGAGTTGGCCAGTTGTGGTTTCTTCCAACTCATCATAGTAGGACGCCATGTGCACTTGATTGGGCATATGCCCAAGATACCCAATCATATGTACATTCTTTCCCTTCTCCTTGTGGTTAGGATAAGGGTCCTTCCTTACATCACCATTACCGGCATCTTTGAACTTTAACTCATTCGCGACAACTTTCTTCTTGAACATACTTTTGAAAGACCAACAGTCCCTAGTAGGGTGTCTAGTCACTCTGTGATATATACAATAATTTGGGCTTTCTTTGTCCTTCTTGGTTAGGGGAACATCGACCGAAGCTAAAGTAAGTTCACCATCGGCTACCCATCTTTAACCAAGGCTTTAACATTCTAAAGCTACAAGGATATGGATTTCTGTCCTCATAACTCTTTCTCTTCTGAGAGGACGATGCTTCCCCTTGCAAGTGGCTCGCTGATGCGGAGGTGTAGACACCCCACGACTTGGACACCAATGCACACTCGATGATGATTTTTTATGCTCACCAAATGCTTGAAGTCCTCAATGGAGTGTCGTAGCTTTGAGCCTTTCAAACCCTGCACCCCTGTTATTAGTTTTGGACCAAGCCTTGATCTTTTAAGCTTGCAACTTCTGGTGGCCTGCCCGCCACCTTATTGGGCTGCCGACCATCACTTTTAGGCTATCGGTCACTGATGTGGCTTGCCCACCACCTTGATGGCGATCGACTACCAGTTTCTTTTGCAGATATTTTATGCCAGTTGTGCCATCTATTTGCACAGATGCATGCATTTGCACCCATGTGTAGGCTGGATATCCTTGTAGAGAATTCATATTTTCTATATATAAGAGACCCCTCTCTCATGTTTTAAGGTTAGAAAATTTTGAGATCAAAATTTTTCCTCTCTCTCTACAATTCTCTCTCTCTCTCTCTAGCCAATTCCTACACTTTTGCCTACAAATCCTCAACATTTGCCAATACACCCTTAACCAAATCTCACCATCTTTGAGCTTGGTTTGAGCTTTAGAGGGTGTGCGTACTTGGTTTTGTTGCCTAGAATTGATCTTCTCTTCCAGAAGTATAAGGCTTTGCCTATTTTCTTGCTTTCTTTGCTATTATTCCTACTTTTTTTTCCACTAATTTTGGGCTATAAAACTCTATATTTTTGAGTTGAAGCTTGGGTTCTAAGGCCATTAAAGGTTGATGGGTGATTCACCCTTCTTTGTACCTTGTTTTGGAGGCCTTTACCCTTGTGTTTCCCACCATTCTACTATCTTTTTCTAAGCTTTTAAACACTAATTTTCAAAGCTTTTTCAGTGGCCAAAATCATGTTTTGAAGTCCAAATTTGGAGGGGTTAGCCTCCCCTCCATGTGTCTTGCTTACTAGCCTAGTTTGTGCCATGTTTTAGCATGTTAATCTAGCTTTTTTTTAGCTCAATTCCAGCATGTTTTAGGACTTTTTTTAGACCTTTTTAGCAATATTTTGTGCTATTAGTTGCATTTGAGCTTTGTTTTGCATGGTTGTAGTGTAATAGTCCTCATGAGTTTGGTGTTCTAGGCCTTAGACACCATCTTATTTGAGTTAAAAGTATTTGTTTATGCTTTCCTCACTCATTTTCAGCACTAATAATCTTTGCAACCTCCCTCTTTTCTTGGCTTTTTGTTTTTCTTTGAAAGTGGTTCAAACAACTTGTTTGTTTAAAGCATGAGATTGAGGTGTTATGCTTAATGGTTTGATCCCTTAGAGGGTTCATTACCAACAGTATGATGTCTCTTTCATTCCTAAAACAACTCTTGGTTTGAGTTTTCTTTCCATTAGAGGACTTAAACTCACCCTTTGGACTCAGTTGGTTAAAGAATAATTGGTAAGCTAAAATGGAGAAATTAAAATTAAGACTAAAATGGTGAAAGATAATAATTTGGTTGTGTTCAATCAGACGTTAATTGAACACATGGAACTTGGACCATTTCATACTCACTAGTAATGAAATGATTCAAGTATCCAAGGTCATCACTTCCCTTGATCTTTCATGATAGGGAGGTAGTATTGAGAGTCTCATTTATTGCATTTATTGAACTTGCACACTTGGTTTCACAAGCCATCATGCAATGAAATTGTATCTATTGATGGTTTGTAAACCAAATTCATAACTCCTTTGATTTGCTCATGAAAATGAGGGGTGAGTTGTGCCAAAAAACCTGGAAATACCTTGTATATACTCTGTTTGTCCTCTGTTATAATAAGGAGGCTGGTAGCAATGGCCGACCAGCCACTTTCCATGGCCGATGGGTGGTGGTAGACCACCTTTGATGGTAAGCAACCTTTATCTTTGGCTAGCCGACCCATGATGCAAAATTTGGCGGTGTGTTTGTAAGGCATAGTAGAGTTCTTGGAAGTGGGCGAGGTGTGTGTGTGTTCTATTGCTGTGAGGCTCTCTAGAAACAAAACAGCGGCTTTTCAAGTGGAAACCGTGCATGTGCATGAGCATACCTCGCATTTCGAGCTTGTTTAAAGTTCATATGTTTAGATTAAATATTTGTTGTAATTAATTAGTTGTAGCTAATTAATTTTGTAAAGTGTTGTGTTTAATTAGTTAGTTTTCATGTTATAATAATTAGTTAACTAGAATAGTTAGTTAATTTATTGTGTTGTAATAATTAGTTAAGTAGTTTAGCTATTTATTCATTTGTTTTGTAATAATTAGCTTAGCTTTAATTAGTTAGCTAGTTAGCTAGTTTATTCATTTGGACTCTCCTTCGTGAGAGCGAAATGTTGTAATAACGTCTATGTCTTCCAACCCCACGTCTTTCTCTTTTTTATTTATTAGCTTTCGATGGTTAGTTTAGGGATATCATGTTTTGTTTAGCATACTTCATGCTTGCATCCACTTGTATTGCATCCATTGCGTTCGGTTCATCATTTTAACTTGCATTGTTAGTTTAATACTTTTTTGAATACATGCTTAGACCACATGCTATCAACTTGACTCATATGCCATATTAGTAGCCGAGCCTAGTAATTGCATATTGCATATGTTGCATCAGTTACCTTGCATAAGTTAGAAATCATGCATTTTTCTAACTCATTTCTCTTTTGTTTATTTTGGCGTAGAGTACTAGGTGAGCTTTTACTCGCTTTAGCATATCGCATGTATGTGATTGTTGCCATGTTTAGCATGCTTTCCATGAGGCTACTTGCTTACGTGTTAAATTGCTTGAATGCCTGTGGATGAAGGCTTTTTGCTTGAATTGAAATAATTTGAGCCATGTTCATATGCAATCACTTTTTTGAGTGGTACATATTTCGAAGCAATTTTCAAAACAAACATAAATCAAGTGTTCCAATTCTTGCAAAGTTAGTCTATACTTGTGTGTGCACATCACATAGTAATGCTAGCCTAATAAGCAGAACAAGAGCATATAATGTACATAAAAATCATATCATCATTAGAAGAGGCCGATCTTTGATCGCCAAGCGAGGTGCTCAATTCATGACCTTCCCTCTCATACCTAAGTTCCCAGCGAGACAATCTTGGTGATGACGGACCACGTGGCCTTTGGCATGAGTCATGGGTTTCCTAAATTTTTCCCAAAAATTTAGGTGGCAACTTTAATATCGCAAAGCGGTCCATTTTGGCAATTTGATTCAAAATCGATTTTTGTAAAAGATTTGCGATTTGGACTCTTTGGTGTTTATCAATTTCACATTGCACTTGTGAGATTAGATTCAATCATGGAGTCCAAACTGTAGGGCTTATATTTTGAACTTCCGAAAGGGGGCGTAGAAAAAAGTCGAGCTACAAAAGGTTACCACAGCAACTTTGCTACTGTGAGAGTAGCGTTGGTATCACGAGATCTATGCAAAGGACTAGTGTCGAGGTTCCTATTTGCCTCAATCAAAATTTGAAAATGTCACGCCCCAAACTTGCCCCTAAAAGTTTGGGCATGACCCTAGCAGAAAAGGACACTTAACCTGATTTCATAGAGGGGCCTAACAGGAAGCTGTAAGAATAAAGGATATAAACCAGAAAATATGTCATCCATTGAGCTACTAAGTTATGCCAAGATCATAAACATTTCATAGGACAAGCACATCAAAGGCAAAAATACATTAGAGAGTTAGTTATTTACATGCATATACAAATCCAATCCCCGAGGTGGGGTATATAACAAAATATTAAGTACATAATATCTGAAGCCAATAGCAAAAGTGTAAGCCCTCATCTAACAAACTCCACAAAAGTAGGGTTTCGACTCCAAGCTTAGCTGTGCCTAGGCTGACGAAAGTATGGCGATCTTAGAGAGTTAAGATCGACCCCGGGTTGGTTACCTCTGACAGACATAATATGGAGTGAGTCAAGCTCAGTGAATAATAGTACTTGCATGCATGTAGAACATAATTAATACCGTAATCATGTAATCAGTCCGTTTCTGTATAACTTTGTTGGACAACTCAGTCGATTCACAATTTCATAATTTGGCCCTTGGCCTAAAGAGTTCACATATTCACACAGAATCATCGGTTTCATAAACCGACAAGTTATCACATGGGCTTTGGTCCTTCTTGTTTCACAAGTTCATAATTCATAAATTCATATATCACACATCGGCCCTTGGCCTCATAATATCGTCGTTCACAAATGGCCCTTGGCCACATCGTTCCATAGTTCACAAATGACCCTTGGTCACATAGTTTCACAAAAAGGCTTGTGGCGACATTGGTTCATAAATGGCTCTAGCCCACATTGGTTCACAAATGGCTCTAGGCCACATTAGTTCACAAATTCACAATTTCACGTCTGATCCAAAAGTCACAAGATTTCACATATGACGTGCATAACTTCACAACCTTTTTGATGTTTCCACAATTTCATAATGGTTCACTTATAGCGTATACATATTTCGTACCATCACAAGTTTGACAACGAAGTTCGTAACGTCAAGATATAACATCAATACATAATCACAACGTCAATAATAATAAATTGAGTAAAGGTACATTGAGGTACTATCACTCACTGCGTTGTATTGGCGTGCTAGTTCCTTCTGAAGTGTGCCCTGCACACGGCATAACTGTACATTAGTGTTCTTTCTGCATAAATCATTGAGGAATCATTCCCTGTGTCACTACACTTCATGTGAATTCTGACCATCTTAAAATCTTCAGAAAAATATTCTAAAAATACCAGAGGGACATACTATGGATTATCATTTGAATATCACAAAATAAACATGATTCAAAGCTTCATCAAGTCATACCCTTATCAAATTTCATCTTTTGATCGAAGTTTCTTACATCCACAAAATATAATACAATTCATAGATATAATCTCATGGGATTGGCATGACAACCAAAGCAAATTTCATACAACACTTAAATTAGTGTCAAAACAACTAATTAATGAGAAGCCCCTTTGTAATCAACCACAAATCATACATCATCCTCAATTCCAAAAGAAACTAACAACCCTTCCTCACCAAAGGAAAGAAGATTTTCATACATAATCAAGAGAGAGCTCATATAAGGTGAATTTAACATACCTTGAGTTCATAATCTACACCCCTCACAAGCTTTCTCAACCCTCTTCTTGAAGACTTTCCTTGCAAGCCCCTTTCTCCCTAACTCTCTCTCTCTCTCTAACGAGATTTCTTGAAATGGGTCTAAGTTTATAGTCAAACAAGATAACATTTACATAATAGGTGAATAAGGACAAAATCCAATCGTTTAATCATTCCGAAATTGAAATTGTGTAAACATGCTTAATATTATCTAAAAATTATCTTTGATCCACAGATATATAATCAATTTCAGATAATTACACCTTTAAGGCTTGCAATTCTGTGTCTAAGCTTTTAATTGTAACAGAATCGTTTCTTGAGAGACAGATAGACTTCCTTAAACATGGATTTCACTTACATCACTTTAATTTTCTCTGACAATTTCACAAAACATTTAAGCGCTCAATCAAAAACTAAAAATATATCGAAAACATGTACGAGGGTCGGGTTATTACGAAAAGGTTGGAGATTATGGTTCACAAAGAAGATTTTATAGTCGTATGGAACCCTTTACACATATGCTAACTAAGTGGTCCTCATCCACTGGTTCATGACAGTCAATAGCCTTATCGTGGAACCGCTTGACATAGTCCAGTATATCTTCACCTTTTTTTTGGACATCTTGCCTAAGTGTGAGGGTTATAACTTTCTCTTGGACTTGGAAGAACTTTGTGTGGAACTTGTTCACCATCTCCTCCTAACTCTTGATCGAGTTGGGAGCCAAGTTCACATACCAGCTATAAGCCCTTTCAGTAAGCGATTTGGAGAACTCTCGAAGGCGCAGAGAGTGGTCACTACCATGGACATCAAGAGTTTCAATGAACCTCACCACATGTTCTCTGGCATTGCCTTGCTTCCCATCGAACTTGATAAACTTGTGTACTGTATACCTAGTAGGGTATGGCACGACCAATATCTCCAGAGAGTATGAGGGTTTCATATCCGGGTCGGGGAGAGATGCTAGTTGCTTCTTGCTACGCTCTTGCTTGAGTATAGCGTGTATATTAGCTAGAGTAACGAAGTGAGTGGGCTGGAATGGTCCAGTCTGCTCCTAGGTAGCTGAACCAGTAGTCGTACCATTCACCTGAGGCACCTGGATCGGAGCCTGATTCCTAGGGAACGGGTTAGGTACTGGGTTTGGAACTGCTACAAGCGGAGGTGCTTTAATGGAGCCGGGTCTAGAAGCCATGGCCATAATAGCCTCGATGAGGGTTTGTAAAGTTGTCAGGATCTCCCTCTGCATATCCTGTAGTGATTGGACTGCCTCAACTATAATACTATGGTCATGGTCCTCAGTATGTACTGTTCTGCCATTGGAAGAGCCTTGCTGCCACGGGAGTTGCTGAACTTCATCCTCTGCCATTTTTTCCAGTGAAGTATGTAGGCCACTACGGGTATGAACCATTAACAAAGCAGCCTCCCCAATGCAGTCACCAGAAATATAGGGGGTTTGAAGGTTATAAAGGTGATTAGAGAGGCAAAACTATGTTAATGGTCCAACAATGGTGGGATGGCTAGAGAGTGAGTAGCTAGGTGAGGATAAAGTGGGCAGCACAAGCAAAAATGAATGGCAATGCACAAATGGGTAGCATCTCCCCCCAAATTCCAAAATTCCTCCTCTTGGACCTTGGGAAATGGGTCCTATTTATAGGCTTTTCCTTGGTACCAAGAGGGCACCAAGTGGCCAAATAGAGAGAAGACAAGTGTCCCCAAGGATCTGTAGACACTCCATTTTTGACCGCCCACAAGACTTGGGCACTACTGATGGTTTACTTGTTGGAGAAAGGTGTGCAGGGCACAGGTTCAATTTCTTCGGCAAGGAGAGAGGCAAATCTCAACTTCACACCCCATTTTGAATCAAAGCAATTTTGCATGGTTTTTAGACCTTAAAACCCTCTCTTTCAAAACATTTTTGAAGTAAAATTCCCACGATGTTCCGACGCTCGCATTTCGGTAAATGGTGCGCTTTTCGGTAAACCGAGCAAGGACAAAGTGGAAATGAATAAAAGAGAGATGAAACATTTGAAAAATCTTTCAAAACACCTTATTTAGAGGTTTGAAGTTGAAGAGAAGAGGAGAAGAGGGGAGAAAACTAGTTTGGGAGAAGTTTAGGATGAATCCGGGTGGGAGAAAGACGAGCAGTCATCGCTAAATCAAGCTCATCTACCTATACACTTGGACTTGAGCTATGAGGCTACAACCATTGGAAAGAAGACTTCTGGGGCTTCATTTTTCATTCAAGAATCTCCTAAAGCCAAGTCCGGGTGGAGGAGATATGATTGGTTGAAGTCGGGCATCATCCCGGTTGGATCGAGTCTGCGCGGCTTCACCAAAAAGGGCATAACTTTTTCCACAGAAAGAATTTTAATGCAAGGTTTGCGCTATTGGAAAGCTAACTTCCGGGGCTTCAATCTGGACATCCACCGGCACTTTTTGACCTCATTGGACACCCATCGGCACTCTATTTAGCCGACCGGCCAGTACAAAGTGCAGGTCGGCAATTTATTGTGCCGACCGGCAATTTATTGTGCCGATGACCCTTTTTCTTGGCTGATCTGACCCTTTTGACTCTCCCAGGAATAATGCATGCCAGCTGTGCCAGCTGGGATGCACAGAACCAGCTCCACGTGCATATATGTGCCTATTTTGAGCCTTTACACCACCTTTGCCCCCTTCTTTGCACCCTTTGCTCAAGGCTTCTTGAGGAAGCCTTGACCCCTTGTCTTGGCTTCCTCAAGAAGCCTACCAGCTGTCCAAGCTTCTTGAATAAGCCTTGACCCCCCTTGACCCTTTTTGGATAGCTTGTCTTGTAAGCTTGGCCTTTACATTGCCTATATAAGAGAGGTCCCTTCTCCTTTGTTTTGGTTGGATGTTTGGAACAAAAAACTAGAGATATATAGATATATTTGATATATACATACATACAACCCTCCATCACCCTCTATATCTATCCCATCCAAGCTTCCAAACACCCTTGATTCTTGGCCATTTGCACTATAACTCATAGCACAAGGCATCCTTACTCCATTCCAGCAACTTGGGACTGTTCTTTAGAGCTTAGGAGCACCTAAACTTAGTCCAAGAGGTGCTGGTTTGCTGGTCTTCAAGGGTGAGTCCTCCTCTTCCCTTTTCTAGTCTTTTCTTGCTTCATATCTAAGCCATAGTTTCTTGCACTTTTGGGCTCCGACCCAAACTGTAAATCATCATATTTTTGGGTCCCCTTCATGTTTGATTGAGGACCTCTTGCTTTTTGAGGACAGCAGCTAGCACTTCCTTCATTAGCCCTCTTAAGCCATTTTTCTTGCATAGTATATTTGGCTTGTGTATAATCTGTTTTGGAGCATGATGTAAACTGAAAATAGGCTTATTTTGAGCCCTTATTCAATATTTAAGAAGGGCTAAACACTTTTTGGGACCTCCATGTATGACTTGCTTCATTACCCCTCTTTGGTCCCCATTTTTGCATGTGTGTTTAGCTTATTTTTCTTCTGTTTTTCGGCCATGATCATAACTGAGAGTGGCCATATTTTGACCCCCTTGAAATGTTTCATTAAGGGTCTTTGGCTGTTTGATGCATTTTTTGTATACTTCATGTTATAGCCCTCTTGTGGCCTTAATCTTGCATTGCATTTTAAGGGTGTTTTTATATTGATTTGGGGGCTATAATAAACTGTGAGTAGTCATATTTTTTATCCCTCTTCAGTGTTATCGAAGGGTCTTTTTCATTTTGGGCTTTGCATCTACCACTTGTTTCATTACCTAGCTTGAGGGCCCGTTTTTGCATGCTGTTTTTGCCCTATCTATGCTCACTGTTTGGCCATGCTTTGAACTGAAAAAATGCTTGTTTTGGGGCTTCCTTGCTTCTGTTTTCATGCTTCATGTCCATATTATGCATGTTTGATATAGCTATAGGTCATTTCATGAGCCTAATCTTGCATTTCGGGTCCATTTCATGCACTTAGTGTCATTTCGCTATGTTTTGGGACCATTTGGCATCATGTCCCAGCACTGAAATTCACATGCTTGTATGCCATCTTGCATCCCTTGCCATGCTTTGGTAGAGTTGCATTTTAAGTGCCTTAGGTTTGATTAATGCATTGTGCATGCATCCCATGTATTGTGTTGCCTCACTTGCCTCATTATGGCCATCGATTTTGGCATGCTTAAGTAGCTATCCATGTTAGTTTAAGTCCATCGTTGCATGTTGTTACATACCATGTTTGTTTACATGTTTAGGTTTCGCGCCTAGCATACATTGTTCATTTGCAAGCCCATGTTGCATACTAGATCACATGCCTAGGTTGCATTACATTGGCATGCATGCCTTGCCTCTTGATCAAGTGATAGAGGTTGGGCTTTATGTGTTTGTTTGGTTTGCATGACATTTGAAATCAAAGTGCATACTTGGTTTCTTGGGCCATCACGCATTGAAATGTGCAATTGGTGGTCCGAGGATCAAAGAACATACCCCTTTGAGTCAAAATCATGATAAGGGATGTGTTGGTGCACACATTCGCTTGAAATTTCATGCCATGCACTGTATGTCCTTTGTTGTCAAACTCATGTCTTCGCAGAAGTTTTCGCCGACCGGCAACATATCTCGACCGCCATTTGTGAATGGCCGATAGCTTCATCGACCGATGGACATTCCTCATGGCGGTGGGAATTTCCTCCAACGATGGTATTCTCTGCAGTGCAAGGAACGTGTCTGAGGACTTGGCGATCTTTGGAGAGGCAGGCAAGAACAGAGGCGTGTTAGAGTGCAAAGCGAACCGAGCTGTTCATGAACAAGCTCGAGTTCGCTCGTTAAAACTCGTTAAACTCGGCTCGACATTAATACGAGCGAGCTCGAGCTTAAATTTTAAGCTCGTTTAACAAACGAGCCGAGCTCGAACTCAATAATACTCAGCTCGATAGGCTCGCGAGCTCAAACATATATATATATATATTATATAATATTTATATAATTATATAATATTTAAATAAATATAAATATAAATATAATTAATAAAATATTAAACTTATTTTTCTATTGTATATATGTCCATTTTTTCTATTATATATGCGTCCATATATATATATATATATATTGCAACTTCAACTTTGGTATCATTTGCTTCAGGAATGGCCACCACGTGAAGAAGCAAAGGCCACCACGTGGGACTTTTATAAGCATTACCTTTGAGCACTCTTTTGTCATGGACCGATGTGGGACTCTATTTATGTTAAGTGAAGAAGCACACTTTTGAGCACAGAATCTGTCCCACATCGTTTAACCAATGTTGTTCAAGGCAAAGTGATATCTATTTATGCGCTTGTAGTCTTGCTTCAAGTGTTCCATGAGTTCCACTTGGCTAACGAGCCACTCGAGCCGAGCTCGAGTTAGACAAATTTTATGTGAGCGAGCTCGAGCTAACATATTTGATTGCTTGAGCTCGAGCCGAGCTCGTACATCTTTAAAATAAGTCGAGCCGAGCTCGAACAATGATAAACTCGACTCGGCTCGGCTCGATTACACCCCTAGCAGCAGTGGCATGGTGCGGGTTTTCCGGGCGAGTCGGATTCGAGCATCCATCATTCACAAGATCCGTGTGGGGCTGTGGCCACCTTTCCTTTTTGCATTTAATTTGATAATTAGAATTCTGTAATAATTTATTCTGTATTCGGACTGTATTATTTGGGACTGTATATTCTTTTGGTCCCTCTGTGTGAGGGCATATTTGTAATAAGTGTGGGTGAGTGTGTGTATGTCTTCCAACCCCCATTTCTTTCCTCCCTTTTATTTACCTGCTTATGATGGTAGATTATGGCATATTTAAAATTAGCATACCTTATGCAATGCATGCGTGCATCCATGCATTTGTTGACATGCATCGGGCTCGGTACATCATACAACCGCATTGTATTCCAATCCTAAATTGAATACGTGTTATTTGTAGCATCCCACATGCCATGTTTAGGATAGCCGAGCCTGCCTAGATTACATCTTTGCATGTGTTGCATTAGACATTTCAGTATGCTTAGGTCCATGCATGGATTTCTAATGAGCTTCTGTTTTGGCTTGGAGTACTAGGTGAGTTTTTATGCTTTAGCATCCTTGCACGTGTGTGAGTGTTGCCATAATAGCATGACTACCATGAGGCTAAGTGCTTATGTGATATAACTGCTTGAATGCTTGTGGATGGAGGTTGAATTACCTAGATTGAAATAATGCATTAAACTGAGTTTTAAGCCCACCGATAGTGGCAAAACCATCTTTTCTAAAAGCCCACTTGAGGGTGGCAAAACCGCATTTTAGCCTACTTGCGGTAGCAAACCATTTTCAAAACAAACATGTAGTGTTTTGTTCCAATTTAGGCGATTTGGTCTATACTTGTTTGTCAGGCGCATAACATAGTAATTCTAGGCTAATAAACCTAATAAGAACACATAACGTTTTCAAAATTGATATCACGGTTAGTAGAGCCGATCTTCGACCGGCGAGAGGGGGTGCTCATAGCTGACCTCCCCCGATCGTACCCAAGTTCCCGAGCCGAGGCAACTTTGGTGATGACGGACACGTGGCCTTTGGCACCGAGTCAGGGTTTCCTAAATTTCCCATTTTAAAAAAAAAAAATTATTTAGGTGGCGACTCAGATTCCGCAAAGCAATCCATGTTTGGCACTTCTTTTTCAAAAATTTATTTTCTCAAAACGATTTGCCGAGTTGGACTCTTTGGTTCAGATTTAGAACCGTGACAAATTTGAGTCCTTTGAGTCCAATATCGAACCGAACGTAGTCCCCGCCGATGCGTTACCGCTTTCGCGCATCATTGGGATTTTAGAGAGCTTGACTCAAACTCGTGATATCCGCTTTGACTACACTTATGTGTTTCTTTGCATTGCATGTGCATTGGTGCGCCTAGGACACCGTGTTGGCCATCTGCTATTCTGGCGGTTTGTCGGAGGCTTGTCTTGTCAAGGCATGACCATACCATAAGGACCGGGTTGTGGGCTCGCCAAGATAGAACACAAACCCGGTTTACCGGGCACCCTTTTCGACCATTCGACCTAGTGCATATTCGAATCCATAGTGACCATTCCAAACTAGGACAAAGTTGCTTACCCGATTTTAGGTTGTTTGAAACCGTTTGTGTAGTGAAACCCTAGCTCGACAAAATAGGACAGGGAAACCCTACCCCAACATAGGGGTGTATTGGCTCTTATCTACTTGCTATGTGCTTTTAGAGTGTATTTCTACAGGGAATGCATATACCGGTTTATGAAGTCTGGTATCCCTCAAGGGCACCAAGATCGAGATTGTAAGAATCAGCTTATATCTCGCAGTATCAAATTCAGATTTGGGGTAGTGGTTTCGGGAACAAGGATCGCATAGAATACAAATTGCTCAAATTTGCTCGTATCAGTTCCAGTGAAGTTGAGCTGAGATGCTGTCTGTTTTCTCTTTTGCTAGGGTAGTCCTGGAATCATAGCTTCAGAAGGCTCCAATATCCCCCGAGGTTCATCGGATTTGTGCTGATAGACTTTGTCAGGTCAAAGACTCAGTTCAAAGGTAATCAGGGCCAGAGAAGGCTAGTCAGGCACAGACCACCAGTACAACAACTACCAGATCAGTGATCTTTGAGCAGTCGAGTTGAGATTACCGAGCCTCGCAGACAGATATACCGATTACTCGCTTAGATCAGACAATATGTCGAGTTTGGAAGAGATGGTGCGCCAACCCAGATAGTATGAAAGCCATGCAAAGAAGACGTCATTCCATGCTGCACCGCCAAGCAACAAGTCAGGGTCATAGCCCAACAGCAGAGACAATTGCTGTGTTAGAGCAAAGAATTGAGTATCTACTTCACATCAAGCTCCTCCCACCAGAGCTCCAACACCGGAGAGACACCAAATGTCCAGCAGATACGGACATTCCAATGGCCAGCCGCTCGATTCTACCAAGAACTATCCAAGGCGCCACGCCTATAAATTTACCGGACTCTCCTTTGAGTTCGGCGGACCCCACGTTGAAGCCGAGTGTTGGAGAAAATGTTTAAGAAATCCCAAGGAGTCGTGTCTATTCCGACATCGAGGATGGATATATAGACGCACCGTGACGCCGCCAGATCGGGTTCAAGATGCCTCAATTGACCGATTTGATGGGTCCGGACCCCATGGTGCACCCGAGATTGTTTTCAGATATCTTAAGGTCGATGGGCCTCACCAGACTACGGTCGCTGTTTCGCCGGACCACGGGTGTGGCGCCATCCGTATGCCAAGTTGGAAGACGATGTTAAGAGGAATTGGGATGAGATGGCCGAGGCCTTCGTTTTACAATACTCATATAACACACAAATCGAGATTACAACCCGGGATCTCAAGACGACGAGACAAGAGGTTAAGGAAGCCTTCACTCAATTTGTGCCTGGATGGAGAGCCAAGGCCTCAATGATGACCAGTGGGGCAACGGATCAGGAACAAATACGGATGGTTGTGCGCAACCTCCAACCCAAGCTTATGCAAAAGATGATTGTGCTCCCCTTTCCCACCTTTTTAGATCTACATGAGATGGGAGTATAGATCGAGGATGCGATGAAGCAGGGTCTGATTGACCAAGACCGAGAGCAGCCCAAGAGGGCATTCAGCCGCAGTTCGAATGCAACCGCCGGTGGTGATGCAGCTGCTAGGACTTCAGACGTGGGCATGGTCACCACCATCACACCAAGAGCAGCCACCCCCTTTGTTGGTGCGCCCACTTCAAACCCCCGAACTTCAGACTATCTACCCCGAGGCAAGAGGGTCTTCACCCCACTCTTTATGCCTTTGTCTAAGGCTTTAGGGGTCCTACTCAGAAAGGACATCCTAAACCGCGAACAACGGCCCCTACCCGATCCTCTCCTCGCAAAGCATGACCCGCTAAGTACTGGCTTTCCATCAACAAACCGGTCATGACACCGACGGTTGCATCCGCTCCGCCACGAGATACAAAATTTGATTGACAATGGGGTCATCCCGCACCAAGCTCTACAAAGTCTATCGGCACTTGATCGCTGAACCCGTGGGGATAATGTGATGTGATCGGGATGGACCACCTATGAGCGGGCGCCGCTTACTCCAGATGTATGCGATGGCACGACCGCTTTGAGCATTTGTGAATGCCGGTTTTGTACATTCGACTTGGGTATTGGGTCATTTTGTTGTGTTATTTCGAGTCTGCCTCTTTGTTTTGAGTCATTTTTTGTTTTGGGTCGCCTTTGTGGTGGTTTCGAGTCATCTGTTGTATTGGAGTTGGGTGATTCCGGATATTACCTCGGATCTCACTATTTTGTTTGTGTTTGTCTTTTCACTTTCTTTTGAGTCTGTTGAGGAGCCAGCAGCTAACAGATTTGAATGGAAGAGAAGTGATTTTCACACTCTTGTGTTTGCTTCCGCTGTGCCTTGTGCTGCATTCTAAATGAAATGGCAGATTTGACTAGAAGTCGGTTCTTTTCGTGCTTTTAAATCATTGCATTGACCTAAGTTTTTTAAAAACTTTTGAACACCGCGGTGAAAACGAAGAGGAGGAATTCTCGATTTGCAAAACTTTGATCAAACCGAGAAAGAGAGGCATGCTAAGCCCTTAATGAATGAAATCATGCTTGTTAGTGTGAGTATCGGAAGGACCCTAGCTTTGATCCAGATTGTTCTCAGATCATTTTCAAAAGCGATTTGTCGCCAGAAAACTTTCAAAAAACATGTTTTGGCGCGTCCTCGAAGACATGTGTGGAATCGCTTTTGAGATTGTGCTTAGGATCGCCTCGCCTCGAGACTCAACCCCTTTGCTTTCAAATCTTGAACTTGGATTCAGAACGTTCAAAGGACAATCATGATGTGAGGCCTGTGTGGCCAGATTTGAAACAGACCTCGAACAAGAGGCCAGGAAAGTCGGATCAAGAAGATCAGAAGAAGCTTGCAAAGCTAGAACGGAAGTACTCTCTGAACTAGGGGCAAAGATGTCAGACGTGCTCGAAGAGCCGAAGATGAGTCCTCTTACAAATCAACAGCCACTCTCCTGCATACGGATGGCTTTAAAACCCTACAACCATTTGGCATGGACCAAGCTACACTTTTACCCTTTGAGAGGCTCGCTGGGTCGAAAATCCAGAAGGGCGACCCAGGCAAAAGTTAGAGCGAAGAAAAATACAAAAAAAAAAATGCAAAAAAAAAAAGAGAAAAAAAAAAAAAAAGAGAAGAAGAATGCAAAAAAAGAAATGAAAAGAAAAGAAAAGCAAAGCTCGCAAGGTCGAAAACCTGCAACGGGCGCCTTGGCAAAAGTTAGAGCCTAAAAAGGAGAGGTTAATACCCGAGTGTACCTTAACCCCGAACTACGTAAGGCTTGATTCCCATCTTTGGGATACGTAGGCAACTTCATTCTGAAGTCCAGCCACAAACACTTCCAAATCAATTGTGTCCATGCGATAGTTCTGGTCATCTTTGTCTTCTCTCAGATCCGAGAGTTCGGTTGTGTTCATCGCTCAAGATCGATCACAATGTGCCGCAACATCATTCAAACAAGGCAACTTTCCGTTGCATTCAAAACACCGGTGCATTTCAAACAAGGGCAACTTTCCGCTGTCATGCAAAGGTCCTTCGCATAAGGGCAATTTTCCATTGTTATGGATTCGAGGTTGCGCATCTCAAGGGTAGGTTCCGCGCTTGTTAAGCATTGGCCGTTTGCAAAATAGTTTTTGAGAATTTTTACTGAGGTTGACTATTCTCTCGAAAATTATTCCATCTTTTCTAAAACTAGACCATTTCTTGGACCCAAAAAAGGAAAATTTTCAGTGCTCGTAACCTAACTTGCATGATTTTCAAATCAAAAATCGAACAAGCATGTTAATCTAACTCTCATGTTGGTCAAAACTGTTTTAGTAGAAATCAAAACAAAAAATGGTCAAAATGATGAACTAGGGGCACAGTTGAGTCAAAGCTTCCGCCTTTTCCTCGTTGTCAATGCATTTGCCAAAGGGCACCTTCCTTGCCGAGAAGGGCACTCTACCTGCCGGAGAGCACAATCAAGGTAACATCAAATGCCGAAGCTCCCAACATCCTCCAAGCAACGAGGTATCAAGCCAAGTGCGGCTACGAATTGAATGGATCAAGATGTTCCACTTCCTCATCTGGACAGATCTAACCCCGTCCAAACTCCCCAGCAAAGCATCATCAACCGATGTCAGCCACAGATTTCCTACACACCCAGTTGTAGCACAACCCCTCTGTGGGAGAAACTCATCACTAGAACAAGAAAGGAGTCTAGCGAAATGCTAAGGGCAAGACCCTGTAACTTTCTGTTTGTCCATCAACCGCTCAGGGGAGGGATTGAAAATGAGAGATTGAAGAATAGAGAGATGTGCGATGAGAGGAAAAGTGAGAAAAGGGATTTTGTGAGAAAAACCGAGCTTGAGGGCCGAGTGATGTGAGAATCACAAATGAGAAAAGGGTGGGAAAGCATACCCGGAGAAACTGGCTCCTCGTAATCTGAGGTCTTTTGTTTTTGTAAACACGTCTGTGTGTCGTGTCTTTTGTTTTGTTTTTCTCGATTCTTGCTTTGAGTCGTTCCGAGCGTGTCTCGATGTCTTTAGGTTGTATACCTTTTGTTTTCTATTGTTGAGTCTTTTTGGCTATGGCCAGTCGTAGGCTCAATACCCGGTCGAGAACTCATTTTTTTCAATTTCAAAAATGATTTTTTTATGTGCTCAGAGTGCTGTGCCATTCTCCACATTTGTGCAAAAAGGGAATTTGTTCTTTCGAAAACTATAGGGTCCACCCCCGATAAGTGTGAACAATGAAAGCAGGATCTATCTGAAGCTATATAGGTTCCGCATCGCAAAGCAAAAGAAAAGAGGGAAAATCAAGCATCCGAGTGTGTTTCACCTTCACCAACTCGAGATTGTAGTCCGATGTACCTCTTTAGACCTTGTCTGTTCCAAAATGAGCTTGCCTCCATTCCAAGTGTAAGCCCGCTTCAAGTCGTAATGGCAATTAAAGCAAAGAATAAATGTTATCTCTTGCCAACATAAACAGGTGTCCCCTTTTCAGCAGAGTGTGTTACAAACCCTCCGAGAGATAAATCGAAGGTTGTGTTTGAAGTGGTCTCATAAGGCTTGTATTCCTTATTCGGCATTTTGTTTCAAATATGCGTTGTCATGCACGCTCCACTTGCATTGTTATGCATCGGCTACACCGCATCGTTATGCACATTATATTTCCTTTTTATACACATTGCGCGCATACGGCATCGCTTTACTTACATGTGTTCAAGTTCCTTTTATACACATTATGCGTGCATACGTGCATCGCTTACTTACATGTGTTCAAGTTCCTTTTTATACACATTGCGTGCATACGGCATCGCTTTTACTTACATGTGTTCAAGTTCCTTTTCATACATTATTGCGGCATATTAACGCGGCATCGCTTTACTTACATGTGTTCAAGTTCCTTTTTATACACATTGCGTGCATACGCATCGCTTTACTTACATGTGTTCAAGTTCCTTTTCATACACATTGGCGCGGCATACGTGCATCGCTTACTTACATGTGTTCAAGTTCCTTTTCATACACGCTGTTCGCTGACCGCTTGCTTTACTTACATGTGTTCAATTTCCGCCTCATTACACATTGCCTCGCGATCGCATGCTTTACTTACATATGTATTTTTAGATTTCATTACACATTGCTTGCATGCTGCATCGCTTTTACTCACATGTTCAATTTTCCTATCACACACATTGTACACGTTGTTATGTGTTCTTTACTTACATGTGTTTGTACTTTCATAGCATTGTTATGATTACTCTAAATTGCATTGTTATGCACCCTTCACTTGCATTGTAATGCACGTTTAATCGTGATTGTTATGCACTCTCCGTTAAACACCAGATACGCCCCTAGGTTTCTTCACCTTCTTTCCAAACACCGGATACGCCCTTATGTTTTCTCTTCTTCGGATACGCCCCTATGCTTTTTCTCCTTATTCAAACACCGATGTGTCCCTATGCTTTCTCCCTCTTGGTTACAAGCGCTTTTAATACGCTCCAATGCTCACATCATTCTCAAACACCGGATACGCCCTTATGTTTCTCCTTCTTCGCCCAAAAGCGCTCGAATACGCTCTAATGCTTAAACCGCCCAAACACCGATAAGTCCTTATGTTTCTCTTTGTTCTTCCTCAAGATTTCATTTGCGCTTATCTTATGACTCACTACCTGCAGATTTGTCAAGACATTACATTGTTTTGCATACAAACCGCCACAGAGCGTAAGTCCAATTATCAAAGTCTTCCCGCATAATCGCTTGCATCCTCCCTCAACTACGCGGGTTTGATTCCTGCAAAGGATACGAGGCAACCAAGTGCACAACCATTTATTTATAATTTGTTTGTTTGTCCAAGTCTTCGCCTTGTCAAAATGGGTCGCCTCGGCTTTGACATTCACTCCGCCATTGTTATGACTTCGAAGTTCTCAAAGAGGGCAAATCAGAGACACCCCATTTTTGACTGCCCTTAAGACTTGGGTGCGACTGATGGTTTACTCGGTGATGAAAGGTGTGCACGGCAAAGGTGTAGTTTCTTCGACAAGGAGAGAGGCGAATCTCAACTTCACACCCCATTTTGAACCAAAATTATTTGGGATGGTTTTGAGACCTTAAAACCCTCTCTTTGAAAACATTTTTGAAATAAAATTCCCACGATGTTCCAACGCTCGCATTTCGGTAAATGGTGCGCTTTTCGGTAAACCGAGCAAGGACAAAGTGAAGATGAATGAAAGAGAGATGAAATCTTTGAAAAATCTTTCAAAACACCTTACTTCGGGGTTTGAAGTTGAAGAGAAGAGGAGAAGAGGGGAGAAAACAAGTTGGAGAAGAAGTTCAGGATGAATCCGGGTGGGAGAAAGACGAGCATTCATCGCTAAATCAAGCTTATCTATCTATACACTTGGAGTTAAGCTATGAGGCCATAACCATTGGAAAGAAGACTTCCGGGGCTTCATTTTGGACATCCACCGGCACTTTTGGACCTCATTGGACACCCATCGGCACTCTATTTAGCCGACTGGCCAGTACAAAGTGCAGGTCGGCAATTTATTGTGCCGATGACACTTTTTCTTGGCCGATTTGACCCTTTTGACTCTCCCAAGCTTGGTGCATGCCACCGTAGGCTACCGATGCATGCAGACTGCCCCTCCGCATAAGTGTGCCTATTTTGGAGCCTTTACCCCCTTTTGCACCTTTGCTTTGCTCTTTTGAGGAAGCCTTGACCCCTTGTCTTGGCTCCCCCAAGAAGCCTACCAGCTGTCCAAGCTTCTTGAATAAGCCTTGGTCCCTTTGACCCTTTTGTATAGCTTCTTGGAGAAGCTTTATGCCATTTCCTTGCTCTATAAAAGGAGCTCCCCCCCTCCATTGCAAAAGGTTGGATGTTTTAAGCAAAAAACCAGAGATATACCATGTGTATCTGATATATACATACACATCCCTCCATCTCTCACTATATCTCTCCCATTCAACCATCAAACACCCTTGTTCTTGGGCCATTTCTTCATCAACTCATAGCACAAGGCATCCTTACTCCATTCCAGAAACTTGGGGCTGTTCTTCAGAGCTTAGGAGCACCTAAACTTGGTCCAAGAGGTGCTGGTTTGCTAGTCTTCAAGGGTGAGCCATCTACTTCCCTTTTCTAGCACTTTCTTACTTCATATCTAAGCCTTGCTTGAAAGCACTGTTGGGCTCCGACCCAAACTGAAAATCATCATATTTTGAGGTCCTCTTCATGTTTTATTGAGGACCTCTTGCTGTTTGAGGACAGCATCTAGCACTTCCTTCATTAGCCCTCTTATTCCATTTTTCTTGCATAGTATATTTGGCTTGTGTATAGTCTGTTTTGGAGCATGATGTAAACTGAAAGTAGGCTTATTTTGAGCCCTTCTTCAACATTGAAGAAGGGCTCAACACTTTTTGGGACCTCCATGTATGACTTGCTTCATTACCCCTCTTTGGTCCCCATTTTTGCATGTTTGTTTAGCTTATTTTGCTTCTGTTTTTCGGCCATGATCAGAACTGAAAAGGGTCTTATTTTGACCCCCTCTCCATGTCCCATGAAGGGTCTTTGGCTGTTTGATGCATTTTTTGTATACTTCATGTTATAGCCCTCTTGTGGCCTTAATCTTGCATTGCATTTTGAGCATGTTTTTATATTGATTTGGGGCTTGTCATCTACTTCAAAGCATCATATTTTTGGCTCATATTCAATGTTTTAGAAGGCCCTTTCTCTGTTTGGGGCCATCATTTGTGGGTTGTCTCATATACCTCTCTTGGCCCCCTTTTTTGTATGCCATTTTAGTCCTGCTTGTGCTTGCTGTCTTGCCATGATTTGTACTGAAAAAATTCTTGTTTTGGGGCTGCCTAGCTTCTGTCTTCATGCTTCATGTTCAAATTATGCATGTTTGATATAGCCACAAGTCATTTCATGTGCTTAATATCGCATTTCGGGACCATTTCCTTGCATCGGATGTCATGTTTGCGTATTTCGGGGCTGTTTTGCATCACTTTTAGCTACTGAAATTTGCATTGTTTGCATACCATGATCCATCCCTTGCCATGCTTTGGTAGAGTTGCATTTTCGTGCCTTAAGTTTGATTAATGCATTGTGCATGCATCCCATGTATTGTGTTGCCTCACTTGCCTCATTATGGCCACTGATTTTGGCATGCTTGCGAGCTATCCATGTTAGTTTAAGTCCATCGTTGCATGTTGTTGCATACCATGTTTGTTTACATGTTTAGGTTTCGCGCCTAGCATACATTGTTCATTTGCATGCCCATGTTGCATACTAGATCACATGCCTAGGTTGCATTACATTGGCATGCACGCCTTGCCTCTTGATCAAGTGATAGAGGTTGGGCTTTATGTGTTTGTTTGGTTTGCATGACATTTGAAATCAAAGTGCATACTTGGTTTTTAAATATCACGCATCGAAATGTGCAATTGGTGGTCCGAGGATCAAGGAACATACCCTTTGAGTCAAAACCAAGATAAGGGATATGTTGGTGCACACATTCGCTTGAAATTTCATGCCATCGCTCGTCCTTTGTTGTCGTAAAACTGCTTTTTGCAGAAGTTTGCCGACCGGCAACATATATACGATCGCCATTTGTGAATGGCCGAGTAGCTTCATCAATACCGATGGACATTCCTCATGGCGGGTGGGAATTTCTCCAAATTCGGCGGTATTCTATAGTGTGTATGAACGGTCCCGGGACTTTGGCACTTTTTGAGAGGCAGTGGCAAAGTAAACAGAGGCAAGAAGGGCATGGTGCGGGTTTTCCCAAGTAGTCGGATTCGAGCATGCATCATTCACAGATCCCGAGGCGTGTCAGGCCCTTCCTTTTTTGCATTTAATTTGATAATTAGAATTCGTAATAATTTAATTCGTATTCTGACCGTATTATTTGGGATCAGATATTCTTTTGGTCCCTCCGTGAGGGCGTATTTGTAATAAGTGTGGGTGAGTGTATGTCTTCTAACCCCCATTTCTTTCCTTTATTTACTCGCTATGATGGTAGATTAGGGCATATTTAAAATTAGTATGCCTTATGCAATGCATGCGTGCATCCATGCATTTGTTGACATGCATCGGCTCTGGTACATCATATAAACCGCATTGTATTTCAATTCCAAATTGAATACGTGTTATTTGTAGCATCCCACATGCCATGTTTAGGATAGCGAGTCTTTAGATTACATCTTTGCATATGTTGCATTAGACATTTCAGTATGCTTAGGTCCATGCATGGATTTCTAATGAGCTTTTGTTTTGGCTTGGAGTACTAGGTGAGTTTTTATGCTTTAGCATCCTTGCAAGTGTGTGAGTGTTGCCATAATAGCATGACTACCATGAGGCTAAGTGCTTGGTGTGATATAACTGCTTGAATGCACGTGGATGGAGGTCAAATTACCTAGATTGGAATAATGCATTAAATCAGAGTTTTAAGTTCACCAGATAATGAAACTTTTTCTAAAAGCCCACTTGAGGGTGGCAAAACTCGCATTTAGCCTACTTGCGAGTAGCAAACCATTTTCAAAACAAACATGTAGTGTTTTGTTCCAATTTAGGCGATTTGTCTATACTTGTTTGTCATGCATGACATAGTAATTCTAGGCTAATAAACCGGAATAAGAACACATAACGCTTTCAAATTGGATATCACTAAGTAGAGGCCGATCTTCTGATCGGGCGAAGGGGTGCCTATAGTCGACCTTCCCAATCGTACCCAAGTTCCCGAGCCGAGACAACTTTTGGTGATGACTTTACACGTGGCTTTTGGCACCGAGTCGTGGTTTTAAATTCCCCATTTTAAAAAAAATATTTAGACGGCGACATCAGATTCCGGAAAGCACCATGTTTGGTACTTTTTTCAAAATTTGTTTTTTCTAAACGACGGCGAGTTGGACTCTTTGTCTGCATTAAGAATCGTGATATTTTTGAGTCCTTGAACTATAGTGACCCAACATCGAACCGAACGGGCTCGTGACTCCGCCTCGGGATGCGCTCGGGACGCCTTCATGTGATCACACTGCATTATTCTCGCCTTTGAGCCACCAGTGTCAAGGATCCACATGTCCCTCACATGTAGGTTGTCAGAGCACTATCCTGCTTGCTCCTCAAGAACTACCTTTTTGAGCCTTCAAAGCAAGTGTAGTTGGGCGACGGGAGTGTTTGGTGGTCAAGCAACTCTTTTTGAGCCTTAGCAAAGTGCATGCAGGAAAAAACAGAAGAGAATTGTTCGTTGTCAGACTCGCTTTCAGCCTTAACTTTAGTGTGCACTCCTACAAAGTGTAAACCTCAGATTTACCTTGCCTTCTCGGGCCTCTATTTGGCACAAGACATGCATTCTCGTGGACTTCCATTAGCTTCTATCTGGCTATAACTCATGTTCACCCAAGCCGAACCTCCACCCTTAGCTTCCTAACCCTACTAAACTCCCCAAACTTCCTGATAGGTGAAGGACATAGCTGTTTTCAAGCCCCATAGCTAGGCCATGCTATGCCCAGTTTTAAATGCCTGCCGTGGGCCTTTTAGTCCTACCAGGAGATTAAAGGTGTTCATGACCTGAAGGAAAGGGGGTCTGACATTGACACTCAAAGCACCTTCTTGCTCATCTTCAAGCAGGTTATCAGAGTATAATCTGTATCTCTCGGGCCTGGGCGACATATTAGCTCCAACTAGTAAGTCTTGGGGCCCGCTATCAGCAGACCAATTTAATGGACTTTGAGGCCTCAAGCCATCAACCCTAGGCTAATGAATAATGCCTTGAGGCGTGCTATTAGCTAGCTTAAGCAGTGCCTCATTTTGTAGAGGGGGAAACTTCTCCTGAATCGGTACCGTTATCACTCTTAAGGTATTGTTTCCCTCTATACATCGGGCCATGCATCAGCAAGTTGATAAACTGATAATGCCATTTCCCATGGCAAGTCTGAATGGCAAAACCGGCTAATATTAGAGATAATGGCAGCAACAAAAATGCCTCCCGCGATAGTACTACCTCCGCAAACTTAGCTTGTTTTCGGTTTTCTTCCTCAAGAATCTCCATGGCCGCAAAGATCGATAATATCTGGCATGGCGGTGGAAAAATTTACCGACAAGACATAAAATGGCAAGATTGAGACAAAATGCCTCCATAACTTGGTCGTTGCAGCAAGCAATACTCCCCGGCAACTTAGTTGCTTCAACTTTTCTTTCCTTCAGTGCAACTTCAGATGGCGTGCGGAATCCGTAACAATATTGTGAATGGCGGGCCGAGTAAGTGCTCTTCAAGAACTTGATCACGTAAGTGTTGCCTCACAACTTCACTTCAAGCATTGCGGAGTCTATTTTAACCTCTTTAAGTGACAGACCTGCCTCGCCCACTATTGGCCGGCCCACTTCCCTTGGGCTTTGTGCCCATGCTCCAATTTTTCTTTCTTATTTCATAGGCTTAATCTCAGACTTAGGCCCATTCTCCCAATTTGGAGCTTAATTTAATTTCTGCACCCCACAAAGATATATATGGATTTATGCTCCCACCACCTTAGGACTGGAAAAAGAAGTGGTCCTTGTTGCAAAGCTAGCATTAGCATGTTTGCACACTAGTCCATAGTGCCAAACCAACAATGCGATAAATTTCTTTCGCACTATCAACTCGTTGATAAATCAACCACCAACATCCTAAGTATTCTCTATTTTCCCTTTTTATTGGTTATTTTTTTTGGGCACTCATTATTATTATATGTCATTGTTCTCCTATTTCTCGCTTTTGAACTTTTGATATTCACTCTTTTTCGCTATCTATTTTCTGCTACCATTTTTTGTATTCAAAGTCAAAAAGACATTGGAAATACTCTGGCTTTGAAAATAAAACTTGTTCCAAGAGAAGGCTACTTTTCATTTTTAGAGACCTTATGAGAGTTACCCATATTCATTTTTCCTTTATTGTCTATTTTTCTATATATTTTAGTGAACCAAAGTGATCAATGCACTAATAAAAGCAGATAGAGAACAGAATAAGAAGGGAAGTATTTGGTCAGGTAAGCCCGTGATATTATATCCACTTGTGTAAGATCTCTGGGCTAAATATACGTGAATCTTACCTCACATAAATTGCAGCAAATATACGTGAAGTTTACCCATAAAAAATTTGAGAAATTACAACTTACGATATTTCAGTGAGAATTTCTAATATTTTGTGAGGTAACTTATGTATATCTATGCCCAGAATCCTTATGCAAGTTGCATAAGTGGGCATACACTCTGCACACTATAAGAATTGCCCATAGTTGAAGGCGCCGATTGCATTCAATTTGGAAAGTGATTGTAAACAAAAATACAAAATGTGCTGATTCCGAATAAAAAAATACCTTTCTTTAGTCTCCGCCATTTTCCTCTTCTCTCTTCCTTGCAAAACCGTAAACCTACCATACCGCCAACCTTTTCATCCACCCTCTGCACGACACAACAGATATCTTCAATTAGTCAATGCTGATTTAAAAATAGGATCAAACTGAAGAGAATAGAACTCCAATTAAACAAAATATGGATTTAATGGCACATTAAAAATAAAAAAATAAATAAAAAAACACCTCAACTCTACCGGTAGAAGCTACCATCAATGTAAATTTAGATTTAAGCACCTCTCATCATTCTCCACAGATTTGATAAGATTTCTTCCACATAAAAATCTTGCAAATTGTTGTTGATGTTTGATGAACAATTGAATAAGTTAATAATCTATCATTTGGGCATAATAACTGCTCACTTTAAACTAAAAATATAAAATATAAATCCTCAAAATCTGCTTTTACATCACGGCGGGGTTATTTATTTTGGTTCTCAAATTCAGAGCGGCGTTTAGAATCGTGGTTTGAAAACATTTGATCATATGATATGATCAAGAAAACCATTCATTCATCAAATAGAAGTTCTCATATTAGTGTGCTAAAATTTAGGATTCAAAAAGAATCATGCTTGGTTGGAAACTTATTAACCTGAGCTGAGAATGATTATCAACCCGTGAGCCTAGAGTTGTGGGGTTGTTAGTGCATAAAATTGACTGCATTTGAAAGTTTGATAAGAATGGCTATACGCCTCAAGTTGTGTAGAAAAATGCTTCAAGTAATTTATTTGTGAAAAAAATATTAGGTGCTCTTAGAGCAATGTTTCAAACTATTTATCAATATCTTGATATCTTTAAAATATCAACTACAAAAATAACATGCCTCACCGCTTCCAAACAAAGAACTGCTATTTAATTCGAAAGCACCGCATAAATTTGCTAAAAACATTTATCAAAAATCCCATGTATATAATATATACATGGGATAGCCATCATGACATTCACGAAAGCATTTTATCCCATGTATATAATATACATGGATAGCTATCGACAATTATTTAGCCTATGTATGGCTATATATGATAAAAATATTTTTACCAAAATCCATTCTTTTCTCTTTTTTTTTTTTTTTTTTTTTGTGATTTCTTTAGCATGTTGTAGTGGGTTTCATTATTTTTTATTTAATATATAGTACATCCTGTACTAAAATATTTTACTATAACCATGTCACTTACATGGGCTTAAATTTAAACTTTCCACTAAATTGTTACATTGTTACTAGTGATCTCCTCGACACAAAACCAACCTTCAAAATGTTAAACAAGTCATGCTCGAAAATGGGCATGGAAGTGCCGACGCAGAATATCTTGCGTATGTATAGAATGCCAATGGCATGCAAATTGTTGACTCAACCTAAAAGACCCAAAGGTCCATTCCAAAGATGGCCTCTTACCATAACCGCTCAAAACACTACCGGTTTATCTCGCCCCAAGATATCCTTCTTGGTTAGACCATGGTTGAGATAAACCCAAAAGATCGACCAACGATCCAACAATCGAAAAAAACAACACTACTTAATGCTCTCATGGCGACGTCGAAAGCAATCCATATTGAAGCAAAAAGAACACAAAAGTGCATATGATCTCGCCGAGCTAAGTGTCCGCCCATTGCAAGGTTCGTCACAATGGGCCCATTCGCCCGAAAAGGTCGACCGAGAGGGTATAACCCCAAGTAGGAAGGTTTGCTCAATGGTGCTACTAACCACGTTTTTCAGGTGTTAGTGCCTCAGAGCAATCTCCAAGGCATTGGCCACAATATAGACCGCAAGACGTTAAAGATATAAGGCCGATTTATGCGGCAGGCGAGATCATAAGGTTGATGTGGCCTCCAATAGAAAGTGGCAGAATTAGTATTGTGATAGTAAGGCCTACAAGGATTGATATTATTAGGTTTGGTGCGATGGTTTTGGTTTCATAAGTAGAGATGACTATGGTGTCGATCATGAAGACAAGGATCGCCGTGCCAAGGAGCTCTCCCAATGATGCTTGCTGCATCTAATAACTAGTTATGGTGTTAGT